>JAEOAD010001076.1:6378571-7025000 GCA_036365145.1 Orientallactaga sibirica
CGTGAAAAGTGCCAAATGACTCTGAAAAGGGTTCCATCAGCTCTTACCAAAATAACTTCAATAAAGCTGTTGTTTTCAGCTCAGCCTCAAATCTCTTTTTCTCTTAGACTGCCATCAACATCACTATCATATTTTTAACTCATGGAAATTATTTCTGGGTATATCCTCCTACTCACACTGATTAAAAAACAAAACAAAACAAAATAAAATAAAAATAACCAAGCAGGACAAGCTCATAGGCTGGCCCTTATTTCGAGATGTGACTGTTAAGGTGCATTCATCCATCACTCTCTAGAAAGTAATGAGAGGAGTAAAATCTTTGGGAAATCAATAATAACGTGAGTGGGTGTGCAGGAGACAGATGGTAGACTCTTGAAAAATCAGAGAATTTCAATGATAGGGCCTCCTTACCCTAGGTACTACACAAGACATAAAATATTACTGTAAGTTTTAAATATCGAGCTCCAAAAATGACTACTAACTGTAATGTTGAGAAAATCATCAGCACTGAACTGTCTAATGATTCTCATATTCACAAGATCCTTTCTCTAAAGCATGCATGACTTAAATTTTGTTTATTAAGGAGTATAAACCACTTATGCACAAATTCCTTAGAAAAGATGTATTTATAAAGTCCAAATTTTATTTAGGACTTCATTTCATCTATGTGCTCTATGATGAGGATCTATTTCTACATTACTGTACAATCTTTAAAATAAGGCACACATGCATACATCTTGCCAGTATATATTTTTTAAAAATATGCTTTTATAAGACAGCAAAATTGTTAGTACTTTCAATGATATGTATATTGGATGGAATGGGACTTTGATTTCTCATGTCCTTCAGAGCTTTTACTATTATCAGTTCATAAAAATGGGGGTAAAAAGCCAGATCCATTGGGTTCCTACATTTCAATTGGCAATTGAAAATCAATAAACCAGTTTCAAGAATGTTAAAACCTAATACAATTTATTCTTTATAACCTTGTTAATTTTGTATACTTTCTGAATAGAAGCAGCCATACTATTTAGCTAGCTTGTTACAAAAAACAGAAATCTAAATATCAGAAACCCTAACATTCTAATCAAGATTCCTCTAATCTACATGGTATTAAAATCTGAAGTATGGGAGAAGAGATTGCTCAGTGTAAAGTGCCACTTGTAAAGCTTGATAGTCTTAGTTCAATTTCCCAATACCCACTTAAAGCCAGATGCAAAAAGTGGCACATGCATCTGAATTTTTATTTTTTTGCAGCGGCAAGAGGCCCTTGTGCTCCCATTCTCTTTCTCTCTTTCACTTTCTCTCCTATCTATCTACTTGCAAGTAAATAAATATATAAAATAGTTTTAAAAATCTGAAGCAGCCGGGCATGGTGGTGTACACCTTTAATCCCAGCACTTGGGAGGCAGAGGTAGGAGGATCGCCATGAGTTTGAGGCCACCCTGAGACTACATAGTTAATTCCAGGTCAGCCTAGACCACAGTGAGACCCTACCTCGAAAAGCCAATAAATAAATTAATTAATTAAATAAAAATAAAAATCTGAAGCAATGCTTATTGCTGCTTAACTACTTTGTGGTACTATCTAGGTTTGTTCAAAGAATAGAGCAATTCATACCACTTAAAAGGGTAACTGTGGGGCAACAAAAACTAAGACACTTTGAGGAATACCAAAGGAGAAATGAGAATCCTAAAATACTAATTCTTCATATATCACACATTTGAAGTTTTTTCACAAGGAAAATAAAGTAATTGGTAAAGGAAATTAAATTTTCTATGTAAATGATGTGTCAGGGAAGGTGGCATTCCTCAGATTCATATGTAAAAAATCAAAAGAGATCATAGGTGAGAGAGGTGATAAATCCTTTTCTGACTTAACCTTGATTCTGAAAGGCAACATTTACAGGACCAGCTACATAGGCAGTCAAGTCACATGGGAATAAGTCTGCTTAGCCTTCTAATCCAACTACTCCCCTGTATTTCACAGGCCTCAAAATGTAAGTGAGCATAGTATGGTCCTGGTTTCTACCTGTTCACTGTAAACTTCAAGGTTGTCTTCTAGTCAGTGATGAATAGAACCTTCAGTTCTTCCTCCCAAGGAACCTGATTTCTCCTGAGGCAGCATCCTGCCACCCACACATTATCTTTACCTTGAGCTGAGGTAACTCCTAGCATTCAAATGAAAATACTGACACAGAAGCAGAAAATGCAACTTTGGGATCATGAAGTTGCACACAAAATCCAAGTCAAAAAATGTGGAGTTCAGGGACTGGAGAGATGGCTTAGTAGTTAAGCACTTGCCTATGAAGCCTAAGGACCCTGGTTCTAGGCTTGAGTCCCCAGTACCCACATAAGCCAGATGCACAAGTTGGTCCCTGCATATGGAGTTCATTTGCAGTGGTGGCAGGCCCAGGTGCACCTATTCTTTTTCTCTCTCCCTCTCTCCCTCTCTCTGCCTCTTTCTCTCTCTGCCTATCTGTCGCTCTCAAATAAATAAATTAATTTTTTAAAATGTGAAGTTATTGCTAGGCACTGCAAGGTCATGGATATCAAGGCCAATTTCTGGCTGGACAGTTGCATTGAAAGGAGTCCTACCCTTCCTTTGGCTCTTCCATTCTATCCGCCCCCTCTTCTGCAATGGGCCCTGAGCCTTGGAGGCTGTGACAGAGATGTTTCAGTGATGGGCTCTCATAATAGAAGAAAAAGATAATGACATCAAATTAAAAGAGAGACTAATGGAGAGAGGGAGGAGATTGGAGTTCTAAAGGGGAATGGGGGAGGGAAATATTACACATTTTTTGTATGTAAGTATAGAAGTTGTCAATAAAAAATTTAATAAAAAATGTGAAGTTCATATAAAAGTCCAAAACTGTATGGAGCTGTATGCAGGTTGATACAATGGTATAGGTGATATGGGGAACTATTTATCAAAAATGGGGTGGAGGGGTGCTTAGGAGTAATCCTGGAACTCCAAGCCCTGAGTTCATGCTGTTAATTAACCAAAGACTTGGCAATCCAGACTAAAGAAAATGATTTTTAAATTACCACGTTTTATTTTAACATAACAAGGATGTGAGGGAGAGAAAAGGCCAAGGTTTCAAGGGCTGAGGAGGAAGAGAAGGGAAAGCAGCTGGGGAGAGGGAACATACACCACGTGATCCAAGAGTGCATGTGAGTGAAGGTGGACCTTGGATACGAAAAAAAAAAATGTGAGATGGGGTTTAAAAAAAAGTGTACACTTCGAAAGAGATTAAAAAGTAAAAACAAGAGCTGGAGAGATGGCTTAGCATTCAAGCACTTGCCTGTGAAGCCTAAGAACCCGATTCCCCAGTACCCACGTCAACAAGATGCACAAGGTGGCGGCATGAATCTGGAGTTCATTTACAGTGGCTGGAGCCCCTGGTGTACCCATTCTCTCTCTCTCTCTCTCTCTCTCTCTCTCTCTCTCTTTCTCTCTCTCTGTCCCCTCTCTCTCTCTCTCTCTCTGCCTCTTTCTCTTTCTGTCATATAAATAAATAAATAAACTTTTTTTAAAAAAAAGTAAAAACAGTAATAAAAAAAAAGTTTGTTCCCACCCTGGCAGCCTGCCGAGAGAGAGAGAGAAGCTTAGCTGCATGAAGACTCAGGTGTGGAGTGGTGTGAAACCCAAGAACCAGAGAAGAAAAGATGAAAAAAAAAAAAAAAAAAGGTTCTATATGAGTTCAAGTTAGAGTTCTGGCCCCAAATGGGCACACCTGTGTGATGTGTATTGTCCAATTTGCCTGGACTCAAAGGAAGGATCCACCCACACTTGGGCAGTTTGTATGCTTGAGACAAAGATTTCCTTGGGTGAGACAGGCAGGCACTGAGTCCCACACTTGAAGCAAGTGGGGTGAGCTGAGATAGGCAGGGTGAGGGTGTGATGTCATAAGCGGGCAGGTCCCTGTCTGGCTACCTAAAAATATATATATATAACCTAGCTCTTTACATTACCCACTCTCATGAAAAGACCCTCTAAGTGAAGTTAGAGTGAAAGGGAGGGATAACATCAGGTCTTTTCTTCCTGCTGGGTAGTTACAATCCGAATGCTCAAGAAAGACACCCATCAGTCAAACATTCCATTATCTTTGGTGCATAGATTTTTCTGGCCTGATACAAAAATAGTAAACATTAGTAACTTCAGGGTTGGAGCCTATCTCAGACACAGAGAAGTCTAGCACCGTGGGATACATGGCTAAGGCAGTCCCATCAGAAGTGGCCAGTGTTCCACTCTCAGTGGATATTCAAGGGTCCAGGTAGATGGAGTTGGATCACTGTAAAACCATCTGAGTTTGAGCTGTCTGTAAGCAAACAGAGATAAAGTTAAAATAGCAGTTGAGTATAAAAGGTCCAAAGATTAACAAAATAACTATAAAGATTATAATCTTTTCCCATCATGAAAATCTTGAGATCTACTCCCAGAACTATTTACTAAATTGCATGGTAGCATCCAACATTGTCTAAATCTGTTTATGCAGGTTTTGTGAAGCAGGTGAGACATTAGCAGAGCTGGCAGGAATGCGTACACAACATTCAACCTTGATAATGCTACACGTGTCACTTTGGGCTGCCATGAGGATGTGTAGAGCCATGCAATTTTTTTTTTTTTTTTAATTATTGTTTTTGATTGACAACTTTTATACTTACATACAAAAAGCCCCACCTGATATTTCCCTCCCCTCCCCCCATTCCACTTTAGAACTCCAGTCTCCATCATATCCCCTCTCTCTCTCCATTAGTCTCTCTTTTAATTTGATGTCATCATCTTTTTCTTCTATTTTGAGAGTCTTGCAGAGGTATTGCTAGGCACTGCAAGGTCATGGATATCGAGGCCAATTTCTGTCTGGGCAGTTGCATTGTAAGAGGTCATACCCTTACTTTGGCTCTTCCATTCTATCCGCCCCCTCTTCCGCAATGGTCCCTGAGCCTTGGAGGGTGTGACAGAGGTGTTTCAGTGCTGGGCACTCCTCCATCCCTTCTTCTCAGCACTATGTTGCCTTTTGGGTCATCCCAGTGGTCATTGCCATCTGAAAAGAAGCTTCTCTAACCAGAAGTGAGAGTAGCATTAACATGTGAATATGAACATTAAGTGTAGTGCTTTCAGGGCAGCTTGGTGGGAATAATATATACATTTAGTCAGACAAGAGCAGTCTTATACCCTTAAGGCTCATGACCTCACCTACCATAGACTTTTACTTAGGTTTTTCAGTACCAGGTATGTATTCCCTCCTGTCGAGAGGGCCTTCAGTCCAATTATGGAGCAGTTGGTTACCCCAAGAGTAGACATGCCACTATTGCACCCGTTCAGTCATTGGGCCTGTCTGGCCAACCTTGAATATTCAGCGTCCACTGTTTTCACTGCTGATGGCTTCTGTCTCCCATATGGCTACATGCAGTGCAGCTATTTCCAGCTGTTAGTTGGCTGGTCTACAGGGAGAAGGTTTTCTGCTCATACCAGCTTGCTTTCTCAGTGACCTTGCCTCTCAGGCAAGAGATGTCTTCAGCAATAGGGTCTTACTATCTGTTTCTCAAGGGAAACCAAGGGCTTTGGCAAAAGCCTTTAATGTTTTGGAGGCTACCGGGACCTCCTTGGCCAACAATTCACTGGAAGGTATCCCATCCCAGGTACTGAAAATTTTCTAGTAACAGTCTACAGCTTCTAGATGTGCCCTTATTCAAAAATAGTAATTTTACATAAGTCTTATTCACAATATCTTGAATTTAGATTGACCCTCCCCCTGCCCTTCTTTTATGCATTCTCTTCCCATGGCCTCGCTTAGGCCATTCCCCTCCCTGTAATCAGTTCTTCTACTTACATATGTGCATTACCATACACTTAAGTCCTTCCCTTTCCTCCCTCCCTTATAGCCTTTTACCAGTTTATCATTTTCCTCATCATTTGAACATCAGCATTAAGAAGGGAGATTCCCTTAGCTGTGTCATTTAAAGCCCTTTAGGTATATTTAGTGAGACTTTCTATGTGCCAGATGCTATCTTCTAAACTAATAGAAGGAATGAAAACTGAGACTAAATGATTATACCATTGAAAAACACTCCTAGTCCATCAATGTTTTAAAACTTGTAAATTGACTGGGCGCACAAAGGTATTTTATTGTCAGCTTTGCATCCAGGGAAATCCCAGAATGCACCTTCCAATCCCTCTTGATAATGGCCAGGACGAAAAGTTGATACTGCAGAGCCATTTGGTGCCACTAAGGGCTGCCTAGCCCTTAGGGCCCATTCAATAGCAAACCATTCTAGTAGTTGAAGGGTAATTATGTTCTTGAACAAGTCTGAAGGAACCTATACTAGGGAATGAATATTACTGGAATATTCTAAGAGAGCATTTTTGTTGTTGTTGTTGTTGTTCCCAGCATAAGGGAGCCTTTTGACTTAGGTCAGAGTCATCCATATATATGGATCCCATGTGAAAATAATCATCCTGACATCTATGATTGCTCTCCCTTATCATGGAGTTAGAACTGTTGGAGAAACTCTTTCTGTGTCCCTGTTCATTCCTGGTAGATTTGATAAGCCATTGAGAAACATTCTATCTAGTAACCTCGGTTACGTAGGAAATTTAGCTGTTTCCTGATCGATACATATTTGTAATTGGTTCCAGTCATCTTCTTGGAGAGGAGATACCCACCATGAAAGTCCAGAGGTGTTGGAAGTGGGCAAGAGCCGACAAACCCAGCAGTTAATCTGATTACTATCCTGTGGATATTACTGGGCCCATACAAGGAATGAGTTTTCAACCTGGTTATAGACATGTGGAATGAAGACCAAATATCAACAAGGACAGAAAGTGAAGCATGCTTTGTGTTGACAGGAAAAGCAGACTTATCTTTTTATGTCTTACTTTAGGCTTTGATGTATCCCTTTGTGTTTGGTTACACTTTTCTCTCTGAGTGTTTAAAACCAAGCAGGTAGTCAAAATTTAACCAAAGATGTAATTTTGGAGGCCACTAATGGCCCTCCAAAGAAGACTCTGGGACCTGGGAGAAGCACCATGGCTTTTCCAGTACTGGTGGTGTCTGTTAGGATGAGTCAGATCGGTGCTGACCAAGAGGCCTTCCTTTATTTGGGAAGCCTAGAGAACTGATTTCTTCTTGGTAGTGGCTTTTCTGTTTCAGACTGTACACAGATTTTTGTTTGTTTGTTTGTTTGTTTGTTTCAGGGTCTCAGTGTCATCCTTGAGCAGGAAGACAGATGACTTACCAGAGGGCTGGTGTTAAACATGTTAGAAGTGTCCCATCATCTCCAGTGGCTTTATGACCAGGGAGCAGGGGCCAAGATATTGGCCTTTTTAGTTCCAATGATTCCAATTGGCTTTGGCTTCTACACAGGTTTTTAAACACTTAGAAAGGAAGTTACAGCAACCTTGGAGGGTGTACAAATTTAATACATCTGATTAGTGAAACAGATCTAGTTAAAGAATGGCACAAAGCTTAAAATCATTTTGTCTAACATCTAAATTTAGTTGTTTGTAACAGTGTAGGCCATGTCTGAAGCATGGAAAGCAGGCATGTCATATCCTTTCAATATCTAATAGCTATAACTATAGGCAGAACATGATAGTAGTCCTGAAAGCAGTATTTTTTAATCAACAAATTTAACCAATTAATTTGACCTAATGTAGTAGATGTCCTCACTTTGCTGAGATGAACCTCCAAATAAGGCACACTTATGGAAGAGGGAAATCTTTATGAAGCTTATAGATCCAGGGGAAGTTCCATAATGGCAGAAGAAGCTGCCCTGCTCTAATAGGACCAATCACAGAGATAGGGGAAAAAAAAAAAAAAGAGCCACACCACACAAAAACTCACCTTTGGGCTGGACCCTAAGATCCACCCAGTGACACCTCCAGGTATGTGGCTAGAAATCAAAGTAGTTTTAATAAACTTCTGAATCTATTGGGGGGCATCTATTCAGACTACCACATTCCACCCCTGACCCCCCACTAGATTCAATAGCATTTCACATTCACTCCAATTTCAAAGGTCCTCTCAGTCTTTACCAACTTAAAATAGTTCCAAAGTCCCATGTCTCATCTCAGATTTAGGATTATCTCTTAGCTTTGAGTCCTGTAAAAATCAAATAAGTTATATACTTCCCACCTATACCATCACAGAGTAAACATTTTCAATTGCTATAATGCATAGCAAGGAGAGACTAGGACAATGCAAACTCAAGAACCATCAAGCAAACATCAAAATTCTGCTGTTCAAGTCCAATATCACCAGTGAGTGATAATCTGTGGGTTTTCCAATTTTGCCCCTCCTGCTGGGCTGAGTAGCCAGGGAAAACATCCATCCTTAGCCACAGTGTCCATGGTAGGCCTTGCACAGTCTTGGTTTATCAAAAACATCTTCAGGTTTCCATGCAAACCATGGTCCATCTTCCAATGGCTTTGTCAGCCTGTCAAGGTCATCATACCCTGCCTCATGCCACATCTCAACAGTGGATCCTAGAGCCATGTGGGCACTTCTTAACCCACTCCGTGCATTTTTCATGCTTCCAAAACCAATGCCAGGTGTGCAGGACACAGCCATATTCTTAATACAGGGATGAAAGAATTTTTAATTTTGAAGATCAGGTTCCTTCTCTAGTCAACTCTTCCCAAAAGATTTTGTATTTCTATCATAGTTTATCCTCAGGCATCCTCTCCATTGTTTTAGTGTAAAGCAGTTGGGCCATTTTCTTCAGTAACCTAAAACCAGTCTCACTGCCTGCAATTTCAACTTGCTTAATGTTTTCCAAGTTAAAATATTAAATCTCCGAGACCTATATCTTTAGCCAAGCACAATAGTCCATTACAAATTTAACCTGGACCAAACCATCTGGGCCTGGGTAGCAGAACACAGCCATCCCTTTTGCCAGTAGCCCAGTTACAACAAAGTCCTCTTCAGTCTTTCCTTCCCCATAGAAAGCTTGTAAGACAAATCTCCAAACACAAGTCTCTCAGAACTTAACATTTTCAAGCTCTCATAAGAATAGTCAATAATCCTTGGCTTTCTGTTCCAGAAGATATCTTCAATTTCAAGTACCAAATCCATGCCCTTTCCTCCAAAAAAAAGTTCCAAAAGACCAAAATCCACATGGTCAGATTCATCTCACCCCACTCTTAGTACCAATTTGTATACTATACAGCTTTATTGTTTGCAGAGATGAGCTTCCAGAACAGGCACAGTTATGGAAGGAAGAGATTTAATGAAGCTTACAGATCCAGGAGAAGTTCTACAATGGCAGAAGGAGCTGAAACCTCTTTCCTAAAAATTAGTGGATCTAAAGAGGCCCAGTTCTCAAGGAGTCAAGCTACAGGAGACTTTGGGGGTATCTTAGAAACCAATTATCCTTTCTGAAACAAAATGGAGGAAAGAAAAATATAAGAATCTAGAGTCATACTATTCCACATCCTATCCTGATTCTTCTATTCGGGGAATAAGGTTTTTTTTTTTTTTTTTTTTTTTAATCTCCTTCCTATAGGAGCCCTAACCCAAAGTTCCTGGTTTTTTCCTCAATCAAAAGGGACACATTGCTATATCAGTCATGGTTCTCTAGAGGAACAGAACCGATAGACTGAATTATATTAAAAGGGAATTTATTGGGATTAGCTTATGACAGTCCAACAATAGCAGGTTGCAGGCCTGAGAGTCAAGGAATCTGGTAGCTGCTAAGTCCACGAGGCTGCAGGCCTCAGCAGTCCCAACCCAGCACTGAAGGCCTGGAGGCGTCCTGGAGAGATACTGCTCTTCAGTCCATGCTGCAAAGAAGCAATCACCAAGCACTGAGTACCAAGCAGTGAACAGCAAGCACCAAGCAGCAAACAGCGAACAGCAAGCAGCACTGGCAGTGGGGCAGAGAGAGAGCTTTCCTTCCCAGAGCTTCCTTAGATAAAATCCCCCCCTCTGAGGGGCCACCCACTCTAGAGGAAGGGCTCACCCTGGGGGAAGGATTCCCCCTTTAGTTAATCCTTCTAGAAGCAATCTCAGAGACACTTATGAGGAATATCTATGGATTACTAAACAGATCAAGTTGACACAAACTTAACTATCATAAGTCCACCCCTTGTCAACTTGACACCAAACCATATCTCCTTACATCATACTTAATATCCAAATGAAGACAGTAATAAGGTCATAAGTCCACCTAACATGATATAACTACCCCTTGTACAACCAGAAGTGCACAATCCCCCCCCACACACAAAGCAAGTTCCTTGAAGAATGCTTAGTCTCTAATATAATAAGTCAAATATAAATTTAACAGTGGTTAACTAACAATATGATCTTAATCAATATTAATTACCTAATAGAGAAATAGAGGAAGAACAAAAGCATCTTAATATTGGTATAGATATGTACAAACACTCTTAACAAGGTAAGACAGAAACATTCATGGCAATTACAGTCCACGTTTTTGTAACTGGTCATGTGGCCTTAGCTGGTATTTGTAGCTGCCTTCTTCTACTACCTATTCTGTATTTCTTCCACCTTCAGCAAGCCCCTCAGCACTTCTCAGTTCTTTACCTGGAGAGGTGACCCATAACCTTCATTCCTGAAGGATCTGGGCCATTTATCACACTGCCTTGATTGGGTTGTTGCAGTTGTCCATTGACCTTAATAACAGGGCATGGTAACACCAAGAGACACCCTAAAGGAGCTCTTGCACTCCAGACATACTCTTCCTTTCCTCCATTGTGGAGGAGCAGTCCAATTTCCCCCTGGTAGTCTGGAACAATCACCCCTGCTAACACTGTAACTCCTTTCTCAGCCTGTTCACTCAAGGGCATCAGTTCAATGGAATGTTCTTTGTGCATCCTGGCAAAGGCACTCACCACTCTGGAACCAAGACCTCTAGCAGAACTGGATTTGGGAGAATAAATTAGGCTTTTCTTATCTCCTTCCTACAGGAGCCCTAACACAAATTTCCTGGTTTTCTCTCCAATCAAGGGGAGCACATAGTATGTACTATGCCTCCTGGAGCAACAGAAATCCAAAATGGGATATCTGTGCTCATCTTGTACATACAGTTCCCAAGTTTGGGTTCCTCCAGACTTCCCCCAGGTCCTCATGTGTCTCACGTTATGGCATATGAGAAGTGCCAATAGCAATATAGGAACAAGTGTGGAGAATACTTCTCTGACTCTGGTCTTGATAGTCTAAAATGCCCTTGGGAGGGAGGGGGTTTCTGAGACCCTCTGTGGGAGCCTGGGATATGGGAACCCCCCTGGTCTGGGAATTTTTCAGAATGGTGTAGGGGCTAAAGGGTCCTTGTTATTGTTTTAAAGGTAACCTTTTTTTAAGTACCTTAAGTATAGGAATTCGATGTGTGACTAATCACACTCAGCAAACTTGTGTCTTTTGCTGATAATCCTTTAAAATATCAGGTGCTGGGATTACGGATGTAATACATCACACCCAGCAAGATCTTATCATTTTTCTTAATCTTTTAAGTAGTTAAAAGTCTGAGTTAGGGACTTGTGGGGGGGGACAGGTTTGAGTTACTTTTATTAGTGTCTTCAAAAAGGAAATTAAAACCATTTTCCTACTTTCTCAACACCTTCTTTTATATTTTACTTACTCAATGTTTTTCTATCATCCTTCTAATGACCTTCTATAATCTTTCATTCATTTCATTTCTCTTATAATCCTTTAACCAACAAGCATTAACCATCATTAGGATCATTAAGAGAAAGCATGCCTGATTGATCTATTTCCACTCTTAGTACCTTCTACCAATATAACACTTATAACACTTACTATTATCTTTAAATCTAAGTGCTACTGAAATCATTCTTAATCCTATGACATCCAACATTTACAATTTTCTTTTATGAACTTTATATGAAACACATATTAATATGCTGATTTAAAGGGAAACACAGCATAAAGAGAAAAAAAAAGGAAATCCATTTATTTTTTTTTTTATTCCTCTAATGCTTTGCCTTTGTAATCTAAGGCACCAAAAACCTTCCTTGATATTGGATAGTCTAGAAAAAGAATAACAAAGCAAATCATGAATTGTTAGATGTTTGGGGTGTCACCTTTCTATATTATAACCATAGCAACCCCTGGTGTCAGCCTCTGGGTTCATGCTTTTTGCCTACTAATACCTGGTACCTCAGAAGCTGTAAGCTTGGAGCCAGCTCTGTAGTTCTGCCCTTTTCAGCATATGTGGTCTCTTTTTTATTTTCTTTTTCAGCTGCTTCTGGAGTTGAGTATTACTGTATAAAGCCAATTAATAATTAGAAATTATTAATTTAGGATATAGGTGGAAAATTGATTGCTCCATTTGGGAAGATTGCATGGCATGCCCCATCTTGAATTAGAAAATCTTGCATGCCTGGAGAAATGGCTTAGTGGTTAAGGCAGTTGCCTGCAAAGCCAAAGGATCCAAGTTAGATTCCCCAGGACCCACATAAGCCAGATGCACAATGTGGTGCATGTGTCTGGAGTTTGTAAAAAAAAAATAAATCCTTAGGAAATCTGCATAGTATACCCCATTTTGGATATACCAAATGATTGTTAGTACCAGTTAAGACCCACATTATCATGTTCCAGAGAAAAAGATAAAAGGATTATATTTTAACTCTAAATTTAAGAATAAAAAGGGAGAGTTACAAGTAAGCCCAGAGCTACCCATAGAGTGGGGCAAAAATGCGGGAAAAGTTGGGAGAAAGAGTAAAGCGTAAGCGACAAGTAAGGAACTGGGTGAAATACAATTTCTGTTTAAATTCTTCCCTCCACGGGATCCCATCAATTCTCTCTCCCCGTTTGAGCTCACCTAGAAGAGGCATTTTAATCTCCCTGTGTTTCTGCTCTCCCAGAAACTACTAAAGCATTGAACTGTGTGATGTTCTTTCCCCCAACCGGTGCAGAGTGCTGATGGAAGTGGTGGCAGCCCATTGACATTTTTGGTAAGGAAAATTGTTTAAAATGTGGCCATTTATATAAAAATCATTCTCAAATTATTTTGGTGGGACCCCCATCTAAATATGGGGAATTATTGAAAATTGGGTGCTGTGTTGCTTAGGAATAATTCTGGACCTCAAGCCCTGAGTGTCTATTAATTAATCAAATAATTGATAATCCAGACTAAAGAGAATGATTTTTTTTTACATATTATTCAAACATAACAGGGTTGTGTGGGCGAGAAAAGGAGTGAAGGAGGCTTCAAGTGCCAAGGAGAAAGAAAAGGGAAAGCAGCTGGGAGGAGGGAAAATACACCATATGGTCAGAGAGTCCAGATAAACAAACATGGACCTTGGATTCAAAGAAATGAAGAAGGGGTTTTTAAAAACTGTGGGCTTCCAAAGAGATTAAAAAGTATATACAGTAATAAAAAAATGTACTTTCCTACTCTTGCAGTCAGTCTGGCAGGGTCAAAGAGGGAAAATAAACCCTTTTTCTTATTAATAACAGCATACACATTCAGGAAGAAAAGGAATTGTTGGAGACCATCTTTTCGAAACTTCTGTGAGATTTACAATATTGTATGCTTTTATAAAATAAAAACCTTGTGTAATGATTAACAAAGTTATTTCATTAAAATTTTATCACATATGCATTGCCATCCTTACAAAATTGTCAACAGGACTTGCAAAACTATGCTATAGGTCAGCATTCTCCAATAGACACATACTGTAATACATGTGTATAAGTTAAAATGTCCTACAGTCAATTTAATAGCATGTTTTATTTAACTTAGTATGTTTAAAATATTATCACTTCAACATGAATTCATTATCAAAATTAGTAATAATGTTTTTACAGAATCTGGTACTATCTCTTTAAACTCCAGTGTGAATTTTATCCATAGAGCACATCATAAATTCTTAACTGTCATATGGGACCACTCTGCACTGTGACACTTTAGATGATAAGTTCTTCAAAAGGAATCATACTCATTCTTGCATATATAAAATACAATCACTGATTCACAGATTTTCAAATGAACTTAAAGAATAAATTTCAAAGCCAAAAAGTTTTTGTGTATTCTCCCATGCTTTTCCCTTTATAAAGTGAGAAACCTTCTGTCAGTAGTCCCATGACTAGCCTTTTCCAACACAATATAGAAGTTACTGCATGTTTTTAACATTGTCTCTTTACTTTTAAAAATAATCTGCATATTGCATTAATTTTATTATGACATTAATAACACTAGTTTAGCTCATTGCTTTTGTTATTCAAACTCAGTCACTCATTGTTCCTCCTTTTAATTTCCACAATTAACTAAGTTCTATTATTTGTCATTTCATACTGGGTATTAATGGTAAGATGAAGAGAAAAACCAAACATAATTTTGTCTTTCTAATGCTATTCTCTTCTCAGAAAGCCTCAGTTTTGTCTTCCTTTCATTCTTCTAGAATAACATTTGGAAAAAGATGCTTGCATGTTACATTTCTTGGATCACACAATTAATTGTTGCTAGTAATGGCAATTTGACTAGTCTTTTCTTGCTGCCTATCCATTCTAAAATATTTTGGGGGGCTAGAGAGATGGTTTAGTGGTTAAGGCACTTGGCTTGCAAAGCCTATGGACTCATGTTCAACTTTCCAGTTCCCACATAAGCCAGACACACCATGACACACATGCTCACAGGGGGGCACATGCATCTAGAGTTTGATTGCAGTGGCTGGAGGCCCTGGTGTTCCAAATCTCTCTCTAGTTCTATCTCCCTCTCTCTCTCTCTATCACACACATACATAAAAAGAAAATGCAGTTCATTGGGCTTGCTTCAAAATAAAAATAATTTTTCACTTGGGCTTGGTGTCTCATGCCTGTAATTCTAGAACTTAGAGAGCTGAGAATTGTTCTATTTTATTTGTGTTTAAGTCCCTTATGATTTATTTTGGATATTTTATATTACTCTAGCTTCCACTTAACAAATTTTATTATTTCATGTCTAGTTTTTCGGTATTATTATTATTATTATTTTGGTTTTTGAGGTAGGGTCTCACTCTAACTCAGGATGACCTGGAATTCACTATGTAGTCTCAGGGTGGCCACGAACTCACATTGATCCTACTACCTCTGCCTCCTATCATGTCAAAGAGAACTTCTAGAATTAACAAATAATACAAGCTGGGCACGGTAGCACATGCCTTTAATCCCAGCACTCCAGAGGCAGAGGTAGGAGGGTTGCCATGAGTTCAAGGCCACCCTGAGACTACAGAGTGAGTTCCAGGTCAGCCTGGGCCTTGAGTGAAACCCTACCTCAATAAACAAAAACAAACAAACAAACAAAAACCAGTTCTTCAGTTTAGCTTTTCATCCTCCTTCCTCTATGACTCCATTTTGCAGAAAGACCAGTCAGGCATTTAAGCCACTTCCTTCCATCAGGTGTTTGTTTTCTAAATGCCAACAAATCAAGGATTCCATTCTTCTCTTTCAGCTTTGGTCTAACTCTTAAAACTGGCACAGTTCAAAATTCAGCCAATTCCCATGGGGAAAAGCTACCATGTATTGTAGCTCCCTCATGTGTTTCACGTGTCACTGAAGTCCTATGCAACTGTTCCTTCCTCTTCCTCCAAGGAGAGAACCTCCATGTGGACCCCACCAGATGCTGAGAAGAAAATAATTCATTTTAATCCAAAGTCTTCACAGATCATTCGACCCACTGAATCCTTGGTACCTATATAAATTTCTAATATTTCTAAAGGTGTAGGTTCTCTTCCATGAAACTGAAGCTTACTGATCTTTTACACCTCTACACCTACTATATCTTATTCAAAGGCAGATTTAAGGCCTTTGAAATAATATTCAGGTCATGTTATTGTTGAAGTCATTTACTCAACATTTATTCCTATCATGTCTAGGAAGCAGTTATTTCCTTAATTATTTTAAGAAACTCATCCAGATACAAGAAGATCACAGAACATCAAATTGAACCAAAGAAGAAACTCTCCAAAGCACATAATAGAGAAAACTGTAAACAATAATAATGGCAGAGTGGTAAAAGCATCAAGAGAGAAACAACTCACTACATACAAAAGCAATTCCATCTGAATTACCTCAGATTTTTCAATGCAAAGCCTGAAAGCCAGAAGGGCTTGGAATGAAGTACTTCAAAGTCTCAAAAACTATGACTTCTAATCCAAATGACTGTTCCCAACAGTATCCCTCAAAATAGATGGAAAAAGAATTTTTTCCATGATAAAAGCCAGCTGTGTGATTAAATGAACAAAAAGCCAAACCTGCAGAGAATACATCAGGGAATACTCCACAGAGAGGAGACAAACATCCAAACTCAAGAGCCTACAAGAGGAAGAGCACAATAACCAAAACTAGAGCAGGTATGGAAATGTACAAAGCCCAAGAAAGCACCAAGCCCCATAAAGTATCCAACATGGCAGGGATTAAATAGAACCTCACAAATATAACCTTAAATATTAATGGTCTTAACCAGCAGAAGACACAAGTTAATATACTGAATCAGAAAAAATGGACCCTTCCATCTGCTGTCTTCAACAACCCCACCTTACAAATAAGGATAGACACCTCTTCAGGGTGAAAAGATGGAAAATGATGGAAATAAGAAACAAGGAGGTATGGCTATATTAATATCTGACAAAATAGACTTCAAACCAAAAGTAATCAAAATGGTCAAAAGAAGGACATTTTTTATTCAAGAAGGGAACAACAAGAGGACACCATAATAATAAATCTATATGCATCAAACACAGGTGCACCACATTTTATAAAGCAAAGCCTACTTGAAAACAAATTAGAAAAACGCCAATACCATCAGAGTAGAGGACTTCAATACCCTACTATCATCAATAGACAGATCATCTAAGCAGAAAATCAACAGGGAAATAATAGATCCTAACACCATAGGTAAACTAGACCTAACAGACATTTATAGAACATTCTGCTCCAATTCTATAGAATGCACATTCTTCTTATCAGCCCACAACCACATAACCTTCTCCAAAATAGATCATATATTAGGGCACAAAAATTGCCTCCATAAATACATGAAATTGACATAACTTCCTGCATCATATCATACCACAATGCTTTAAAGCTAGACATTAATAACATGAGAAACATCAGAGATTACACCAACTCCTGGAGACTGAACTTCATGCTATTAAACAATGAATGGGTTGTGGAAAAAATCAAAAAGGAAATTGTAAAATTTCTAGAACTGAATGGTAATGAAAATAAAACATTCCAAACTTATGGGACACAATGGAGGCAGTCCTAAGGGGAAAATTCATAGTGCTAAATGTCTTCATAATAAAGACAAAGAGATCTCAAATTAATTAGTTAACCATCCACTTAAAGGCACTGGAAAAACAAGAACAATCCAACCCTAAGAGTTCCAGAAGAAATAAGTAAGATCAGAGCAGAAAATAATAGTTTGGAAACCAAGAGAACAAGGAAATTGACAAAATGAAGAGCTGGTTCTTTGAAAAATAAATAAGATTTATAAACCCCCGGCCAATTTGATCAAAAGCAAAAAAGAGAAGTCTCAAGTTAACAAAGTTAGAAATGAAAAGGGAGGGCTGGAGAGATGGCTTAGCAGTTAAGGCACTTGCCTGCAAAGCCTAAGGACCCAGGTTCAATTGCCTAATACCCATATAAAGCCACATGTTCCAAGTGGTGCATGCATCTGGAGTTCACTTGCAGTTTTGCAATGCCTGGAGGGCTTGGCACCCAAATTATCTCTGTGTCTGTCTGTGCTTGAAAACAAATAAATATTTTTTTATAAAAGAAAAGGGAGAAGTCACAGCAGACATCAATGAAATTGGAAGAATAATAAAATCTTTTCTCCACAAAATTGGATAACCTGGAAGAAATGGATGAATTCCTAGATACATAACACCTACTAAAACTAAATCCAGAGCACCTAAGTCTCCTAAGCAAACCCATTACATCCATCAAGATTGAAAATGTAACCTTTTGGTCGGTCTTCTATAATCCATTATATTCAGATGTAAGTGCCTTCTAAGAGTCTTCATAATGTTCCTTTGTTTTTTATGACATTTTAAGAATTTTTAAAATTAATTAATTGGAGAGAAAGAGAGAGAATAAGGGCCTATTACCACTGCAAACAAACTCCAGACACATGTGCAACATTGTTCATCCAGCGTTATGCAGGTAGTGGGAATTGAACCTAAGCCAGTAGGCTTTGCAATCAAGCACCTTTAATCCCTGAGCTCTATCCCAAGCCCATATAGCATTTTTTTTTTTAAAAAAGCCACATGCCTTGTGTTGATGATTGTTTTCACTGTTTCTTTTTAGTAAAGAAAGTAACTGGCCCAAGATTACCTCTAAACAAGATGACCCTTCATTCTTCTCATTATATTAAACTATTATCAAAGACCATTCTTCAGAGTAAAAGACATTGAGTCTAGAAGTTAACACATATAAGAAGTGCACAGCCATGAAAGTTCATCTTGTCCAGCTGTGATTAGCAAAGTGCAATGTGTGCCCCCACCCCTTGATTCCCTACTAGAAATAAATGAATTGCTTTACTATAACATGGCCTGTATTTCTTCTTCATGTAGGTTAAAACATGAAAGAAAGACATGCACGCACATGCACACACACACACACACACACACACACACACACACACACACAAAAAAAAAAACCTTTCACCCTCCACTCTCAACTGCAGAGCTTTAATAGAAAAATCATACAGACAGAATGTCATATCCTCCTTTGTGCCACCTTCAAATCTCTGCCGTATTGTTTCCTAGTAGATGGAGGCCTCAGAGGTGTAAGAATGCACTAATAGACCCAGGGAGGGATCGGTTGTGATTCTGCTTTAGAAACCATCACCGCACAGTGGGGAATTGATTGTCAATTTTCTTGTTGCTGCACAGTCTGCATCACAAACCAGAAGCACATAGCAGGAGCACTAAGCCTAACTGTAGCACATAGGACTATTCTATTTCAAAAGGCTGAAATATGTCATGACAACTATTCCTTGTTATGTCTGGCTCTTGAAAATGGTTCTCAGTTTCATATAAATTATACTCATGTTTGCATGGTTTTATACATAATCTACTTAGCCAATTAAACATTAATTCAATGTATACAATGTAAGTACAATGCTGATGACAAGGAGACAGCAAAAATAGTGACAGAGGTTTGTATCAGTCATATTCCAGTTGCCATCCAAAGGTCAAACATCCCCATCACATGTACCTTGCAGAAAAGCAATGATAGATGCAGGAGAAGTATAAGGACAGTACCTGCAGTGATCCTGGAATTAGCCAGGTAAGCCATGGGGAAACAACTAGAAACCCTGTTTCTCCACACCATGTGCTAATGCTCTTTTTCTCATAGAGTATCTTTTTTTTTTTTTTGCATTAAATAGATTGGATCCTCTTTTGAGTAACAGATCCCTTGTAAACTCCTTATGATGGTTGTTTGTGAACTTAACTGAATTAAATACTTAGGACATTAATGAGGCATGCATACTTTTAGGTTTGCCTGTGAGGGTTTAACTGAAGGGCAGGGGATCTACCCTAAACGTGGTCAGTACAATCCTAGGGCCCGGTATTACAAAATGCACAACAAGGGTTAAAAAAAAATAAAGCCAGGTAAACATCAGAATTCCTTTCTCTGCTCCCTGCTCAGAAGTGAGCAAGCAACCTGTTTATACCACCTTTCCTGCATGATGATGGCCTATACCCTCAAACCATAAGCCAAATAAACCCCTCTTCTCTTAAGTTGCTTCCTGCAAGGTATTTGATCACAGCAATGAGAAGAGCAACTAAATACCTCCCTTAAGGTTGATATAAAGTGACTGTTAACTCATTGAGAATTGATTCTTGAAGAAACCTACAAGAGTAGTTTCAACAGAAGGCAATTTTACCTCTCAGGAGTCATTCTCCATAATGCAACAATCAGGACACTCCTGACCAGCAAAAACTTCTCCATCCCCTAACATCATTGTGTTTAGGCTCTGCTTTACAGTTACTAAAATGAAGAACACAAGGAAAAAAGCATGTGACACTGGGGTTTGTATTATGCAAATCAACAGACTAAGAACTTGGACTGGTGAGATTGCTCAGCATTTAAATGCACTTGTTGGAAAGCCTGATGGCCCAGGTTCCATTTCCTACTATCAACATATAGCCAGATGCATAAACTGGTTCATGCATTTGGAGTTAATTTGCAGTGGCAAGAGGCTCTGACATGTCCAAAGTCTAGCTGTAATGCTCTCTCTCTCTCTCTCTCTCCTTGCAAATAAATAAGTAAAAACATTTTTTAAATACTAAGAACTTTACATACATTATTTCTAATTGTTATCAAAATAACCCTATCATGTAAATATTATTACCTTTATTTTGCACCAGAAGAAACCATGTGGCTATGTGCATTTGTTAGGCATATGTTAGATAAATACAAGATAGATAATAAAATTTTATTAAATATAAATAATCCTAAAAATTATACCATAATATTTAAATTATCTTTTTTCCAGGATTCAGAAAATGCTATTATAGATCAAATATTGGAATATTTTTCTCAATAGCTGAGGACCCCAAAATTTGAATTTCCCTGAGATCATTGCCATGGGATGGAAAAGGCAAAAGCTGTTGTGCTAGTCAGAGGAGGAACTTGCTTCTCAAGGAGAGATCTCACACAGTTCTGACAAGATATTAGACCATCTAACTGGACGAACTAGAGCTGAGACAGTAATGGTCAATGATGGACAGGACCACACGACTGCTTAGGAAGGTGCACCATTTGCCCTCTATTTAAACATAAATCTCACTGGGTGTGGTGGTGCATGCCTTTAATCCCCATTCTCAGGAGGCAGAGGTAGGAGGATTGTTGTGTGTTTGAGGCCACCCTGAGACTATATAATTGCAGGTCAGCCTGGGCTAGAACAAGACCATACTTCAATCCCCCAAAAAAAAAACTCATATTAATACCCCAAAGATAGAGACTTGGGGTTGGGGGAGGGGCTCTAGAACTCTTTTTCTTTTTCTTTTTTTAGAGAAAGCAAGAGAGCACGAGAGAGAGAGAGAGAGAGAGAGAGAGAGAGAGAGAGAGAAGTGGCGGGCCAGAGCCTCACCTACTGCAATCGAACTACAGATGCTTGTGTTACCTAATGGGCATGTGTGACCTTGCATTTGCCTCACCTTTGTGCATCTGGCTTATGTGGGATGTGGGGAATCAAACACAGGTCCGTAGGTTTCTCAGACAAATGCTTTAACTGCTAAGCAATAGCCCCAGCCCTCTAGAACTCTTTATCTGTTCCTCTTCCTAAAGAGTCCACAGTGAATAAATCTCTTTTCTCTGCTTTTCACTATTACTTGTCTCCTCAATAGGCCTATTACATATTGAGAATGGGTTGCCAAACCTTGCTTGCCAAAACTATCAGGGCCCAGACTCTGGCCCTAACAACTCCAATAATAATAAGACAGCATTTCATTCATTTGAGCCATTGGGACTACATTGATATCAGGGATGACTGGACCTGGGAAAGTTCTGGCTGTAGAGTTTTGCCAAGTGGCTTTGACACATGACCTCATCTTCAAACTGCAATTTGAAGTAAATAGAACTTTGTTGTAGTTGGAATTAGAGAAAGCTTTACAATTTTAGGTAAGTTGGTCTTCAAACCCAGATCTTTCTTCTTCCTTCTATTAACTGTTCCATAAAAGCCTTTCTCAAAGCAGTTTCTTATGTTCACCATAAACAGGCTTCCAGTACATTCCAAACTTTTGAACTGGTGGCACACACAGAAGGTGTTACTATTTGCCTACTTGGTGTAAATAAATATGTTTTTCATTATCGTCCTGGGGCTTCAGCTGTCTCAAACCTCCCAGGCTAGAAGATCTGAAAGGCCAATAATTTGTGGTACCTGGATTCCACATTGATGTGTTCTAGACAACAACAATAATAATAAAAGATGGCTTAGCAGTTAAGGCACTTGCCTGCAAAGCCAAAGGACCTCAGTTCAATTCCCCAGGAGCCACATAAGCCAGATGCACAAGATGGCGTGTGCATATGGAGTTTGTTTGCAGTGGCTGGAAACCCTGGCATGCCCATTCTCTCCCCCCCCCCGCCTCTTTCCCTCTCTCAAATAAATAAATAAAAATAAAGCATTAAAAAATGAGATCTATTTAGATTCATCTGTGGGTTCTTGAGAAAAAGGCAACACTATTAATAGTAAATCAATGAGGACATGATTTATATCTAACTCAAATGACTCCTGCACACCTCAAGTATCCTAGTTATACAAACATAACATTTGATTTAATGTAGAAGTATTAATCTGACTATTATTCATAGTATTCTTGGATAGATGTAAAGAACAGTGGCCTGTTAAGAGAACACAGGTGATGAGGGTCTTTTACTCAGTATGTTTTCCCTCCTCGTCAAAACAAACCAGAAGGAAAATGTGAATTATGATTCAATCATGTTCTTTGCTAATGCACCATTAATCCCCATCCTTACATGCTATTATAGTTCACTTTACCTAACAAAAACAACATTTGTAATGAAATATTGGCTCAAATTTAGTGTAATGTGTCAGGAAGCAGAAATATGAATCTCAGCATAATAGCCTGTTGGTATGAGTGAATTTTCCTCTCTGCCTATATCACTTTTGAACCTTTTTTTTTTTCTTTCACTGGATTTTGGTCTCTTAAATAACACTTCCAAACTCCTATCACAATCACACCATCATAAATAAGTTTTAAACTCTTTTGAATTTCACAGTTTCCTCTTAGCTAATCTTTTTCTCCAATCTAGAATTTGTATGAAATGTGAACAGACCAAATAATCACATGCATCCTATTTCTTTTTTTAATATATTTTATTTATTTATATGAGAGAGAGAGAAAGAGACAGAGAGAGAGAAAAGAATGGGTGCACCAGGGCCTCTAGCCACTGCAAACAAACTCCAGATGCATGTGCCCCTTGTGCATCGGGCTTATGTGGGTCCTAAAAAGTCCAGCCGGGATCCTTTGGCTTTTCAGGCAAATGCCTTAACCACTAAGCCATCTCTCCAGTCCACATCCTATTTCTTAATTGAATGTGATAATTGTGAACAGTTTTTGCAGAATTCTCTATTATCATGAAAAAATCTATTTAATTCCCTTCATCAAACATGCTGGAAAGATTAACCATTTGTAGGGATTCAATATATTAAATGCAACTGAGTGGAGCTTTGTTGGATTATGTTTGGAAGAAGTCTTAGAACTTTCAAATATCGTATCTCATCATAGAACATGTTTAGTAATGATTTAGTGGCAAGAAGCTTTTGCTGATGCTAACATGATTTATTAATTTAGTCCCTGGCAAAAGAATTACTATCCTTATTGAATCCCAGAAAGCAAGATGACTGATACCTGTGAATGAATTATCCAAATTTAGCTCCAGTAATTGAAATATATCATCATATGCTCACCCTTTCAAAATCAATACCTGATATTTATATTCTGTGCTTTTATCTTTAGCAGTGGAAAAAAATTTGTTATTGGCTTTCTAATGATTAAATAAGTGCTTAGCTGCATGCAAAGTAAATTTTAATTTAAAAACTATTTTAACTGCAAACTGTACAGAATAATTTGTATATACACACATATGGGCACACAAATCCCTTCTCCATGTTTCTAGGCAGGTCATTTTTATGAATTGAAAATATATGAAGTCAAAAGTTATTTATAAATCAAGCCAGGTTTAGTGATACCCTACAGAGAGGCTGGAGTAGGAGACAATGGGATAGATGTGACCAAAACATCATGTCAGGATCCAGAAGGTGGTATTGGGAAAGGAAGTCACTGGATCTCTTTGTCTTCCCAGTGTGTTCACTTTGAATAAATCTCCTTTTTTAAATTTTCTTTTATTAGTTATGCATAGAGTATATATACAGCCATGATGGTACCATCGTTAGCCTTCTCCCTGTCCCTGCCTTTGACTTTTTTTTTGGGGGGGGGGGCGTTGTTCAGGTAAGGTTTCACTATAGTCCAGGCTAACCTGACTTGGAATTCACTATGTAGTCTCAGGGTGGCCTCCAACTCACGGTGATCCTCCTACCTCTGCCTCCCCAGTGCTGGGATTAAAGACCACGGTGTGCCACCACACCCAGCTTGCCTTTGACTTTTAATCTGGCTGTTTTAATTGAATTACTGAGGACTGATGGCCAAACCTGGTTTGTGTGTTGGGAGATAAGGGGTTGTAAAAACTCGGGCTCTGACCTAATAACTCTTGTAACATAACACTTTTGTGCTTGCTTACCTTGCTTCATAGAGAAGGCAGGCAGAAAAGTCTCTGCGCATGCTCAACTTTCTCCAGAGGGGCTAGAATTTTATTTTATTTTATTTTATTTTATTTTATTTTATTTTATTTTATTTTATTTTATTTATGAGAGAGACAGAGAGAGAGAGACAGAGAGAGAGAATGGGTGCTCCAAGGCCTCCAGCTGCTGCAAAGGAACTCCAGACACATGTGCCACCTTGTGCATCTGGTTTAAGTGGGTCCTGGGGAATCAAACTTGGGTCCTTTGGCTTTGCAAGCAAGCGCCTTAACTGCTAAGCCATCTCTCAGGCCTAGAATTTTTTTAAAGGGCACTTTTAGGTATGCTTACTTAGGAGTTAGCCCCTTAAAAAGTACCTTATAGCTTACTAGCTAAGAGAAGGAATAGATTCATTTAAGGCTGGCCCTTAGAGAATACAGGAGATTTCTCTGTCTTCTTTCCATCTTGGGAGGAGCAGGTTCATAGGGGAGTGCAAAGTGCTTTTACAGGGCACAATGGGCACAATGAGACAACAGGTAGGAAATCCTTAAGTTGAGCCATGGCTTTCTAGAGTGCAGTCTCTCTTTCTCCAAGTAGACTCATACCTAGGACTTGACCTCCTGGGCCCAGCACATTCATTTTCTTGGCAGACAAACACATTACTTTTCAGCAAGTCAATTCAGAGAGGAGCAGGTGTTAGAAATGCCTCTCTTCAGGACTCCGAATGCCATGCAGAAGGAATGGGTCACTAAATGATTATAGAAAGGATTGTAAAGGGTAAATGTAACAGTCCCTGGAAGTTCTGTCACAAGGCGAATAAAGTAAAAAAGAATTCAACTAGACCATTGAATGTTATAAATTAACTTCAAAATAGAACCATTTAAGATTAATTTAAGCAGATTTTATTAATACAATATAAGTCCTTCCACCTTTCAAATACTAAGTAAATATGGGATGTCTAGAACCATGGCAAGGACACCTGGGAATGGTGTTGCAAGCGGACATAAGTGATTCCTGAAGTGTGGGCATGGAAGCATGGATTCGTGTATAAGAAGAGCATAGACACCCCTTCGGTTTTCAAACAATATCATATTAGGCACAGGCCACAATGTATTGACAATCCAGACAATTTCATCTATTATTTGAGGACACTGTGGTTCCCCTGTGACAGCTAGCATCAATCATAGCTTTACTTCTATAATACTGTTTTGAAAATGCTTAGTAAGAGAAGACTCCACAGAATCCTTTAAATCTGAGAAGTTAGAGGAATAATTTATTTTTTGAATTTTGGTAATAAGGGTTAAATGATTGTCAGATTCTTTCAAAACAGTATAAAGCAAATACAAATAAGAAAGAAGTGTTTTGTCATTGTTGAAAATAAAAGAAGGGGCTATTCCCATGTCCCCATTCCTTAGAGAATTTCCTTTATGAAACTTGTAAAATTCTCTATCTCATGGAAATACATGCAAATCTTTTTAGAAGTTAAATAAGCCTCTTGCCTGCTTTATGAACCAGTGATGTCTCAAGGACCTGGAATCCACTGCTTTGAAGTGCAAACATCAAGGGAGATGGAACCCCTGCCTAGAAGTTTCTTGGGGAGAGTAGGATGATAATTTTAGTAAGATCCTCCTCCAAGTTGTGAAAATACCTTCTGTTGTGAAAACACAAGTTTATTTTTTCCTTTGTATGTAGCCAAGAAACTAATACAGATGGTCACCCCAATTTCAAGGTGCATTTAGGGTGAACTATGTGTAATTTAAAGACAATGTTAATTCTTCTCACTTGAGAACTAGTTTTTGCTTATTCTGAGAACTTAAATGATTTACCAATGCTGGGCCCTATAAAAAAGTAATATTTCTTTCTATCTTTACAAGGTATTATAGAATTGCCTGTGTTGCCCCCTATATTTCTGTTTAATGCTTAGTATAAGGAAAGGATCATCTCTCTGTTACCTTTATATAAGGGTTACCATACTAACACAAAAATGGGAATTACATTTTATGAATTGGCAAACTTCAGCAATGCAACCACTGGCCAATTTAGATTTAATTGAGAAAGAATGGGCTTAGAGTAGTTACATAGTTAGGGACCAAGATCTTATGCAAAAGAGGGTAGGGGAGAGTAGCTATAGCAGGGATTTAGGGACACAAGGACCAGTGAGGACTTGATGGAAAATCCTCATTCCTTTAATGTCTATAACATGCATGTGCTTGTGGAGGCCAGCAAACAGCAGTTGTTGTTCTCTATCACTCATCCATGTGTTTTCCTTGAGGCAGAGTCTCTCACTGAGCATGCAGCTGCTATTTTCAGTTAGACTGGCTGACCAGCAAACGCCGGCAATTCTCAAGTCTCTGCTCCCCATAGGACTGGAGTTACAGGCGTACATAGCCTTTCCCACCTATTTACATGGATGTTGAGGAACCAAACTCAGGGCACATCAGGTCCTCTCAGGCCTTCAAACTTCTGTGGTAATCACTCTTACCTGCTGAGTCATCTTCTTAGCCCCAGAAAACGTAATTGTTGATCAATTTGAAGCCAATCTCCCACAAATTACATTGGCATCAAAGCATTACGGATTTTCTTACTATGAAGTTCCTTGACTCATGGCCATAAAGTTATGTACACAGATGACCAGGAGTGAGTACAGCAGAGATTTTTTTGAGAAAAAAGGTGAAAAGTTGCTTGGAGAGAGGAGAAGCCAAACATGTTTAGGACTTTAGGCAGAATCCAAAGACTAGAAAGAGAGAAGAAAAGGGAAAGCCACAGCTTTAGAGTTAGAGCTCAGAGAATTGCACAAGCTTAGTAGTGAGAACATGTAAGCAACTGCCCAGGAGAGGGGCTGGAGTGCAGGGCTGAGAACAGTATCTCATAAAGGGAATAAATATACCTCCCTACTCCTCAGCATGTCTCTTTTTAAGTTATTTTATTTATTTATATGACAGAGAGAGATAGAAAGAGTGAGAGAAGTGGGTACACCAGGGCCTCCTATGGTTACAAACTCCAGCGACATGTGCCACTGTGCTTCTGGCTTTGCATAGGTACTGGGGAATTGAATCAGTGCCATTAGGCTTTGCAGACAAGCACCTTAACAACTGAGCCATCGCTTCAGCCTGGGGATTGGTTTTTTGATTAGGTGAGTGATTGACAGGATCAGTTGGATTAACTCTTTTTTTGAATTTTTTTAATTAGTTATCTATATAATGTGCATAGAGCCATGATGGTACCATCGTTAGCCTTCTCCCTGCCCTCCCCCCTCGGGGATTGTGGGTCTCTTGCGTTGTGGGAATAGTCAACAGTTATGGGGGAGAGGCAATGTCTCTGTGCATAATGACCCAACTCATGGCTCTAACAATCTTTCTGCTCCCTCTTCCGCGAATTTCCCTAAGCCATGTTGGGTTCATTTTAGGTCTATTTCAGTGACGAGGTCATGGGAGTCTCTGTGTCTCTGGATCTCTTGTTTGGTAGGAGTTGAGTGTTCTCTGTGTCTATCTCCTTCACCCCTGTGCTGATACCAGTTTCTCTGAGACAGCAGCACTCTTCCTCATTCCCCCAATTATTCTATGGCTTCAGCTGGTGCCCTGGTGAGGTACAATGGGCTGATTCTCTCCTCAGGTTCTACATCCATCTGAAAAAGAGAAGCAAATTCTCCAAAGGAGAGTGAGGTCTGTGCAAGATACATGGATAACCATTATTGTTTTAGAGTGAATTTAAATTAACTCTTGAGGGATGAGACCATAGCCCTGATAACTCCAAGCTGATCGCTTTCATACATTGTTTTAAATCCTATGGAATGGTGATTGTAATGTTTTCCTGATAATGTTACCAGGGAGATGGAGTGTCTCCTTCATTGGGGTACCAAATGAGCTTTGTTGACTTCCAAATCTGCTAATGTCTGCCAAACTATCACAAAGGGATTATATGGTTTGTGTTAGCCTTTGAAGTGCCTCCCCCTCCAAAACTGGTATACTTCAAAGGGTCTCACCCCTCCTCACAGAGATTTAGGCATCCTGGCTTCTAGAGCCCACACCTTCTATGACCCAACTCTCCTTGGCCAGCTCATTCTATACTACAAAGTATAAAAGCTTCTGCCACCAGCTTCTCTTTTCATCCTGTCCCTTCTGACCCCAGGTGTGTATATTTCTGTTTTTACCCTCCCTCTAGGTGTACGTCTGTCCTTCTCTCTTTATCTCTTTCTCTATCTCTCCCTCTGTCATTCCCCTCCCCCTCTCTTTTTTGGTTTTTCAAGGCAGGGTTTCACTCTAGCCCAGGCTGACCTGGAATTCACTATGTAGTGTCAGGGTGGCCTCGAACTCACCACCATCTTCCTACCTCTATCTCCCGAGTGTTGGGATTAAAGGCATGTGCCACCATGCCTGGCCTTCTCTCTCCCTCTCTTTCTCCTTTGTCAGCTTAGCATGTATGGCTAAAGGTGTCCAGGTTTCTTTCTCTCTCTTTGTCTCAGCCTTCCCTTGTGGTATACCCCTCATTCACCCTACCTTGGGCTCAGATCAGCAACACTTAGACCTGAGGGACCTCGCTCACAAATTCGTCTTGCCCACCCCTGATCTTCTCTGTCCACTGCCACTTACAACCTCCTGATCCCACCTGACTCCAACTCCTCTTTTCCTTCCTTTCCTGTCTTCTTAAAGCTACAGCATTGCTCTAAGTTGGGGCTCCTTCCTCTTGCCCCAAAGCTACAGCACTGTCCCAAGATTTGGGGCAGATTAATAAAATACTTTGATTCATAACATATCTGATCTCCTGCCCTCCTTCTGAGATCTCTAAAACACCTGACAATTGGTATTTATATCCTCAGTGTCTAAGTAGTCTACTTGCTATTATTCCCACGTTATGATATTGAAGTAGGCAACATTTGCCAAAGTTCAAACATAATTGTTTAAAGACCCAGTTCTTGTACCATGTGCATATTCTTAGCAAGGGTACTCTTAACTTCGTATTAAATCCATTAACTCATGTTCTTAATGACCTTAATTCTCATAAATGTCATTGGGAGGAGCAAGAGCTCACTAGACTCTGAAGCCAGCCCAGTGAGTTTGTAGTTTGGCTTGTTTCCTCTTTGACTTCATTTGGTTTTTAATCTCTAGTCTAGAAACTTGTCATGGCTGTTCGCATGATCTTTTCCCTATTAACCACCCTTTCATTGGATATAGGTTCCACAGATTGCCAATCATAGATCATGTTATAGTTTCCTCCTAAATAACAAAGAAGCAAAAGGGAAAAAAAGGAATAAAAGAAATGAAAGAACAAAGTTAAAGAATTAATCTCTACTGAAGTTACCTTAGCTAATTTGCTATTAACGTATTCAATGTTTGTGCCATAACATTAGAGCTTCTTTTGGAGAAAAGTATTGCAACCTATAACTTTAAATAATATAGGTGTGATATCAGGATGAGCTCAGGTAAAATTTCATTTCTATCATTTTTGTTAGATGTGGTTCTATAATTTTGAACATTTCTACTCAGGTTTATTAACAGGTTTCACTGCTCTGTAATATTAAGTTGATGAATGCATAACTAAGTCTCTTTAGTTATAAAAAGTAAGCATATTGTATAGATAGCAAATGCTTTCTTCAGTAAAAAAATAATTGGCTATCATATCTTAGAGCTAGGAAAAGGAAGGAAAAATGTATAGATCATATCTCACAATTGGAGATTAGTAAGTGAATAGTTCAAATGTAATCTAAAATGAAAGTAATGGCATTTTGAAAATGGGAAAACATTCTTGAATTTTGTTCCAAAAATTTAGGAAAGGAGATTAGGAAAGACTAGTAAAGAAAAATAAGAAGCTTCATATTTGTAGCAGTGAACTTCTCGTTGCTGGCACAAGTCATCTGACTAAAGCAGCTTTGGAAGGAAAGGATTTATTTCAGGCGTACTGTTTCCAAGGGAAGCTTCATCATGGTGGAAGCTGCGGGCACACTTCTTCATACATCAGTGGTAGGGAGAGAGCAGAAAAAGCAAGCTAGTTCTGGATACTCAGTAGGCTGGACTACTGAGCCCCATGGTCTGTGTCCTGCAACACACCTCCTCCAGCAAAGGCCCCACTGGGGTGGGGGGAAGAAGGAGCTTATTCAAAAATATCCAAGGTAAGGCTATGGGGGACTTCTGCACTCATATATCCACAATATTCTTTGGATTTTGAGGATATGAAACACCAGGTGGTACATTGATAAATATAAAGGGCACTATATTGTAGACAATGAGTCTTTGAAGTAGCTGCTAATTGTACCATTTCTTATTTAGAGCTTAGCCTTAAATTTGCCATCAGTGTGACTAAACTTCGCACAGGTTTCTTCCTGACTCTAATCCTCTTATCTCTCTTTTCTTAGAGTATTGATTTTAAGAAAATTTACACTGGACTTGGTGACACAAGCCTGTAATCCCAGTTATTAAGGAGGTTAAGGCAGACATATTGCAAGTTCAAGGCCTACCTGGGCAATTTAGTGAGACCTTGTCTCAAAATATAAAGTTAAAAAACAAAACAGGGCCAGGTGAAAAGATAGCTCAGCGGGGTGTGGTGGCGCATGCCTTTAATCCCAGCGCTCGGGAGGCAGAGGTAGGAGGATCGCTGTGAGTTCGAGGTCAGCCTGAGCTAGAGTGAGACCCTACTTCGAAAAAAAAAGCTCAGTGTGCCAATGCACTTGCTACGCAAGCATGGCAACCTGAGTGTAATCTCCAGAGGCCAAATAAAGCACAAATTAGTAATCCTAGCGCACCTAAGGCAAGACGAGAAGTGGATACATGCAAATGCCTGTAACCTGGGCCAGCTAGCCTGATGTAAGCAGTTGTAAACAACAAAAGAAGCTCTCCAACAAAGTGGACCTCAAGGACCCATATCCAAAGTTATCTTCTGACTTCCACACATGCAGTGGCGTGCACATGCCTACACTCACACATATGTCACACACACACACACACACACACAGAGAGATTTTTTTCTTCAACATGGCTTGAAATAGAGCCCAGTGGAAGTGCTTACCTCACATATACAAGGCCATAGATGCAATCCCTAGTCTAGTAAAAAGTCTGTGAGGCGGGGTGGGGGAGTGGGGACAGGAAGGAGAGAGAAGGGTTGAATTTGACTTGGTAGTGACAGGAATATAGCAGCAGAAACAGAAGAAGATGGGCATAACCCTGCAATATCTGCTGGTACCAACTTTGCTGGGCTCACTCTCCTACCAGGGATGTTTCCATTTTCTGTAACACCAACCAGTAGATTGTGTAGACATTTTCACTCTCTCAGGTTTCTGCTTCTTTGTTATAGAACAACCTCATCCCCTGAAGTGCAAAATCAAAGCTATAGATAGCAAATTAGCATACCACAGCTCACAGGTCATTATGTCATAGGTCATTGTTTATGGAAATGTGCCAGTTTCACACACTAGTCTTTACTACAGTTTTACTTAGCAGATCATAGTCATGGGCTTCTGGCTTTAGAACACACGCATGGATTTTAGAGATGGCTTTGCAGTTAAGCACTTGTAGCTTAAGCATTAAGGTCTCTCAGGCTGAGAGCACCAAGTTCAACTCTCCAGAACCCACATAAAAGAAATAAAATGCCTAGAGTGGCTACAAAGGTTTTGTAACCTCAGTGGGTGGGGTGAGGTAAGGGTTGAAGATTAGAGAATGGCTGGGGCTCCCTGACAGACAGCAGCTCTGGGTTGAGGGAGAGACTCTCTTATGGAGGAAAGAAGTACACAAATGAGCAATAAGGAAAGGACACCAGTGTTCTCCCCTGGCCTCTGCACATACGAGCATGTGACACAAAAATCTGCATACATGGGGCTCTGGAGAAATGGCTTAGCAGTTAAGGCATTTGCTTGAGAAGCCAAAGGAGCCTGGTTTGATTCTCCAGGACTCACGTAAAAGCCGGATGCACAAGAGGCGCATGCATCTGGAGTTTGTTTGCAGTGGCATGAGGCCCTGGTGTGCTTCTCTCTCTCTCACTCTCTCTCTCTCTCTCTCTCTCTCTCTCTCTCTCTCTTTCTCTCTCTGCTTGCAAATAAATAATATTTTTTAAAAAATCTGCACATACACATGCATATGTCACACATCACACATATACTCTGTATGCATGCACATGCACACACATACTAATTTTTGAATAATACTGCAAATAAAGAACTGTGAATAATATTGTAAATAAAATTCAAAAGAAAAAAGTCAGCAAAGAACACCTACAAAAAATAGGATAAATATTCTCTCAGATATATTTGCTTTATTTCTTCATGTTCCCCCTTCACCTGATTCAGTTTCTAGTAACAAGAAGCACATCTGTCCTGTTCTTCACAGTTTTTCTCTCTGCAGATTCTGTGAGGGCATTTATCCAACGTCTGGAAACAGTCCATATAAGACCTCCAGGCATAAACAATTTATCATTTTAAACAACTTTTATTATAGTTTAGTTGCTAATGTTAATTTCTTATTAGTTTTGATTTATAAATTAAATATTATACATACATATGTATGGATGGGTGGGAAAATACATAGTTTGTTCCATTCACTGGAGTTTGTTCCATATCCTTGGAGATATGGGAAGACTGCTGTGTAGGCATCAAATGAACTTCAAATTTAAGAGTAAGGGATTTTCGTTCTCAATACATGTTGCCACATGGCCCTGGACCTCTTTACCCAGAGGTGAGGCTGCTAATAATCCTCATAAGTACACCTCTCCACCCACACACAGACCTCAGGGCAGCTTTAATCAAGACTTTAGTGGAAGAGGGCGCGGTCAATAAGCATTTCCTCCTCTGCCCTTCCCACTCTAATCATTTGCTATAACCATCAATCTCCTTCACCAGTTCTTGCAGCTAACAGGCTTCCCAGATAAGAACCATGCAACATTCCTCTCTTTCGTCAATATCCAGAGTCTATCTTGCTTAATAGACAGGTTCTGACTCAATGGGTAAATCATAATGTCTTTGAATACAAATTAGATCAGGATAAAGAAGTCAATGTCGCTAGTCTGCATCTCCAGACAACTGAGAATGAGCATCTCAGGAGCTATGGTGAGAAAGACTCTGAATATAGATATAAGCGTGCAACGTAATAGTGAGCAAATAAATACACACAGCCACACACTCCACAAAAAGATTACCTGACCATCTAGCAATATGTACTATGAGACAGAAGACAGCTTGCTTGGGTGACATGCATTTACCATCTTGAGAGTAGATAATAAAAAAAAATGACACATTTCAATTCCATCGTATAGTTAGTTCAAAGACCTCTTACATAACATGAAACATTTGATAGCAACAGCAACCTTGCTCTCTGCTTTGCAGATGTATGAAAAAAGCTTATAGGATTTGTTATTTTCAAAAGTTTATGGCTTATAAGGTTAATAACTTGCTAATCTAGGATTGAAACCTAATTTCAAATAATAACAGAAAAATGCCAAGGTAACCCCTCACGCCCACCACTGCATTCTCTTCTATTACCTGTGGCTATACTTGGCTCATGTGCACGTATTCTCAAACAGTGTATGAATAACTATAGTTTGAGCATAAATTATAGCAGAAAACTAGACAAGCATAAAGTGCAAATGGAACAGTTTTATCAGAATGTATTTGAAAATGTTTCTTGAAAAGCCCAGTTGCATCTACAGTTAGTGGATATATGTTTTTAAACAACTCAGTATGAAGTCTGTATAGACAAAAATCCCTGGATGTCATTAAATTTAGTTTAATAATAGAAATGCCCAGATAGTGATTGAAGTGTGATGGTGAGATGATGCTTGATGTTGCTAGAAAGGTCAAGTTAGCATAAGTAAGCAAATGCCTTTAAAAACTATGTTCCAAATATAATGAGTTTCAGAAAGAGCTAAAGGACAAAGTAGGGCACACAGCTCAAATACAGGAGGGTAATACAAGGCACTGGGTTCCCAAAATATTCTTTGGTTTTCATTATCTCCTATTTCACAGTTCATTTCCTAATCCACATTTTTTTGGGGGTAGGGGGCTGAAAATTGATGATCAGCACAGCATTTGGTACAAAGATGGTACTGTGCCAAGAATTGGAAGACTAGTGTTGAACTAGGTTCAGGAAGGCTGAACAAAGAGGTGGAAAAGTTTTTACTGTCTCCTGGTTTCTCCACTGACTAGATTATCCATAGATCTCATGTCTTTCATCTAACAATTGGGATGACTGTCAGATAAGTAAATCTTTGTAAAGTACTTAGTAAAATGCTAGGCATATGCCAGCCACACATAATTGCAACCACAAGTAATAACAATAGGTATGTTTGTTAAAATGTTTTGTTTAAATACAAATAGGGCAGTAGTAGTGAGAGGAGTCCTAAAACAGTGCTGTGCTCCAAAGAAGACAGATACCAGAGTTTCAGTACCCAGACTGAAATCTAGCCAGTGCTTCTTATAAAGAAATCTCTTGACCTGTTCCTTAGTGTTACTGTAAAATCCAGAGGTCCATTATTAAGATCAAGGTCCTGCATATTGGAAAAATAAAGGAAAACAACTTCTTGAGCTAAATTCTTTCCTATAGACAGGCCAACTATAGATGTCTTTTTCCACCACTAGAGGTTATTTTTGGAATATACACAAATGTTTTCTGAAGAAAGACCATAGAATGCTCCTATGTGTGCTGCATCATAGCGGAAGCCCAGAGGAACAACTGATTGATCTCACTCCTGACTAGGCTAACACAAGAATAGATCTGAATGCAGCTTGGAGGAAGAGGGAAGAGTCAAAAGTGAAATACTTTTGGAGGGCAGAAGTGTGTAACTGATGGCTGAGCACAGAGTGTTTCAGACATCTGAGAAAGAACTTGGCAGAATCAAAGACAAAAAACAAAGGTCATTCACAAATAACACGTTTCAATTCAGCTAGATCTAACTCTTCCACAAAGGAGTTTTGACAGTTTATTTTTTGATTGAAAAACTATAAACAATACATTTTCATCAAAATATTTTACATAGATTAAATTTTATATGAAAGTCATCTTTTTAAAAAATGTTAATTTTCTCTTCTTACATTGCCAGCATGCTTACTGCAGACACCACATATTAACTTTTTAAAATTTTTTAATTATTTTATTTATTTTTGGAGAGAGACACAGGGAGAGACAGAGAGAGAGGGAGAGGAAGACAGATAGCGATGGGCACGTCAGCAGTCTCTCAGCTGCTGTGAACGAAATCCAGATGTGTGCGCCCCCTTGTGGGCAAGTGCAGCATTGCGTCCTTGTGTCACTGCATCTGGCTAAACGTGGGACCTGGAGATTGGAACCACTGGAGATTGGAACCAGTGTTCTTAGGCTTAGCAGGCAAGCACCTTAACCACTAAGCCATCTCTCAAGCCCTTAACTTTTTTTTAACCATTGAGAGGAAAAAAAAGTTTTAAGCCTCCTCTATCCAAAATGATTTGGTCTCTCCTGTCCTCAGGATTTGATGAGGAGTAGTATACAACACAAGTGTTTTATGTTCACTTTACACAAGTACAGAGCCACACTTCTGCCTCTGGAAATGTGTGTAATGGCAATGCCATCCTGACAGAGCACATGACAGTGAGACAGGCCATCTTCAGAGGTTCATGGTAAAATGGACTACATCTTATCAGTAGACAGTGGCCACAGCAGTTGTTGCCTACTTAATGTGGAAATAAGCAGTTGTGGGACATTTTCAAACCTATGCCTGCATGGCCCAGAAATTACAGCTAAGTTCCATGTCTTGTTTCGAATGTCAATGACAAATGCCTTAACTTACCTTATGTATTAGTCAGGATTCTCTAGAGGAACATAACCAATAGAATGTATTGTATTAAAGGGGAATTTATTGGATTACCTTACAGCAGTACAACAATAGCAGTTTGCAGTCATGAGAGTACTCAGTCCTGGAGGCTGGATGTCTCAGCAGTCCCAACCTGGCACTGAAGGCCTAGAGACTTCCTGGAGAGCCTCTGGTCTTCAGTCCACACTGGGAAGCAGCAAGCAGCACAGACAGGCAGGTGGGAGGAAGGGATACTTTCCTTAGATAAGGCCCCCCTCCAAGAGGGGCCGCCCACTCTGGAGGAAGGGCCCACTCTGGGGGAAAGATTGCTCCTTTAGTTAATCCTCCCTGGAAGCAACCTCAGAAACCCACTTATGACGAATGTCTGTGGATTCCTAAACAGATCAAGTTGACACACAACTTAACCATCACAACTTATAAAAATCATATATCTGTTTTCTCTCATTTCCTATCCTAATTACATATATTAGGACTTCCCTGGAAGAGGTAACTTTCTCTATAATCTTTTAAGATATGCTGTGGCAAGACCAATTCATGCACATAATTGTTAATCGCTCAATATTCTACATCATGGCCCATAGCATTCCTAATTAATGCACTAATTTGATGTATTCCTTTTATTTATTCTTTTCTATATAGTTCTAGCAAAGCCACACAGAGGTCTGTGGGGAAATTAAAAGTTAACAGTTGAAATAAAACTTCACAGAGGAATGAGATATAAAGGTAAAGTGAGCAGAGATAAGAAATGTAGATGTAAGTAAACCTTACATCATAAAAGTATTTCTTACAAGGCTTTCAAAAGCATAAGACAAGTGGATCTTTAAGTCACTCTGTACCACACTCAGCACAATGTCAATGCTCAATGTCACCCAGACACACAAACAACACTTTTAGTAATACCACAGCAAGACACTCAAAGAAACAAATTTTATCAAAGTATTTTCAATTCATCTATTTGGCATAGTAGAAAATGATAGTTTCTCATCTTATGTTTGGGGCCAAAATTCTATTGTTGTAACACCCTCTTCATCCATCCCAAGATGATTTTCATTCAGATTTTGGATAATCATAGATGTAGCTTATCACCTAGAGTTTATACTTTCAAGAATCCCTGTCTGAGGAAACTAGAGGAGGATCAAAGGAATGGACAACCAAACAAGAGGGACAACATAGAATGAGAAAGTTCCTCAGTGAAATGGGGACAGGCAAGAAGGGACAAAAAAGGATGACAATATGATCACATTAAAATATGTTAAAGTTCTCAACTTAAAGAAAAACACTTTCTAGACAAAAGAAGTATCCTCTTTGAAGTTTAGAAGCATAAAACAGTTTCTGAAGAGCTGCAATAATCCCATTGAGACTAAACTTCAAAGTGAATACTCATACTCCAGAGAGGAATCTCAGAAAAGAAACGTAGTCTGAAATGAGGATCTGGTTGCAACACCAAGATCTAGGTATATTTGAATAGTACACCTAAGTTCTGATAGGACTTGTATGACAATGAATCCTGTCACATAGTCTTAAATACACCTTCTGTATACTTTGGAGAAACACCAAAGGGACAAAATCTCCAGAGGGACATGGCACCATTGTTGGCTTCGAGGGGTGCTACAGCATAGGCCTTGGTTCAAGGTGTGTAGGATTCTCCTCTCTCCTGCCCACACTGAACTCCAGCATGTACCTAGCAGTTTTGCTTTTCCCAGGCTTCCTGCACAGTAGACATGTGTTCTACCCACTGAACACTCATACTGAAAGTATGCTTATTTCCCTCCATTCTGAGAGCCTACGCTCCCTCCCACCTCAGGCTCTCACCTTAGCTTCTTTTAGCTCATGCCAAGCCATGATTCTCTACTTTAATAGTCTTAATTTTTTAAATGATTATTATTCTTAACAAATTAGCTCATTTTCTTACATGGACACCACCAAAATTCCTTGTTTTCTCTCCACACAGGTGTTATGTCCGTTGAGGATTCTATACAGCAATTATTTCAAGGTTTTAGCTTTTACAACCAATTCAATGATTTCTTACCCAATGACACTAACTTCACTATGTTTAGTGAATTTTTTTCTTCCAGTTAAAAAGCAACAACATAAATAGGAAAGGTAATATATGTAGCCCAGCACTTTGGAGGTTGAGGAGGGAAGATCTCACCAAATTTGAGTCCATTCTATAGTGAGTTCCAGAAGTATGGAAGTATGAGTGAGATCCTGTCTGTTAAAAAATAATAATAAAATAAGGACTACTAGGAGATAATGAACACAGCCACCTTGTGATTGGAATATCATGTTCCAAAATACTCTTCCCCATTCTCTGGTTCTTAAATTCTTTCTGCCACTTCTTCCACAATGTTCCCTGAACCCATCAACATGTCATCATGGATGATGAAAGGAGGAAAGAAAAACACAAAGAGAACAAAATAATCCCATTGAGACTAAACTTCAAAGTGAATACTCATACTCCAGAGAGGAATCTTAGAAAAGAAATGTAGTCTCCAATGAGGATCTGGTTGCAACACCAAGATTTAGGTATATTTGAAGAGCACACCTAAGTTCCGATAGGACTTGTATGAAGAGAGACATGTTGGAAGGAGTTGGGGGGTCCAGTGAAGGAGTATAGGAAGAGCACAAAAGAGAGGTGAGAGGAGATTATGATCAAAACACATTATGCACATATATAAAAACTGTCAATAAAAAGTTAAAAAGAAAGTGAGGGACTGGAGAGATGGTGCCTGCCTGCAGAGCCTAAGGATCCAGGTTCAGCTTTCTAGAACCCACATACTCCAGACACACAAGGTGACATATGTGTATAAGATGACACATGCACACATAAGGTGATGCACATGTCTGGAGTTTAAATGCAGTGGCTACAGGCCCCAGTGCACCAACTCTCTATCTCTTTCTCTCTCTTTTTCCCTGTCTCTGTCTGTCTCATAAAAAAAAGAAAGCGAGGATTGAGTAAACGTCTCAACCATTAAGAGAGCTTCCCATTTAAGCATGAGGACCTGGAAGGGCCTGAAAGTCACAGAGTTTAAACCGACTTAAAAAGATATACACATCTGTAGTACCAGGGAAGGGTAGAAATTGAAGAATTTCTGGAGCTTGCTGACCAAAAGCCAGGTTAAGGGAGAGACCCATCTCAAGAAAATACACAGATGAGTGATAGAGAAGGGTACCTGAAGTTCTCTGGCTTCTTCATGCATGCACATTACACACACATCTGCCCATACAGATCTCCTCAGGCCCTCGTGCATGTTCAGGAAGTACACTTAACCACTGAGCCCTCTCTTGACCCATGGGTATTTGGATTTTTATCATTTTTTTTCCATTTTTATAATTAGAAATTTTATAAATCTTTCCTGATTTTACTACTATTTTGGCAAAATCATATACTACTGACAATCATGTAAAATCTCATCAATTCTTCTTTAGTACCATAAAAGCTTGTTTTTCTTAAGGTATGAATAAATTTCATCTTTTGGGAAAGATTTAAAGGAATAAGAGAGGGCCTGAAGAGATGACTTAGAAGTTAAAGCACTTGCTTTGCAAAGCCAAGGACCCAAGTTCGATTCCCCAGAACCCACGTAATCCAGATGCACAAGGTGGTGCATTCATCTGAAGTTTGTTTGCAGCAGCTAGAGGCTCTGGTGTACCCATTCTCTCTCTCTCTCTCTCTCTCTCTCTCTCTCTATCTCTTTCTATCTCTTTCAAATAAATAAAATTAGATGAATAAGAGAGCCAACATATTTATGAACAAATATAAATACCACAAACATATTAAGTAGAAAACATGACAGCATAGCAAAGAAAGTAAAAATTGTAGAATGATGAGCAATTAGGAGAAGTGTTCTCCACAGGACTCAATTTAAATAATTATTGGCCCACTACATCCCCAAGGCAGTTTCCAATTAGTCACATAAGCCTGTTTCCCACCAAAATCCAGAGAGAAATGGCTACTCAGCACTGTTTGCAGGGATGTAAATGAAGACATGAGGACTAGGAAGCTTACTTTAAGAACTACATGGGTCTGGGCAGGAGTAAGCAGGAAAATATAAGCTAGTATTATACCATGACTTGCATACATTTGCAGACAGAAAATATGAGTAATCTGCAGCTTGGTTCACGAGGCTGAATCAAGGAAATAATCACATCAATGTTGTGAGCGGACTTATTCTTGTGAAAATAAGTTCAGAAAATAACCAAGCTCCATAATATATAAGGAAGAAAGAAGAGGGCTAGAGAGATGGTTTAGTCATTAAGGTGTGTAGCAGACAGCTTCAGGTTTGCTGAGATGAACTTCCAGACCAGGCACAGTTATGGAGGAAGGGAAATTATTTATTGAAGCTTACAGATCCAGGGGAAGTTCCATAAAGGCAGGCGAAGCAGCCTGCTCTTCACAGGGCCAAGCAGAGAGAGCAAAGCCAACCAGCCACCACAGCACACAGAGCAAAACTACAGCCCAAAAGCCACAGCACATTTCAGGAACTCCTATTAGGCACACTTTGCATATCTTTACAATGGAATCTCAAACCCACCACCACACCTTAAGACCGGCCCCCAGTGACATTGCCTCTAGCAAGGTGATTGCAGATGCAAACTATAAACTAATAAAGTATTGAATATATTGGGGGCCACATATTCAAACTACCACAAGGTGCTTGCTTGTGAAGCCTGAGGAACCATGTTTGACTTTCTAGGTCCCATGTAAACCAGATGCACAAGTGATGCAAATGCAAGGAGGTCACACATGTGCACAGATGGCGCCCCCTTCTGGAGTTCGATGGTAGTGACTGGAAGCCTTGGCCCATCAATTCATTCTCTCTCTCTCTTTTAAAAAATTACTAAAAATGATCTTATCACTGAAGTAGACCTAAAATGAACCCAACACGGCTCAGGGAAATTCGCAGAAGAGGGGGCAGAAAGATTGTTAGAGCCACAAGTTGGGACATTACCTCTTCCCCATAACTGATGGCTACCCCCACAATGCACCACCCACATTCCCCAGTGAGGAGGGTCCCTTCAGAGGGGGGAGGACAGGGAGGATGCTAATGGTGGTACCAACATGGCTGTATACACAGTATGTAAATAATTGAAAAAAATTACTAAAAAGAAAAAAAAGAAAGAAAAGTCAGGCATTTACTATACGTGGTCCAATTCTATCTCCAAGTTCCAAGTTAGGAAGGTGTATGAACTTGCTATTGTGAAGAGAACCCTAAGGCAATGGTTACAGATGTTTCCCTCTCTCCTAGAATAATAGTCCAAGGCAGCTTTCGCTCCATCAAGCTGTTGATGGTAGAAGTTGGGAGAAGGACCATGTCATTATGTGCATGACAGAGGTGAGTTTCCACTGGGGTGAGTAGTAGAAAAGGTAAGGCAAGCATGAAAAGCTCGCATTCTAGTCCACAGGGCTTCTTGCTTTGCTCATACTCCATTGGAAGTAGCAGACAGCAACCTTTAGTGGACAGTTTGCAGGACTAGATTTAGTAGAAGGGCTGTATGCAAAAAAAGAATGAATGTTGGGGCTGGTGAAATGGCTTCATGGACAAGAAAGTTTGCTACACAAGCACGTGGGCTTTAGAGGGCCTGGAAAGGCCTGAGTTCAATCCTTGGCTTGTAGCTAAAAATCTGGGTGTGGCCATGAATAGCTATAACACTGTTCTGGGCCAAGAGGTAGAGACAGGAGAATTGTTGGGGTTCAAAAATAGCAGCTCCATGTTCAGTAAGATATTTCATCTCATGGAAACAACGCAGAGAGCAATAAAGGAAAATACCCACCATTCTCCTCCAGATTCCCCAAGCATGATCATGGGGCACATGTATCTGCACAGCACACACACACACACACACACACACTATACATACACACAACACACCACACATAAAGATATGTGCTACCACGCCTGGCTTCACCTGAAGCTCTCTTGTTGGGCTACACTGGCTGGCCAGAAAGCCCAAGGAATCCTCCCATCCCTGCCTCTTCAACACTGGGATGACAGGATTAGTCACACCAACATGGCCTGCTTTTTTATATGGATACTCAGGATCAAATGCAGATCCCCATGCTTGCTAGTCAAGCACTTTTCTGACTGAGCTATCCCCCTAACTTGCATGCTTGCTTGCTAATTTTTCCTCCCTTCCTTCCTTCCTTCCTTCCTTCCTTCCTTCCTTCCTTCCTTCCTTCCTTCCTTCCTCTCTTCCTTCCTCTCTTCCTCTCTTCCTTCCTCTCTTCCTTTCTTTCCTCTTTCTTTCCTTCATGTGTGTGTGTGTGTGTGTGTGTGTATTTTTGAAACAGGGCCTCCTTACCCTGTAGCTTAGGCTGGCCTGAAACGCACTAGCCTCAAACTCGCATCAATTCTCCTGCTTCAGCCTTTCAAATGCTGGAATTACAGGCATGAGCCACACCTGCTTTCAGTTTTCTTTATGGATGCTTGGTGCTTTTCCACACAGTTAACCATGACAAACAGATAAATACACACAGGCACACTTCAAAGACATCACTGAGAAACATACGACACAAAAAAGCATTAATAAAACTTGCTGCCAATTGCACCAGAAACTAACTAACTTCTTAATCCGGAGAACCTTAACTGTCTGAGGGTTTTCTGACCTAAAAGGAAGAAATATATAACTGATGTCATGGCAATTTATCCAAAAGCGAGTTCACAAGTATATCTTCTTGAGCTAGGTCACATGAGAGTCCTAGAATCCAAGCACCTTTCCATTGATTTCCTGGTGTATTGACCTCAGTCACATCCAGAAGAGAACAGGGCGGTCTCCCTAGTAGAGGCATGCTACAGTTCTGCCAAGCACTGGCAGGATTTTTAGCCCAACTGTTTCATGAGTTATTCCAAAAATACTGCCATGGTCTCCTCCCAGTCCATCAGCTGCCATGTCTGTCATTAGTATTTAAATTGGTTGTAAATATCTACACCCCATAACATTTTGAGGTTCTATTTTCCTAAATGTCTCAGAGGAGACCAATGGTCAAAGCAGCCGAGATTCACTGTGCCTGAGATCCTGGCACTGGAGCTTATGGAGCTCATTGAAAGTGCCATTAAACGAAACACATCAGCCCATTCAAAATGGCATCTCCAGCCCTATTGTATTTCAAGTTAAACGCCACGCAAAAACATATCTAAAAAGCTCCACTGCTTGCTGATTTCCAAGGGCAGGAGGAAAATGTCACCAGTATTCTAGTAAAATCCAGAATCTCCACAATGCCTCTCAAACAAAATGGTGGGAAGCAAGATAAACAATTACTGGTAATGGTCGATTTATCACTCATTAGGAATAATTAGTGCCTTTCAATCTCCAATTTTTCCTTCAAAAGAGAATCAGTTCATTTCACTGTTTCATAGAATCTTTCTGGTGTGAGACCATTAATGTAATATTTCCTTGAAAACTCAGTGGGGGAGGGTTCACTCTTCTAAAATGTCACCCTTCATAAATAAGTGTACTGCAAGCCTTCCATCATTGTAATAGTTAAAGGACGGCAAAGCTGAGCAATTGAAACAGAAAGAGAAGTCACCTTGACAGTCCTGTTCTGTGAGCAGCAGCTTAAGGCACCTGAGCTTTCATTGCAAATGAGCTCCGTAAGTTCACATTTATTCAACAAACAAAATATATTTAAATAATATTCCACCTTGGAGACAAGTCTAAGAAATTCTTTGTGAATTGTTCGATACTCTGTTACAATAAAATATACATACTTTGGAAAATAAAGAAAAAATGTACATCATAGACTCTCTGGGCATTATGCAGATTACTGGTGCCATGCTAGGCTCTTTACAAAAGGCTGTATCTAAAATAAAACATAAGTGCCATACTTTCCATTGGTGCTTAGTGTACATGCTAGAAATTCTTAAAACCCTGTGTTTTGCTTTGAGGTTTTTAGCATTGTCTAATGTCCCCAAATAGGACTAGAAAACCCATTAAATTAGGCAATTTGATAATTTTTGAGTTATTCAATGCAAACTGAATATTGGGGAGGGGGAAGGCTGTAAGAAATTTAGAAAACTAAGCATACTCTCTTAATATACTGATCAGGAGCTATGGGAGATGACTTAGGGATTAAAAAGCACTGGCTGCATAAGCCAGACAACCAGAATTCAAATCCCCAGAACCTAAATAAAGCCAGATGCAAATAGTGCACAAGTCTATGATCCCAACATACCCACAGCAATGGAAGTGAAGTCAGGAGAAGCTCAAAGCTCGCCGGCCAGCTAGTATAGTATTTTTAGCATTAAAAGACAAGAGAATTCTTGTCTCAAACAAGGTGTAAGGCGAGGATCAGCACCTGGAGGTTGCTCTCTGAGTTCCACGTGTGCACCATGGATACCTACATCCATGCATAAATACAACATATTGATCATTTTTGGTGAATTAAAATATAATTTTAACAAATTGCCACTTGGCATTATTAACATACACCCTAAACTCATTTTTGAAAGCTGGTATTATTTTTTAGATACACCAGGAAATGGCAGTACTTCATTCGACATGATAAATGTAACTTTTAAAATATCACTTTAAGTCACAAATATAGAGAATATTTTGTAACTCACTGGGAAAAACAATTACATTTTGATGATTTTAAGAACAATTAAACCACAACCTCAATGTTACAGATAATTAGAATCTGTTTAGAAAATACTGCATGACTCAAAAAAAATTAGAGGGCTTTTGCAAAAAAATAAATACATAAATAAAATGAAACTTTCAGCCTTAATGTTTATTGCCTACCAAAAGTAGAATTTCCCTAAATTTAATAAAATGGAATGTGTTCCTGCTTTGAGACATGAACATTTCCTATCCCACTTTCAGTGGCATGATTATTTCATCAAAATTAAATTAAATTTGGAAAAGCCTCAAAGTTTAAGTTCAAGAGCTATCAGCTTCCATATGACATCTTTCTGGAAGTGAAATGTAGAGAAAATGTAGGGGCACAGTCATCAAAAATATACCTTTGGTGCTCCACTATGCAAACAATATTGCTTTCTGGAAAGCTGTACACTAATTTGCCCAGCTGGGAGTAAATTCAGGCCTCCAGGCCAACTGGAAGTGTATATATACCCTGTATGGTGACTCCACATGAGCCAAGGAACTTTGTCACAGCTGACCCTGTAGCGATGGCTCAGTTCTCATTCGACTTTCTGGTAACAACTGATATTTCAACTCAGAATTCCTCCCCAGTATGTTTCCCAAGAGTTTTTTTTTTGTTTGTTTGTTTGTTTGTTTGTTTGTTTGTTTGTTTTTAATCTTGTAAAGCAAGCCACAGTTTCTCATCAATATTTTTTAATGTTTATCATTAGTAGTAGCAGTAGTAGTGACAATATGGTTCATATGGACACATCATGGACTGGCACCCTCTTTTCCCTCATCCCTGCCATCATTCCGCTGGGGACCCTCCTCAGTGGGGTTGCAGGTATTCCCTATGGGGTTATGGTTTATGCATTGAGGGAGCAGTAGTCAGTTATTGGGGGGGGGAGCAGGGAATGCCTCTGGGCATGACGTCACAACCTGTGGCTCTTACAGTCTTTCCATTCCCCTTCTGCAGAATTCTCTGAGCCATGGTGGGTGAGTTTTAATTCTACTTCAGTGATGAGCTCTTAGGAGCCTCTGGATCTCTGCTTTGGTAGGTGTTGAGTATCCTAACACACACACACACACACACACACACACACACACACGCACGCACACACGTGTTAGAGATGTTTATTATATACCCTTCCAATAAGACTCATTATCATTTTCCTTTTTGTGAAGCACAGTGAATGCTGAGGTTGATACCATAGGCTCTTATGCCACTGAAAATTTAGAATCACCTTCTGATAGAAAGAAAGGTAAGGCTCTTAGATTTGTTTGTGCCCTATCCATAATTCCCAGATTCTGAACATTGAGGGCTTATGGACAAGTATATGCCAGAGGAGATTTAATTTACAGAACAGAATAATACTGCATAGTATAACACAAGTGTGCTTATGAAGAAGTTTGAAGAGAAATATTTGAAATCTGACTTTCTTTGAAAAAGTAAGATATCTTCTGAGTCCTAATTGTACAACATAGCAGGGCTGCTCCAGACTGAACTGAGGTCATCACTCCAAGCCAGGACATCAGATTAAAAGGACCATACTGTTGAATAAAACTTTGTCTGACTATAGGCTAAGCTTGATTCCAGAAGTTCCATTAACATAAGTCTTGATGTACTTTGCTGAAAGCAAATTCTTAAAGGGCCAGGCTTGACAATTGTCTTCATATTTAAATGACCTTTTAAAGCTATTATAATAAATCTATAAAACAGCAATATGCTTCTATAATATAATGGAGCCAATGGATATCCTGACATTTCTTTCTTCTGCATTATCCTTTTCTTGCTTCCACAAGCAATGTTATAAATTTGAAGTACAACCACCCTTTTATAGAAAAAGGTATTTAACATAAAAATCAGCCTTCAGCATTGTTTGACCTGAATATTATCAAATTATAAATTCCTTCAGTCTGAGGCAAGCGGTGCTCAGTGTGTCTGATATTCACTACAATTATTTCATTGCTTCTGCCAGGCTGATGTGCACTGAAAAGCAAATGATAAAATAAGCTACTTGTTAAACTGTCAGAGTAGTCAGTTCAATTCTGTGTATCATTTGGTTTGCATAAATAAGCAATTCACTGTCTCTTGTCAGATGACATCCTATCCTTGGACTCATGGTTCCTGGACAAGTAGGCTGGGTGTTATTTCCAATTGCCTTCTCCCTAGTAGAATCACTATCAGTTCACCATTGGATTTTTTTGGAACTCTAGGGTAGGGTTGGGGAGATGGCACAGTTGGTAAAGTGCTTGCCAAGCAAAAGTGAAGACCTCAGTTTGGATGCCCAGCATTCACAGGTGTGGAAGTATGCATCTGTAATCCAAGGGCTGGGGAAGCAGAGACAGGAGGGCTCCTAGGTCTTGATGGGTAGATATTCTAATAAAATTGGTGATCTCCAGGTTCCAGGAGCAACCAGGTCTCAAAAAAAAAAAAATAAGTTAGATGGTGATGGAGGAAGACATCCAACGTTGACCTCCAGCCTCCATAAGTATACATGCACATGTGTACAAGCATACCCCACCACACAAATGCGCACACACATACAAACATCTGTACATACTACATGTGCATGTACACTATACACAATGCACAAAATAATAATAATTATTAGTCCCATGTGAATATGTACTTTTCTCCATATACTAGACTGACAAATAGGAAAATCTGATCTCAATTTATCAAAACTCATCGACCTGGTATGGTACTAGCAGTCGCTTTTCTTTCTACTTGTTGAACAGGGGTGAAAACTAAGTTAACTCTTCTGACCCAATGGCTTAATTGCCTATTTGGGGGGCATAACCATGAATGTAGGGAAGACTAACCTCTGGAACTTTCCTATCCAAGGGCAGGAAAACTGTGTCTAAGAGCAGAGTCTGAGAGATGGGAGAGATAGCTCCTGGTACATCATTTCATGAGTGGGCTAGCTGCCTCTAGCAGCAGCCTGAGGTAAAAGAACACTAAAGAGTAGTTTAGATTAAGTCATTAGTAATCCTGCTACATCCGCCGTCACCACTGCTCTGATGTTATTGCGGCTGTGGCTTCCTCTGCATACAGTTACTCATTGGCGCTTTTATTGAACAGGCAATAGTTAGTAATATGTGAACAAGTAGTGCATTGTGTGAGCAAAGGGTAAGGCACTTTCTACCTTGGATAATCCATAAATATTTGTTAAAGGAAGGGACTTAGGGATATGACCTGTAGGACAGTTCTGATACAGAACACACATATACTCTGATCACAAGAGCAATCACATTAAGCTCACCTGTTGTCTACAATGGTACAATCAGCACGTTTTATGAATGTATGTTTGCTCTGAATTAATATTCCAACTGGGCTTCTGAGGAAATTTGACAGAGACCATATCTTAAGATATGCATCTCTAAACATTGCTTGCTCTATATACCGCTCAGGACAAGGGTACACCAAGACAGAGGAAACCTAGTCACATTGCTTTAAGCAGGTGGAGTACCCAGTTGTATAATGAGTTTTAGGGCTAGTAACAAAGAATTTAGCATCTCACAGCAATAATATTACAAAAGTTATTTGTAAGGTCCATAAGAAATATTCCCACAGTTCTTTCCCATAGTTTATTTTCATATTTTATTCTTATATATTTTTCATTCATTCCCACAATTTTTTCTCATAGTTCTTCTCCATACTTAATCAACTCTCTCTACAGAGTTCAGAAAGAGAGTAAATGAATAACTACCCAAACAATTGGAGTGAGGTGTACACACTGAGGCTGGGGAGATGGCTCCGCATTAAGAGTGCTCACTGCACATGTATGAGGACCTGACCTTTCCTTCCAGCACTCACGTTAAAGAAAATCTAGTTATGACTGTGCTTTCTTATAGCCACAGGAATGAGGCGGCAGAGATAGGAGAATCAATGGGTTAGCCAGTGTAACTGAAAAGTGGAAAGTCCCAGGTCACTTTCTTAGGAAAATAAGACAGTATAGTTATAGAGGAGGATACATGACATCTTCCTCAAGCCTCTGCACACATGGAGCACACACATCTGTACACAGGTACATAGACCTCATGTGTGCACACACACACCACAACACTACACACACACAAATGGCATAAAATATTAAGAAGATACTTTTCATAACATTTTTCCAAACTTATTTTTATGATGTTTATATATAGTTTTCAGACTTTTTGTTTTCTCAGTTTCTTGAAAAAAAAATGAAAAAATGAAAAAGGAGACAAAAGCCGGACATGGTGGTACACGCCTTTAATCCCAGCACTCAGGAGGCAGAGTTAGGAGGATCACCGTGAGTTCGAGGCCACCTGTGACTACATTGTGAGTTCCAGGTCAGCATCAACTAGAGTGAAACCTTATCTCAAAAATAAATCAAAAACAAATGAGACAAAACATAGCATCTCAATTGCTAGGATGCCAGAGAAGCCTAGTATGGGTACCAAGAACAAGGTGCTCTTGGGATTTTAATATTTGCAAACCTACTATAAAAACTTACAAGAATGCTTGATTTTCAAAGCATTTTACCTATCATCATGTTTCAACTGAAATTACTGTTCATATGAATAGCTCTCCAAATTGCATCATGGACAGAGGGATAAACAAAGGCTTCAAATAACACAATTCCTGAACAGCAAATCAGATACAATTTGTGTTATATGTCACAACACCCACCATGCCACCATGAAGGACTGACTAACAAAACAACAGATTACCACAAAGAAATATCTCCTTGCAGAATAACTGAGAAGAATTCTGAATTGCATTATAGAAAGAGTTGCCAAGTACATTCAAATGATTCTACCTGCTAATAGAGTCAACTCCCAAAAGAAAACAAAAATTACATTTCAACACTTTAACTTATGTTAGTCTTGATGTATGTGTGTTTACTCAGATTAATTTTACTCCAGTGAAAAAATTAAAGTGTCCATTATCCAAATGTTTTTTTTTTTCTTTTGCCCTTTGGCTAACAAGATAAAATACAATTAAAAAAATGTTGTTTGGGCTGGATAGATGGCTTAGCAGTTAAGGCACCTGCCTTCTAAGTATAAGGACCCTGGTTTCAATCTCCAGGTCCCATGTTCATCCAGATGCAAAGTGATGCAGGGGCGCAATGCTACATTTGACCACAGGGGGGCAAACTCATCTGGATTTCATTTGCAGCAGCTGAGAGGCTACTGGCGTGCCCATCTCTATCTGTCTTCCTCTGTCTCTCTCAAAAAAAAAAAAAAAAAAAAATATATATATATATATATATATATATATATATATATATCTTGGAAAATTACTCAATGATTTTAATACTGATAATAATACAACTTAGCTGCTGGAACTTACTGGGCATGAATTATTTTACTAAATTCTCACAACTATTTAGTTAGATTTTATGATCCTTGTTTTAAAGATAGAGGATTGGGATTTAGGGAGCATGAATGACTTGGACCAAGAAATGTTTGGAATGGGATGGGAAATACAAAAACTGTGCATAGTACGAGAGAGTGTGCCTTTCTAGTCACAGATTCCACGCTCCAATCCAGTAAACTTAACCACCTCTCTTTTAAGATATGTGTTTTTTCCGCAGGAAGAGACAAACAGGAAATTTAGCAGACTCCTCCCTTCTACAGAGGAGTTAAGATTGTTGAATTTCATTAACTAGATTTTCAATATAAAGAAATTATTAGAAGAGGTGACTCCTGTGGCCCAAAGGCTACTAAATATTTTGTTTTGATACTGAATATGCTTATTGTGCTTTATAGAAGGAGAGTTATGTCAGATCATACTGCATAAAAAGTCAACCATTGCTATTTCTAGTAAGCTGTTTGCACCAAGACCTTTTAGAATGCAAATACTTCATTATGCAGCATTTTCTTACCAATAGCATAATTGTTCCACTCCATATGTTCTTCCTCTAGGTGTCTAATGAGCTCCTCCATATGAGAAATGACAAGAGAGTCCATCTGAGGAATAGTTCCAGTAACTATGGCATATGGAAACATTGTTTTCAAGCCCCTTGCCATGATTTCCAGACAAAGCAGCAAGAAGTCCTGGCAGGAGAAAGTAGAAAAGTCGTCATTCCTGGCTTGTACATCTGACTACATCACCTGCTACAACCTCAGTCAACTATGCTTAACTATCAGGCTCTTGGCTGACTGTGATAATGGTAAACAAAGCAACATTTCTGTCAGGAACTTTCCACCCCATCCCATCCTGAGCATCTCCTTGCCCCTGAACTTGATTCCATTATTCAGTCATTACAACCTTTATGTTCAACACAGTCAGCTCTGCATTATTTATAAAGCCTTCTCATGTCTACGAGTGTTTCATGATTTGGTGCTTGTGAGTTTTGCTCAAATGGATTTTTGTCTCAATGAAGACATTTCTCAATCTATAGCTCTGCCTTTTCTCCATTCACTTGGAGAGTTCCCTGGTGTCTTTGAAATTAGATGGTAGAAATATGGAAATGGTGAGAAATGACTCTCTGCCCCTCTATCCTGAAAGATAGCAACTATATGATGATAACTCCTGCATTCTACTGAGGGACATGTATCCACTCATCAATTTCCTAATTCATAATCATTTTTGAGCATACCCTAGCTTGACTGACTGTATATATGCAGCATGTCACTCAGTGTGAGATACTCATGCAAACATCTCTGTACTGGTTGGGAGCGAGCCCCTAGCTTGCCTTTTGGTGTGTATGACAAACTCTGACAATATCCTATATACGCTTGATGATTTGCTTTTCAAACAACTGTTGTTTCTGCTCACTTACCTGCTTACCACATGCTCATTTTCTTTCATTTTTGTCTAATTCTCTTTCTTCTCCATACTCATTCTCCTTTGCTTTCTTTCTTCTGTCCAATCACTTTTTGCTTAATGTAAATTGACATATGATATATACATATATGACACAAAATGATATTGTAATATGTGAACACAATGTGTAATAATTAAGCTAGTTAACATACCCATCACCTAAAATACATATCATTTATAATTAGAACAGTTAGGAATTATTATTAATTTTTATATGTATAGTAAACTATTAAATTATTAATTATGTTCACACACAGTAGACTAGAGCTTAAAATAAAGCCTAGTTAGTCCTTCTGAGCTTGGGCTTTGTGCCTTTTGACTATCCTCTCCCTCTTCCTATAAAGCTGCTAGTTTCTACTAGCTGTTTCTGAGTTTAATTGTTTTAGATTCCACCTATGAGTAAGAGCTCTTCTGGGCCTATTTTAACTTAGAATAATGGTCCCCAATTCCACATATTGGCACAAATGACAAAATATCCTTCATTGTAAGTCTGAATAGTATTCCATTACTATCTATCTATATGTAGATGATAGATAGATAGATAGATAGATAGATAGATAGATAGATAGATAGATAGATAGATATTTGTTTATCTGTTGGTGGATCATGTTTGATCTCATAATTTGGTTATTGTTAATAGTACTGTAATGAAGAAAGAGACCACAATATATTTTTTGTTTGTTTTTACAAGGTAGGGTCTCATTCTAGGTTAGGCTGACCTGGAATTCACTATGTAGTCTCAGGCTGGCCTTGAACTCACAGTAATCCTCCTACCTCAGCCTCTTGAGTGCTGGGATTAAAAGTGTGTGCCACCACACCTGGCCCACAATATCTTTTAAATCTTTGAGATAAATACTCAGAGGCAGAGTAGCTAAGTCACATGTATATCAATAAGCTTTAGATTACTATAGTGGAATACCTGACAAAGGTTACTTATAAAGAAGAGGTTAATTTAGCATGCAGTTTTGGAACATAGTGCCTGTATTGATCAGCTTGGTTCTAGAGACCATCTATACCATACCATACCATACCATACCATACCATACCATACCATACCATACCATACCATACCATAGATGGTAGAGCTTCTAAATATCCTGAACCATGAGCAGGGAGAGGTATATGGGGCCAAAGGCAGACTTTATAACAACTCTCTAAGAACTAACAGACCAATGAGAACTGGTTTCCCTGAAATGCCCCAATGACCAAAACGCTTTCTACTGGACCAGTGCTTCCAGTGCCTCCCAACAATCACCAGCTTGGTGCCCAACCTTCAATTACAGTGAGGACACTTGTGGTAGTTTGAATAGATGGCCCCCAATATATTCAGTGTTTTATTAGTTTATAGTTTGCATCAGTAGCCACCTTGCTGGAGGCAGTGTCTCTGGGTGGATCTTAAGGTGTGGTGGTGAGTTTAGGATTTCAATCTAAAGATATGGAAAGTGTGCCTAGCTGGAGTTCCTGAAGTGTGCTGTGCTGTGTGGCCTTGGTTTTTTTGGCTTGTGGCTTTGCTCTCTGTGTTTGGTCCTGTGAAGGCAGGCCAGCTTCTTCTGCCATTATGGAACTTCCCCTGGAACTGTAAGCCTCAATAAATCCCTTCCTCCATAACTGTGCCAGGTCTGGAAGTTCATCTCAGCAAACCTAAAGCTGTCTGCTACAACACTCAAGCTAAACATCCCCATAGCAATATGGTAATTATGTTGTTGTTGTTGTTGTTATTATTATTATTATTATTATTGGTTTTTTAAGGTAGGGTTTCACTATAGGCCAGGCTGACCTGGAATTCACGATGTAGTCTCAGAGTGGCCTCGAACTCACAGCAATCCTCTTACCTCTGCCTCCCAAGTGCTGGGATTAAAGCTGTGCACCACCACACCTGGCTATATTGTTATTTATTTTTGTTTTTATGTCATTTTATTTATTTATTTATTTTGGTTTTTGGAGGTAAGGTCTCACTCTGGCCCTGGTTGACTTGGAATTAACTATGTAGTCTCAGGGTGGCCTCGAACTCACGGCAACCCTCCTACCTCTGCCTCTTAAGTGCTGGGATTAAAGGCATGTGCCACCATTCCCAGAAGATATTGTTATTTTTTTGAGGAACTTCCATACATAATTCCATAATAGTTGTACAATTTAATATCCCCAACTATAATGTATGAGTTACTTTTATCCTCCTCCATTCCAGTACTTGCTACATAAAAGTTTATAGTTTTACATTTTACTCTTAAATCCATAATTTGTCTTGAGTCAGTTGTATATATACTGTGAAGTTTGAATAAAGATATGCTGTTGTGGGATGGAGAGATGGTTCAGTGGTTAAGGTACTTGGCTGCAAAGCCTAAAAACCTGGGTTTTATCCCTAAGTACCCACATAAAGTCAGATGCACAAAGTGGTAGATGCATCTGGAGTTCACTTTCAGTGGATGGAGGCCCTGGCACACACATTCTCTCTGCCTGTATCTCTTCTGTATTACAGAGGAGCAATTAAGAGAGGAGACATGTCTATAAGGAGTGGGATTTTCTAAGGCATTCAAGCCTTGATTTCAGAATCAATCAAAGAGTTCATATACACCAGCAACTAATGTTTGAATGATAATCATTGAGAAACCATGGGTAGTATAGAAATTCTAAACATAAGGCTCATTAAAAGTTCTGATTTCCAAAAGTTAAATCAGTAGAAGGGATAGGGGTATGGTTCAGTGGTAAAGGACTTTCCTAGCATACCAAAATTGGATAAGGAAGGAAGGAAGGAAGGAAGGAAGGAAGGAAGGAAGGAAGGAAAAGGAAGGGGGAGGGAGGGGAGGGGGAGGGGGGGGAAGGGGAGGGGGAGGGGGCAGGGGGCAAGGGCAAGGGCAAGGGCAAGGGGGGAAGAAGAGGGAAGAAAGGAAAGGGTGGTCAAACTGTGTTTCAATCCGAGAGCTGGTATCACCTAGTCTCAATAGTTGTGAGTGACACAGAATTCCATTGACCATAGTGCTAACACAGCTACAGAGAACTGGGGTAGCTACATGATTTTAAAGAAAAGGCATGGAAACCAGGAAAATATGTCCTACGTTGATAGAGATTTTATTCCCTCAGTAATGTGGCCTTAATTTAGAAAAAGTCTAAGCTGTAGGAGGAAGAATGTTTGAGTGTGATAGCATCCCCTGTGCTGCCTTATCTGTGTCAATGTTTGAGCCTGACTCTGGTTAGCAGCACAGGGTATAAGTGATCCACTTATGGTGTTTATATATTATTCATCTCTTGACATATTTTTAGTCCATAGAAAATATGATCTGGATAAATAAATAATACTCATCTTCACAGACAACTCTGCATAAGAATCTGGCCTTTAAAGTTGGCCTTACTTATACAGCACACAAACCAACAAACCAAGGAGATTATAGGCACTGTTTTTGTATTGTCCATATGGTTTATAGAATTTCCTATGCAGGACTTAAGGAAACTATAATTTTTAACAAATCAGTACTTACAACCAAGAGTTCACAGCCAGATGCAGAGGATTTTAATCCACACCATTTACCACTTGTGTGACTTTTGCAAATTACTTGCTCTGCTTGCTTCATTTTCCCTCCCCAGTAAAATACATACAATGAATACTATTCATGAAATTTCCGAGGATTCCATGATAGAAAATATATACACAGATTAAAAGCATCCATGAAATTTCTAAATAAAATTTTGTGAAGTTAGTACTTGATTAAAACAACTTCTTTTAATCTTACCTTTAACTGAGAGTGCTAACTGACTTAGATATGGCTTTTTGAAGAAAACCTTATTTATAATTAGGAGTGAGAAGATCAAATACAATGAGATTCTATGCTTAGAATAGCATTAGAGTGTCACATACATATAAGATTTGCTCAATCTCTCTGCATGTTTAAGAGACAAAGTGTCTTTAATTATTACAATATTAAAATGTGTAAGAACCACAGAGTAGTGTGACCTTGCTTTAATTAACAATGTACTGCTGAAACTTAATAGCTCTCAGTGATAGAAAATGTTACGCAGACTTCACCAAGAGCATCAAGAACTATGTATCTTCTCTGGCTCATGCTAGTAATGACAATCAAATTAGAAGACATTTTTCTAGAACTTTTAACATTGAAATGAGCTAACCATTCATCTACTCACTGTCACAATGCTCCTGGAGGGGGAAGAGATATTATTTTTATAACATTATAAAATTATTTGGGGACTGGAGAGATGGTTTAGAGGTAAAGACACTTGGTCACAAAGTCTGCTGGCTTGGGTTTAATTCCCAAATATCCATGTAAAGCCAGATGTATAAAGTAGCACATGCATCTGAGTGTATTTGCAGCAGGAAGGAGCCCTGGTGAGCCCATAGTCTCATCTTCTTTCTGTCTCACTTGCAAATAAAGTTAAAGAATATCACTTTAAATGTTCTCACATCATTTGTTTTTATATTTCGAGGATGAAAAACTAAGGCCTAAAGATCTTAAGTTGTTTTCTTCTTTAGGGTGGTAATCTATTTCCTGCCATACCCTCAAACTTAATGCCTAAAACACAAACAAAAACCTTGTGTTTCTCTTACTCTATATTCCAAGTGCTTAGTCCTCAGTGAGGAAATAAGCAGGGCGTCTCTGCACAGTTATATAGCACAGGCACTGCACAACTCTAAATAGTGCCATGTGCACACAGCTCAGCGTCAGTGGTGCTTCCAAGATATGAGCAGTGCCCAGCCTGCATGACCATATCAGGTAGATATAAAGCAACTATTTTTCCTATCCAAGAGCAGCACACAGCAGTCGCATTGACATTATGATTTCCAGTTCCTTGTGTGGCTTCACAGAGAAGAAAGAAAAAAAGATGAAATCAAACAGAAGTAACTTTAGAAAAAAATCTGTCACTCAGGTTGAAATTTCTCTTACTTGAAATTCATCTTGTCTATATTCAATTGAATATAATGGCATTTGATTGAACTGACTGGGAAAGGAAGTGACAAGTTATATCCGGCTTCAGCCTCTCAAATTTGGTTTATTGTTTAGTGCAGCAACCCCTGAAATTAAATGAACACGTGCATGAGATTCATCATAATCTCTGGGTGGAAACCTATTCTGGGTAAACAGTGCTCTTACAGTCTTCCCACCGTCAGGCTCCAAGGTAGACTAGCATCCTGCAGAACAGCATTATTCAAGACTAGAGCTTCTTTTCTCCCCATTTTTTTCTCCTAACTTAGAAATCTGGTAATTGGATTTTAAACAGCTCCATGTGAAGTAATTATATGTAATCTATTCTGCAGTATTCTTTCTCAGTAAACCTGTAAGAGACTGCAAGATATCACGTACCTTTTTTTTTTTCTCAACTGCCTCACAGCTCTGCTTGAAACTAGTTCCAACAATGAGTCTCTTAAAAAGAGAAAATGGGCCATTTTCACTTTCAAAACCTAAATGGGGATCAAGACAAGAAAGAAGGTCTAATGTGTAGCCAGAGGTGAAACAAAAAATTTCAAATGAGTTACCCATAAAAAATCACCAGAAATGGTGACTAGAAATAATTAAGCCAACAAAAAACTTAAGTGTCTATTAGTGTTTAGAGATACTGGGGACATGTATCTGAAGCTGTTCTAATGAAATAGTAAATTTGAAAATTTAAAACATTAGCTAGATAAGAAGGCCTGAGAAATCCACATTCAAAAGCCACTGAAAATAAACAGAAAAATGGCCAGTGCAGGGGGCCTTTGCAGTTACATACTTGAAATGACTGACAGATACCAATAGATTCTATACTCAAGAGCAAACAGCGTTTAAATGATAATTGGAGTGTGTTTCCTAACGCTTCAGAATAGGAAGGGCAATGTTTTCCCTGAGCTCCCCAGCAAGCACTGACAACAGTGATTAGATCATATCTTTCTGCCACTTAGCCACACGGAAATTACGAGGAGCCATTTACTCCTTCAGATAGTTTAGCTGTGACACTTTTGATGCACAGTATAAGACACCTAACTACCAGACAGAAAGCAAAAGGAGATGAAGGTGACATTTGCACAGCAAATCACAATCAGACTCCACTTGCCACTTACAGTTGATACTCGGTATTTCCAGGTAGCACAGAAGCTAGTTAATCATGAGAAGCAAACTCAGTCACATCTACTCAAGCTGAGGTGTAGATAGTAACTCATGCACGGTTCACTTAATGAGCACTGTCACCTGCCTGCAAAGCCCAGTCCCTTGCCACATGACAAGCTGACCAAGAGAAAAAGGCCAGGACTGAAGAAATTACATAGCTAACAAATATCTAAGCAAAGACAAAGAAAAGCAATGGGAGATTGGAGGAGGACCACTTAAGTCTGGGAGTTCATTGGTGGTGGGCGGGGGGTCGTTTGCAGGCCAGGGCAGAAGCAGACACTGTTTGCCATGGGTTACTTTTCAGCCTCAAATCATTTCATAATAAATAAACAATTTGAAATGGTTTATAGAGAATTACCTCACTTTGCACTAACTTATGCCCTTAGCTGCCTGGCTTAGGAAAGACTATTTTAAAGCTATACCATCAATGGTACTCTTGTGATAACATGTTAATGTATTTACTTAATCTTTTAGTGGAGTTATTGATTAGGAAACTTTGATAACTTGAAGTTAGGAGAATTAATAGAATTCTACATCGGGGGTGGGGGGAAGATGTGTCTGTAGGACCAGTGAGTTTTCTAAGACCTCCTATACACGAGGAGTGGACATGGCAGAACCAGTGTGCAAGCATAGACTGTATGACGTAGTATGTTTATGTGAGAACAATAGAAAGTCATTAACAAATTTCAAGTCGATATATATGAAAATACTTTATGGATAAAAACTTCAAATAGGAAGAGAATAAAACTAACATTGGCATTACAGCAATTGATTGAAAACTGGCTACAATTCTTCCTCTTTTCTTTATATGACCTTGCATATGTTTCCTTCTCCATCCTTAAAATATAAACTGACCTTGCAAGTTGTTCTAGTCAATGGGATGCAGCCCGTGTGAGTGTGCGCTTGCTCTGAGTCAGAGTTCTTTATCTTCATTCTTTCAGAGCCCTGCCTCTGGTACAACAATGAGCTGGCCTGAGGAAGTTAAGACGTCCCATGGTAGCAGCCCAGTTGTTATTCTAAGACCATTCAAGACCAGCTTACATCCAGGTACACCAAGACCATCAGAAAGTTTAGACAAATGTACCAAAACTGCCCACTCTGCCATAGCCACCAGCAAACATAAGGAAACCCAGCCAACACCAGCAGAACCTCTAAACTGACCCTTAGACTTGGAAGCAATAGCAAACGCTTACTGCTATATGGCACTGCACTTGTGGTTGTCATTGCAGAGTGGTGCATAATGGATGCATAGGCCACCAAATCTCATGTTGATACACTGGGCATGGACACGAAGACAGAAACCCTCACTTACAATTGCAAACCAAATGTAATCTCTTAAAAGAGAGTACAAACCTCTTCTTTAAGTCCTTCTGTAAAGGGGCATGGGGAGATTGCTCAGTGGCATGAAAACCTGAGTTGGAATCCCCAGCACCCACAAACAAAAGATCTGGGTTCAAGACACTATCTCAAAAAGTAAGGTAAAACCGGGCGTAGTGGCGCACACCTTTAATCCCAGCACTGCAGAGGAAGAGGTAGGAGGATCATCATGAGCTTGAGGCCACCCTGAGATTACATAGTGAATTCCAGGTCAGCCTGAGCTAGAGTGAGACCCTACCTCAGAAAAACAAAAAAAACAAGCAAACAAAAAAAGTAAGGTAAAGGGCTGGAGAAATGGCCCAGCAGTTAAGGTGCTTGCCTGCAAAGCCAAAGGACCCAGGTTCAATTCCCCAGGACCCACTTAAGCCAGATGCACAAAGTGGCACATTTGTCTGGAGTTCATTTGCAGCAGCTGAAGGCCTTGACATGTCCAGAATCTCTCTATCTACCTCTTTCTCTGCCCCCTCTCAAATACATAAATAAATTTTCTTAGAAAAAATTTAAAAAGTAAGTTAAAGAGTGATTGAGGAAGACACTCACCATTGAACTCTAGCTGAATACACGTATACATACCAACACACATGTGTACCCACACACATAGACACATATTCAAAAATTCCATTTCTGAGATTCCTAATTACTACTATGACTTCCTCTCATCCGAACAAAAGGCTTCCATTTGGAATAGTGTCTTCCTTTTTCTTCTTCCTTCCCTTTTCTTCTAATTTCCTCCCATTTTATTTTTAGTTAATTCTTTTCCCAGTACTATCATGCAGCTTTAGTGTTGTATAGAACATTCTGACAATTCTTCCAGCAAATGGATAAAAAAAAAAATGTGTTAATTACCTTTCCCAGGAGAGAATTCATTTGAAAGAAGGTAAAGTTACCACTTTGATTTTATTCAGTGTATCTCATATGATTTGGGGAACATATCTGTTAGTTAATGAATGGAAATCTCACAATAATATTTCTCCCCACTTTAAAAGCTATTACTCTTCTCTAGCTCCTCTCTGGATTAGTAAACATCATCTTACTTTGCTTTGTGAAATTTTCTACAGCCTCAGCACACACCTTCATTTACTACAACAGCACTGAGAATCCTGGCTGTGCAACTTACTCAGATGTAACCGGGAAACTGCTAAACCTTTATGTACCCCAGTGTTTATACAAAGTGATAACATAGCAATATGTATGTCAAGAAAGCTTGAGTTTTAAAAAGCATACGTGAAGGTCTTAGAAGTCATGATACAGACTAAGTACTAAAGAAATACCAGCCATTGTTTGTAATCCTTTTTTTTTCATGTTTATGCATGTGTGGTTTACATGCATGCATGTGAGTGTGGAGTCCAGAAAGCAGTGTTGAGTATCTTCCTTAACTATTCTCCACCATATTTATTGAGACAAGGTTTCTCACTGAATCCAAAGCTCACCAATTCAGCTAGTCTAACTATCCAGTTTGCCCTGGGGATCCTTATCTCTGCCTCTTGAGCTCTGAGATTATGTGCAAGCTGCTATGCCCACTTGCATTTATATGGTTGCTACGATTCTGCACACTGCTCTTCATGCTTACAGAGCAAGTGTTTTTCTCCACTGAACCATCTCCTCAGCACCATTGTTTTTAATCTTGCCCATCCTTCCTCCAAAATTGATCCAGCTCTCCACTTACATCCTTCCTTTGTCCGGAGTGCTCTGATGGAAAGTAACAGAGCACTTGCCACCAAGAGCTCCACATTCCACCTTACTGACTTTGCAAGTCTTGATGCCAGGAAATACTAAGTTTGTTTGAAATATTTTCCACTCTCCTTGGCCATTCTGAACCCAAGTCCACTTCTTCTCTATTCCACAGATACATCTCATACAAGAGTGTCATTTCTCCGCCCCAAAGCTCTTGACCTTATTTTTAAATTTATTTTTAGCTTCACTCATCCTTGTTCATTTAACATGCTCACCCTCATCTTCTTCCACCTCCAGGAAGTTGATCCAATTGATTCCTTCTTTCCTCAATTTCTACTTCTATCCTGACTCCTTGCACTCACCTTCTCCTGTTAGAAAAATAATTTCACCTTGTCTGTGACTTCTCTTGCAGTTTCACAATTTTAGAAAAAGTAGTTACCTAAATGTAACACCTGTATATCTTCCTCTCTTATTTGGTGCATGGAGTACATATATCCTTTCATGGCATACACCTTACAGACTACACTCCTTCATGCCATACATGTTACAGATTAGAGCCTTTCATGTCAAACATGTTACAGATAAGACCCTTTCAGATCAGGCATGTTATGTATTATACCCTGTCATGCCATGTGTTATTGATTACTTTCTACTAATATGATTTTAAAAAACTGAAGTACAAGCAAAACTGTAATGTCTTTCACAGTTATAGAGTCACTGTTTTAATAAGTGTTACCATATACTAGGGCCTGTGTTAAATTATTAATAAGTACTTACCAAATATTAGGTACTATGTTTAGCCTTTAATAAGTGCTTCATGAGCTGGGTAGATGGCTTAGCCATTAAAGGCACTATCTTACAAAGCCTAATGGCCTGGGTTCAATTCCCTACTGTCCACATAAAGCCAGATGAACAAAGAGGCATATACATCCAGAGTTCCTTTGCACTGGCAGGAAACCATGGAGTACCCATACTCACTTTCTCTCTCTTTCCAAAAAATAAGTAAGGATATTTAAACATCAAAGAATGAGTGTTTCCTATGTGCGAGGAGCTGTGTTGAATCTTGCCATGTACTAAGACCTGTGTTTAATAAAAGTCTACTAGAAACTAGGGCCTGTGTTCAGGCTTTCATATGCACTCTCATTGGGTCTTCACAACACTTTGTCCATTTCACAATAAGGATACTGACACTTCATTAGAATTCCTATCATTTATCTCTGGAATCATAGAGGTATAAATTAGCTAAGTGTCATTAGCTTGGGCACAGACTGATAATCAACCATGTGCTCCTCATTTCTCCAGTGAGTGAACGTTGACTCATGGTGTATGATAGCAACAGGGCCACAATGTTGAAGGTACCCAAAGATCAAACACCATGTTACTTTTCATCCATCTTGTCCTGATAGAATTTCCATAGAATTTCTCAAATAATATGCATGAATACCCTTTCGCTTATCAGTTATCTTTTTTCTTTTTTTGTAGCATAAATAAAATAAAATAAAAAAAATAAAATAAGACATAAAATGAAATAGAAGGTATTATACATCAATTATTATTTTTTCTTAGTTGGGTTGAAGGTTATTTCTCCCAATCATTTAGCAGGGCTTGTGAGTAAAGGAAAGGCTACTCATGTTCATGCAAACAAGTTAGGTCACTCTATCCTTACTGCTCAGAGGAATTTCCATGTGAAATTGCACATTCTGCAGAAATCCCTCTGTCTGAGATCCAACCCCACTCTCTACGTCTGGTTTGTATTGAGCTGGGAATTGTACTTCTCATGACCGGCTTTCTGTAGCTGAGGCTCTGAGGGGCATGGAGGGTTTTCCTATGCTCGCTTCTTGTTGAGTGCTGTCTTCTCTGGTTATTTTCTTGGTTTGTTGGTTTGTTTTCTGCAGTTCTTGTTGGGGAATACTAGCATACATCTAAAGGGCTTTGTCAGGGTCACCACACTCCTTGCATTCTATCATCTTCCTCCCTGGCTGAGTCAGTGGCAGGAGTTTTCATCTCAGGCTAGTCAAGTAATGCTAGATAATTCTTGGAGAACATTGGGCCAAGCACCCATGCTACATTTCTGACAGAGTCTAAATTGCCTGTGCTTCTCTGGCTGTCTCTTTGTCCATGATACATGTTATCTCTCCACAGCCTTGTCAGGTTTTGTCCATCTCACCATTCTTAGGATGTCTATGTCCAGGATAGGAACATCACGTACTTGACCACAGTAAATTCAGACCCTGGTCACCTCTCCATATCCTTTTCAGGCTTTGCTTAGCTCACCATTCTTATAGTGTCTATGTACAGAAAGGAACAGCATCTACTTGGCAAAGACATACTTTATTCAACAGTAGTATGCAAAGTGTAGTTGTCTTTTGGTGGTATGTCTCCTTATCCTTAGAGGTGTATTTTACATCTTTCCTCAGGACTTTTTTTTCCTCTTCTTTTCTCAAAGGATTAGAGTCTGATTTTATTATTATTATTTTTTTTTTTTTTGGACTCTTCTTCCCTAGGACACAAGGAGAGATTTCTAATTCAACACCTTCCAGTTGGAGATTTTTTTTATTACAGACTTAATATGAATATATCATATGTTGGTACCATCTTTTCCATTGTTCCTGCCTCCATTCCACTGGGGACCCTTCTCAGTGGGGTTGCAGGTATTCTTCATGGGGTTGTGGTTTATGCATTGTTAGACCAGCAAGTAGTTATTGGGGGGAGGTAATGCCACTAGGCATGATGGATATATACTTTGGCCTCTCTGTCCACACACTTAGGCCTTCTCTGTCTCTTCTCCCATCCTCTTTCATTCTTTTCAACATATATAACTATACTCTTTTACCATATTAAAAAAAGATCTCCTTTAATTGTGCTTTGCTTGAACAACTACTATCGTACTTTTCTTTTTTCACTTACTACTAAAATAGAAATGTACATGTGCTATTTCCACTTTCTAGTCCCTCTCTCACTTGCCAACCTACTGAATAGGAATTCAATAACTGTCAATTAAATTCCAGACAATTATATTAACTGTAGTAAATTTCACATTCTCATAGAAGACAAATAAAGGCAATTAAGATGAAAATCTATAAAAATTTCTATAACAGCCACAATGATCATCTCCCAAACCAGTATATAGAAAACAAAAGAAGAAATTGGGGAGAAGGGAGGGATAGAGATAGAGAAATAGAGGAAGGAAGGAAAAAGGAAGAAAGGAAGGAAGGATGGGAGGAAGGTCTTTAACTGAGGAAAGAGTAATGCTCTAACATGGGCTTTCTAGGATGAATAAGGGAGGGATGGAGAGAGAGAAATAGAGGGAGGAAGGGAGGAAAAAAGGAAGAAAGTAAATAAGAAAGGAGGGAAGGAAAAAATGGGAGGAATGTCTCTAACTGGACGAAAGAGTAATGTTCTCACATGGGCTTTCTAGGAGGGTAATGGAGGTAGAGATGCCAGTATGTCTCTCCTAACTTCAAGTTTCTCTACTCTAGTGTTTAGTATCATTTAAATTCTTTCCATATGCTTTAGTGAATCAAAACAAGGAAGAGAGGATAATGGAAGCAAATACTACTTGACATCTTTGACTAAATTTCTATATAAAAATTATATGTATAGGGCTGGAGAGATGGCTTAGCGGTTAAGGCGCCTGCCTGCTAAGCCTAAGAACCAGGTTCCAATCTCCAGGTCCCACGTTTAGCCAGATGCAATGTGACACAAGGGTGCAATGCCGCACTTGCCCACAAGGGGGCGGACACATCTGGATTTCGTTCACAGCAGCTGAGACTGCTGGCGTGCCCATTCTCTGTGTCTCTCTCTGTCTCTCTACAAAAATAAATAAAATAATTTTTTTAATTAAAAAAAATTATATATACTTTTAGTATAGATTCATACTATATGGTACTGTGTCACATAAGGACATTATCATACAAGTATATAATGTATTTTGATCAAATGCATCATCTATGAAGTGAGAAAATAACAAAACTTTAAAAGATCAAGCCTCACTTAATCACCCAATTAATTACTGAGCTCCTATTGTGTATTATCAAAATATAAAATTCAATTAAAACATAGTATATATTAACAGAAGATTTACTTAGGGGAGTAAATATCAGGATCAAATTATTTTTTAATTTTAACCATAGGTACTGGTTCTCAATCTCTTCCTGCCCACTAAAAGTGGTAGTGAATTTGAAATTATCTACTGTACTGTCTGGTTTGAAGTTAAATGTTTCCTTGCATTAATGCAACAAAATGAAAATTAAAATATGAATATGAAAATAGGGATGGAAAGATGGCTTAGTGGTTAAGGGACTTGCATGTGAAGCCAAAGGACCCAAGTTTGATTCCCCAGTGCCCACATAAGCCAGATGCACAAGGTAGACCTGTGTCTGGAGTTCATTTGCACTGGCCAGAGGCCCTGGTACACCAATTCTCTCTCTCACACACACACTCTGTATCTGCTTCTTTCTCTTTCTCTCTCCCAAATAAATAAATACCTTTTTTAAATGTAGGAAAATACTTAGATGATGCATTCCAAAAGACAGAAACTACAAAAGAATTATGACCAATTGGCAATACTGCACTCTCTCTGATCTAACCTGTGTGCCAATATCTTACAATGGCAGGGTATCAATTGAATTAAAAAAAAAAAAAAAAACAAGAACACACACAGTTCATATGAAAATTGACAATAATCTGAACAAATTCTGTTTTGAGTTTATAGTATTGTACCAATGTCAATTTTCTTGTTTTGAGAGTGTTTTATGATTTTGAAAGGTGTAATCACTAGGGGAAGATGAAGACAGTGTAAACAGAAACCCTCTGTGGTATTTTTTTGTAGCTTCTTGTGTGCTTTTAAAGGTAAGCTCCTAACAGTTTTCATAATAACATGAATTTTGCATTTGTATTCATAGTTGATATTCCGCCAAGTTTCACAAGTGCAATGTGTCTACTTCATTGTTTCCTGCAAAGCAGCAAATTAGATGTTGGAACCTTATATAAATGGAAAGATTTGTCACACATTTTTATTAAAAGAGGATATAAGAATTTATGTCAGTTTCTTGTTGGATTCAGTTTTACTAGTAAGTAACTGAAGCCAAGCAAACAGATTTTCCAGTGGGAAATAGAGTCCATTTTATATCCCAATTTTATTCACATTTTCTGAATAGACACAACATTACTACTGAGAATAATCTAGTTAGTATATTTGAAACTCCATTTATTTTTTTCTATGGATATGCATGTATTACACTTTTATATAATACAGAATTTCCAGTGTTGTTTTAAAGGACATAGTTTTAAAAATGAGAAACATGATCTATAATTTCAAACAAACCAATTTCATAATTTCCAAAACAATATAGTTTTCCTCTTGTTCCAAGAAATTAATGGTATTGCAATTGATGCAGAATCTCTACTACAATGGCTATTCTTTTGCTTATGACTTTGTATAGTTTTGAGCCATTGCAAAATCCACTCACAACCATCCAGTTAGTATGATTAGATAACATGGAGGTGAAAAGTCTTTTCATTCCACATACTTATGGGGCAGAAAACACTATTTCACTATAAAAAGTACATTTTTCAAATTTAATTTTTAGCAGATCTTATGCTTTCAGTTGTTCTTCACAATAAAGAGTCTGGGGTAATGTATAGGTCTTTGGATATTGTTACAGACTAATGGGGACAAATTCTCTAGGACATGTGAGCTTCCATTATGGAAACCAATCATGTGGCTAACTGTCCATGTCAGTGAGTATTAATGTACAAAGTGTCTTCAAACTTTTACTAACATAATGGGATTCCTGGCAGGACAAAATTTGATGCATCTTCAGATTATTCTAAAATAAGTAAGACCCAGAAATCCTCCCATTACATTTGTTCAAACTACAGGTTTGTACAATATTACTATAGAGTGGCTATGTAATTCTCATTCTTCTCTCCCTCCATACCACAGGTGAAACAAGGAAAACATAGTATAAAATTATACATTCTGTAATAACTTAGAAAAAGTAAATAAATGTTTAAGGCCTTTAAATATTTATAAGATGTTCCTGTAGAACCAAAAATCATGAATGTTAGAATGGCTATGAAAATATGGACAAAATAGTGGACTAAGAAACTGAATGGAAAAACTGTAAGCAAATATTTATACCTTTGTGATCAAGGAAAATGAACAATTTACTCTATCAACAGACCAAACAAACAAATATATAAGCATTCAAACAGTCACTGGGATCGAGCAAGAGACAATCTTTTAAAATGAGACAGAAAGGATAGTTAAAAAAAAAAAAAAAAAAAAAAAAAAAAAAAACTAGAATTCTAAGTGAACAAAGCTCAAGAGAAGAAATTGAAACTCACATGCAGCCCCGGCAATACTTGGGGAATTGAAAGCTACCTACTGACTCGATCGCTCACTGTTGGTTTCTATGAATGAAAAAATAGTCATAAGTATGAAAAATAAAGAAAAAGTCCACTTAAAAAAACTGAAAGGGAAGGTTGGCCAGAGGTACAAAGTACAATATAATGAAAATGTTAATCTGATTCTAACTACTATCTATTTAACTGACAGAGTCAGTCATAGGTTAGCCTTGGGGAAGCATGTCAGCTTGTCTATACATTCTTACATGATTGATGGATTCAGATTATTATTACTTGCCAACGATAGTTATTATCAATGGATATATATTTCCATTCCTTTCACAAAAGCAACTATAAGATGGTAAAATGTGTAGACTTTCAGACATCCCAGATTAGGATACCAATAAAATGGCCTCAGTCTACACCATGCCAGGGGAGAAGTTCACAAAGGAAATGTCATTGAAGCTGTGTATAGTCCTACTTAGACAATGAAGAAAGGACCCAGTAACACATCCATGACAGAAGGACAGTGCACTTGGGAAACAGCTTTCAGGAACAAGAAGAGCAGTCACAGCTGCATCCAGGAACCCGCTAGGTGATAGTCTCTGATGTCACCCTAGAAACACCAACTCCACACCAGCCCTTATGAGAGCAGCATCAGCTTTCCTCAGAAGTGCTGCCCTTGGGCACAGTTCAAGTCTGATGGTGTCTTTAGGACATTGAAGTTTACGTCTGACAACTCAAAGTCTTGGTTTCAAGAAGCTGGTGGCAAGCCATGGAATCCCTTGGAAATATACAGGAAGGTCTTTTCTGAGAGGTATAAAAATCTTCAAGATCACCTCAGGAATCAAGTTTCTAGGTATATGTTCAATGTACTCAGTCTTGAGGGTCACTTGATTTGTACTTGGTTAGTGGGTTACCTGCATGGAAATCAGACAATATAATCAGAATATTACAAATGAACCCAAAGAGCAGATAATTCACATGCAGTTCTGGAACTTGCTCTACCAAACACATTGCTGTATTCTAAAGGACTACCATGTCCTTGTTATTCCACTTATAAAAACAGATTTTTGTCTTCTTCCCATTTCATAATATTTGTAGCCCCTCTTTCATAATCATTCCAATGACTCCAGCCATGACCAGAGTAATCACTTCTGACAGAAGTACCTTTCTCAGACAGAAAGTGACACTGGGAACCCACTCATTTGCATAGACTTGATAGGTGTAACCCAAAGATCAGATACAGCACACCAGGGCTTAGTAAAGGACCCCTGTTCACTGGACTATGATCCCACCATATACTCAACCTTTGAGGACTGGTTCTGTAAAATCCACTCTTTAGGTATAAAAATTATCTATAAAAATGAAAGGTCTATTTGAATCTTCTATGTTTAGAAAAAGGAAGGAAGAAGCCATGCAATGATTTACCAAGTTTCATATTGCCCGATATTCTTACAAATTTGATTGAATCCATACACTAATAATGCTATTAGAAGCATTGGAAAGATTCATAGTAAATTTTCATACCTTCTAATAGCCATATTACTATGCACAGGAATAATAGTGTTGACTACATGCATTATTTACATTTACACAGATAGCGAGAGAGAGAGAGAGAGAGAGAAAGGAAAATGAATTAGTGAATTTCTAATTCTATATTCTATTAAGAAAATAACCTACAAGATATTCTCTAGCAATGGTTATACCAAAACATGAAGCTTTTAAAGTAATGTGAATCCTTTTGTTTTATTTTATTAAGTTACACAGTTCCTGACACTTTGATAGTACTTTTTGTAATCTGGTTGTGTTTTGTTGTTTTCTCATCAACTATGGAAAATGGAGATATTAAATAATGAATTATCTCTAGATTTGTCTCTACCATGGCTGATCTCAACTTCCACTACAAAATGAGAAGAAATTTCAAAAGTATTCTGAAAACACGAGGGCAGTGACATTGTTCCTACTTGTAGTAAACTGACATTCTACAAAAAGGATTCTTCCAAGTGTCATACTCCCCTGCATAGAAAAATTAGATAGATAAAAGAACATTCTGGTGAATAATCTGGAGATTCTTGGAGCTGGAGATATCTCAGAAAGTACTCCAATCTTATTATCAACTTGTCTGCCCTCCAGTCATCACTGTAAACAAGATCTGTGAAGGACTTCATGGGCAGAGTCAATGGAAGAAAGAAAAGGGAAAGATAATATTGTTTTCTATAGATTTTATGCCATATATGTCTGATGGGGATAGCTGACCACTGTAAGAAATGTAGAAACATTTTAGAATAAAACATATCCGTAAGCTTTATTGAAACAATCTTTTGTTCCCATTAGCTAAGCAAGGGTCATCTGCTATTTTCAGAAATTCTTATATCAGCAGGAAAATTTATGAATCATGATATGGGCACCATATTTCTAAAACTTGTGCTGAAATAATAGGAAAAGTGAGAGAAGAGGTAAAGAATGTAGAGAAAGAACAAATGGTTTAGCCTCAGTCGGGGCTCAGAATGGGCAGTGAAACAACACGGTAGAACTGAATTGGAGAAAAATGTCACAGCAAGTGTACGCAAGTAGAGTGTGTCCTCATTCCCATTATGCCCCAGTTCTAAGTCATCTACTAGTGACATTGATGATGTAATCTTCTTGACATAAATAAAGCTGCGGGGTGACTCTCCCAACTATTTGCCTATTATAATTTGTATTCATGTTATTCTGAAAATATCCAAGTTTTCAAAACAATATCAAAAGCCTACTTAACAAAGCCAATTTTTTTCTATCTTTATAGGATATGCATATGATAGGTAGGTAGTAGATAGGTAGGTAGGTAGATAGATAGATGATAGATAGATATAGATATAGATAGATATATAGATATAGATAGATGATGGATAGATAATAGATACATATACACACATGTAAATATATAATCCATACACAAGAATATGAGACTATCTTAAGTGAACATTTGTATGATGTTTCTTTTGGACAAAACAATTGTTAGAAAAAACTTAAGCATGAGTATAAAAAGTAATTGCCTAAACAAACAAGAAGCAGTTGTCTAAATAAACATGGACTAAAGCAACTTTCTCTCACACTCGGATTTTATTCTATATTTCTAGATGAATCCTTTCATGAGCTGCAGAGTGGAGAAGAAATAAGCTGTTAATATTAGATGAAAGTGGATAATGTGTTTCAGATTTGATTCTTTTAACTATTTGATTTTGACTAGAGGATACATTGTGGTTGCAAAAGTAAATATAATTTTAATCTACCATATTTTCAAACCTTAAATTCTACTCTTTTTGCTCAAGTTGCATTCTTAGAAGATTCCTATCTAGTTCCTAAGGATGATTTTCAGCAAGTTTTCACTAAAAGCTGAAGGCTGCGATGAAGTCAGCTTTACAGGTTAGGAAAAAGCAGTTGCCACCATGAATGCATAGGGTCTTCTTGATCTGGGGCTACAGGTACAAACTGCACCAAGGATAGAAATGGTCCTATGATGCCTATGATCATTGTAATTATGCCTTGAGCTTCAAATGCTATAATTACCACCTCAGTTAATTTGCCTTTGTAAGGCCCAGAATTTGCACAACTGTTCTTGTCAATGTTGTTCATGTGTGCTGCGTGCCAACCACTTTGGGGTCATGCAACTGTTGGAATGTGAACTCAGGCAAAATGCAGAATTAGCAATAACAATAATAGCCTCCCCAGTTCCAAGCACAAAGCTTTGCTGATAATGGCCCACCAGGATGAAGAATCTAAAATTTCCCACCAGGATGAAGAATCTAATTTTCTAGCATTAAACCAAAAGTACTACTTCTATAAACCCGAAACATTCACTAATACCATTTCAACAAATTTATTTTACATCTCTCATTAGATTTCTCCAAAATTCATCTGAAAATCATGTTAAATCTATTTAACAGTTTAAACTAAGAAAATAAAACCAAGCAAATAACATATAAATATTAGTTCTGTTTCAAATTAATGATGTCAATTATTTCATACTGCTGAATTTTATATTTTGAGCATTGTAAAATGTCATCCATCTCTCTTCAAATGAAAGTAATCAATAATACTAGAAGGAAATTCAAGAATCCATTCTTTCCCAAAGTATACAGGTAATCTTCTAAAATTATTAAAATAATATATTCATAAAGACTGAAGTGCCTTCTCTCCCTGGTTCAAGTTCTGCTGACTAGATAATAAGCAGAACATATTATGGGCAGAGCCATAAGAAAAGTTGCATGAGCTGTGTGGGCAGATGGTCAGGGTTCAAATCCCTACCTTATCACTTTCTAAAACTATGGGACTGAATATTATAAATTATTTAAATTGTGTGAGCCTCAGTCTCCCCATGTGTGAGGATGGTATTGTTGTGTTGCACCATACTTTTGCCATTATAATTCAATCAAACATTATCTGAACATAGAACATCCCAGTAAATGCCTTTTATACAGTCATGAACACTTGCTGGCAGTATTCGTGGTAATTCACAAACAAGACACAAAAAGCGGGACACTATTATTATTTCCTTTTAAAAATATTTTTATTAATTTATTTATAAGGAGGCAGAGTAAGGAATGGGTGTACCAGGGCCTCTTTCCACTGCAAACAAATTCCAGATGCATTTGCCACATTGTTCATCTGGCTTCTTGTGGGTTCAGGGGAATCAAACATAGGCCATAGGTCTTTGCAAGTAAGTGCCATTAACTGCTGAGCCACATCTCCAGCCCATTTTTTTGTTTATCTACAAATATTGATTGAATTAAAGTTAATTTTCTGTTTTATAGTAACTCATCTTGTAAGTCTTTCTTCTCATAACATTGTTAACAATAAAAGTCATATATCAACAACATCATACTATATTGGCTGGCTTTGGGTGAAAAGGGGTCTTTTCAAACATTTTGATGGAAACTAACGGTTAAGAAGTTGATCGCTGGCATCAAACTGCCCAAAATCAATGGATACTTCTGCTGATGACAGTGTATGATTGCAGTCAAGCTGGGTTCTAGAACATGCATGCCATAGGGCTGTGAGGTCAGAAGTAGAGACCAACTGCTAAGGAGAGTGATGAGCGCTTAATAGTGCTGGAAACATGACCACCATATGTCTATGTCTCCACAGACACAAACACACGCTCCTAGTAGCGTTAGCCACATGACCACTATATACCTATATCTCTACACATATTTAAGGCATCTGAATTTACTCATTGCATTCTTAGTATTGCCCTTAGTTCTAAGCATATATAACTCATCTTATCAGATTCATGACTTTCTTCCTTCTAACTCTTTTCCTATGTTTCCATGGTCTAACTTCTTTGAGTCTTTGTATGTACAATATATATTTATAAAGTCAGCATTATACTTTATCCAGAAATAAAATTAATGTGATATGATTATGCACAAACAAAATGTGGATATGAATTTTTCCATTTTTATTGATACAGTTATTTTGATAGTGCTTTTTTAATTGAGCTCTATTCATACCTCAAATTAGTTTAGAATCTCAGCTCAATTTGTAATTTATATAGATTTGTTAAATCACTATCATGGCTCCACAGCACTGATATGAATCTTCTATTAGCCTAATTTATGAAATATCATATTCCATTCTCTAATCTGATCATTAAAATCTTTTTATGAGGAATTGCTGAACAACATTTATATGCCTGTGTATATGAAATGATCACACAGACACAATAAGAGAAGAGACAATGCATCATGAACCCTGTAATCAGTCTCATATTTGTAACAAAAATAGAGATAAATTTTTCCTAAAATACCTATATTGTTAAGTGAAACATTTATTTTTGTGCTAATGAACATTCTTTATTTAAACAGGTAGAAGGCTAGAACTGCGGCAATATTTTCTAGAGGAAGTACCAAATTTTAATGTGCTTTGTGTCCAATCTTCATAATATAGCTGCTTAATGACATCACAAATAGACACTATTTCAAACTAGCATTCCAACACATTTAGCCTACTCAATAAATGTAAAAGGGAAGATAAAATACCCTCATAATCTTAAGGGCTGATTTGAATGAACTTTTCCTTTCTTGGAATATAATTGCTGCTCACTGCAAATGCATTTTTTATGTAGCTCATACAAGTACATGAATTAAGCTCTAGCTTCACTCTCTGTGTACTAAATGTACAATTAAGGCTTCATTACTCCACAGTAACAGGTTTAATCATTTAAGCTATAGAAAAACTGCCATTAAGTTGTTCATAACTGTATATGAACACACTTATCCTATCTTCAAACACCTTACACAATGAGGAATTGCCAAATTAACAACACCTGTCTGTCTAGCGTATCCATGCACAAGCAAGCTGACCAGCTCTCAGAAATAGTTGAGGTACTGTAGGCAATGACATATGAACCAACTTTATCAACATACTTATCTCTATATAATGAATCACACATTGTACTTTCACAATGATGAAGATGATCTTGGTATCTCTTAAAATAACTGACTTTTCATACCACAGCTCAACTTTCCAAAGACCTTTTGGGGCTAGATATGTCAACATTTATTAATAGTGCAGATATTAAGGCCATGTGTTGATACTCCAGCAAGGGTCAGCATGCCTGCCAAGTGATCTTGAACTATCTTTAGTTCATCTTTCCAATAAATTCCTTCATTTCAAACAACAAAGAGCATTTCTGGAGCTAACCATTCATGTTGAGATATAAACTCAATGTGAATGCCAAAGCGGAAACAGAAAGTGGGAAGAGTCCCTGGAGTGGGCATACAATCTTCTGGGTTTATATAAGAGAATCACACTCACTAGAATGACTGAGATTAAGCAGCTTTTTCTTCTGTCATGATACCAAAGTTTTACCCCAGTGTGCTACATGCTAGTTTTAGAAATTTGGTTAATTACCTAAAAATCTCTGCATCTCCGGAGTTCTTATCTGTCAAACTTGTCACATGGACTACATTTCTTTATAATTCCCTTCTCACCCCCAGTTTACCTTAAGCAATACTTCTAAATGGGATAAATTTTGTCCTGACCAGTTTAAATTAAGCAGTGGTATCCCACTGGGTAGACTTCCTTCTCCCTAAAAAAAATATAATAATTATATTATCATGCAGAATGAGTAAGCTCTTTCCATAATGACACATCTGTCAACAGCTTTTAGCTCCCCAGGCTGTACAAGTGAAGCTCTCAACCAAAAATGAGTCTGAACCAAGGAATCTGCACTATTGATTGGAATGTTGAAAACTGTACACTGTATCTGCTACAAGCTGTCCTCATCAAAGCAGATGACATTTTTTGTATTGCACATCCATCACTCAGGAGCAGACCACCGAGCCTCTTGGTGGCAATCACTGTTAGCAAGCACACTACTCTTTGCTTTCTCTTTGGGTAGTTGATAAATTCCTTAAGTTTAGGACAAGACTTCTTTCTTCTTCCTGTGGTCCTCCAGCTCACATACTTTCTCTTTATTCCCAATGGCATAACACACACACACACACACACACACACACACACACACACACACAATAATAGTAAAGGTAACTACAACCAATTTCAGGGTAAGAAGAAATTTCTTGGAAACCTTTAAAACCTTACTAAGGGGGATGGAGAGATAAGTTAGTGGTTAAGGTACTTGCCTGCAAAGTCTAAGGACCCAGGTTCAATTCCCCAATACTCACATAAGCCAGATACACAAGGTGGTGCATGCATCTGGAGTTTGTTTGAAGTGGATGAAGACCATGGTACATCCATTCTCTTTCTCTCTCTCTCTCTTTATCTGCCTCATTCTCTCTTTCTGAAGTAAATAAATATTTTTTTTAAAAAATCTGAGATGAAAACATAATCATTTTAAATCCCTAATGGAAATATGAGTTGATTTTTGAAATATGAATTACATATACTAGGATTCAAAATTTTAGAGACCTAAGGCTTTTTTAAAAAAAAAAACTCAATTGGAATGTACTTCACCTGCTAGCTATGATATTTGATTTTTTAAGACTCATCTCTCATTTCTAAAGGAATAATTTGAATTGATAGCTATTTATCCACTTTATCCAGGAAAGCTTTACTTTAAAAGTTTAATTCTGGAGAAAATATATATTCCTCATGAACTTCAGATTCATTATATATGATATATAGCAGATGTAAACTGTAAAAATTGTGCTTAAAATGAGTTTAAGATGAATAGAATTTGGAAAAAGAGGACTGAAAGTTCAAGGAATTCTTCTAGTAGTTTAGGATTACTAACATATCATCCTAACTTCCTAGTTTATTTGAGTTACAAATGCTAATAGTTCTTTGTAAAAACCTTTCTTTGAGACACCCGTCTGGGCCAATGAGCTGGTACTGTCATTTTTCAAGGGTTTATTGTCACTGTCGGACAAATCCAGCACCAGCATTTTTTGAAAACATGGCAGAAACAGCACATTTTCTCTCTATCCCTATCTTCTTTCATACAATTAAATACAGTTATTAATTTAATATGTGACAGGACTTTGAAATTATTTATATTAAAAAAAAAGTCTTAGCCAGGTGTGGCAGTGCACACTTAATCCCAGCCCTTGGGAGGCAGAGGTAGGAGGATCATGGTGAGTTTAAGGCCACCTTAAAACTACATAGTGAATTCTAGGTCAGCTTGGGCTAGAGTAAGACCCTACCTCAAAACAACAAACAAACAAAATCTTTCTGTACATTGTAAACCTGAAATCCATCCTCTGAAAGACAGAGCAACACAGATAATGATGTTTAACATATAGGGTCCTTTGACCTCCCTCCCCCATCTCCCAGGTAGAAATTCTCTGAGAGGTTGTCATAATAAAACCACAATTCAGGAGTATCAAATTTCTAAAGATGGTAAAAATATAAATCTTTAAGTCTATTTAAGATAGCTAATGCACAAGTGTGACATAACATCCAGCACTATGTAATACCAATGCATAAAGAATGGACCACTGGGTCAGAATTCAGTCTGGATTTGTCTTATGGAGATGAAGTGAAAGTTGGCTGGCTTAGTGATTTTCATGCTGATTTATAAAGACACTAGTAGAACATTGACAAATGTCTAGAAATACACCAGGGTTTTCTTTCTTTTGAGCAGTGCTGGGGATTGAACTCAGGGCTTCACATATGCAAGAAAAGCACTTGACCAGTGACTTACATCTTCAACCAGCTTGTTTCCTTTTTTTTTATTTGAGACAAAGAAAGAGGGAAAGAAAAAGAGAGAGAATAGGTTGGCCAGGGCCTCTAGTCACTCTAGTCACCACCTTGTGCATCTGGCTTACGTGGGACCTGGAGAATCGAACCTGGGTCCTTGGACTTTTTAGGCAAGAGCCTTAACTGCCAAGCCATTCCTCCAGCCCCCAACCAGGTTTTTTATATTCCTTATTTCCTATGGTTGAACATGAAACATTACAGAGCCATAGCAGGTAACGATATATAGATGATTCACCAATCACAACATACTGACGTTTTGTGAACACACTGTCCAACATATGCACCTCAAGAATACTCAAAGATGATATTCTCTCCACATTTTTATAACAAATTAATTTTTTGCTTCATTTATTAACCTCAAAATCATTATTTGCCCTCTGAACTTTAAAACTGCCCAAGTTCATTGTTTCCTTTGAATGCTAACAGTAACTGCAAGAAAGAGTAGGTCACAGTTAATCCTGTTAACATGTCGTACACACCTGCTGCTCTGTGAGAAATAAACCGAGACAGGAGCTCATTTCTGGAGTTGTTTTGAATCTTTCCTTCTCAAGGAAACTTCTGCCCCTTCCTTAGAATTCGACCAACACTAGGATTCGCACAACTGCTCTAACGTGGAGCCAGAATAATTTTGAATGTGGAAAATCAAAAATTGTCATCAGGCACAGCAGAAACTTTCTACTTCTCCATTCGACCTTGAAGAGTTTTACACGTTTGCCTAAGGAACAAACACATGTCAGGTACTCTACTGTTCAACAGATTATCACAGAAAGCAAACTTGGGGGAAAGGGGACATTTTTAATAATCATAGAGAAGCAGTAGGACAGTAACTTCCTTATGTCCAATAAATAGTTCTATACTGCCTTTAGAAGATTGCAAATGTCCAGTGTTTTAAATCTCAGAGTCACATATATCCATAGGTGGACATATTACACAGTTTTTACAAACAGATAAAATATGGGCAGTAAGCTTTCCTATGAATATTTTGGGACACATTCTGTACAAACCAAAGAAAAATGTTTAACTTCAAGCAAGAAGGAACACAGAAAAATTTTAACTTAAAAGTATCCAAGATTTACAAAAATAATATTATGTAATAATATTTAAAGGATCTAAAGATTGAAAATTTACAGTCTCTTAACCTTTTTGGGGGCTGTCTGAATATGCATGTATGTAGTAATGTATGACTTGTGTGAACTTGAATCACATACCCTTTCAGGCAGATAGAGGGAATCAAGTCATTTAACCAACTTGTAAGTTTCATTACCCATGAACATTCACTTTTAAAGTCACTTTTGCTATTCTTGACACTATCAATTCTGTAACCTTCATTACCACTCTGAATGCTATACATGCCATTTATCAGCTGTAATTAATAAATTTTTGAAAGTTTTCTTTACACATTCTTTCCCAAAGCACTCCAGTTGCATCAAACATACTACTTGAGTTTCAAATATTTGAACAGAAATTTGAAAAACAAAACATGAGTAATAATAATACCTAGTAAATCTTATAGAAGAGAAGCTAGCAATTAGGATCAGATAATAGAAGGGTATTCATAGAATGCATTAGGAAAGTAAAATACTGACTACTTGAATTTGAGCAGTCACTACAGTTAGAACTAATCACAAAGAGAAGACTGAGTCACAATAGAAATAGCAATTAAAACAGAGCTCTTTGTCCCATCATTGATAACTTTGACCCCTCCCTTCCAAACCAGACAATGTAACATTAAAGTCATAGTCTAAGGAAGGGCTGAATTTCTGTGTCCTGGTTACCCATCAAGTCTAGTTGATTTTATGCAGACAGATCAGAATCAAGACAGTCAGGAAGTGGGTCAGTGCCATGAGCTGTCGGGAGCAGCAATGGCTGAAGACAAAGGGAGAAACTCAAGGAAGTTTCGAAGAGCCTCCTGTCCTTCAGAAGAAGCAGGTCACAAATGGAAAAACATACCATGTATATATTTCCAATGTTCCATTTTCTTTGCTTTGTTCAAAACCATGTAGTCTTTTAGGGAATATTAACCCTATATAGCTCAATTGAAAAGTATATCTTTCTTCCATGGATCATTATCTCTAATCAGCTTCTAGTCAACTTTCTAATCTGCTCCCTACTCTGCCCCACTGTCACTATCTTCATCAAGGCTTGGGTTCCATCTGGTTTGTACAACTGGGATCACTTTCTGATTTGTCTTGTCCCTTGTAGCTCCTCCTCCTCCTCTTTGCCACCATTACCTAAAAAGATAAACCTATAATAGTGTCTTATTACAGAAAAAAAAAACAGATTTTTGTTCATGATATATAAAGCCCTTCATGATTACACTAGATCCACCCAATTTGTTTTTCTTTCTTCCAAAAGCCTCCACAAAAACATAGATGCTCAGATACATGGTCATGCGTCACTACTTAATTCCTTAAATTTGAAGTGCCCCACCACATATCCTAACTTTATGTATGTAAAGCTAATTTGGCTGAATTGTACATGTTTCAATACTCAAAAGTAATATAGTTTCATGATTTGTCAAATCAGAACATTGTCCACACTTCTATTCTAAGATATATTTCATTGTATTTTATTATTAACCTTTTGCTTTCTCTTGTTAAATTATGAGCTATTGTAAAAGAAAAACATTAGCATACTTTTTTTCTTTCCTTGAGACCAAGCAGCATCTTAGACATGTAAATGCCTAATACCTATGAAATAAAATATTAAAACCAATGGTTTATGGATATGTATATGGATGAATAAATGACCAAAAGAAGGAATGAATGTATATAAAAAGAAAAATGATAAACACTTTCAGAAGAAGGAAACAGAACTCTTTGGATTCTCTGTAAGTTGAAAGGGAAATGGTTAGGTGACCCAAAAGGTCATTTCCTCCACTTTTAATTTTGCTAGGATTATTCCCATGATTCTCTATCTTTAGAATTTGAAATTACAGATATGTATGGGTCCTGACATTCAACTTCGCATTTGTACCTCAGATAATTAAATGTATTCTCCTTTGGAAAAGGTCTGATTTTTGAGACTAAATTAATTCATGAAAATAATAATGCAAGAAGATAATAGCAATCTGTGATGCTTTAATTGGTATTAGACCAGCCCCTTGAGATGTGGAAAGTATTCACATGGATTCATCAAGGTTCTACTGGCATATTTATTATAGTTAATATTATAGCTGTGAATTATCCACTTTAAAAAAATACTTCTCTAGAGTAATTTTATATTGCTGCTTTACACTGTCACTTTTTCTCATGAAATATTTCATGGTGGCAATTACTCTACACCTAGGAATAGGAATTGTATGCTCACTTGACATCAGATGTTGTCATGCAAATCAAATGTTATCAAATTCTTTACATCAAACAAATAATAAAAGCCCTCCTTCCATATTATTATACCTGGAACCCCACCCAAATACACCCAGAGAATACACTTCCTTTATTTACATTTCAGGATATTTGTCTGCTCTCCCCCAACATTTTCCCCTAAAATATTAGAAAGTGAAGAGAAATTTATCTGTTCTTAGTAAAAATACTGTGGATTTCCTGGTCTGCATGAAATTGTCAGTCTGTTTCCAGGAGATCTGAAGATATGCTGTCATAGAAGATAACTCATTTTTATAAAACCCTGAGAATTATCCTGAGGAACCCCTTCCATCTGTTATTTACTGATATTACTATTACCCATCTTAATTACTACCATCATGTTTATAGTAGAGGAAACTGGAGCTTGAATAAAAGATAAAGACAAAAAAGGGAAACTTCTCACACTTGTCTGCAAGGAATAAGTCATAACCTTGAATCCCTATTTTGACATTCAAACCCAATTGCCTTCCACTAACCCATGTGCTCGCCTCAAGCCAGTTTTAGGCACCTTGAGAGGGCTGTGCTACTTTTAACTCCCTCTTGCAGTACTATGCTGGAGTTTCCAACCACAAGGAAGACAAACTGTCCAGGGATCCCTTCTTAGTGACTCAGGCCTAGTATGATAATCTCCTGGGGTATGCAAGGTAATCTGTGAGATTTCACTCTGTCAGGCCCGCCCTCTTACACTGATAATTGCTTCTCTGGGCTAAGTGACTTCCCAAAGTGCTTTAATCTCATTCGATCTTCATACTTCCCTTATATTCTGTCTCTTTTACTTTTTCTGTAGTTTTCAAATGCCTGAACTTCCAATTTATAAGTTCTTTGGTCTTCTTTTTGGGAACATGAGAAAGAAAGCTCTGAGGATTTTCCCTTACTAAAAGAGAAAGTCGAGTTAGGGGCTTTCAACTTCTCTGATATACTTGGTGTTGACTGGATATCCATACAATTCTGTAGCATTCCAAGTTTATTTTTGACAGTCTCCCATCTTCACAGACTCTCTGCATTTCAATCAACTTGAGACTAACTCCAATGCTATCATGTACAATTAAGATGAATATATTTTATATATCTTCCTGTTTTCCTGGGACAATCCTGGTGGATACTTGTTTTCTTGATGGCCAATTGTATTTATCCTGAAAATATTTCCTATTATGTACAGTGAGTTATATCATCACCAACACAGACAGTTCCTCTTACCATGGAGATCTGAGTTCTAGCAAATAGCTCTTGATCATAATGTCTTTCAAGTTATGAGTGAATGATTCTTTCTAAGAATTGTGGCCATTATGATAGGAAAAAGGAAGAAGCCTTCCTTTTGAAACAGAAAATATTTCAGATACTCACTGAATCACATAGTTTCTAATAAATGTTTAAGGTTACACTTAAGAAAGAGTTTCCAGATATAGCATCATGCTAAATTCTTCAACATTTCTTTCATAAAGATGAGGCATGGAGAATGTAGTATGAGAGCTAGTGTTGTAATCCAAGTCACTCTAGGGATCACATTCAAGTGATGACATACACTATTAAAATGGAGAAATGATTTACTATAAAAGAGGTGTCAAATAGGGTTCTTATAAAATCAAGGCCTATTTAAAGCCCTATGATATTGGAATTTTACAGTATCTAATATTCTTTTAAATTCCTCAACTAGTTCCTAAAAGTTTTTTTCTATTATATGTTTTTAAGTTTTATATTATGATGAAAAACCTCATAGGGACTTCAATTTCCTCTTTTTTAATCATGAATAAATAAAAGTTGGGTAAGTAGCAATGTTTAAAGCTGAATGTTTATTTATTGGTAGTGCTGATGTCAGCAACAATGATGGACAGGGATTTTCAGCAGGCAGTCAGTATAATGGCATGGTTAAGACTGTGGGATAAAGAATATCTAATTATGGGGCTATCCCAATGCGGCCATTTGTTAACTATGTGTACCTGTTATTAACTATGTGTTTCTATTTCTATGTACTACAAAATATTTCATTTCCTAACATATACATAGAAGTAACTCCTACCTCATGCATTGCAGGGAAAAACAAAAGCAATTATGCTTCCAGTAGGAAGAAAGTAAACACTCAAATACCTTTAAGCCTTATTTTGAAATCAATATTTTTAAAATAATACATTTATCTCTTTAGCATTATTCACATTATCATTTCTGTCACAAAGTATGAAATCTAATTAGATAATGCTGCAATAAGCATGGATGCATTATCAGCCTTTTGATACTATTATTGTCCTTTACAGAGCTAAACATTTTCTGTACAATTCATGGAGCCAAGCCTGTTTTACTTTCAAAGGCAGAACTGGAGTCAGGATAAATTACAAGACATAGTATGCACATAATTTCCAAAGCTTTTTATTTAACTCCTAAGACTAAAAATCCATGCGTAATAGCATATTTTGTTTGAATTTTGCTAAAGTTAAAAAAAAAACTTGCTTGGGTTTTATTTGTTATTCCATAAATAGGAGTTATTAGCCTCAGCTAATTGCTAAATATCTATAAACACTCTGCATCAGTTTCCTTAGTGTTTTTGTGATTTAGTGGGAACATTAATGTTGCATTAGTAATAGCAAAATGGGCAAGGGTGGCTTGGCATTCGATAAAACAACTCTTTATGGCCACAGCAGCCACTCCAAGCTAGCTTCTTGTTATAGTGCCACAAGCACCAAAAAAAAAATCTATAAAATTTAAGATTAAAATAAAAAGTAGATATAGGAAAAACCTAGCACAAAAAGTGTCACACTCCTCTGTTTCCAGTTAGCAAAACTGATTAATCATAAAAAAGATACTTTTTGTGATTCTGTTTTTGAATTAGACCTAGAAATATCAGTGAAGGACAACAATTACAAGGGTCAGAACAACAACAACAAAAAGTCATTCACTTTGTAGCCCCATTAAGTCCTCAAGAGATATGACTGAAAAAGCAATGGTCACTGGCTCTAAAGAGGAAAACAATGTTTATGCTCTAGAAGCATACATCTGGGCAGATAAATTTTACAATTAGTTAGTACAACATCTCCCTTCTGGCCCACCGCTTGTAACTGGAATCACACAGATCCGTGTCCATTACAAACCCTGGAAACTACCTACTTTAGCTCTAATGTGAATTTTTGTGGCTATTCCAAAAGGGAGTGGGTACAGACAATGTCATCTTTCACTGAATCTGTGCTTCCTCCTTGAGACACTTATTTAAATAGAAATGAAGGCAATAAACGGTATATTGAAATATTGTGTCTACATCATTGTGTACTTAAGATTGACTATAACAGAATAATAATGTCCACATCTGAGTTGTGAGAAAACTGGCCTATTTTATTAGCTTTTTAACAACTTGCTTGATTTATGTATTTCACTTCAGAAGCTCATAAATCCAAATATATGGTTCGGGACTATTTTAAGTGATTTATAAATCTTCACTAATTAACTCCATATAAGGGATCTATGTGATGGTACATTACTGTCCCAGCTCACAGATGAGAAGGATGTGGGGAGGAAGACAAACATGAAGCAAATTTCCCAAGGTTATGAGCTAACAAACTGCTCAGGATGGAACCTGGGTAATCTAACTCAAGAAACTGGGTCCATAAACATTACATCATCCTTAAGATTCTCTTGGCAGAGCTTACCAGCCATCTGGTACCTCTCTGAGGTAAATGAGCTCATAAGACGGATAGACAGAGAGCTAGAAGGTCCTAAAAAAAAGTATCCACTGTAAGTTTCTAAAGCAAAGGTAATAGAATTCTTGGAGCCATTTTAGAGCTGTTAACAATTTCCAGGGATGTTTTTCCCCATTCAAAAGTCCTAACTTAATATAAGTATTGCTCTTCTCTCAGGCAAGGAATGAGACTGCCTAGCTTATTTTCAGTTGCATATAGTGCCATATGGCAGTTTTTAGTCTAAACTCATAAACATGTATCCTTTCAGGTACAGATAATTTGAGATAAGTTTTTCAATAAATTTCTTGCCTCAGATATACTCTCAAACACTTCCTTTTTTGAATTAATCTTACATCTCATAGAAACAATGAAAAGTATGTGGTATTCACCTGTTTGGGAGTAATAAGCCAAAACTTCCACTGTACTCATTTTTTGGAATGGCCTGAATCGAGAATACCGATCCCAGTGCCGGCAAGGTTGTGGAGCACCAAGAACAGGTATTCATTGTTGGTAGTGAAGCTGACTGGTACCACTTCTCTCTGAGGTGCAGCAGTTTCCCACACAACTAAATGTACTCTTGCCATATGTGGTAGTTTGAATATATGTCCCCCAATATATTCAGTGTTTTATTAGTTTATAGTTTGCATCTGCATTGCTGGAGGCAATGTCACTGGGCGGATGTTAAGGTTTGATGGTGGGTTTAAGATTCCATTGTAAAGATATGCAAAGTGTGCCCAGTGGGAGTTGCTGAAGTGTGCTGTGCTGTGTGGCTGGTGACTTTTCTCTCTCTGCTTGGCCCTGTGAAGGCAGGCCAGCTTCTTCTGCCATTATGGAACTTCCCCTGGATCTGTAAGCTTCAATAAATAATATCCCTTCCTCCATAACTGTACCTGGTCTGGAAGTTCATCTCAGCGAACCTGAAGCTGTCTGCTACACCATATGACCTAATAATTCCTGTCTTGGTATTTGTCACCAAATGTTTAAAATTAGGGAAATTTCTCACAGTTAAGAGCATTTTCCACAAGCATGAGGGCCCAAGGGAGCCTGACACCACCTGAGTTCAATTCCACAAGACCCACATAAAGAGCTGTAGTTGGCCACCCATGTCTATGACCCCTGTCCTATGTGAGCATAGACCATAAAATTGCTGGGGCAGTTAAAAAACTGTACTTACAGAGATACTCTGTCTCAAGAAAATATACAGATGAGGACATATGTCTTATCTGCGTGTATGAATCTGTAAAAACTCATGCATACACCACACAATGCACACATATAGCACACCACACCATACATATTACACATGGAAAAAGAAAAGTTTGAAACTATGCCACCACATAGACCTGTACAAGGATGCTTACAGAAGTTTTTCTCATATTTACTAAAACTCAGAAACTACCAAGCTACCCTTCACAAGAGTTAACAGAGAATCATCAAAAAATGGGTTAGTATTCAGACTAAAGAGAAAAGACCAGTCAGGCCATTAAAGATATGATGTAAACTTAAATGCATATAACTACAGAAGGAAACACATTTTAAACATCTATATATTACACAATCCAAAGTATATGACACAGTGGGAAAGTCAAGCTAAGAAAATGATAAGATCAGAGGCCACCAGGTCCTAGGGAAGAAGGAAAAATGACCAAAGCACTGGAGATTGTAGGGTGGTAGAATAGGTCCTGTGTGGTATTTCAGCAAAACATACATGTCATTATTCTAATAATAATAATTATGACATACATGTCATTATACATTTGTATGAACTCTTGGAATGTACAACACCAAAGACTTAGTTTTCTGGAAAAGAATGGCATACACTTTTGAACATGAATGAGGGGCAAGTTTGATGCTGCAGGAATGATTGTATAATTAATAGTGTAACACACTCCTGATTTTGTCACTATTTCTACCATGTAACCATCAATGTGCCTGATTTATTTCTGCCCTGCAACCTTGGTTCTGGAATAAAGAGCACTTATCATCAATACCAAAAGATACCTATGATGATGCTGAGGGAGAATAAGCCTTGGTTGCTTAAAGCACAGAGATCTGAATGTTGTTTTCTTGCTTTTCCTGTTTAGCCTAATCTATCCCATTGGGTCACCACTGAGAACATCGCCTAAGCATTGGCTTTATCTTATTCATGTCTGTATCCCCAAAGCTTAGCACAGAGCTAAGGGGAGGCTTTCAAATATATTCTAGTCAATGAAATAACAAGTCCTTAAACTCTGTCAGAAAAGCCTCAAAATGAAGCATCATACCAAAGTCCTAGGAGACAGAGTCTATAAACAACATTGGAAAATTCTAGAATTCACAGAAAAGTCTTACTCAAAATAACTAAAAACTTATTCAAAAGGTTGTTTTTAAATGAGCATCTGTAATAGAGTCACTATAATATTCTAATTATGGATACATTTTGTAAAAACCTTGCCCTAAACAAAATTAATAGTTGGCGGTTGAAAATCCAGCTGAAAATGTTGTTTAATTTATTAAGCCACATTTCTAGTCTTCTTAGATTTTCATATTACTATTGCCACCTGAATAAAACCCTGTGTAGTTATGACTGACTCAAGAGGATCTTGCTACAATGATACTTAAGACTTTACTCCTTGTATTCATCAAAGGGTAAACCGTATCACCTGTTTCCACAGAACAGGTATAATGGGTGGATCTCGATGAAAGATTGCTCTCACAGAAAGCTTGCTAGAAACAGTTTTCGCCCTTTTATGTAGCTGTGAAAACTGTGAAAACGTCTTGGTTCAACTGGTATATTTAGTTCTTTGACTCTTGTAACTACAAATGAAAGATTACCCATATACAGACCTAAAAGCTTTTTGAGCATTTATAAGACTAAGAATAGCAATTAAGTAATTATTAACATTTGAAAACTATATGAGGGTCAAAGGCAGTCCAAACCTTCTAAAGAAATAGTATGGAAAATACAGCTTCATGGCACTCAAAGATTTTTCCATTTGATATTGTTACAATATCATCATTAGCGCCATCTTGATCTTTACCCTTCTGAATACTGTGGGTTAGGTGGTATATGTGTGTGTGTTTTCAAGAGAGGTCATTATTGTTCAGTTGGGCTTTCAATCAATTGTATGATGCCCACACCCATCAGCAAGGACAAGTTGTTTTATGCAAAGTCTACCACTTTAAACTAGAGTACTTTGATCAAATATTTGGTTGCTGTAGTCTAGCCAAGTTGAACCAAATAATTAGCCTTCACACTTGACTTTCTGCATATGTGACTTCTATACTTCACTGCCTTGTCAATATAAAAGAACTTCAGGTAACTGAGCACCAACTACAATATTTCTTAAGCTTCTCTATACTAAAGTTTGAAAGACCTACTCCTTCAGTGTGTCCATTCATATAAAAACCTGTGGGGAGCTAGTTTCCACATGCACTGTGAACTGCAACTCATTTACCTTCATGGTTTTGGCTTTTGGGTCTCCTATTTTGTAGTAGACAAAAATATAAATGCATTTACCTGAAGAATCAAGTAAACTCCATCCAAAGCAAAAAATGTGCAACAATAATGGCACATAGGTTATGGGGGTAATAAGCTCTGATCGGATATGAGGCCTGCCCAGTGGGAAGCAATGTATGCCAGATTACTGAGAACCAAGATGAAAGCCTTTGCTTGGAAGATCATAGATCCTTGACCATCCTTGCGTGAAGCTTCCTCAGTTCTTTGGCTAAATGGAGAGGTTATAACCAACAAAATACTTCTAAATGCACATGTTTATCCCCCTTTTAAAAATATTTTATTTTTTATTTGAGAGAGAGAGAAAGAGAATAGATGCTCCAGGGCCTCCAGCCACTGCAGATGAAATCCCAATGCATCCATCACCTTGTGCATCTGGATTACATGGTTCCTGGGTAATCAGTCCTGGGACCTTTTGGCTTTACAACCTGTTCCTTAACTGCTAGGAAATCTCTCTAGCCCACTTAAGGCTGTTCTTACTCTTGGTTAGAGAACCTGATTTTTTATATATGGCACCAAATACTGGGGAAAACCAAGACCCATCAAAATGACAAGAAAAGAAAGCTGAGTGCCAAGCACTGGACCAGTAATCCCACCCACAAAGGCCTAGGAAGCATTATAGAGGAATGGAGGGTTAAATATGAGTGCTATTCTCAGTGCTAGCTTGACAGCCTCCTACATGGAGATGGTGGTAGGCATATCAAAGCAGAAAATAAGCAGCTTCCAAGCTCTCAACACTTGTACCATGCCCTTCAAGGCTCAGGAAACACTGTGGAAATGACGTGAAAGCCACAGGATGAGAAGGTGTGCTATGAGGCGTTTTCCTCCCCCATAGGAACACACTGGTACATCCAGGACCCCACACTTGATTACTAGTACTCCACTGGCGAATCCCCTCAGTAGAATGGGGGTGGGGAAGAGGGGACAACAATGGCAACCTGATGGGAATACAACCAACTTCTGTAGGTTCAAATATTAAACCTTTTAAAAGAAAATCATTTTATAAAAGGGTGAATAAAAGTATGTCCACAAGACTCATCAGAGGAGATTTAAATCTAACTGTATAAATAGAGGGATAACAATAATATCCAAGCTTGCTTATGGCCATTTCCCCCCCAGCAGTACTCGGGAAGAGATACATATATTACATAAGCATTCATCATGAGATACAGTTGATTTACATTTGTAGAGATAAGGCACTGTGCCTTATCTCTGTGCACAAAGGAACAGGAAGGTGATACTAGGTTTGCAGTATTGCAAAGCAACTCCTAGTGACAACGCTGGGTGAAATGGAAAATTAAAAACTGCCCAGTGTTGTTAATCTTAGTTCTCAACTTGACAGGATGTAGCATCATCTTAGAGACAAATCTCTGGGCATTGGTGTGAAGAACTTTTTAGATTAGGTTAACTAAAGTGGGTAAACCCACCCTAACTGCCAGACCAAATAAAAGGGAGAAAGTGAGCTGAGCACTAGTGTTCATGCATTTTCTGACTGAATGCAATGTGACTAGCTGTTCCAGGCTCCTGCCACCATACCTTCCCCACCATGATGGATGGCATCCCTTTGAACTGTGATCTTAAATAGATACTTTCTCCCTTAAATTGCTTTTGTCAAGGATTTTGTCACAGCAGCAACAAAGGAAACTAATGCAGGTGTTTCTCAACAATGTTTCATTCTCTCAATATTTTCATTAATCTCAGAAAGGATGGAACTCTTAGTGAAACCTTGTTTGGTATTACTGAAAATAGCTATATCATGACCTGCAGGGTTTGTTAGCCCACATATATCAATGCATTTATTTCATATTATACTTATTTTCACCTGTGATATATGGTGCAGTGTCATCAAATAGTCCTCCTTAGACCATTAAGTCGGTGTGAAATTGACAAATGTTATCACTAATGCTTTTAATAAAAGCATTTTATAAGTGAATTTCCTTATGCCTTACCTAAGAAAATTCTAAATCCATAACCTAACAGCAAATGGTCATTTCTGTTTTATATATGCAGAGGCACTTTCAACAGGGTCACTTCATTTGTGAAATGTAATCTCAAACAAGGCTTGACTGTCCAGACATTCAGTAATCTTAGGAATCAATCATATGTTGTAATTGAAGCTGGGAGTTGAGATTTCTAATCATGATGTCTGTCCAGATTCCTCTATCAACCAATATGTCTTTTGAGAATATTCATTTTTATATCTCTTAAGATAAAATGAAAGTCTCATAGCATATGAATTCTAGAAATAGGATGGCCCTAGCAACTCTCCCCATAATTAGTCTTTTCAAGTGCCGGGGGTTTTAAAGGAGAGATGAAAAGCAGATTTCAGTCAATTACATGCAAGTATCCTTTGGAAATGATCTTTCTGTCTCTCTTCCTCTCCTTCTCTAGAATCAAGAAAAGAAGGGGGATGGAGAGATGGCTTAGCAGTTAAGGCACATGCCTGTGAAGCCTAAGGACCCCAGTTTGATTCTCCAGGTCCCACATAAGCCAGATGCACATGGTGGCACATGCATCTGGAGTTCATTTGCAATGGCTAGAGGCCCTGGGGCATCCATTCTCACTCTCCCTCTCTCTGTCTCTAATAAATAAATAAATAAAAATAAAATCTTTAGGGACTGGAGAGATTGCTTGGTGGTTATGGCACCTGCCTGCCAAGCATAAGAACATCAATTCCAATCTCCAGGTCCCACATTTAGCCAGTCGTACAAAGTGACACAATGTCGCAATGCTGTGCTTTCCCACAAGGGAGTGCATGTGTCTAGAGTTCACTCACAGTGCCTGAGAGGCAGCTGGGCACCCATTCTCTCTCCCTTTCTCTCTCAAATAAAATAAAATAAAATAAAATAAAATAAAATAAAATAAAATAAAATAAAATAAATCTTAAAAAAAACTGGGGCTGGAGAGATGGCCTAGTGGTTAAGCGCTTGCCTGTGAAGCCTAAAGACCCCGGTTCGAGGCTCAATTCCCCAGTACCCACATAAGCCAGATGCACAAGGTGACTCATGCATCTGGAGTTTATTTGCAATGGCTGGAGGCCCTGGCACAACCATTCTCTCTGTCTCCCTCTCTCTTTCTCTCTCTACCTTCTTCTCTCTCTGTCTGCCACTCTCAAATAAATAAAATAAAAAAGTTTTAAAAAAACAAAAATCTAAAAAAAAGAGAGAAAAGAATAAGAGATGAAAGGTAAAGGTAAAATATCTTGGTAACTAGAAAAGAATCAGCAATAAAAGTAAAGATGAAATTGCAAACAGTAAGCAGAACCTCAACAAAGCAACCCTTTATTGACTTTGGACTAATCTTATCATAAATCATGGAAAGTCAACATTACTGCTTAATAGAAGCAAAGTGCTGTTAAACTGAACCTTGGGAGTGAAAATATTCCAACAGCTAAATCATGCTCATCTCTAATAAGTTCAATATTAAACATTATCACAAATGCAATTCCCTGACTTAGTGTAAAGATTTTGTTGCTTTTGTTTTAATTTGCCAATTTGAATTTTATATCTTAGATTGTATTTCAATGCCAGATTTGTCTGTGACCAATATACATTGATTTAAGTCTTCCTAAGTGTTACACAAGCTTAAAATATTACATATATATGTAAGAAAGAAGAAAAGAGATACTTTGTTTATAAAATATGAAAAATTGGGGTCAAAATAACAACTCCTCCAATTAAATTGAAAATAAATATTATTGCCACCACATAAGAACAGCGGAACCTTACTGTATACATTTGTTAATATTTTAAGCTCTTGAATATATATTTGGATTTAAAGATGGCTTGACAGCCCATTTCAGAAAGCCTATATTCAATTTCAGTGTTGGCTTTTTGTCTATTGAATGTTTAATAGAAGATAGGCTAGTGGAAAAAGTTTCATGTTGGATTTGTTGTTCTTTTATAGTAGAATGCGATGGTAGAACCCAACTCAGTTCAATACTGAAACTACAGAACATAGCATTTGATTGTGTTTACTGACTAGTTTGTTAAGGAGACAAATTGCTAAAATAAATGTCCCTGGAATGACATTATACTCTATTATTCTTGAGTTTAAGGAGGATTATGTATATTAAACTGCCAACGTGCCTGTGGAACCATCACAAACTTCTGTCTTAGCACTTCTGTACATGACAGAGGCATACTGTCTTCCTTTGTAATTGATTGTGGGGCTTTGTACATACAGCAGAGATTCATGATTTCTTTAAATTAAGAAAAGTCATACTCTAGAAAAATGTAGCACACTTTTATAGTGTAACTTAATGAATGGATAAAGGGACGTGTTTCCCTTAATTGGAATTTGTTAATTCTGCTAAAAAGAGTAAGATTTATTCCTAAAATGCTTCTAACCATACACTCTTAACAATGTTTCTCCTTAAATGGTTGCATATTCTTCAGTGTTTGTGATGCATTAACAGTGACATCACCCAACTAGGAGACAAGTTTTACAACGACAGTATTAAAGCAAATAGCTTCCATTCAAAAGACAAGGATATCCCAGTGTTGATCACAAATCTTACATCCAGAAAGAGTCATAAAGGTCACATAAACTGTCTGTAGTTCTCCACAACTCTAGTCATATCAAATTGGCAGCTCTAGAATGTTGTCCTACTTTCTTCTAGGTGATGGTTTCTCTTGACTTTTTCTCTTTTCTCTGCCTTCATTTTTCTTACCAAGCACCTTCTTCCACATTACCTGTTAAAATGCTTTTTACAGGCTGGAGAACTGAATGGCTGTTAAGGTGATTGCCTGCAAAGCAGCACCCATGCAAATCCAGATGCACAAAGTGATGTATGCATCTGGACTTTGTTTTCAGTGGCTGGAGGCCCTGGCACATTCCCACTCTCTCTCTCTTCCTCTCTCTCTCTCCCTCTCTCTCTCTGTCTTCTCTTTCTGCATGTAAATAAATAAATGAATTTTTTAAGAAGTCTTTTACAGTCTTTTTGTCCTATATATTCCTTTTGGGAGCACTTTCTTGGTTATTTCAATAGTATTCAGGAAGTAATTATTCTCTATTTTTATCTCTAGGTCTAATATATCAATTGCTTTCTAGTCACTAAAACTACAATGACCCAGTAATAATCAAGCTATAAATAAATGAGAAAAATATGAGTCTGTAATTCTTTTTTTTATACTAACTTATTATTTTCAATTGGTTATTGAGTCCTATAGATTCCTCTTCTTAGCTCTCCACACTCACACAATGATCAGTTTCCTGTTATTTCAAGTCCATTACACATCATAGCTGCTGGCCCATCATAGCTAAATATAATTTGCAAAATACAGATCAGACCTTTCTCCTTCCCTCTTTAAGATTCTTTATGATTTCACCAGCACTCAGTTTAAAATTCAAATATTTCCCACTGAAATGTAAAAGTCTTTCATAACACAAACTCAGCCTGCCATGACTCCCCTCCAAGAGGACCCCTATCATCTACTTCCTCTCACATGTATTATTAGCTCACCCTATGAACCAGCTTAAAGTCCACAAATAAGACTTATGTTCTATACCTTGAAGCCTTTGCATAAGCTCTTTTCTATTTGCATTAATATTAACCTAATCAACTCTGGATTTCTGCTTATCCTTTAAATTAAAAATCAATTTCATCCAAAAATGAGGTACTTGTTATTTCCCATTCACTCGGAGCTAACACTGAGAACATTATTTACTGGTCTTACTTCTATTCCTTAGAATGACATGAAACAATCTAAGTTTTCTTTTCCTTTCTATCTCCTCCAATTATTTATAAAATGTTATTCTTAGTTTTCTATGCTCATAGTTAAAGAGCCACAAAACTCAAACCTGTGTTATACTACTAAAAATTGTGGGTCCCAAATTTTATTAGGTGTCCCCAGAAGAGCTGTGATCATTACAGTTGAATGGTCAGCTCATTTTGCATTTATATTAGGCAAACCTCACAACCAATTCCATAATTCAGAAGTAGACAGGCCAGTTGTGGAACATCCAGAACAGAATTAGGTTTTATCAGGCATAAGGATGTGGCTGCATCTGTGTATTCCTATACATTCCCAAGACCCACCACAAAGCATTCTGAACTGTGAGCATGCTGGAAAATTACCTTTTATTTCTCCTGAATTTCATCATATTCTCTAAAGTAAGAAACTAAAATTCAATCTAATCTCATTGATTCATGGTTTAAACTCCATGTGAAATGTGAAGAGCGGGGCAGCGGGGAGCAAGAGGGGAGGAGCTATGGTAAATTATAAACAGTATTATTTAAATATGCATTTTTTGGCTTGTGTATGTGTGTGCACATGCGTGCAGTTGCTCGGTGTCTGGCCTTATTGCTATTCTGCCTGACTTGTTTTGAACCAGAGTCTCTTTACTGATTCCAGAGTTTGAAGGACTCTGGTCATTCTTGAGTCTATGGGAGTGAAGTTGCAGGCATGTGTGGCCACCCCCAGCTGTTTACATGGGATGTGGAAATTTCAAACTCTGGAGTAAGGCCCCCTGAGGCCCTCATGCTTGGGCAGGAAGCATATTTAACCATCTCTCCAGTTCCAAAAATGTTTATTTTTAGGTAAGTGGTTTGTCACCCAACATAAGTTACAAAAAATAAAACACCCCTATTGGGCTAGAAAGATGGCTTAGGTGAGTTCTTTTGCAGTGGCTGGAGGCCTTGGTGTGTCCATTCTCTCTCATTCTCTCTCTCTCTCAAATAAATAAATAAAAATAAATTATAAATAAGAAACTATAAATCCCACTGTGTGGCTCCTTGAACATCCTTTTTTATCTCTTGAAGTCTTGTGAAGTGCTATACTTCTTTTCTTTAGGAACCCAAGATAAACAAAAAGACTTGAAGGCATTGACTCTCCCAGGCACACTTACATTAAATAAAAAATTACTGGCTTAAATGTTAAAATAACATGACAAATATTTAGCTATTGACCCTAACACAATTAGCAGAGTCATTGCCCTCTCCACTTAATTCACAGGGCATATGCAGTAGCATAACACATTCTTCCCAGTTGCTAATGAAATAATATGTTGCCCACCCTAAGTTATATTACAATGTGTGAACAGCCACAATCAAATCTAAGATTATATACACACTATTCAGAGCAATATTCACAAATCAACACATGTTTCAAATATTATAGAAGCATCTAAATATGATAGGAACTTCAAAGTGCTCATCTGTTGCCCATTCTTCATTTTAATTATGCAAATATAAGCCACGTTTAAGAAATATAGTTCTGATGATAAATTATTTAGTCTTTGCATTAATTTCTAGTGACTCTCTTACAAAAGGACAAGGCAGAAACTCTTGGTCTTATTAAATTACTGTTAACAAAGTAAGCTGCTCTTATTAAAACATCAGGTGTAAAATATTACCTTTTACTAATGCTGCTTCTAGGATACCTATCAGGTTTTCTACCTACCTCGAACTCAGTATCTGAGGAAAAACTTATCTCCAATATGCTAAGTCATTTCTGTCCATACCCCTTTATTAAAAACTCAATATTTTTATACTGATTTTATGGTTCTTTAAGTGTTTTGCTTCTAATTACCATATTATTTGAAAATTTAAGTCTTATTTCATATGAATTATATTCATTCAATGTCTGCATTTCTCATTTTACAATAGAAATTTTCATCTACCCTTCAGAAATATTAAATCAAGGTATTATATTTCCCATTAAGTTAAATGACTTAGAATTAGTGGATATTAATGCAAAACAGAAAATATGCTCTGTTCACAGCTCTCTCCATCCCATATAATGACAGTTCCTTCATTCTACATAGTTGGAACAAAAACTTAAGTCAGTGTGACACAGTGTGACCTTAAATTCAAGCACTTGCTCCATTTTCAGCCACATGCATCATGGCCTCCCTTGGATGTGGTTTTCCCTGGTCAGCTCCCATCTCAGGAACATGGTACTTGTTCCCTCTAACTGGAAAACATCCTTCCAATAGACATGTGGCTGCTCTGCTCACTTCCTTAACACCTTCAGTCAACATTTAAATCAGCCCAGCACTCATTTCCTATCCATGTTTTATTTTTCTGTGCGACTGAACATAATCTAATATACTATTTGCTCTACTTCATTTTTTGTCTCTTCTCTAATAGGCAAGATCACAAAGATGCGAAGAAGCACTAATTTAAGTACTGCTATGGAGAAAGGATTTTGCAGGATATCATTAAGGTTGCTAATCAGCTGACATTCAAAGAGAGAGAGAGAGTTTATCTTGCTTAGCCTTGCCCCTCCCTTTATCATGCGTCAGTCAGAGAGATGTGGCAGAAAAGATAGAAACCATCAGGTAAGGGAGAGGACAGAGACATTCAGAGTGTACGTGGGCTCAATAACCCAACACTTTCTGAGACAGTGATGAGAAAAGCAGACATCCTAAGAAAGAAAAAGAGGCTCCAATGACAGACACCTTGGTCAGATGTTTGCCAGGAACCATATTCGGACAATAATTTGGATGAACTCAGGAGGAGTTCTCTCCCAGGCCTCCTAGAAGGAAGAACTGTTCTGTTGTGGAAAGGTTGCACTTTCCCATTGAATTAGCCTTATGTGACCCAGGCCAGAGAGCCCGCTGATCTACATACAACATGTCTCCAACTCTGATTTACACATAATCACTGTATGATAAATTAATTCACTCAATTTGTGATGATTTACCACTGCAGAAATAGACCCTGAAAATACCTTAGCAGAGAACAGACCACATAAGGGCACAAACTGTGATCCTTGTTGTTTTGTTTATTCTTAGTGTCTATGCTCAGGACTCAGAATAGCACCTGAAAATAATAGTCAATAAAGATGTTTTAAATAATGGATATATTTAGCATATACATTGTTCACCATAAAATTGATATTTAAAAATTCTGCCCAGCATAGTGGTACTTGCTTTTAATCCTAGCAGGGAGACTGAGGTAGGAGGATCGTTATGAGTTTATGGCCAGCCTGGGGCTACAGAGAAAGTATAAGGTCAACCTGGGTTAAATAGAGACCATACCTCAAAAAAATAACAAACGAAGGTGAAGTCTATGAAATTTATATTCAACACATACTGGAAAAAATAGTAAAATATGAGAAGTAAATAGACTTGAACATTCTTTATTCAGCAGTTTGTACAAGTCTCATGGAGCAGACCCAGGAAGCAATAAAATACCATTTCCTATAAAAGTGGGTGGGTTTTTTTTTTTTTTTTTTTTGTTTTTTTAGGATACAGCATGAAAATGGTAAAATCAATTCATGAGGTTGATATTGGGAGGAATGAGGGGAAGGACAAGAGAGGGAGACTAGAAATGGAGGAGAGAAGGATGGAGGAAAGAAAGAAAGAAAGAAAGAAAGAAAGAAAGAAAGAAAGAAAGAAAGAAAGAGAAAGGTAATAAAACCAAAATATCAGAGTGCAACTTTAATTTTAGTGTGGCATTCACAAGGGTGTATGTTGTGTCATTGGTCACAGCAGATGATGGAACTCTTACTGTAGGGGCCATAAATATAATTTACAAACCACAGCCTAAAGGTCATTACACTCTGTACTGTGGACCAGCGTGCAATTTAGGGCCTGACTGGTGGTGAGATGAAGACAAATAAATGGGGATGTGCCTGATAAGAGAGGCTAGTCAAGAAAGAACTGCAGGACTCTAAACCTATGCTTAAATTTGCAAGGTAAAAGTGAGCACTGAGATTAAAGTATTCACACAAATTTCACCACCTCATAATGAGGAAATAAACGTTTCTCCTCTTACATTGTTCTTCCTTCTCCTTTGTCTGGAATAGTACCTCTGGCCCTTTTCAGACCCAGAAACAGAGCAATCACTGAGCACTAATAAAAAACCCAGTGGATGACTTAAGGCTTTAATTGGCAGAGCATCACAGATGTTATTTCTTTCCTTCCTCATAGGGAAAAAATTCAAAACCTCACTTACATGTCTTCTAAGATTAGCCAGGTATTTATGTCATACTAATTTAGCTGAGAAGGAGGTTAGAAATGTTCTTAGAACACGAAGCCAGAGAATAAATGTTGCTTATGAGATCTTGAAATAAAATCTAGCTCAATGTCTTCTTCTTTCTTTTCTTTCTTTCTTTCTTTCTTTCTTTCTTTCTTTCTTTCTTTCTTTCTTTTTTTTTTTTGTTGTTGTCAATGAGGAAGCTACTATAAGGACTACTTTATTCTGCTATTTTAACAAGGTTAGTCTTGACTTATCTGCTATAGATTCCAATATTTATTGCCAGTGGGCTATAGATAAAGAAAACAATACTGTGGCATATACTGTTCATTCTCCTCTCTCAAGCGCATGCTGCTTGTGGGCAAGGATTATACCATACATATCTAGGCAGTCCATACTGTCTATTGTGGTCAAGTAAATTAAATTATACCAGTAAGGGCTTGAGAGATGGCTTAGCAGTTAAGGTGCATGCCTGTGAAGCCTAAGTACCCAGTTTCAATTCTCCAGGTCCCACATAAGCTAGATGCACATGGTGGTACATGTGTCTGGAGTTTGTTTGCAATGGCTAGAGGCCCTGGCATGCCTATTTTCATCTCTCTCTCTCTCTCTCTTTGTCTCTTTCTCTCTGTCTCTAATAAATAAATAAAAATGGGCTGAAGAGATGGCTTAGTGAGTAGGCATTTGCCTGCAAAGCAAAATGACCCTGGTTCAATTCTCCAGGACCCATGTAAGCCAGATGCTACAAGTGAGCACATGCATCTGGAGTTCGTTTGCAGTGGCTGGATGCCCTGGTGAGCCCATTCTCTTTCTTTCTCTCTTTCTCTGTCTGTCTGTCTGTCTCTCTCCCTCTCTCAAATAAACAAAAAAATTAAAAACTAAAATAAAAATAGCCAGGTGTGGTGGCACACGCCTTTAATCCCAGCACTCAGGAGGCAGAAGTAAAAGGATTGCTGTGAGTTCAAGGCCACCTTGAGACTACATAGTGAATTCCAGGTCAGCCTGAGCTAGAGGAGACCCTACCTTGACAAAAACCTCAAAAATTAAAATTAAAATAAATGATACCGGCAAGACAGTGTGTAGTCAACAGCTAAATAAATGCTAGGTTTGCCTTTATGTGTTAATTATGAGTACAGTTACTATATAATCTCATGCCCAGGGATTCTTAGCACCTATTTACTTTCATTGAGTCATACCATAAAGTCATATCCTTAAAATCAATTTTATTTAAAGGTACATCCAAAAATTGCAGTGTTCCTACCTATTTAAGGTGTTTTATGTAAATGAATAAGGATAAAATTCATTCTAATTAGTTAAAAGCTCGTAAGTATCTGAAAAGTCAATAATCCTAGCATTTGTGATTCACAAAAGATATTTCTAATTCTTTCTAATGACAATATGATGTAATGTATAAAGCAAATTTATGTTCATTCTTCCTTAGGTAAGAATCAGACATAACATAGGTGGTTTGGAGCCCAGGGTCCATAACAATGAACAAGGGCTGCAAATCCTAAAGCAGAACCTGTACAGCTTCCTTAGATCTTCTACAGAGAAATAATATCAAAATAATAAAAGAAATAAACCACAGTCTGAGTTTTACTGATGATTTCAATAATGTTGAAGATTTTTTTTGTAATATCTTACAAGCTTTGCAGCACCTTTTGCCCTGCTACTTTTGTGTTGCATAATTAGCATATAATTATGTGCTCTTTCACATGGGAAAGACTATTCTTCTCTTAATTACTCTAAAACAGTTCTTCTTCATTTATCTTTGAAAGTGAGTTTGAAATAAAAGGCATATATGACTTTCTCTTCCTTTTTTAACCCAGAAAAATCTTAAAAATAATGCAGATGATATTATGGATGCCATAAGCAGTTCTGAATTTCCCACCTTTAGCATGAGAAACTCTGTTTGGGAAACAGGTGTTGTAGCTTTTATTCTCTTCAGGCTAAATGGATTTTGAGGGAGAAAAATTTAATGTTGTCAAAAGGGCTGCCTAGTCCTTACCTCCTCCTTTTTTTTTTTTTTTTTTTGGAAAGAAAATGGGCCAGAACAAAAACAGCTTCCTGAATCTGGTACAAAGACAAAAGGAGGCTGTAATTCACATTCCTAGTAAGCACAATATAGGGTCCAAACTAGCTCTAAGCAAGCTTGCGCAGCCTCTGGTTTGTAGTCAGTTATGGGAGGTATGCTGAGGCCATGCATGCTTTGTTACTGGTTTGGGCTGACTGCTTTTGCCTCACCCTAACATTAGGTTTTACTAGAGCATTCTAGGGTGGATATGGGCAGTTACAGGGAGGGTTACATTATTGCAAATTTTAATGATTTCTTACCCATTTTGCTTGCCATGATAATCCCATATGACCAACATAACTTGCTCAAGAAATACAAATAGGGGCTAGATAGATGGCTTAGCAATAAAGGTGCTTGCCTGTGAAGTCTAAGGACCCAGGTTCAATACCCCAGGACCCACGTTAGTCAGATGCACAAGGTGGTGCATGCATGTGGAGTCTGTCTGCAGTGGCCAGTAGGCCCTGGAATGCAAATTCTCTCTCTCTCTCATAAATAAATAAAAATTAAATTGAATTAAAAAAACACAAATAGCTTTTAGCTGAGAGCAGCACTTGAGTTACTTTGTAACCTATTTCTGCATAATTTCTAGGCTTCCTTTTTTGAGGCTGGGATCTGTCAAGTCTAGGTTGGAATTTCTTTTTTTTTTTTTTACTTTTGCAACCATGGGTATCATATTCTTACTAGAAAAATGGGCAATAATACTAATGAAGGATTCAGGCTTCATATTAACACCATTACTACTTAATCATGGTAGAAAGTACCTCGCCCACACTGTCCCCATGGACAAAGTCATATAGCACCCACAGGTATTTCAAGAATGTTTCTTATCTCCAACACTTTATAGCATTTCAGTAGGGATGGCTGAGCAGTAATAACTACCTTAGAAACTTTGATTTTAAGTGCAGTTTTGACCATATTGTTTTCTGAGTCTGGCTAAGGTTCATATTTTCACCAGCCATGATTTCCACTAGTTGAAAATGTATAAATATGTTCAGTATTTTGTCTCACAAAAGAAAAACAAAAGGACAATGATAATGCTCCTTGATTGGATTTAAGAAGCTCCTTCTTTTAGGTAGTTGTATCTTTTCATAGGTGAGAATCATAGCCTCAGAATCATTAGATATGATTTAATCCAAATGTTTACTGTTACATTAACTTGAGACAGAGGATAGGAAGCTGTCTCTTCCTGTGGCACTAGGCAAGTGTTAAATATTGTTAAAATACTGTTAAAGTCACTGTGAGTGCTAATGGTATGTTCTTTGAGTTCTTATTTGAAATCCTACCTCTGATGCTCATTTTCCTCTAAGAAAAGATCATGGGAGATGGGGCCATCTGACTCCCTAATTGGCAGCTGTTGGATTCTTTCTTGCTGCCCTGGCTACCTTAAGGAAGGACTGTCATTTAGTAGCCAGTCACATTACCCTTATGCCAGTATCAGCTATCTGGAATAATCCCCAGATGCTTTAAGAAAACCACATGATAATAATAGACAATTGCCCTTGTCCTGAAGACACATCCTTACCCAGGGTAGTTTGAAACAGTTTCTATAGTACTTTTTGCTATCACAAGATTCCATGAAATGTGGATGATTATGCAACTATATTGCCTCATCTAGCAGGACAGTATATTCCCTGGTGTTCTATCAGAGTACTGTTGTGACTGGTGCTAAAAGATAACACTACAAATGGTACCAAACACAAGCCTCAATGGCCAAGATTAGCATGAAGATGCAAGGCTGTGATTGGTCCAAACCATCCCTCTTGGCCTACATAAGCAGGTGGCTCAGACTTAGTGGGAAGACACCCTCTTGTATTATCTCCCTGGTGTTATAATATCAGGCTTAATAAAACACTTCTTCTAGCTGAGCATGGTGGTGCACACCTTTAATCCTAGCACTCAGGAGGCAGAGGTAGGTAGATAGCTGTGAGTTCGAGGCCACCTTGAGACTACATAGTGAATTCCAGGTCAGCCTGGGCTAGAGTGAGACCCAACCTCAAAAAAAAGAAAGAAAGAAAGAAAGAAAGAAAGAAAGAAAGAAAGAAAGAAAGAAAGAAAGAAAGAAAGAAAGAAGAAAAAAGAAAGAAAGAAAAAAAGAAAGAAAGAAAGAAAGAAAGAAAGAAAGAAAGAAAGAAAGAAGAAAGAAAAAGACTTCTCTTGAGTGGATTTTTCTTGTCTGCTTTCAGTAGTGCATGCTTCACTGGTAACCTGGAGGAAGCAGCAGCAGACACACAGGAGCATGCAGTGCTGGTGGTAGTTGACCTGTGGAAGGGGCAGGCAGCAAGCTATCTCAAAGCTGGGGAAGCCACTGAAGAGCTTCAGAGCAACCAGGACAGTAAGAAAGGAAGGATAAAGGGCGGGAAGAAGAGAGAGCAAGAGAGAAAGGGAAGAAGGGAGAGCTGACGCTAAAGAAAGATGTGCTTTAAGGAGTAGGTGGAGAGAACTTGTAAGTTCTGATCAAAGAGAAGTATTCCAAAGACCTAGAAGTCTTCAAGGTCTACAGTCCCAGATGCCAGGCTGAGAGCTATAAACTGAGAGCTGAAGAATCTTAACAACTAGTCCTACCTGGAAGCTAGAACAGCAGCCACAATTAAGGACTGAGGAACCAGGACTTCTTAGGCCCACACCAGAGCTAGATTTTTCAGGCAATATGGGGCTTTTTGTTGCGCCTTTCCCTTGTCTGCTATTGCAGGTTGCTACTGCTCAACTTTGAGGTAATGACCTACCCACAATTTCTACCGAGGTAGAACAAAAGAATCCACTGCCAAATGATTGGTGACACACCTATTCTTTAGGGTAGAAGATGAAAGAAAATTAGAAAATGATGTCTGGCATTATTTTAATTTTGGACTACGAAGAATATGGCCATAAGGAAGTGAAACAGTACCTTTAAATAGTTTTTGAGAATGTAGATAAGACAGTCTTGACCTTTTTTTCATTTTAGTGACCCAGAAATTTAAAGATATTCTTTACGGTCTTCCTCATATACAAAAAATTATAGGAAACGTTTTTTATATATAGGAAACTTTTTTTATCACTATCACTTAAGAGTAAATTAAATCATACATTAAAGTTAAGTACAAAGTCCAGGTTAAGAGACCAGCTTTGTAAATGGGGCTATGTGGGTTGAATCTTGGATTCCCAATTAATTAGCATTATAACCTTGACAAGTCACTACAGTTTGGGAAGTCCTGGCTTATACAACTATAAAAAGGAGATAAAAGTATTATCTTCATCACTGAACCATTATTAAGATTAAATGATGTAATATATTTAATTGGTTCAGTGTATAGCCTGTGTTTATATATCCAATAAGCATTAGCTCTCCCTTGACCACCAAAGTCATGAAAGGATAGAATGGCTGAAAGGGATCCATTTTATTTTCACTTCTTTCAGACTCTAACTTCTCTAGTGAATTCCAACTAGTTTTATTTTGGACTAGGAATCACATTAGGTAAAAATAATTTCATGGTATGACTACTCTTCAAGGAAATTTTATATCAACAAAATGCTTATAACAAATCAGTATAAACTATATCTTTTGTTAACTCATTGATAAATGTGATTATTTTTACTAATTGATCAGACACTCAATAGATTTTGAAAAGATGTGTCAACATTTTATCAACAAATTAGAGTCAAGAATAATTGGTAAACCAGAAAAGTATATTTTTATTTGTACTATTTGAAACATGGTCACTTGTATATGTCAGATGTCAATGCATAAAGACATTACTTGACAGACTGGAATATGTTGGGATGATATAATAAAATATCTTTAATATGTACAGACATGGTTTTAAAACTCTATTCAAGCAATATCATAAAATAACCAGTTTCTAGTTTGATGTTTCTGTTTATAAAACACCTTTCTTCATTATTCAATTCTCACCAATAGTCTGCTCTCTCAAGCAAATGGAAAAATATAAAACCTTCATTTATTAACTATACGATAAAAGGAATTGAAATTCAGAATATCCATGCAGCTAATGAAGAAATAAAAGGATGAACTAATTTTTCACTCCCAGAGGTAATTCACTGCAAATCTGAAATACACCCCTAACTGAAGGTATTATTTTTGTGTTAATTCTGAGATTCTGAAAGGTCTCTCCATAGCCATTACAATGGCGCAAACCTTAATGATTAGAAAACTAGTTAATGACCCAGAATCAAGAAGATCAAAATAATTACCCTCACAAGACAGAAAGAACCTCCCTGAAAATTTTTATGGAGTCATATATAAAGTAAATCATTATTCAGATTACTATACATCAAGAGGATAGGACTTAGGATCACCCGTCTAATATTTAGCTTGCATCTTCTGGGGGATTTCATGTTATTGGCAGTATTTCATGAAGAAACAAACAGTGTTAATTAATTAGAAAACATGGCAGTTGATGGAAAATTATAGATGTTATTCTGAAATAAAAATGTGCTATGAAGAAATGAATTAAGGGAAAATGGAAAACACACTCTGCAAAACTATACTCTCTTAGCCTAAAAACACCACTTAAGGACTCCAGGGCACATTCTCTACAAATTGGCCCACATAAGCCTGCCCCAGCTGGCTGTCCACTCACCCGAGTTGTTTTCACTTTATTCCCAGAAGAACAGCTCCATCCTTTCCGGTCTGGAAGAACTTTACATTCCTCTCCCTCCAAACATGGCTGCATATGACACCACCATTTCTGTTCCACTATGGAGGCTACAAGAAAAACATCAGCTCAATGTTTTCTATTTGGAACTGTCCACAGAGGAACAAAAGTCACTGACCTAGCTAAAAGATTTTTAACTATTAGAATTTCTTTTATTTAAACCTTTATTTTTCTATGATATGAACAACTAACTGGAGAACTAAAATACTAATCACTTTCTGGGTATGTAATAAAATAATGACTATAACCACACAGTTGCAGATTTCTCAAATGAAAGTAGAAATTTCAATGTGAACAAATATGTTGAGTAAAAACTATGTGAATGTATATGCACTGATTTATATATAAATTCATACCAAACTGGACTCAGTTTAGAATAAATATTTTTAAATCAATGTAATACCTTCTATGAGTGGGCCAAAAATCAGGAAAGAATTCAGTACAGTTGACACATTTTCTCCTTTTCTTCATCATGAACAGTAATCTCATCATGAGGATTATATCACTCAACAAATTATTTATGGTAACAACTAATAGCCCCCATTATTGTGTGAACTCTCAAAGAAGTTGCATGCATCTTCCCAACAGTCATTTTATGTGAATTCTATCCATAATGAAACATGCTTTTGTGTATGTGTGGATTTTTCTCTCATTCTTAAGAACTGTATGAAAGAACCTGTATTATTAAACTAGCTATTTTCATCCTGTCCTTCTCAATTAACTTAAATATACACATCTCTCCCTTGACCATCTACCAGGAAATCCATTTCATAATATCAAAATAAGAACATTAATTTAATGGAACCTCATTACAATGCCTCTTGTAATATGACTGCAAAACGTCTTATAACTCCAGATACAGGATTTGATATCACCAAGTGTCCCCAATATTTCATTTTTGCCATATGATTGACAATGTGAACCCCTATCATGGGCTCCAGTTGGTAGCATTATAGTGGGGTTCCAATCCTGATTCTGTACTACAGTGAGCAATGGAAGAAGTCGCACCATCCACACAAGATGGAGCAGCCCGTGTGGTGCCTGCCACCTGCCCAGGGAAGCAGGAGCACTTGACAGTTTGTGACCGTTCTTCTATCTTGTTCTTATTGCAGCATCTGTGGAGTGCCACCACCTCGCAAGTTCCCGTTTTAACATGGTGAGCTGTGCAAACAAAGCAAGAGACAAGACAACTTTGAGAAAGGTTTGGACACTTCTTTTCCTGTTTTTTAATTAGAACTGCATTAAATATATCTCTATAAGGGATCCACCATGCATGAAACTAGAAATACAATGGTGTTAACTCCATAATGTAGATCTGATTTCCTTTCTAATTGTGGTGATACCATTTCTGTCAGTAAATGCTCCCTGAAGCAGGAAGCAGTGGCTAGATGAGGAGGAGCTGTTGAAACACTCTTAACCTTAGGGGCAGGAAAGATACCATCCAAAACATTTATTTGCATATTTCTCACGTTTTTGTTTAATGTGTTAGGCACAGGAAAATGGAGCTGCTGATGTGGTGCCTGGCAATGGGACTGGGGCTAGCCCATACTCAAAGCAAGTGAGTGATGGTAAAAGTTACACTCATCTTGAGGGGAGATGTGAAGAGCAGGCAGAGGACTCCCTCTCAGGACAGGACACGGGAGGCATAGTATGAGCACCACATCCTCGGGATTCGATGCCCAAGTTTCCTGGTCCTGAATTAACTGGAAGAGTCTTAAAAATGCCACCGTTTTTCTATAAGTTCCATCCAGTCTGAGGATTCACACTCGTTGTCTTTCCATTTTGCCTGAGGGGACCACTGCCACCAGATGGCAACAACTGCAGCCCAATACAGATGGATTACACCTGGCAACCAGCCACCTGGAAACCATGTCTCATAAGCTGTCAGGCTTCCATGCCAGATTTCTAACCTCAAAATAAGAAGATTGAGTTTGAAAATTTTAGACCTGGGAACACATTTTGATGGGTCTCTAGCTGGTCTTCAGTGCCATTGCTTTCTCCCCACATTTCTTCTTCAAAATATTCACACCACTGTGAAATGCAAGGCATGAGTTTCATCTCCTAAAATTAAAAGCAGCTCGAAATTAAATGTTTGCGAAAAGATTATGCTTTCAGAAATTTTTGAAAATGTGAATAATATTAAAATTAGACATTTAGAGGGCTAGGGAGATGACTCAGCAGTTAAACACTCTTGCTCAGAAGCTTGCTGGTCCAAGTTTGAATTTCCAGGACCAATGTAAAGCTAGATGCTAAGTGGCACATGCATCTGTGATTCCCAAAGCACCTAAGATGTTAGGACACAGAGCCAGGAGAGTAAGGAATCTTATGAGCTAGTCCCCTCAGAGGCAAAAACTGTCTTAATAAAGGTGGAAGGAGAGGAAAAATACCCTGAGCTTGTCCTCAGACCTCCACATGTGTGCCATGGCACACACACAACCATGCATCACACATATACACAGATGCATATATACATACACATATAATAAAAGTACAAATTTAAGTAGAAAGGAAATCTGATATAATTTATAGTTATAAGGTCATTGAGACCCCTATTAATGGGATCAGCACATAATGCATTGATATCAACTTTCCCCTTACAGATGAAAGGCGTTATACTATGCAGTAACTCAGGTTAGAGTAGCTTGCTTACATTTTTTTAAGAGAGAGCAAATCACTTCTCATTCTAGTTTTATCCCTCCATGTCAGATCAAGAAACTCAAGCATGATGTACAACTCTGGCAATGCAATCTTCAACTCTCAAAATGCAAGTGCCACTTCCAAAGCCACAAATATTTTTTATGCCACTATAGATACAAAAGGGAGAATTCTCAATGTTTGATGCAAGCATGTATCCATCTCTGTAAGAGCTAAAATAATATGAAAGCCAGATTTCTGAATCCTATCCTTTTATGTTGCATTGTAAATGAATGATTGCCACACAAGGTGCACTGCTCTGAGTACTGGGGATGCAACAATGAGTAAGAGTGACACAGTCTACCCCTGTCCACATAGAACTTGTATTCCTGTGGAGAAAACAAATAAGAAGCACCCAAGTTAATTATTTAGCAAACAAATGTTAGATTTTCACCCCTTGAAGGAAATCCAGGAGAGTGGGGTTTTAGGATAACAGCATGGAAAGAATCCATGTCTACCTTTGAGAGTTTCAGGAAACTGTTTGGAAGTTACCTGAATGGTGAGCTGAATTATGAGGGTAAATCATCCATTATGAAGTTCTAAGGAAGGAAAAGAAAACACAAAAGAAAAAGCAAATACAAAACTCCAAAACAAGGAAAAGTGAGGTGTGCTCTGGGGACAAGATGGTCAGGGAGGCTGCAACGTAGGTGAACAATGGAGAAACTGAGGGAAATGCATCAGAAATGCAGGCAGCTCATGTAGCAGCTGGTAAGGAGAGTGGATATTGTTCTCCTTAAGAGGGAAAGTTTTGCACAGGAATGGCATCCTTAGTACATGACTTAGTAGGTTCCTCAGGCTACTTATAAGTGACTGAAATGAAAAAGGCAGGATTAAAATGAATGGTGAAGTGGTCATAGGAATGTGATAACATCAGATGGAAACCAGATGAGTGACTGTGGTGATGTTAGTTTGCAGCAGCAAGAGAACCATGCACATGAGCACAGGCAAACACACACACACAAAGTACACTTTTTATTTAAAGTTTGATAGTAATATAAGATGCCCAAGTGAAGATGTCAATAAGACAAACATTTATCAAATGAAGTGTAGGGAAAAGATTAAAGCTAAAGATAAATACATCAGAGCCCTACCCCTATAGTTGGTATATTAGCCAGAAACTGAGCAATGTAGTCATGGAAATGTTATCCATAGAGATGAGGAAAAGGATGAGATCAGTCCCAAATCTAGTTGTGGAATAAAGAAGACAGCAAGAAGCCTGACAAAGAATGGCAAACAAGGAAAATGAACAGCACAGGAAATGAAGAAACAAAAGAACAAGGAGTAAAATGCAACAGAAGAATAGATTGATCAGATATGTCAAATGCTGGACGCCCAACTAAATGAAAAGAAGTAATTGTTCATTAAGAAAGTAATATACCCTGAATAGCCAAGGCAATCTTGAGCAAAGGGAATAAATCTTTGACCAAGACATCAAGAACACACAGTAGGGAAAGGGCAATCTCTTCAATAAACACCGTGGTAACACCTAGATATCCAGAAGAAGAAAAATAGACTCTTATCTCACATTACACATGAAAATCAACACAAAATGAATTAAATATTTGTATGGAGGAATAGAACTGTAAAACTACTAGAGGAAAACACAAAGGACATGTTCCATGGCATTGGTCTAGGTAATGAACTTTTTAAGCTATAACATCTAAAGCACAGGCAACAAATGAAACAAAGATAGGAAACAAATGACTACATAAAACTGAAATCTGTGTGACCACAGAAAAGCAAAAAGAGTTTATGGAGTGGGGAAAAGTTTTCAAAAATTGTAAGTCTGGTTAATGGTTAATATCCATAATATATAGGGAGCCTGAAACTCAATAGCAAAAATATGCATAAAATTAAAACAGCCCAATTTAAAAATGGACAAAGAACATGAATACATACTCCTAAGAGCAGACACAGAAATAACCAACAGGAATGTGGGAAATGTCCAATATATCTAATCATCAATGAAATGCACATTAAAACCACAATGAGAAGTCACCCCACTCCATGTAGGCATGCACATATTATCAAAGATGACAGCAGAAAACTGTTGGCGAGAATGTGAAGAAAAGGGAGCTCTTCTTCACTGTTGTAGGGGATGTAAATGGTTCCAACCGTCATGCAGGTACAGTATGCAGATACCTCATAGAGATAAAAATTGAACCCCTTATGATCTAGCAACCCCACTACAAGTATACATTCAAATGAAGTCAGTGTGCTGAACAGAAATCTATACTCTAATATTCACTGGGGTTTTAGTCACAATAGTCAAGATATAGAATCAAGTCAATAGTCATTCAATAGATGAATGGATTAAAAAAGTTGTGATGGTTAATATTGTCAATTTGACTGGACTAGGATCACACAAAGGGATTATGTATTAGGTTAGCCTCTGTATACATCTTAGAGGCGTTACCTTTTTAAAAAATATATTTTATCTATTGACTGATTAAGAGAGAGAGAGAATGGGCATGCCAGGCCTCTAGCCACTGCAAAGGAACTCCAGACACATGTGCTACCTTGTACCTTGTGCATCTGGCTTATATGGATACTGGGGAATTGAACTTGGGCCCTTAGGCTTTGTAGGCAAGTGCCTTATTGATAAGCCATCTCTCTAGCCCTAGAGGGATTATCTTGATTAAGTTAATTAAGGTGGATAGACCCACCTCCTTACCTGTGGGCATCACCATTTCATGGGCCAGGGTCCTATATATATATTTTTTTCTCTCTCTCTCTGCATCAACCTCCTGCTTCCCACCATGATGCATGGTGACCTGCAACTATTAACTGAAATAAACCCTTCCCCTCTCAAACTGATTTTTGTCAGTTTGTCCCATTGATGAGATGATAACTAATACAGAAGATGTGGTACATATATTAGAATACTATTCTATCATAAAAAATGGAATCCTGTCACTCATGATAACATAGATGGAACTGTAGTACATTATATTATTAAGGGAATAAGCCAGTCACAAAAAGACAAGTACCACAGGACTAATTTATATGTGGAAAATGACACAGAATCTAGAGAGGATAAAGGAGATGTGTTCAGTGATACAAAATTGAAGTTGTAGGAATAAGTTGAAGAGATCTGTTCTACAACTTAGTGACTAAGTTAATAATGATGTGCTACATTTTTGAAAAAAACATCTGTGAGTAGAACTTAAGTATAAAACAATCCAGTCAATGTAGTCATTCTAAAAATGAAAGGAATACAGCACAATATGTAAATTCATAGACTCCAAAATCATAGTAGTTTGACTCTTCTTGCAGATGATTGACCTGGTGGAAGTCATCTACTAATTCTCAACAGTAGTTTTCTTTTTTAATATCTAAACTAGGAATATTACTAAAATCATCTTCAAAGGGTTGACTTGTGGATTAAATGAGAAGACATGTAAAGCATGCTTAGAACAGTGCCTCACCTAAAGTATACATTTCTATAAGTTATTTACTATATCATCAAATCTTGGACAGATGGTCTATGGAAAACAATCTTGTTAAATGGCATAATAAAAATAAACCATAACTTAAGTAAGTAGCAAACAGATAAAATTGTGGAGCAAATATTAAGATTTATTTCATGTAATTTTTATGTGAAGAGAAGAAGGGAATATCTGGAAAAAAGCATAATGTCAGAGGAATTTTTAAATATTATATTCATTTGCAAGCAGAGAGATACAGAGAGAGAAACAGAGAGTGAGTATGGGCATGCCAGGGCCTGTAACCACTGCAAACAAACTCCAGTTGCATGTGCCACTTTGTGTATCTGGCTTTACGTGGGTACTGGGGAAATTGAACCCAGGTCATGAGGCTTTTCAGGCAAGTATCTAACCACTGAGAAACCTCTCCAGACCCCAGAGAATTTTTTTTAATGGATATTAGAAAGTCACCCTCATTTTCTGGAAAGATCTATTAAATAAACTGTTAATTCAGGAGGAAAATGGGCAATTTAGAAACATCCTCTTTCTTGGGTAGTTGTCATAGTACTAGAAAGTAGTAAGTAGCCTGCTGGGCGAGAAAAGTCATCAACAGGCTTACTCAACTATGGATCTATACCACCTGCTATAGATCTGATTAGTCAATTACGGATCCATACTATGTACTATACATCTGATTAGTCAGGCATATGTTGCCACCAGCTAATGGTTGCACTACTAATGTGGGAGTAGCCAAATGCTCTTTTATTAGATCTGAGACCCATTCTATGGAAGGGAATTTATCCCCAGCATGGAAAAACTAGTTTAAAACCTATGGCTATGAAGTTCATCAACCCCAGGGGAAATCCACTACAGTTGGTTGAATAAAAAGATAGATTGAGGCTGGAGAGATTGCTTAGTGGTTATGGCACCTGCCTGCCAAGCCTAAGAATGCCAGTTCGATTCTCCAGGTCCCACGTTTAGCCAGATGTAAAGTGATGCAAAGGTGCAATGCCATACCTGCCCACAAGGGGGCAGATGTGTCTGGAATTCATTCACAGTGGCTGAGAGGCTGCTGGCATGCCCGTTTTCTCTTTCTCTCTCTCAAAAAAAGATAGATTGTATTCATCAATTGAGCTATAATTTTATATTATATTTATGCATATGGATTAGTTCTGCTCTAACTTTTGATCATAGAAGCTTTTTTTCCCCAGATAACAGTGACTATGGGAAGACTTAAAACTCATCAAATTAATCAGTATATTTTATGGTTGAGCACTTAGTCTAAATGAAACCTCTGCATCCTGTCCTTAAAGGCTCAGGGAATATTGTGGAAGAGGGGGCTTAAAAATGTAAGAGCCAGATGATAGAGAGGGAAGGTCTTTCTGACTCCATGTCAATCACTTCATGACCTCAAAGCAGCTATCCTTAACTCCATAAGGGCTCCACAATATTAAGCTCATCAACATTTTGACATGGATAATGGACAAAAAAGTTCAAGGCTGGAGAGATCGCTCAGAGGTTAAGAGCATTTCTTATGCTATCCCAAGGGCCTAAGTAAGACTGAGAGACCACCTGGGCTCAATTCCCCAGGACCCACATGAACAGCTGGGAGTGATCACACACATCTGTAAGAAGCAGAAACTGTGGGAAGCAGAGACTGAAGAATTAGTGGGACCTATTTTTAAAAAAGCCTCAATATCAACAAAACATACTGGCTCAGGCAAGAATGGGTAAAAGTTTGATGGAAAGGGACACTAGACATTCCCCTCCAGCCACTGCAGACAGGCACACCCAACCTCAGGCAAGTACACATGGGTGCCACATGAACTTATACATATGCAGACACACAACACACACACACACACACACACACAAACACACACACACAGTTATCAAAACAGAACAGGTACAACTCATATGGAAGAAGGAGTTAAGTGGAAGAAAGGAGAGGGAAGGGGAATGAAACAAGATATTGAAAGGAGACTATGATTGAATTACATTATTCCCAGATATATAAGTTTTCAAATAAATTTAAAAAATAAAAAATGAAGATAATCTTAAGAAGGAAGCAGAATGCAGATACCATGAGGGGTATTAGTAGGACATAGGGACACAATCCATTTGAACAAGACTAAAGTTGGAAAATGTAAGCACAGAGGAGAGCAAGGGCCAATGGATTGAGTTGTGAGACGATATTGTAATATCTGATTTCACCTATTCTCATTTTGAAATAAGAGATATTTTGAAAATAAGAAATGAGAGTATGAAGCAGTTATGTATGAGGGAGGAAATGTTACTTTGCTGGGAAGAAGCAATAGGGCTCTCTGGCAGAGACACAGTAGGGTGAGTTTCTAGAGCAGGAGGGGCAAAATGCCTCTGTGATGAAAAGTTCTTTGGGATGCTTGGATTTTTGATACTAATTTAGGAAAACAGATATTGGGTGGCGGTGAGATTACTTCTGTGATTTTATTTTTAACAGAAGGCATGGGGAGATGATTAGGGCTTCTTTGGACAGTAACACCGGTGGTTGGATCACAGAACACAGCCGGCTTGAGAGTGACTAACAGCGGCTGCGCTCTGTGATTTCCCACAGTCTTGTTCAAAATCCGAGATACGCTGAAGCTCCCTGATCTATCATTTCATAACAAAGGGCATTTTACCATTTTCATCACTAGGACATTATAGATTATTCTAGAAAAGAAGGAAAAAGCAAAAATTTCACATTTTCCCTTTGGCCATCAACACTCATTTTTATACTGCCGGACAAGAAAAAGTATGTAACAAAAGAGCTATGATAGTCATTAGTGCTGTTCAGAAAACATTCCTGACTCACTCTCTTTACACAGGTAGTGTTGTACTTTTCCATCCCGTGAGTTCGAGATGTGTGATTTGACATGGCTTGTCTAATAATGCTAAAACTAAAGTCACGTGAGACACATCTGAGCAGAAGCAAGGCTCTTAGTTCCTTGGAAGCTTTAAGAGTTAGCATGTAACTCACTGTATTTTGCCAGCCACAGTAAGCAATTATCTTTTTGATAGTGGGGGCCACATTACCCTGAATCCCCAGAAGAGGAGATACAGCATGGTCTTAACCAATCACAATGCACAAATGTGAAGTAAACTGATGCTGTTATAAAGTCTCTAAATTAGGTCTTAATTAACAGCCGTAAAATGTAGTATGTAGTACTACACATTAGCACTTCCTCCCGCTCCCAGATTAGGATGTATGCTTCCATTCATGTTGGTTGTAAGATAAGTCAATGAAGTCTGATCACTGTAGCTTTTTTGAGCCACTGTAAAATAAAGACTGAAGAAATACTAAGTTTTAAGATAGATACTATAAAATGTCAGGAGGTATAACAAATTCTATAAGCCAAAGAGGGATAATTCTCTTGGCTACTGTTGGTATGTCAGAATTTTGGTGAAAAAAAAAATGTACCTCTATCTTTTGGGAATAGGAAAGAGGCAAAATGATGGTCAAAGAGCACAGTGAGAAAAGAAAATATGATAGCTTTACCAGGGAGAAAGAGAAGCATGCCTCCTTGGATACTCAGTGTTGAGGTTAATGATAAAGTTGACTAGAGCAAGGGGCAGTCGGATGGTCACAGACTTTTGGGTTCTCCCCTTTATCTACACTGCCTATGGATAAATGTGCACATACAGATGCTGAGTATTCTGGTGAGAAATGGGATTTGGAAAATATTCCTTACTTTCTGTTTTTAATAAACTGAAGATATACAATTTATTATAGAGAAGAAAAAATAACATTTCTAAAAAGAATATATGATAGATAATAGAGATGGCTAGTTAGATAATAGATAGCTATAGACAACAGGACACATAAATAGAAAGACAGATGATGCTGAAGTAGATAATACATACATACATGATATAAAATCTTATATTCAAAGCATTTGAAAGCATGAGTAATAAAAATATCATATTTTTATATATGTTTCTAAATATGCCATAAAAGTAGAATATATCAAAAAAGAGAAAAAAACTAGATTTCAGTTTCCTTTAATATGGCATATGCATGCATGCAAGTGTATAGTTACTTGTCTGTTATGCATCTCAACTTCTTATTATGATAACCAAATTCTTATAGACATGACTTATTTTTCATGTAAGTGGCTCAGTATGTGGCTGTGTGTAATAAATAGTAAATAAGCAATTTAAGAATATAAAACTAATTCCTGTGGTTTTCCTTTAAAAGGTTAATGAGATAATAGTAAATTCAAGCTAGAATTCTCTATCTAGACTAAGACAAAGCTTATGATAAATGAATCTAATCAAATACCAGGGCTTGCCAAATTAACAGAATAGGCTTCACAGAAGACCAGTTACCATCATATTAAAATGATGCAAGGCCCCCTGGAGAAGACTTAAATGAAAAAGAACAAACAATTTTCCTCATATCACAATTCCCAACTCCATCTCTCTCTCTCTTTCTCTCTCTCTCTCCCTCTTTTCTCTCTCTCTCTCACACACACATACACACACACAAACTTTTTGCTATTTTTCTCTCCATTGACATTATGCTTAAGAATTAGTGTGTTGCCCCCTACATGTATATGAAATGACAATATAGACATACAGGCTTCATTGAGTTATTATAAAATAGGAATATGAGGTCTTAGCTGTAATTGATGCCTTCCAAAATTCTGATCTGATGCTGCATTGCAACAATAGGACCATTGACCCACACTCCAAGGACCCCAGAAGCATAGCCTTAAAAGATTTCCTCTTGACTCATGGATTAAGATCTCTAAATATTTTGTGAAGTTGTAATCAGTATATTTAGGCATAAGGATCCACAAGACATCCTACCAAAAGCTGCATGTACTATATTACTGAAAGAAATTTTCCAGAAGAAAATTCCAAATTAAATGTCATATGGTTTGAATGTGTATAGATTTTTAACTCATATATGATTAGTAATATTCAATGAATAATATATGCATAACATGGCACATTTGATTCATTAACTATGAACCAGCACCAAGCACATTGTTAAGTAAAATGAGGTTGTACCAATGATAATGTTCAGTTATAATTATGGAGATTACATTTAACAATTATGAGCAAAAGTATGTATATCATATTCTATACATAAAATAATTTATACATCCTAGAAACAATTTGTGGAATGATGGTAATTACCGAATATTTATGTGTGTCAATCATCATGTCATATTATCATTATAACAATCATTGAGGACACAATTTTTATCCCTAATTCACAGGATAAGGAAGTGTGGCAGATAAATATCAAGCAAGTTGCCCAAGGTAAGACAGCTAATAAGAGAATCCACACATTCTGCTTGTAGGAACAAGATTTTAACAAGCACCTTATGATGCCTTTGCTTTAGAAATCAAACACATCCTACAGACTAAACTTCCCCATGACATGGAAGAATGCAGTAAGTGTACCCCTGTGCCCACAGACCATGCTTTGTAACCTCAAAAGAACATGGGCTGTGAAACTGAAATGCCCAAGTTCAAACCCAACTTGACCTATACTCTAATAACTAATTAACCAATTCAATTACTTTGCAAATAATTACTCTGCTCATTTCTAAAATGACTCCATCAGCCCTAATGAACATTGGATGAGATAACTCATGTGAAACCCCTTTAAAATTGCATACTATTACTCAGATGTTAATTATATTTATTTTCACTATGGGGAGAGAGAGAGAGAGAGAGTGTGTGTGTGTGTGTGTGTGTGTGTGTGTGTGTGTGTGTGTTGTCAAGTACATAAGCAACAGAGACATAGAGAAAGTTATCTACATTTTATTGGAGTTCTAATTCCATGTTTCAAAACTCTATATACACTTAATTGTGTTGACAAAAGATACAAGTAAGGAATTCAATCTGACACTCAGCTACAAGAGGATAAATTTAGCATCATTTCATGATTTTGTTCCTATTTGGTTTCCTCTCCATTAGATTTCAGTTCATATTTATATTCTGATTTGTCTCATTGATTCTGAAATTTTGTTTGTCTTCATATACTCCTATTTAATAGTCTTATTCAGTTGACTAGCTTCCCGGGGAGTCTGTATTATACCTTCTAAGCAGAAATAAAGCATCACCTACATGTATCAACTGGCGCCTGAAATACAAGCTAGTTAGTGGATATAGGTTGTTGTAAATTACTTTGAATGGGAAAAATGTGCTGAAACAAAAACTTTGTGGGAGCGCTCATTTCTCACTTTTATTCATTAGAGTGAAAAATAGGGCATATTTTAGACTTTCATGCTAAAGCAATCTAATTAAAAGAAACGGTCATTTAAAAAGCTGAAGTTTCTGATTCTGACAGTTTATAACATCAGGATGATTAGATTAGGGAGGAAACAGCCAAGTAACAACAGCCTTTCTATGATTCCTGCTTTCTAAACTAGTTTCACTTGTTAAATATGGAAAGAAATGAAAGAAAAGTTGAGGGAAAAGTGACACTAATAATAACCCTTATATTTCTATTTATCAGTATAATGTCTTCTATTTATCAGTATAATGTCTGTTTAAAAAAAAATTCTCAACTAGAGAATCCTTCCATCTCTTTTCATAGAAAAAGAGAGAATGAGAGAGAGAATGAGTATCAACAGGACAACAGAGGAAGTTTCATTCCTGCAAGACATTTTAGGCTTGTGCCCTTTAGTTGAATCACAAACGTTTATCTTCTGTATCCACATTTTAAATAAAAATTGATGTCAAGAAAGGTGAACCTAAAAGAATAGTGGTCCTTTATAAATGGTTCATCAACTCAGGCTTGTGAGGACTACTCTGAAAAAGAAGTATAGGACCAATCAGAGCCATCTCTCTGGAAATTTGAACATAAACCACAGACTCAACCTGTGGAAATGAGCATGTGAGTGAAAGGGTCATCTGGCCTCAAGAGTCAAGGGACCCTGGGTTGGGAGAGGGGGGATTGAGCACAGTGATAAAAGATGAGAGATGAGGACTCAGAATTGCCAGAGAGAGAACCAGGCACCAGACCAAGGAGAGGTAAGGGACGACAGAGTACACAGTGCCTAGAGCTGCCTAAGTGTCAACCTTCCCTTGGGGCTTGAACTCAGAGCCTTGGACATGCCAAACAAGTTTCATTATCATTGCGCTGTATCCCAATCCTATAATTACATTTTAAATATCTTCCTTTTCCCTCCTACTAAATTTTAGGCCCAAATATATTATTTTCATCTCTGAGTTCCCATCTTGGGGCACAGCATGAGGTTCACAATAGGAAACAATTGTGCTTGATGAATGGAGAATAATGAGTATGATTTACTACTATGAAGTTCTCCAAAAAGAGGAAAAACAGAAAGTTGAATACTTGTTCCAGTTTAGGCTTAGATAAACTTACTGGAAATGGTATAAATACATGTTGTGCTCACAATGTATGCATGTGTGTGTGTGTGTGCACACGTGCGCATGCATGTGCACCATTTCATTTGTGTGAATGGAGATCCACATAGGTTTCAGGGGCCAGACACACTTAGTAAGCCCTATATTGAGAGGGCAGTGTTTCTGTCTTCTGAATTTGGCACTATCACAAGCTGACTATTTAATCGCTGGCAAATTTGTTAATATCTCTAAGGTCACACTTTTTCTTCTTTGTAATAATGAAGGTTCATATATGGTACTAGGATATTTACTGTCATGTTGTAAACAAGAAGTTGTGAGATCACCTCAAAGCATTTGTATGTCACAGGAGAATATACCCATGTTATTAACGCAAGCTTGTTCAGTAGAACAGCTATGTGGTCTTGGAATCTCACCCTGGAGTAATCTTGATAAGGACAATTCTTTAAGAAAACTTTACTTATCTAGACTTCTGTTTTCTAATAATCAGAAGTATTTCTGCATTTAGTTTTAGTTCTAAAATGTGCTATATGCTGTGCTGTGCTATGTACAAATCTAGGTGGATATTGGTATCAAATGGCATTTAATTTTAGGAAGTGATTATCCCCTAAACAAGGATGAACTGTTCTCCATCTTTTGGCAGGTTCATGACTTTATACCTTTTTGCACACTAAGAAGTTTTCTACACATAAAGTTTTCTTAGGCATCAGCAAGATACTGCAGACGGAAGGAATCAGTATTGTCTGAGAATGATCAACATTCTTGCTTTCCAATTGCAATCCAACAAAACCTTTCCTCACACGTGGAAGATTTGCTTTGTTCTTAGTGATTGACATGCAAAGCAAATTTCAGTTTTCCTTCCTCTACACTTCAGCAGCTTCAATAAGGGACAGCCAAGTTGTGACTGTCACTCTAGATCAATAGGACAGAAATCCTTAGTCAGATTATTAAGAAAGTGTAGGTGAAGGTTCTTTAAGTTTTTTGGAAGAAAAATATGAATTCCTCTTTAAAAATTATATTCTATGTTCTTCATTTTCTGAGTAAGAATTTTATACGGTTATATCAGTTTCATTTGCTGTTATCAGTAGCTTCTGTGACTGTCCTCTTTACAAAGGACTTTGGAACTAATTTATGATATGAACTTCAAATTAGAGAACTAGAAAAGAGTCATATATGGATCACTTATTGGCAAGTCTGAAAATCCTGTGGCCTTGCTTACATAGCACGGCTAATGATGAGTTGATAGCCACCTTACTCACATGTTGAAGCTTCACACAATACCAGGTAAGGGCCACTCACCATGGAAATACTTGCTTTATAAACCCAGGGGAAAATGGATCTTCATGTTCATGGAGTTTTCAAGATATAAAAGGCAAGAACTAAGGGCACAAAATGTAAAGTAAATAAGCAACCAAATTGCAGAAGGAGTTAATAAGCCAAAGTTGATTAAACTTAGATTATTTTTGGCCCCGCAAACAGTATTGTCAAGAAAATAAAAACATAAGCCACAGACTGGGATAAAATACTTGTGATAAAAACAGGTGTGATTAAGGACTCTCATTCAAAATATACAAAGAATTCTTAAAACCTTATGAAAAGAATATAAGAAGCTTACATTAAAATTGGGCCACAAACCCTAGCAGACACCTCAACAAAGCAGATATGCAAGTGACAAATAGATTTATGAAGATATTCTACACCATGAGTCAGTATATCTACACCTGTGGGGTGGTGGTGGTGTTGTTTTGGGTTTATTTATTTTATTTTTTTTTTTTTTTTGTTCTATGTACTAGAGAATGAGCCTAGCACATCATACCTGCCAGGTAAGCACTCTACCACTGAGCAATGACTAGTAACCAGAACGTGACAACTCAAAATTCTGGCAAGTATATATAGTAACAGAAATACTCATCATTGTTGGTAGAAATATAAAATAATATAGCCACTATGCAAAAAGTTTTGGTAACTACTTACAAAATTAAATGCACTGCTATTGCATGATTCAATGATTAACCTCTTTTGTGTTTACCCAAAGAAATAAAAAAATTGTCTTTGTAAAAATCTCCATGTGTGTTTATTGCAACTTTATCCATAATTAAAAGACCAAGAAGCATCCAAGATGCCCTTCAATAGGTGAATGGATAAACTGTGGTACATCCAAACAATGAAATTTTATTCAATGCTAAAAATAAATGACCTATGAAGTTATGAAAGACATGAAGGAAACTTAAGTGCCCATTACAAAATGAAAGAGGCTGATCTGAAAAGGCCACATACTATACAATCCATCTCATGTGTCATTCTGTAAAAGGTAAAACTATGGAAACAGTAAAGTGGTCAATGGCTGCAAAGGATTGAAGGGAGTAAGGACAAATAGTCAAGAGTCAGGACTGAGGAACAGTGATCATACCCCCTAAGATACCCTGAGAGGGAATATATGTCACTATACACTAAGCATGACCCCTATGTCAACTAATGACCTTGGGTGATAATGTCAGGGAGGGATCGTAATTGCATGTATTCAGCACTGCAGGGAGCCAAGGTAATGAAGGAAGCTAGGAATCAGTTGGAATTGGGAAGATGGCATAGGATAAAACTTTGTACTTTCCTCGTTCACCACTCTTATAAAAAAATAAAATCTTTAAAACCAAGACAACCAAAAACCAAGTAAAATAAATTGATAAAGGAGACATGAGGAAAATAGTCATGACTGTACTAAGATAAAGAAAATGAGGGCTCAGCTCCCATACTGAGGAGCAGGCATGAGAAAAGATAAGGAGAGAATTTGTAAAAGAGAACAAAATATGAAATTTGCAAGATGCTTAAAAGCTTGTCAGGTTGCATCAGCAACATGACCTCATATTTCGCCTGTTGTAATCTTAATGGTCTATAAGCTCTCTTCTGGATTTCTATAGCCTGTGTGCACCTGTAATAAGAGTCTAGAGACAGCCAGATGCTCATGGTTGCACATGTGTCTGGAGTTCATTTGCAGTGGCTAGAGGCCCTGGTGCACCCATTCCCCTCTCTCTCTCTTTCTCTCTCCTTGTCTTTCTCTCCCTCCCTCCTTCCCCCTCTCTCTCCCTCTGTAATAAGTATATAAATAATATTAAAAAGAGTCTAGAGAGGTATATATTTATGTTTTGTTTATAGTGCAAACTTGGCCACAGTAGTTATCCTATCTAGAATCCTACATTGAAATAGTTTAATATCACCCTTTCTGAAGGATAAGGTGTTTCCCAAACATCTCTAACTTTTCATTATTTATCATGCCTGGGAGTAAAAGCATCTGAGGAGTGGTGAGGGTATAAGTTTTGTTGAGATAAAAAAAAAAAAAAAACTGAGATACATAGTAAAAGGGACAATAAGCAGGCACCAACCAAGTGGCATCACATTATTTTTTTGAAAAGATCTCTTGTGTTAGATTGCTCTTTGGGTAATTTGCCTGTTGTTCTGACAGTGAAGTGATATGTATAGTAGCAAGGCCTCCTGTGAACAGGGGAAGCCACCACTCTCCATCAGCTCATTTAAATAAAAAATCAAAGGTAAAGCTGCCTCTGGTGGGAGGCAGGAGAGGAGAGGAAATCTGACAGGTACTGGTGTGACATAAAGCAAATTACTTACATATGCGCTTCAGTATCCTCATCTGTGGAGCAACAATTTAAGCCAGCTTCACAATTTTATTGGGAAGATTAACTATGATAAATTGGGTGAAGGTCTTAGCACTGTGTCCAGCATGCAGCAAGAGCTGAGTAAGCAATGGCCATCTTCATCATCTACTTCATCATCATCACCACCACCACCACAGAGCAGAAACATTTTTATAAGCCTTGTAAGAACAGTGTTTAGCACAAGTAGCGTATCAAGTGCCAGTGATTCTTAGTAAAATAAACACAGAAATTCCCTTCCCATCTTCCATTGAGTATGTTATATAAGTAGTTTCATAGTTGTGAATAGATTCTAGGACAAGACTACTTGGATTCTAGTTCCAGGTCTACCACGTACTTTCTGGACAATCTTTGGCAAGATATTTAACCCCTTTGTGCTTCCATTTATGTATAAAAAGAAAACAGCCTAGTACCTTCATCATGGGATTACTGTTAGGATATCATTAAATAATATATACAATGCAGTTACAATGAGGGCTGGCAGCTGTAAATATTCTGTGAATGTTTTCATTGATAGAAATTATATTTCTCTTAATACCTTTTGAGAAATAGGCATCAACATTGGTAAGAGAAAAGGTGGAGCTGGTGGAATCTTCTGTTCCTGGTTATAGCAGAATACTCTTAAATCTCTTAAATCTAGGAACTCATTTTCTAAGGTCAGATAGACTTGAACTAGAAACTTCACCTATTGTGTATGAGCTTTATCAAGATCTCAGAGGACTCAGTCATAAAATGGAAATCACAGTGTGCACTTCATAACATTGAGGGTTTGAGATGGTATCCTGAATATCATGTATTTGAATACCTATACTCTGTGGGATTTTGTAAAAGCTCATCCTAAAAGTTAATTGAATTCAAAATTCATTCATAGACCATTGCTCAGGGGCAAGAGAGCTGCTAAGGAAATCTGTCAAACTATGCTGCCACCAAACCCCACTGTCAAGGACTGGCACCATGAGATTAGACCAGGCAGTGCTGACAAGGCCTCTCCCCAAGGACTCTTGCTGAAGTCTAATGACTCCTTGTGACAGCAACACTGTTGCACACTTGCCTTCCCTTTCAGACACCACACTATGTCTCCCTCTCCCCTCAATCACTCTTATTCTTAACTCCCTCTCCTACTTATGCATAACTTTAACCATCCACTCATTTACTGTTGATTAAGTGCTTGCTAGGCCCAGGAAAGACAAATTCCTCACTTTCATAGAGAAAACAGATATTGAATACGTCATGACAAACTTGGCAAGCAGAACAGAAGACTGGATTTGAACCACTTGACCCTCTCATTTATCACCTGTGCTCTTGGGCAAATTATGCAACTGTTTGAGTTTAGTTTCCTCTTTTGGGAAATGTGGATACAAAAGTCCACTTTTAACTAGAAGAATAACCCTCCTCTATCATCATCAGGCCTGCACCAACTTCAATAAATCACTTCACCAGTCATCCTTAACTTACAGAGACCACTGAAAAGGATACTAATCTTAAACATGTGAATTGCTAAGAATGGAAACAAGTTATGTTTTCAAAAGACCAGGCCTATCTTGCTATAAGTAAAAGGCCACCAGGGGCTGGAGGGATGACTTGGTGGTTAAGGCGCCTGCCTGCCAAGCCTAAGAATGCCAGTTCCAATCTCCAGGTCCCACTTTTAGCCAGACACAAAAAGTGATGCAAGGGTGCAATGCTGTACTTGCCCACAAGGAGGCACACACATGTAGAGTTTGTTCACAGCGGCTGAAAGGCTGCTGGCACATCCATTCTCTCTATATATATTTCTTTCTCTCTCTCTGTCTCACTCAAATAAAAAAAAAAAAAGGCCAAGACATCCCTGAATTTTGAAAATATACATGCTTAGCACTGTCATGTAAAGCGTTGTGCTATGAACAAGTAATTTTGCATAGAATGCTGTATTTAAAAACTTTTCCCCTTAAATTATGATTAAGTAATTGAGTACTTTCTTCTTAGAGATATCAATGAGAGAGAGAAAGAGAGAAGATAAAGAGAGGGGATATGAGAGACTTACAATTTGCAATTGCCCATATGAAAATCACATATAATGAGAGTATATACTCTCACTTTACACTGTGAAAGGTCTTCAGAAGATATCAGAACTTGGAGTAATATAGCTAGCAGCCATTTCATTTATCATCTATATTATGGTTCATCAGAGAGCAAAAAGGCATACTACGAATGGTTATACTGTAAAAACAGGTGTTAAATTGAGCTGTTTGGATACAAACTGAACAAAATTCACCATAACCAGTGCTCACCCTGCCCTGCTGTAATAAAGCATGCCCTGGCTAATTCCAAACTAAATACACAGGCTTTTAAACATATGTTTCTGTGAACTAATGCCCCATGAACTTCACTGGTATGGGTGAGAAAATAAATCCTAGGAAAGACTGAAATCAATTGGTAGGGAACAGATTTCCTTAGTGAGTGAGTGACTTTATATAATGAAAAATCAGTGCTATCCTCTTCTGAAAAGCCCGGACAGGCTACATTGTGCAGAGCTTGAGGCCTGCCCAGAAAGAACACAGGATGCTCCTCCCTCTCTCTTGGAGGTGGTATCTGTGGTGTGGGGTTGTGCTTTTCTTTTTTTGTGTGACTCGGCATATTGTTCCCCATTATTATAGCATCCTTACTAATGAGGAAAGGGCAGTCTGAGGCCACATTTGTTTTAGGCAAAACTTTCTAAGCAGAGGAGCAAATACTATTGGGTTTGCCAAGTGAAATAAAGAGAACTACAATATGAACACTCATGCTAGTGAACACAATGTAAGACTACCTAAGAACATAACATAGTCAATTCCAACCCACAGGCAAGTGGTAGAGAGGACAGGTAGCAGAATTAAAATCAGGACAAAAAGGGACTGGAGAGATGGCTTAGCAGTTAAGGCACTTGCCTGTGAAACCTAAGGACCTAGGTTCAATTCCCCAGTGCCCATGTAAGCCAGATACTCATGGTGGCATATGCGTCTGGAGTTCATTTGCAGTTGCTAGACGTCCTGGTATGCCCATTCTCTCTCCCTCTCTCTCTTTCTCTGTGTTTCACTCTTTCTCAAATAAATAAATAAATATAAATAAAATGTTAAAAAAGCAAAGGAAGGGATGCCAGGTCATATCCAGCCCATCAAGAAGAATTAGAACCCTCAAAGGAGTGTTGAGGAGAGAGAAACACCGGGAGTGTAAGAAGTGGAGGAGTATAGAAGGCTGGTGAACAAGAAGGCTCTAGCATTCTTCTTAGCAGGACTAAAATGTAAACAGACTTTTCCTAACTATAGACTCCTGATTTCCCTTTACTCAGATCATAAAAAAAAAAAAAAGTTAATTGTTTACTTGCCACATTGAAATGTAAATCTTCTCTCCTTGCCTTGTCCATTTTACAAGCCCAGAATGTCATTTTCACTGAAACCATCCCTTTGGCATTCACCGAAATCATCCCTTTGGATACAAGCTTGTAATCACAGCAACCAGAAGACTGTGATAGGAGGATCTTAAACTTCGGGTCTGCCTGGGATGCATAAGGAGAATTTGTCAGAGATGTGGGGAGGAAGAAAGGGGAAAGAAGAGAAAGAGACAGGGAGATAGAAAAGTCACTGTCTTAGTCTGTGTGAGAGGGCAGACTAACTTTGATAAGCATCAGTTAGCAGACACACAATGTGGTAGCCTAATAGCACTGATTGTCTTTGCCACTGCCCTCTAGTACTCTCCTACTATCATCCATCTATTTAAAAACCCCCCTGCCTCTCCTTTCTTTGGAACTGGGTTCAGTTTCTTCCTTTTGGCTTCCTCTTTACTGCAACAATTGGATTAGTCTGTTTCACCATTTTAACAAGTATCCGGTGCAAGGTTTCTTTTGCAGGGGTGAGCAGCAGATATCTGCTTAGACAGCTCAAAACAGCATCAGGTGTAAATCAAATTTGCTTGAATAGGGCAACTGTGATTTCAGAAGCTCCTGGGAGCCTCGGTCATCCTCACCATCCAAAAACAATCTCCACCTAGCTTGTGGGAGGAAATAATTTTTTCTAACAAAAAATAAGCCTCTTGTACAATCAGGGATAAAAGGCTGGTTGAGGTAATGCTTCTGTGTGAAGGCATTTCGGTGGTGTGTAATCAGTCCATCAATAGGTATAAATGGGTCATTATCAGATCCCGTCCTGTTTGGATTGGTGATCAAAAAGCATGAGAAAAATAGAACGACAAGTGCAGAGGCTGTGGAAGGTGGGGGGGGGAGTAGAAAAATGAGGGTAATGACAAATTTCACAGGATTTATAGCCTGTCTAGAGTCTGCCTCATCTACCTCCAACTGGGTTAGGATAAAAAGAAGTTGTAGGCTGAGGTATTTTTGTCATGCAGCTGCAAACTCAGGCAGCCACACTTGGCTTGATTAATGGAGATGTTCAGGTTTATTTTGTTAAACATGATTTACCTCTGGCAAAGTAACTTAGACTTTAAAATATCAATGTACTTGAAATTTGACATTGTTTTCAACTTTTCCTACTATGATATGCATTAAATTTGTGTGTGTGTGTGTGTGTGTGTGTGTGTGTGTGTGTCATAGGGTTGGGGAAAGAAAAGGACTATCATTCCTGTCATAACAGATATGATTATTATTATAACTACTACTATTTTATTCTGAAGCAGTTTCTGTATAGCTCAACTGCCTCAAATTGGTGATTCTCCTGTCTTGGCCTCTTTACTGCTGGATAACAGGTATGTACCAAATGCCCAGCTCATGTAGGTATGACCTTAAAAATAGTACACAGTGGTATGTTAGTAGTACATAACAAATATGTCAATGTTTCTAGGCAGTATTTTAGCAGAGATTATATAGCACATTTACAAAACACTTACAAAAATTAATAGATTTTACCATTTCTCACCACAAATAAAATAATTACCCTAAAATAATAGCAATTATAATTAAAACTCAAGAACAGTAATTTTTACTTCTAATTAAGGAAAATTAATGATAGGAGAGGTAACAATATAAATGTGGGAAATTTCATGTCAGTCACCATTGAAGAAAATACACAAAGTTCTTCCCTGTGTTTGCAATGTTTTTCTTGTGCCTCATGATCTGGGAATCTCCAATGGGAAACAGTGGGAATTAGGGGAAGAGGAAGTAGGTGTGCTGCCTGGCACTTGAACTGTGTATATGTCCAAGGATATATGTGAACCTAAAGATATGAGGTTGAATTCTGGGCCTGAGACATAATTGTGCAAAGATTTTCTTAATCCTTTTCTTAATCAGAATTTCAATTCCACTGTAATTCAGAGATTGTGTTGGAAATGTTTTAACTATATTTACATCCTATGTAATAGTCATGAGCTTAAATGGACAAATACACATTTTTTTCTGTTTAATTAGAATAGGTACCAGAGGCTTAAAAACAATTGCCTCTAGGAACAATCCAAAGAGCCTTTACCCTCTGAATCTTGAGAAGTGCAACTAATGTTTGTGAATTTGTTAGTTAGCCATTAATTAGTTAGGTAGGTAGTTGTTTGGTTGGTGGGTTGGTTTGTTTTCTGAGGAGTTTCCAAATTTTAATCCTAAATGTTAAAGAAAATATTTATTATTGAAGAATTTATGCTGATAGGTCACAATTTAGTTTTCCACATACTTTTACATCAAAGGGTCAAGAAGTTGTTTGAAAACTTCTTACAGAAGCTACTGCATACCAATCATTAACTACTTGATGGATAGCCCCAGGCAAAAGAGTTTGAAGTGCTTGAAGCCTACAGAAGTTCAATCTGAAATATGAAATCAAAGCCATAAAAATATTGTAAGGAGTTTAAAAATTAGCATTTATTTTGTATACAATTGTTGAATAGCACTTCCCTATTTGAGATAAGACAACCTCATGTGAATTGGATTTGACTTCATATGTCTACACAAATCACAAGTCAGATTCACAAATCTAGTAATAAAATTAAGAGTTTTTGACAACTCCTTTTGTCTTATTGCTATACTTATATAGTTATTGAACTGTATATAATAATTGCCTTCCTGTCCTAAGATAGGAATATGCTGAATGTGGTAACTGTCAGTGGGTTAAGGTCTAAGTTAGAGAACTGAGACCACACCATTTTCTTAGCAGTAAGTCCATTTCTTATTACTGACTCAGAACAGGTGTTTTAAGACAAGGAGGAAAAGCAAGGAACCAGAAGAACAGGTGGTAGACTGCAGCACTGCCAGCCCAGAAGTGACAGCATGAGGTGGTAGGGTAGGGGAGGTAGGTCTAAGCCAGGAAGTAAGGGGAAAGATAGATAAATACAGAGACAGGAAGACAGAATGAGAGAGGTACATGCATAGGAAAAAAGACAGATCTGATCTCACAGAGAGATATGAGGTAAGAGATCATGCACCTTACTTTGGGAAAGAGGGACAGAAAGAAAAAAAGAGAATATCATGGATTTTACGCCCATGCCCCTGAAATGGAGCAACCTGCCCAGGCAAAGGGGAGTATTGTGGATGTGTGGGCTGGTGCTAAGGGAAGGAACAAGATTGGCTAGATCTGCTGTTGAGTATTGGCCTGGTGGTAAGGGAAAAAGGGGGATGGGTAGAGAGCTCTAACACTAACAATACCAAGTAGGCATGAAATAAGCACTGAGAAGTATGCCAGTGTGGCAGGCAAGCATAAGGACTAACAAAGGCACCCACAACCCTGCTTTGCTTGGGCAGTAAACATGCCCCTTTCCTCTCCTCTAAATGCACTTGAGAAACCTGTTGTCAGCCTTGGACTCCACCTCCACTAAACTATACATACATTCCACTCCTGATAAAGAATAGTTTCTCCTCCCCTTAGCAACCATTATTTATGATCAGTTCCTATTCAAATATCTTCTTAGACCCAGAATCAAAATAGGAGGGAACCATCCATCCTGGAGTGGTTTGGAGTGGTTTGGAGTGCATGCATAGTTAAGACCCTGTATTCTCCAAGTGAATTATGACTATCATATGACCATGCATAACCAGGCATAGTATATAAATGGTTAAAGTCAGAAGGGGAAGGAACATGAGTAGTAGAGAACATGCTATATAACTCAAACCTGTCAATAAAACTAGCAGACAACCCAAACTATGCCCCCCCAGCAATGGCTCAATCTTCCCCTAAAATTCTATAAAAAGCTCAGACCACTTCCTGGGAACCTTGGCTACTTTCCATTCAATTGGCTCACTGCCCTTCTTAGCAGTGTTTTTCAAACTTTTACTATCATTTTGCTCTTAATACATTTTCTTACTGCTTCACTACCCACGTGTTCCATTTTTTAATGCTTTGAATATGACACCAAGAACCTGAAAACACCCAGACAGAGACCATTATAACACCATGTAGGAAAAATTCTTTGCTTCCTATTCCAGACATGAAGTCACTCACTTCACTAATAAAAAAAAATCAGAAAAGGGAAACTGATAACAGGATCAACATATCAGTAAATAAATGAGTATATATTTTAAATTATACTCATTGAAATCCCACAGATTCAATAACTCAGCTACAGCAGAATGCACAGAATGCAGTGCCCTATATTTACATTTTATTTAAAAATGAAATTTTATTACACAGAAAGGGCAAGGCTTATTCTTTAAATAATTAGATACCACTATTCCATTTCAAGTCTTCACTTCTTAAGTCCAGAGAAGATGAACAGGTGGGGATTTTCATTTAAGTAACGAGGAGCATCCCTTTGGAGGGAAGGCAGGGATGAGGGAAAGGATGGCACCAACATGTATTGTTTACATACTAAGTATGTTCATAACTAATAAAAAATTAAATAAAATTTTAAAAATCTGGTAAAAGAGAAAATAAAGATTACTTAATATAAGATTACATCTGAGGGACCCAGAAGTCTGCCTTCTATCTTAAATCATATGAAGTTAGGGAAAATAGGAATTGTCTGAGAAATTAGTGCCTCAATAAAAGAGTGACTCAGTACCTGACAAACATATTAAGACAAAGGATAAAACATGCCCCTCCCCAGGAAGGTGTGAGGCCTGATCTATCTCTGAAGCTCATAGTGTCATTTTGTTATTTAAGAAATTAACTCTAATATAAGATGCAGCATGAAAAAAAAAAAAAATGAAAGTGTCATGCCATATAAACACTAAGCAAAAACACTAGACTATTAGTTACTTTCTCATTGTTATGATTAGTACCTTGTCAAAAGAAATTGAAGAAAAAGAAGGGCTTATTTTTGGCTTCTGTTTTGAGGGGATAGAGCCCAATATAGTGGAGAAGACATAGAAGGATGGCTCATCACATTTCAGACAGGAAGCAGAGGGAAAACAAGTAGTAGGGTGGTGTCAGAAAACCTCAAGACTTGCCCCTGGTGACACATTCCCTGAGTAATACTCCACCTCCTAAAGGTTCCACAACCTTCCCAAACAATGCTATTAGCTATGAACCAGACATCCAAACACATCAGCTTATGGGAGACATTTTACATTCAAACCATAACACCTAGCATAAGTATAGTTTCAGATGAAAGTTTTGTTTCAGTGAAAAGAATATTAACAGTGATAAAAAGAGAATGGTGGTAAGGAGGTTCATATCAAATAGAAATAGAAACCTTAAAGATTAATCTAATGGAGCATTAAAAGAAGGGCAGAATTGCAAGGAGAGATAAAGATCATTGATAATCAGAAGTTAGACACTTCTCTCTCAATAACTGATAGAAAAAATCAGTGAGGAGAAAGAAAACGTATATTATACTATCAACAAGATTGACCTGGTTAAAATTTAGAGAAAATATTGTGAATGACAGAAGGAAAGGTATTATTTTAGTGCACATAAACACCAGAGTAGAACAGATTCTGGGCCACTTCTAAAAAACTTATGGTGAAAGAAGCTGTAGTGGTTTGAATCAGATATCCCCCATAAACTCATGTGTTTTGAATGCTTGATTTCCAGGTGTTGGAAGTTTGGGAGGTGAAGGCTTGATGAAGGAGGTATGTTCTTAGGAGAAGGCTTAGAGTGTTATAACAAGTGCATTTTTTCTAGAGTTAGCCTCAATATCCTGCTGCTGTTTCCACTTGCTGTGGTAGATGTGACGTCCAGCCTCTCCTCATGTCCTACTTCCCCCTGACATCACGGAGCTTCCCCTTGAGATTGTAAGCCAAAATAAATCCTTTCCTCCAATAACTATTTTTTGCTCAAGTGCTTTGTCACAGCAGTAAGAAGCTAACTACAACAGAAGCTATCAAAGAATAAACTAAAACTTGTTTTTAAATGAACTCTTAAGTGAAAATTGAAATATAGTTCATTAAACCTGGTGGGATTCAAGGATTCATTTAGCACTATGAACATGAATTATATATAAAGCAGGATCTCAAATCAATGACCTAAGCTTTCATCCTGAGTAACTATAAAAAGAATGTAAAATTTAATGTAAACTTAAAAGAGTAGAAATAATAAAATCAGAATTAAAAATCATTCACTGAGAAAATAGAAAAAGAAAGATATTGACAAACCCAAAGCTGATTCATTTAGATATTCAACAAAAGTCATAAATTTCTAGCCCAGGGAACCAGAAACAAATATGAGGAGAACAAAATGATTCTACAAGGAGGACAATTTAAATAATTTAGATGACATGGCAAACTACCAAACTACCAAAGCTCACTCAAGGACTGACTCGCTCAAATTAACACTTTCATTCAGCATCTTATGGCTGGCTTATCAGAAATAACACAGAGACTTTGAAAACCTGATCATAGTGACTGCTCAGCTAACACGATACCAATGCAGACACATATCTAACAACTAGAAGGAAATATGGGGGACACCCTTCATCACCCTTCTCTCAAGCAACTGTTACAAACTCTCTCAATCAGACTACTAGTTGCAAAGAAAGAGTTGTAAATTCCCAAGAGTGATTCTTGGTGTTCACTACACAGATGTTAGCTAAATACATTGGAGAGCCGATTACCTTGAGCAACTAACACATCTAGTCAGATTAGATGCAGAATGGTAAGCAGAGGACACACAGCATCACACACCAGTAGCCTCTCTGGTAAGCCACGCTATGGGGCATGGCTCACTGCATAGTACCACATAAAAAAACTAGTCCATCCATCAGCCAGCTGGCAGCCATGAGTAACTGCTATCTGTGAAGGAAGACTTGCTCTTGGGGGGCGGGGGTAACAAGGAAAATGAAAATTGTGAACATTCTCAAGGGAGCTATGCACTAGTGACCCAGAGAAATTAAGTTCCAAATAGCCCCAGGACTCTGCCCTCAACTCTGCTGGACAGTAGTGTTGATTCCAAGCTGCTGACAAGAGGAATAGTTCAAATGGATTACACAGAAAACTGGCCTACACTCAACTAGGCACAAGTCTGAAAGGCCCTAAAACAAAATCACAGATGGATTCATCCATGCAGAAATGAGGATCTCACCAGTTTTCAACCATTTGACTGCAGCCTCCTAGGGTAGCAGGTACTCACCTTGTTCAATCAGTGCTTTGGCCTTGGTGAATCATATTTCTCTTAACAGGTAATCTCAACTTTCACAAGGCAGGACTCTCCCAAGGCTACCAGGATAGATAAACCTTTCCTGCCATGGCTGCATTTAAAGCTGGACTCTGGCTGCTTCAATGTGTCTACAGGCTTTCTCCTACAGCAATGTTTTGTCATTTGACTGTTTTGGACTCTCAACTGCAGTCAGAAATATATTATGTATCAGGAGCCAATATCTGTATATTTAGATGTGATTTCCAAACTCGTAACTCAGTCTGTCAGAAGGGAACATTAACAAGGCATCAATCACATGCAATCAAAAAGCAACTACATGAAAGCCAACTGGCTAAGTTATCATGAAACAATCCTCACCACGAGCAATGCACGCATGTTTTATTCTGCTCTGTTCTTTTTCTATTTGCATAAGTAGTGAGCATGAACTCCTAAATTGTCTCATGATCAGCAACTGCATCATGACCTGCACTTTGAAGAACCTTGCCCTTGACAATGTTGTTCATTTTTTAAATAGTAAATAATGCATAACAAAAGTTTTACCATTTTATCATTTTATATGTACAGTTCAGTGGCAAAAATTGCACCTGTGTTGTCAATCAATCATTACCAACATCCAGCCACAGAACTTTTTTCATCTTCCCTAATTAAAACTCTCTACCCATTAAAAAATAATTACTGGGTGGGAAAGATGGCTTAGCAGTTAAGGCACATGCCTGTGAAGCCTAAGGACCCCAGTTCAATTCCCCAGGTCCCATGTAAGCCAAATGCACATGGTGGCGCATCTGGAGTTCGTTTGCAGTGACTAGAGGCCCTGACACACCCGTACCTCTCTCTCTCTCCCTCTGTCCCTCTGTATCTAATAAATAAATAAATAATAATTAAAATAATAATAGTTACCATCTCTTTTCCCCTCAGTACCCAGTCACTACTATGCTACTGTCTGTCTCTATGAATTTGAGTATCCTACATTCCTCACATGAGTGGAATCATAAAATATTTATCTTTCCATGACTATTTCACTTGGCATCATATCCTTAAGTTTCATGTTTTTTTAACATGTTTCAAATTTTTTTTCCTTAAGCTGAATAGAATTCATATATATATATATTGGTTTATTTTAATGCATGTTTCTATGTAGTTAGTATATATATAATGTGAAGATCTGGGCTACAGAGATGGCTTGCAGTTAAGATGCTTACTTGCAAAGCCTAAGGATCTGTGTTTGGTTCCCCAGTATCCACGTAAAGCTAGATGCACAAGGTGGCACATGCATCTGGAGTTCATTTCCAGTGGCTAGGGGCCCTAGCATGTCCATTCTCTCTCTCTCTCTCTCTTTCATCTTATAAATAAAAATATGGTATTGCACATATGTCAGTAGAAGAACTGATTACACGGAGGGCAATGGCCTAACGGGGCCATGGGAAGAGAATGCATAAAAGAAGGGCAGGGGGAGGGTCAATCTAAATTCAAGATGTTGTGAATAAGACTTATGTAAACCTACTCTTTTGAATAATGGCACATCTAGAAGCTGTAGACTGTTACTAGAAAATTTTCATTACCTGGGATGGGATATCTTCCAGTGAGTTGTTGGCCAAGGAGGTCCCAGTATCCTCCAAAGCACTAAAGGCTTTTGCCAAAGCCCTTGGTTTCCCTTGAGAAACAGATAGTAAGACCCTATTGCTGAAGACATCTTTTGCCTGAGAGGCAAGGTCACTGAGAAAGCAAGCTGGTATGGAGCAGAAAACCTTCTCCCTATAGACCAGCCACTGAAATCTGGAAAAAGCTGCACTGCATGCAGTGTATGGGAGATAGAAGTCATCAGCAGTGAAAACAGTGGACACTGAATATTCAAGGTTGGCCAGACAGGCCCAATGACTGAACTGGTGCAATAGTGGCATATCTACTCTTGGGATAACCAACTTCTCCATAATGGGACTGAAGGCCCTCTCTATGGGAGGGAATACATATCTGGTACTGAAAAACCTAAGCAAAAGTCTATGGTAGGTGAGGTCATGAGCCTTAGGGGTATAAGCCTGCTCTTGTTATATTTATATAATATATATATAAATATATATATTATTCCCACCAAGCTGCCCTGAAAGTACTACACTTAATGTTCATATTCACATATTAACGTTACTCTCACTTCTGGTTAGCGAGGCTTCTCTTTTCTGATGGTGATGACCACTGGGATGACCCAAAAGGCAACATAGTGCTGAGAAGAAGGGATGGAGGAGTGCCCAGCACTGAAACACCTCTGTCACACCCTCCAAGGCTCAGGGACCATTGCAGAAGAGGGGGCGGATAGAATGGAAGAGCCAAAGGAAGGGTATGACCTCTTACAATGCAACTGCCCAGACAGTTGACCTTGCAGTGCCTAGCAATACCTCTGCAAGACCCTCAAAATAGAAGAAAAAGATGATGACATCAAATTAAAAGAGAGACTAATGGAGAGAAGGAGGGGATATGATGGAGATTGGGGTTCTAAAGTGGAATGGGGGAGGGGAGGGAAATATCAGGTGGTTTTTTTGTATGTAAGTATAAAAGTTGTCAATAAAAAAATTATATATATATATATATATATATATATATATATATATTCATTTTAAAAATGTAAAGTTCTGTTATACTTGTTGGGTCATACTTTCTTGTGTCTTACAGAAACATATTAAATATAAGGAAACCTACCAGACTTAATAAGATATTAAAAATGTTTGCTGTAATGTTATCTAAGATAACTGATTATATAATCTTTCAGGAAAAGGGGGCCAACAATTTTTTTTGAGACAGAACCTACATAAATTGACCAGGCTGACTTTAAACTCAAAATCCTTCTACCTCAAACACCTGAGTAGTTGGCCTTGCAGGCATGTGACACCATGCTCAGTTTCCAACAATTTTTATTTTTTCTGTTTTTTCTCTTATAGACTAAGTTCTAATAGCATAATCTAACAAGCTATACATTGGTAATAACTTCCATCTAAACAACATGATGGAAAACACCTTCTTGTATCCACAAACTGTATTGAAGCTATAATAGCATGTGTCTAATTTGTACAAATGCAATCACCACCCGTGTGAGTAAAATGCACCTTTCATTTTTAAACTCATGTGATAAGCAATAATACTTCATGTACAATGTTTATGATTGCCACATCATATCTTTCTCTTTTTCTTCTTAAAACACAAATAGTAGGGCTGGAGAGATGGCTTAGCTGTTAAGGTGCTTGCCTACAAAGCCTAAGGACCCATTTTTGACACTCCAGATCCCATGTAAGTCAGACACACAAAGGTGCCACTAGGTGGCACAAGCATCTGGAGTTTGATTGCACTGGCTGAGGCCCTGGAGAACCAATTCTCTCCATCTCTCTCTTCTTTTCTCTCTCCCTTTCTCTAAAAAAAATAGTAAATTATCTTAAAATATTTATTTATTTATTTATTTGAGGGGGGGGTCACACCAAGGCCTCTTGCTATTGCAAAAAATCTACAAACACCCAAACACATGTGCCACTTTGTGCACCTGGCTTTACATGGGCACTGGGAAATTGAATCCAGGCCATCAGACTTCACAAGCAAATGCCTTTAACTGGTGAGCCATCTCTCCAGCCCCTAATAGTAAATTCTTACAGTTCCCTATTAAGCAATGTTTTTTGGGGGATGAGGATATTTTTTTCTTTTTTTCTTCTCTTGTTTTTTTGAGGTAGGGTGTTTATCTAGCCCAGATTGAGAGTGGCCTCACACTCATCGTGATCCTCCTCCCTCTGCCTCCCAAGTGAGTATATTGTTTTTTGTTTGTTTGTTTGTTTTGTTTTTTTTTTTTTGTTGTTTTTTTTTTAATGTTTGGGAAGAAATTGTAAAATCAGTGTGCTCAAATGCTTAAACTTTGTCATGAAGTAGGTTGGTCCTGTCTTGGGGCCATATTTTGACTTTGTGTGTGTGTGTGTGTGTGTGTGTGTTGTGTGTTTTCGAGGTAGGGTCTCACTCTAGCTCAGGCTGACCGCCTGAAATTCCCTATGTAGTCTCAGGGTGGCTTTGAACTCATGGAGATCCTCCTACTTTTGTCTCCCGAGTGCTGTGATTAAAGGCATGCATCACCATGCTTGGCCATATTTTGACTTTTTATCAGGTATTTTGTCCCAGCAATGAAAAAGTTAACTAATACAGCAACCAAGGAAACCAGCACCTTCTCAGGGTTAGTCCCACCATTAGGGTAAAGCCTACCCTCACTCTAAGAAAAACTTTCACAAAATATATTAGTGTTGTCCATGCACAAGAGGTAAGTTAAGGATCCAGAAAGGTCAACACACATGACCTTAGCATTTTATTATTTGGGAGACTTTCACTAGTATGACTAAAATACTTAACAGAGACAACTTGGGTGGGAAAGATTTGTTTTGGTTCATCATATCAGAGGGTTCAGCCCATATTTGTTTTATCTCATGAGCTTACAGAGAATATCATATTGGTAGGAACATGTGTCCTGAGCAAGCAGTAAGAACAGGGGAAAAGAAAGAGATAATAAGAGGGAGACAAAGAGACAAAGAGAGAGAGAGAGAGAGAGAGAGAGAGAGAGAGACCTAGAGATAACAAATCCCATAATGCCTAGCTTCAGCAACTTCCATCAGGCAGACCCTACCTCCCAAAGCTTCCACAGTTTCCCAACATATCACAACTGGGGACTAAGCATTCAAAATATGAAGTGATTATGCATGCTATAGTTAAAAATATTATATAAATATAATTTCATCATATGCATTATCAGTTATATTTCTATTGATACAATATTGGAACATAAATATAATTCTAAAATTTTATCCAATTTTCTATAACATGTCCACAGTTTTGATTTATTTAATATTTTTGTTAATACCTAAAATATGCATCATGATTAATGCTTTTATGACTACTAAATGAGTCTTAAAGATATTGGCTATTATGAACATTAAGGGAACAAAAATATGGAACATATTTGAAATAAGCAGAGCAATAACAGTAATTCTGAATTATATATAATTTCCTATGTTGTCAGTAAAATTTTACCCTTCTTACATTATTCCTGTTTTAATATTTATAATAATCCAGCAAAATTTTATTAACTTCACTATTTCACTCAGGAAACTGAGGCAAGAAATAACATTGAATTCAGTGCATGTGTTCAAAGTTTCCTAATCCAAATTCTCATCTTTAACTAAAAAATAGAGTTGCATCTGAAACCTAGCTGCCATCCAGATCAAGACAGTAATATAATGACTTTCCATGCCTTAAATTTAAAAGATGACTCAAATTTCTCTTTTATAGGTTTCAATATTTAACAAGCAACTGACACAAGTGTCCAATTCACAATTGATACTGCTCATATCTAAGATATGTCTACCTTCACATACATCTGGCATTAATTATAAGCATTCATAAGTGTATCTGTCAAATCCCTTCTGGTTGATGCTGTCTTCCACCACTCCAGAATTCAGGGACATTTGAATTATCTCAGCAGGTACTCTGTTTTTGATCTTAATGAGAAGACAGGGTGATACCTCAACTGAGTCCTTCTAACCAGTATGTGCTAATGCCACCCAGGAAGTGGATTAAAGTTTAGAGCCAGGAACTTCATTGTATATCAACTATAATATATACAGAAATATATATAAACAAACTGGGCCAAGGCTGCAGATTCTAGTTAAATATCTACAAAATATGCTTCTAAAGAACTCTGTGGAAGCTTTGTTCCTTAAAGTGTTTTAACGATCAATAAATTATGAATCTAATGGTACCATATTTGAAAACTTACCCACATAAATCACATTCAATCCTTTCATGAAAACAGAGGATAAGCCTTACTATGTACATGTACATGAGCAAGCAACCTTAAAAATATAATTAATAAGTAACATGGATGCTCATGGTTTTCCCTGTACAAAGTTAACAATTTTGTTTTCATCTTTTCATGAGTATATGTAATATTTATGATAAATATGCCATTTTATGTTCAAAATTTTATTTCAAAGATGACTTAGTAATTTAATTTAAAATGAGTAGTGTTTGATGTAATAAAGTGAACAGAATATAACTGCATTGCAGAAAGATCAATTAAATGTTATTCAAAGGCTCAAACTTCAATGGATTAGTATTACAAACTAGCAAGGTCCTATACTTATTAATTTTGTGTAAAAAATATGAATTTAAAGTATATCTTATATTTTTTGCCAAATAAAATGCTTTTGGAAATACTCCTTGTCCGTCTGTGAAATGTCAAACACAGTTTCATACTTCATACCCCAGTGGAGAGGATCATGATAGCACCATGAGTATGTTCCGTAGTTCTTTTGTACAGGGTATGTCCCTCAAGGGGCACAAGGCAATCCTTGGGATTTCTAGAAGCAATACATATCAGTAGAGGTAGGTATTTATATTTGGTGCAATAATGTAGAAATAGTGACTTAGTTATTTTTATCTTTGAAAAGTACAGAAATATCAATAAACAGAACTTAAAATATCTTAATATGATAGGGAGCTAGTCATCCTTTCTAAATGCGGAATGGGATTTTGCCCTTAAATTGTAATTTTTCTAAATTTATTTTTATTAGATATGGACATACTTAGTATGTAAACAACATATTGGTACCATCCTTTCCCTCATCCCTGTCCCTTTTCTGAAGAGGCCTTCCTCGTTGGGGATTCAGGTCAACCCCCATGGGGACTGGGGGTCATGCATTGTTGGGGCAGCAGTCAGTTATGGGGGAGAGCCAATGTCTCTGTGCATATTGTTCCAACTTGTGGCTCTAACAATTATGTGATTCAAATATATGGTGGTAACTACAAAGACACTTAAGCTATGGTAGCTACAATTAAAACACACAGGAAAAGGGTGGAAGGTGTCAGATTACTGATGATTATTGAGTCTAAGTGAAAGAGATGGTGAAGAAAATGACTAACTCTTTTTATCCAGATTTTGTTGTGTTTTCACATGAAACATGCAGGATTTTTAATTTTGTTCCTTATAGTTTTATATAAATGTAGACTACTTAGAAAAAATAGTATATAGTTGTGGGTAGTGTATCCATCTGGTATAGGGAATAGTAACTTCATGGAATTACACATAAGAGATATTATGTCTATCTTCACACACATATGGAAGTAATTATAAGCATCCATAAGTTCTGGACAAGCTGATGAGCAAAACAGTGTATGAAGGCATGGAAGTAAAAAGGGGAGGTAAGAATTGGATCAGTGTCTTTTTAATATTTTATTTATTTATTTGAAAGACAGTGAGAAAGAGAGACAGATATATACCAAGAATGGACACTCCAGGTCTCTAGCCATTGCAAACAAACAAACTTCAGACACATGTGCCACCTTGTATATCTGCTTTACATGGGTTCTGGGAAATCAAACCTGGGTCCTTAGGCTTTGCAAGCAAGCACCTTAACCACTGGGCAATCTCTCCAGCCCAAGAATCCGTGTTTTTAAAAGCCATAAATTGAGATACAGGAGTTGAAATTTTCAAGATGAAACAACATTGGACGATTTTGTCTAGAAGGAAAATGCCAAATGGGTTTCAGAAGAGGAAGAATGAAATCAGGGCTGGAGAAGTTATTAAATGCAGTTTCTTTTTTTTAAAAAAGTTTGTTTTTCTAAAAAAATATATATTTCATTTACTTGAGAGAGAGAAAGAGGCAGAGAGAGAGAGAGAGAGAGAGAGAGAATAAGCACGCCAGGGCCTCCAGCCACTGCAAATGTACTCCAGACGCATGTGCTCCCTTGCGCATCTGGCTTACATGGATCCTGGAGAATTAAACGGGGATCCTTTGGCTTTGCAGGCAAATTCCTTAACCACTAAGCCATTTATCCATCTCGAATGCATTTTCCATAACTACACAGATGTTAATAGTTGGCAGAGAAATGATTTAAAGCACCTCATCAATTGCAATAATTTGCTAGTGAACAAAAAGAACATTAACAAACTACTAAGAAGAGAGCAAACACATAAGCTTACTGTTCATTCAATTAGGAAGTGCTTATGTGCATGGCATGAGGATATTCAAGAACTATGGGAAATATGAATGTGTAAGGGATCTGAACCATGACATAAACATATTGAAAACATAAAGTAGAAAACATAAAGTATGCACAAAAGTAACTACAGTAGCATACGGTTAAGAGTCTATGATACTATAAACTTACGAGAATCTAGTTGAGAAAGTATACTTGGTAGAAAATACTACTTAGTCTGTCCCTTCTTGAATGTGTGGACTTCAATAGGCAAAGGCAGAAAAAAAATATGCAAGTGAACACAGAAAGTTCCACAAGCAAGAAAATGAAATAGGCAGGAGAGATGGCTCACTGGTTACATGTACTTCCTGTGCAAGCATCAGAGTCTGAGAGGCCTGAAACTGCCTGAGTTCAAATCTCCAGAAGCATATAAACAGCTGGGCGTGGCCATGGTCCCTCTAATGCTAGTCCCACAAAGGGGAGCAGAGACCCAGGGAATCAATCAGGCATGACAAATGGCAAGTTTTGAAGGTATCATTAAGAGACTCTGACTCAAAATGAGAACCAGTGAAAGAGCTATGGTGCAGAACACCAACATTCAGCTTCAGCCACAGGTGAGCAACCCCCTCACCACCACCACCCCCCCCGCCACCCATCACACACAGGCTAGGGAATGAGGTTCTGCAAGGTCACTTGCACCTACAGACACCAAACACACACACAAAAAAAGAGCTTGAAAAGGATGAAACTTGAATGGATGAATTAGAAAGACAAGTTGGGACTGAATCAGAATGTATCTTGAATATCAACTTGCTTCTGCTATTATTAAACAGGTAACAGAAGCCTGTCAGAGCCCCATGTGAGGTGGACAGTTATAATGACTGAGTGTGGATTGAGCAGGAAAGGTGGAGGGCTTAATCTTTTCCTTTCATATCTGTGTAAAGACTGCTTTGTATCTTATCCTTTTTAATAAACATCTGGTTAATTCAGAAAACACAATAAGTAAAAGAAAGAAAAAGAGAAACAATCTCCAGAGTTGTCTGCTTTCATCTCTTCTCGTTTTCTATTGATGATGTCAGCATAAAAATTATTATTTGCTTTTTACCTTTTTTATCCTCTTTGTGGTTGCATAATATCCCATCTGTTGATTAGATCATAAGTAAACACTCAGTTGTTATAAAATTAGATTGTTCCCATTATTTATTGTAAAAGGCTAATTTTATGGACAACATAATCTCATTGCTTGAAATTGCATGTCTTTGATTATAAGAAAGTTGAACCTATTCCAATGCCTTTATATCTTCCTAAGATGAAATACCTAGTCATTTATGTACAACTTATACAATTATTTTTCCTTAGTCATAAGATTTCTATATATAGTAGAGACACTATTTTTGTATCATATATATTAAAAATTATATCCTAATTTTCCCTATACATATAAGTAAATTTTTGTTATACAAAACTCAATACTCAAATAAACAAACCTACAAATTCTATAAGTTTTTTTCATTTAGGTAACATTTTTCTCAATAACAACAGTAAAGTAAAAAATATTAGCCAATAACTTTTACTAGTATTTTGATTACATATTTATATTTCTAACTCTCCTCTCTAAGATAGAGTATATTCTGCTTATTTCCCTCTCAACACATACACATGTGTGCACATGCATGCACACACACACAAACACACACAGAGCAAATGTATATTTGGGCCAAATTATCAATATATCTCAGTAAGCAACATCAATTAATACTATGAGGTACAGTCCACAGTGCCTGGGTTTAATAGTGGTTGACTTATTGGTTTGTAACTTTGTTAAAAGTCATTTGCTTCTTTACCTAAACCATAGGATAATAATTGTATCTACCATATAGTAATGGACTAAATCATGTACAAGCAGATAATAATTCATCTACAGGACTTACTTTTTTATTATTGAAGTAGCAATTATTTTTATAGTAAAATCTAGGCTTTGTAACTAAGTATTAGAGCATATTAATATACTAACAGATAACAGATATTCAGCCTTCATAAGTAAGCTTAGGAAAGACTACAGACAATAAGTAAATAATTAGCAAAATAATTACAAAATGTCATTTCTGTGCAGGAAATGAGAGTAGTGTTATGACTGAATGTGAAAGGGGTTGACTAAGTGAAGTAGGGCAAGAGTTACTTAGGTGAAGAGTCTTGAGAAAAAAAACATATGTGATAAAGGGAGCCAAAGATTATAATCCAAAGGTGAGGAAATATATATACATAGTTAATAAGCATAAAAGAAACTAAGTGAAGAAGTGTGGTGAGCAAGTTAGAGAATTATGGAATATGAATAAAAGAGGTGGCAGGAATCCCATGATGCAGGACCACATGGAACCAAATAAAGGGCTCAGACTGACTCTAAATTGAATGCAAAGGAATAAGGTGGTTATTACAAGTCAAGATCTAATTCAGGTACTTGAAGTACTTTATTGGCAATTTGAGTAAAAATGACTTAGAATAAGGAAAGAGTAGAAGCAAGACACATAATTAAAATTATAGTAGACAGAGTAATACTATTCTCTCCTCCATGAAGATGTCCAAAATCACAGAACCTATGATTATATGATAGTTACATACCTGTAGTACACAGTTCAACAGTGCTGGGATGAGCATCCAACCAAACACAGTTTAATGGGAAGAAGGGATTTATTTCAGCTTACATATCCAGGGGAAGTTCCATAAATCATGCAATAAGCTGGCTCCCATTCAGAAATCCAAGTAGAGAGAGAAACCACCATCAAAGAGAAAATACCAAAAAGTAATAAGCATGAACTTGCAGCAAGAAGGATCCCCAGAGCTCACTCAAACATGTCTGCATACCTTTGGGTTGGAATTCAGATCTGCCCTAGTGACATGCTATCCTGTAGCAGAAGTTTGCTTGCTAGGGGCTAAAGTTGCAAACTCAATTTTAATAAAATGCCTCAGTTTATGAGGAACATACATTCAAACTACCACATTCTGCCCCAGCCTCCATAGAATAATGATAATTTCACATCACAAATTGCATTCAATGCAACTTCAAAGTTCTTCATATGCTTTTCCAACTTTAAGATTGTTTCAAATTCCCAAGGGTCATCTGAGATTAAAGACTGTCTTTTTTTTTTTTTTTTGAGAGAGAGAGAGACAGAGAGAGAGGGAGAGGAAGACAGATAGAGATGGGTGCGCCAGTAGTCTCTTAGCTGCTATGAATGAAATCCATATGCGTGCGCCCCCTTGTGGTCAAGTGCCGCATTGCGCCCTTGCGTCACTTTGCATCTGGCTAAACATGGGACCTGGAGATTGGAACTGCTGGAGATTAGAACCAGCGTTCTTAGGCTTAGGAGGCAGGCACCTTAACCACTAAGCCATCTCTCCAGCCCGAGACTGTCTTTTTTTAAAAATATATTTCATTTATTTATTTGAGAGAGAAAGAGGCAGTGAGAGAGAGAGAAGGAGAGAATGGGTGCACCAGGGCCTCCAGCCACTGCAAACCAACTTCAGATGCATGTTCTCCCTTGTGCATCTGGCTTATGTGTGTCCTGGAGAGTTGAAATGGGATCCTTTGGCTTTGCAGGCAAGTGTCTTAACCACTAAACCATCTCTCCAGCACCTCAAGACTGTCTCCTAACTGTGAGTCCTATAAAATCTAAACAAGTTACATACTTCCAAAACATAATGGCACAAAGTAAACATTTCCATTACAAAAAAAAAATCATAACAAGGAGAGACTGGACCAATATAAAGTGAATAACTGTCAGATAAATATCAACAAACATCTGCAATTCATGTCTGTGGTCACTCTCAAGAGGAGTGGAGACCCCAGGCAGGTGAATGAAATCAGGACACGGGGGATGCAGAGCAATATGAACAAATGCATGTTTTATTTTAAGCTAGTGCTGCTTTTATAAAGACCAGGTGTGAATACAGTTCATTTAAGTTCATTTTGCTTGAGCATAAAAAGTTCTCAAAACACCATCTGAAGAATTTCAAAACATCTCTCTGTATTTTTTAATAACACACTGTTTCTCACACAAGTATCCTTCTTAACCCTAGAAAAACACCTAAGCCAGACATAAACTATGTGACTATGCCTAAACAAGACTCTTGGTCACAGAGGCTGTGATTCCCTGTTGTGTTCTATTCTTATCTAAACAGGCCATTGCCTATGGGGAAGTATGCTTCCTCCTCCATCTGGTATGCCAAGACCACAAGTCAGCCATGCTTAGCTGAGCAGAGAGCACAAGACAGGAGTTCACTGTCACCTTATTAGACCCGGTCACCCATACAGGTCCAACATCCATAAACACTGATGACAGTCTCTAGATATCCAATTTTCGTCCCTTCAGATGGGCTGAGTAACCAGGGAAAACTTCCACCTCAAGCCAATAGCACTCCATGGTAGACCTTGCACAGTTCTAGTATATTCAAAACATCTTCTGGCTCCATTGCAAACCATGGTCCATCTTCCAAAGTCCTCAATGTCCCTCTGTTGGGAACATCACACCCTGGTCCACATGCCACATCTCAACAGCAGATCATGGAACTGTGTGTATTTCATGACCCACTTCCATGTATTTGTCATGCTTTCAAATTCAATACCATATGTGTAAAGACACAGCCATATTGTTAAAGGCAGGAAATAAATTGTGGCCTTTAAGAGCAGATTTTTTCCTTTCAAGAGTTTGCATTATTACTGTTCAGTCTTCCCTGGCTCAAGCATTCTTTCCATTATTTCAGTGTAAAGTAACTGAGGCATCCTGAACAGTGGTAATCTCATTAACAATAGCAACTTTAGCAACCAGTGTCAGTGCCAGTAACCTGAACTTTCTTGAAGTTTTCTAACTTTAAATCTTACATCTTTAAGTTCTGTATCTTCTGCCAAGCACATTAAGTCCATCATGTTCAAATTCTACCTTGATCAAACTCTCTAAGCATGGGTAGCAGAGAACAGCCAACCTTTATAGCAGTAGACCAGTTCCAACAAAGTTCTCTGCAGTCTCTCATTTCCATTAGAAAGTTAATAAGAAAAAAGCCTCCAAACACAATTCTCTCTTTATTTACCATTTTCAAACTCTCACCAAAATAGTCCATAAATTTTGACTTACCATACTGTGAAGCTTCTGCATCCACAAGTTCCATGTCCATACATATTCTTCCTCAAGTACACAAGTTGCAAAACTCCAAAATCCATATGGTCAGAGTCATCTTAGTAACATAACCCTACTTCTCAATACCAAATGTATTGTTTTAATTTTTTTCATTTTATTTTATTTGCAAGCAGAGAGAGGAGAGACAGAGAAAGAAAATGGTCATGCCAGATCCTCAAGCCACTGAAAATGAACTCCAGATGCATGTATAACTATGTATATCTGGCTTTATGTGAGTACTGGGGAATTAAACTCAAGTACTTGGGCTTTGCAGGCAAGCACCTTAATCACTGAGCCATAGCTCCAACCCCTTAGTATAAAATTCTCTTGTAGTCAGCTCCATGTTGCTGGCATTAACATGCAAACCAGACACAGTTTATGGGAGGAATGGGTTTATTTCAAGCTTATAGATCCAGGGGAAAGTTCATTGCATGAGAAGCTGCTTCCATATATCCAAACAGAGAGAAAAACTACAGCAAGCGGAATACACCACCAATACACACTAAAAAGCCTCAAACAGGAATAGGCATAAAGCAGCAGAGACCCCAGCAGAGCTGACTATATGCCTATCTTAGGGCTGGAAATCAGTCACACCCCTAAATACACCTTAGGGATAGATTCTGGGCTCCATTCCAGTGACACCTCCTCTAGCCAAGTGGCTACAGATCCATGTCATAAGCTTTAATAAAATGCCTAAGTCTATGGAGGACATACATTCAAACTACCACAGGGGTCATCAGTATTTAGGTGGTGGTTGAAGTTATGAGGCTACATAAAATTACCCTTGCATATACTAATCTGTGTGTGTCTTTGTGTCTGTGATCTGGGCATATAGCCGTGAACACACCAAGTACACCCCTCTTCTTATGGAGATTTCACTCTAGTGAAAGAAATAGGTAATACACCAAATAAATAAGCAAAACTACAGAAATAAGTATTATTACCATGAACACATATTGTTCATAAGATTATGCTTGTCTGTGGACTATTTTAAAGACCAGTTTGGAGATTCTTTATCAGGAACTGACAAGATCTATTAGGGTTTACGGAAGAGTAGCATCTCTATATTGAAAGTGAGAGCGGCTTTTATTTATGAGGCATCTAAGCTAAGACTGAATGATAAGTCCTACTTAGAGTTGGATTTATTGCCTTTCTCCTATCTTACTGAACACACGGAGGGCAAAAATATGGCCTATTTTTGTTTGCACAAGGCCTGGCCCTGATATAGCCATTGTTCTGATATAGACTGTAATATGTATGTCTTCAAAAATTTATGAGCAAATAATAGTATTTATTCCCTTCCAGGTTTGGGAAAAACAAAGGAAATAACGATTTCATTGTTGTTTTTTTTTTTTCCAATAGTCAAGAATATGTTCGGGGAAATTCTGTATAAACATGGTGACTAAGATGGAAATGTATGAAGTGTATGATGATAAAGTTACATTTATAGTGAATGAAAGGTGGATTTATTTTAACAACATGAGATTGTGAGCCTCACCTTGCACATAACATGGTAGAGGAACTTGGTAAACAATTCAACATCTGAGCTACCAGTCCCTGTTCCTCAAGTGGAATTAACCATGCCTTTGAATCCTACCTGTATGAGCCAAGGCCTAGTAACTCATCAAATAATCACTACTAATAATAAATATGAAAATGATATATTAAGACAATAGATTCTAATATTAGAAGAATATCTTAAGAGGCTAAATGGCCAAATTGGTTATTAAGATGAATAATATATGATGAGGAACTTCTATTAAATGCTTTTGACTTAATGACAAAATTAATCCCTAAACAAGACATTTTTCTCTACAAGTCATATTTTACTTTATACTGTTCCAAAGGTCATCTTAAAGTTAGTACATGAAAGATGTTTTCTCTGTTAAGTGGCAACTAGACACACCCTGGGTCTTTCAACACTGAAGGCATAACCGTATGGTTCTGATATAGATTTACAAAGCACAAAACAGCCAGAAAAATGCTATAGTTGGAGATGGAGAAATGGCTTGGTGATCTTAAGCATTAGGGCATCTCAGGCTGGAGTAGGCCAATTTCAGCTCCCCAGAAACCAAATAAAAAGTTGATTATGGCCACACATAGCTGTAATCCTAGTGTGTGTGTTGGGGGTCGACTTGAGTATTGTTGGAGCTTGCTGATGGACAGCAGCTCCGGGGAGAGAGAGAAACCCCATCTCAAGAAAATATACAGATAAGCAATAAGAGAATATCTGGATATTCTCCTCTGGCTTCAACACACACTGGGATGGAGCATCAGCACACACATGTGAATACTCCACACATTCCACAATACACACAGCCACAGTGAATGATGTTTAGTAAAAACCAATTCTAGTGACTTATAAAAATACCAAAAATAAACCTAATTCATCCACCCCACAATGATGTATGGACACAGTCCTATAGTCACCTCAACAGATTTCTACCCTCCTTCAGGCATTTTCCCCCAAATACTCTAAATTTCATTCTCAGAAACTTTAAATCACAGTGGTGGCTCTAGGGAGCCAGTTACCTTTACTCCTCACTTCCATCATCTTTCAGGAACACCCAAGGCTACCAACAAACTAAAGCAGAACCTCCCAGGTGTCCAGCATCAGTTGTGTTATTCCTCCTGATATTTCAGCAGCGGGATGTCTGCCATCCTCCTAAGAATGATGCCCATATCTTACTCCATTGGGAAGTTCAGCCAATTGTCTCACATCACTTCTCTAAAGCCTCAACTTTCTCCTTGTCTTTTTCATCTTCATTAAATCTCCAGCTTTTTCTGCCTGTTTACACTACCACACTTGTGCTTGCCCTTAGCAAATAGAATCCATTACATCCCATCCCCCCAAAAATACATTCTTCATGTGTATATATACATATATATATATATGTATTACATATATATACATGTAACATATATATATATAACTATACATATATAAATATAAATATATATGTATATATAACTATACATATATAACTATGTAATCAGTAAGTTCCATTTGAGCCCTAGTGTCCAAAGATTCTATTAAAGATAGTTATGCAGTAAGAACAGCTGTATGACAATTTTTTAAAGAAATGTTCCATAAGTAGTATTTGTTTCATATCATTTTTCCCCAAAATAATCATTTTTACCAATAAAAACATAGACTAAGAGAGTACAACTTGAGCTTACTTAACAAAGTTAAGTGTTCTACAGGCCTGAACGGGACTGAGATGCAGCCTCTTCTAGTATACTGACCCTGTACACTGTCTCTAACCCAGATCATTTATGATTTATAACCTAGCTCTCACCCAGCCAATATTACTGGTGAATTAGAGTCTCTTATATGATTTATTACAAAAGTATTCAGCATATCTAAAACATAGTGGACACATACTACTGGAAACTAAAATAGCTCAAACACATTTTCATAAAGCACTAAGAAATGATTTCTACTTAAAGAAAAGGAAGCCATCATGGAAAAATTTATAAAGATAAATGTCCATAAAACCCAATATGGTTTTTTAAGAACTTTGTTGTATGAACATACTGCATATTAGTCATATTTCCACTGGGTTATACATTCATACTTTGTACTTTCTCCCACTACCATTCCACTGGGGGTCCTCCTCAGTAGGGTTATTGAAAACCCAATACTTTTAAATGAACTAGAAATCTCAAAACTGTTATTTCCCAAAATCCATTTTTAGTTTCTCTTTCACCTGATATCACCATGGCTATAAGCTATGAGGGATTTCTCATGTTTATAAAACTTCCCAATGGTCAGATGTGAAGTCAAACAAATTTAATATTTTCCTTTATAATCAGCTAAATTCCATGTCCTTAGAATATCTGCCATGAGAATCTAAATATCCTGGATAACTCTAGAAACAGTATTGGTTGTGGGAAGCATGCCAGGCATCTGAACTCAAAACCTTGTCAAAGACTGCACTGTCATTCCTTGAGTTTTGGCTTCTTTCCTTCCTTCCTTCCTTCCCCCCTTCCTTCCTCCCTCCCTCCCTTCCTGCCTTCCTCCCTTCCTTCCTTCCTTCTTTCTGGAATGGTACAAATGAAAGACCTTAAGCAGATATTTTGGTACAACTTTTAGAAAAGGTAAAGGTAGCCCAATCATGCACGCGCTGCCTGGGTGACCAGGAGAGTCACTCCACGTCTTTGGAGAGTCAGTTTCGCTCTCATCACTGTCTCCCAGGGTGTGCTTGTCAGGGAGATGTTCGGCCATGCTGCATTGAGTGGCTCCCGTCTTAGCAACTTGGTTACACGATCACCCAGGGCTTTGAAGGATTTCACCTGCTCATACAGGTAATGAGTCTCAATGAAGTCACACACGTGGGGGGTCATTTTTGTCAGTGGCCAGTTTGTGCAGTTCCAGTAGTGATCGAGTCACACTTTTTTCAAAGTGTACTGCACACTCCATTGCGTTCAGCCCACCTTCCCATCACCATGGTCTGGTTTCTGGATATCCTGCAGGAAGGTTCTGCCAACTCGCTAGTTCTGTAGCTTCATCAGTTTCTCAGCGTGCTCCCTCTCCTCATGAGATGGGTGAAGAAAGAATTTGGCAAAGTTCTTTGAAGCCCTGTCATCGTGGTTAAAGTAGTAAGTCATGGACATATAGCTGTAGGAGGTACACCTCTCCAGGTTGATCCCGGGTTGATGGCAGGCTGCTGGTGAGGCGGGGCGCTGCGAGGTGGTGCCAAGGGCTCTGACTGTGAGCGGCCGACTGTGGTGCGAGTTCGAGCACAGGGTTCCCGGTCAAGCACTGTTGAAGCAGGAAACCTCGGCGGGCAACTCTCACAAAGAACGTCTCTTGCCATGTATCTTTATTCAGAGTCTGTGTTGCTCTTTCCTTCTGGCAGATGTTCAGGGGTGCATTATGCAATTAAAATCCAAAATTCCACTTCATCCAGATGCCTAATTTGCTAACTATTCACTTGTCGAAAACACGTGTTTACTATCTATTACATAATGAATACAGCTCAGAACAGCTTTCTGGTTTCCATTTCGTGAGCTGCTGCTGAAGATCTGACAACTGTCCCGGAAGGCATTTCCAGTGCCCATTCGCATGCAATTTCATTAAATTTCATAAATTTAACAACATCTGTTGAGAGCAAGAAAACCTTCACCAAAAAGTTTTAGTTCCAAAAATCAATGTATATTTTTGCTTTCAAAAATACTTGGGTAAATTCATAGAATCATAATAACATTTAATTTATTCACTAAATTTTGTATGAAAAGTTCAGCTGATCTTAAAAAGAGCCACTATCTTACTTATGACAAATGGGAAAATGTTTTCTTAAGACTTTATAGTCATTGTTCAGTTTCTAAAGAAAATTTCATCTGCATTAGTTTCTCCTATCCCCAAAGTTGCCAACACCCCCCATAATATCACAGCTCCCACCACACTGGGGTGAGTGATAACATGATAATAACATACCACTTCATTTACACTAGAAGGCAGAGTTTAGAAAGTGAGGCTATGGTTACTGAATTCCAACAATTTTGTATTATGTTCTAACCCTAAATCTATCTCTATAAATCCAAAAATATAAGAAATATAAGCTGAGGTGACCTGTATCATCCAGATTCTTTCCCTGTTGGCTTTTACTCTAATAAGAATAATAGTGTTCTCTACCCATCCATTTATCTATAGGAATTCCAGATATTTAAAATAATGTCTTTCAGCCTATCAACATAAGAAATACAAGCTAAAGGGAAAGGAAGAAAGAAGCAAGATAGGGAAGGGAAGGGGATAGAAAGCTCAAAGAAAGAAAGAAAAAGAAATGGGACATGATTACTTGGCCTTGTGTTTCAGCTCTACTAAATATTGCACTTGCTGGGTATTTGATGACACTGCATAACAGAATGGGAAAATGAAATGAAAGACTTCTACTTTTAAAAAAATCATGAATTCTGGTCAAGCTTCTTTCCCTAAATAATCACAAGCTATCAAATGTCTTAGAGTACCACATGTGAATTGAAGGCATGTGACTTGATGACATGTAATCCTAGTATTCAAAATATATTTTATATAAATGGACATTTATATGGAAATTCTTTATGCAACCCATGGTTGTATTTATATATCAACCTTTAAGAGAATATTTGCACCTTCTTTAATTTGTTGCTGAGAAAGGTAACCTTTATTGCTTAGAAGATGAGCTGAGCCCCTTTTCTTATCTACAGAATTGGCAGAGAATCAGAGAATAAGGCAGATGCACACCAATACATAGAGTTCAGTCTGATAAACTGTTGATGATACAGGTAAATACCTTGAAAAATCTCAAGTTTTATTAGATAACATCTTTTATTTTTTTGGAGAGAGGGTCTCATTCTGGCCCAGGCTGACCTGGAATTCACTATTCTCAGGGTGGCCTCGAACTCTCAGCAATCCTCCTACCTCTGCCTCCTGAGTGCTGGGATTAAAGGTGTGCGCCACCATGCCTGGCAGATACCATCTTTTTTTATTCATTCTGTTTAGTAGGTAATATAGGAAGTGGCTAGGAAATTGATTGAAAACCAGAACACACCTACAGTTAAATAAAAGGTCCTTCCAGAATGTAAGTTGGAGTTCTCACCTTTAGATGGAATGTTGAATGCTACCTCTTAATAAATTGGTTTGCAAGGAAAATGAAGAAGATAAGTTGAGAGGAAGCGAGGGAAGTAGAGGTAGAGAATTAGGAGACAGGCAGAGAGAAGAGGGGAATGGAGGGAGGGAGGGAGGGAGGGAAAAAACTCTTAAGTGTTTCAAAGATGTTCTAGAAACTTCCTCTGTGACTCATATTAACTCATAAATTTTCAAGTAAGAACTCTAATAAGAACATATTTAATTTTATTTATTTATTTATTTAAGAGAGAGAAAGTGGCAGAGAGAGAGAGAGAGAAGGAGAAAGAGAGAATAGGTGTGCCAGGGCCTCCAGCCACTGCAGCCCCTTGTGCATCTGGATTACATGGATTCTGAAAATAGAACCGGGGTCCTTTGGCTTTGCAAGCAAATGCCATAACTGCTAAGCCATCTCTCCAGGCCTCTAATAAGAACATATTTATCCACATGCTTAAAAATTCCACAAGCACCTTTCCAAGAGAAAATTAGTTGTAACATTGTATAGCTGACTATATAGAATTTTACTATAGAAAACTTTCTTTGAAAAGCAAATCTCAAGGCCCAGACAATAGGGATGGAAGGGTTTGGGGGAAAGGGGAAGGGAAGGGTGGGATAAACAAACTCAAAACTTAATCCAAAATGAACTGGTACCATAGGAACCTTTATCCTTGGAGATAAACTAAAAAGATATACCCCTCAACTCAATAGGAGTAAGGGAGGAACGCCTGAAGAAAAAAAAAAAAAAAAAAAAAAGGATCACAGATAGGGTTAGAAGAAGCCTAAGGGTTTTGTTGTTGTTGTTGTTTAGTCGTCTCTGGACTGTAACTCCCAGTACCACAAATCAGTTGCTACCCACGATGAGCTGTTGACTGGAGAGACCTAGAGGTCCACAAAATAAGAGAAGTTTCTGTCAAAGCACTTGATTACCGACCTGAAGCAAAAGGTAAGACTTTACTGCTGAAGACCCCATATGCTGCTGACACAGAGCATGAAGAGACCTGGCGGGAATCCACAAGAGAGCCAGGCCCCAGACAGTTAGCCCATTTATTGCTGGAAAGTGCTACATGAGCTACTGGGGAAAGGTGGCCAACAACAGTGTGAACAACCAGAGATCTCAACTACTCAGAAGCAAACACCCTCACAGGATGTACATGCCAATGTAATAGTGGCACACAGCCTTGGTGGGTAACCAACATCTTTCTGATTGGCTAAGAGATCCTCTCAGTGTAAAGGAACCCATATATGGAATTGGGAACCACATCAGGATCCTATGGAAACAAAGATTATGTTCTCTATTGTCAAGCTCTCACTAGTTTTTGGCTAAAAGAGGGGTTACATATACCAAATTCTCCCTAAATTAATAATACTGATCCCATTTAAACTATGCTGGCTTCATTATCCATTGGAGAATCTGTTCTTTTTCAGAAGGAAGTGAGACTGGAGGAGATAAACTACCCCTCACACTTCAGCCAAGCCATGGCTGAATCCCCAGAAGAATGGGGAGACAGCAAGAGTGCTGCTTCCATGCTGAACTGATAATCAGTGCCAGGGTGAAGGAGACAGACCCTGTGCATTCTCAACACCTACCAAAGCAGAGATGCAGAAGCTCCTAAGAGCTCACCACTGAAGTAGACATAAAAGTCACCCACCACTGGGTGGAAATTGTGTGGAAGAGGGGGTGGAAAGATTATAAGAGCCACAGGTTGAGACATTATGCCCATGCCAGAGGCATTCCCTACCCCAACCCCTGCAAAAAAATAACTGATTGTTGCTCCCACAACAGATAACCCATATAGGGAATACCTGCAACCCCACTGATTAGGGTCATCAGTGGAATTGTGGGCAGGAATAAGGGAAAAGAGGGTACCAACACATGATGTATCAATATGAAATATGCTGATAATAATATTAATAATCAATAATAATAAAATTAAAAAGCAAACTGTTTTTCTACCATACCTGAAGACCAGTACAAAATCTTAAAAAATGCGAATTACAAAGAGCTAAATATGCAGCTCAGTGGCAGAATATTCGGCTTGTGTAAAGCCAGCCCTGAGTTCAATCCCCCAACACACACACACACACACACACACACACACACACACACTCACAGAGAGAGAATATTCAGCTTGTGTGAAGCCCTGAGTTCAATCCCTAACACCCCCACCCCATACAGAATATTTGGCTTGTGTGAAGCCCCGAGTTTAATCCCCAATACCACCCCCACACACACACATGCACATTCACACAGACTCACACGCACACAGAATATTCAGATTGTATGAAGCCCTGAGTTCAATCCCCAACACCACACACACACATGCAAGCATACACACATTTACACAGACACACACACACAGAGAATATTCAGCTTATGTGAAGTCCTGAGTTCAATCCCCAACACACACACACACACACACACACACACACACACAATATTCAGCTGTGTGAAGCCCTGAGTTCAATCCCCAATATCACACACACACACATGCACATTCACACACACACACACACACAATATTCAGTTTGTGTGAAGCCCTGAGTTCAATCCCCAACACCACACACACACACACACACACACAACACATTCACACACACACAGAATATTCAGCTTGTGTGAAGCCGAGCACATTCACACAGACACACACACAGAATATTCATCTTGTGTGAAACCCTGAATTCAATCCCCAACACCACACACACACACACACACACACACACACACACACACACACAAAATATTCATCTTGTGTGAAGCCCTGAGTTCAATACCCAAGCCACACAAACATGCACATTCACACACACACATGCACACACAGAGCAGTAGGTAGGAAAAGGTAGGTTTTTTTTTTTTTTTTTTTTATTGTGAACCTTGTAGTGTTAAATATTACTTCCTCTGAAGCAGTCTCCAAATCGTGATTCAGGAGTTCCTCTTTCCAATAGACTTTTTCAAGCACGTTCATATCAACTATGTCCTAGAGTATGGTACAAGATTCTTGCTTATCCTGCTTTATTCCCACCAGAAGAAAATACTTCAAATTAAGGACCAAGTCTTGACTTCTGTCTTAAGCTTAGTGCAGTGGCTAGAATGTAATACATATTAAGCTGCAGGACTATGTAAGTAGATAAATAAATGATATACCAGGGAGTAGATATTGAGAACTGAAAAACAGTGAGGACAATGGCCATGGTTTATTTTCATGATGTTTCATGTTCTTATGACTGATACATACATCTGTGTCCTCTGTAGAGTCTTGTCTAACATGTAAGAAATACATAGTTGTTACTATAAATTTTCTATAAATAATCCAATGACTGCCATATGTATAAAAAGATGTCATTGTATAGAATAATATTCAATTTTATTTTTCATGTTCCAAAATGAGCATATTATCATATACCTTTTTTATTCTATTATACTAATTTTGAATGTTTTATAAAAATGTTCCCAGCTGGCCATGGAGGCACACGCCTTTAATCCCAGCACTTGGGAGGCAGAGGTAGGAAGATCGCCATGAGTTTGAGGCCACCCTGATAGTACATAGTGAATTCCAGGTCAGCCTGAGCTAGAGTGAGACCCTACCTCTAAACACCAAAAAAAAAAAAAAAAGTTCCCAAATCTGCTCTTTGGATCAAGGTCAATGTCAGTAAACTGTACTTAATGAATTTCCATAGAGGGTAACTTTGCTATCTAAGAGCTCAAAGTTTCAAAGGAAGCTGCCACTATAATTTCAGTCTTGGACCACTGACCCTATACTCTGAGAATTTCTGTTTACAAGTGAGTAAACATACAGTTGTAACACAGGACCACCCAGGGTTTGCTGGCCAAAGCCCTCTGTAGTGGTATCACTCCTCTTTGAGTATCTTTGTATGAACTCAGATGGTTTTAGTACTTGAAGCAACCAGAAAATAAATAAAGATTGCATTGCTTCACTGTTTATGTATCAATGGGAACTCAGGCAGGTAATTTATTGAAAAGTAGAGTGAGCTCAAAGACTAATAATTCCTGAAGACTCAAAGTTGAACCCATGAATGTACAAAAAAACAAAAAAAGTAGTTACCTTCCAAACACATTGCAGCAACACATTAGATTGGCCCCTAAGATACATCTCCCTGATGTTCACAGCCATGTAGAAACCCATGATTGGCTTCTATCAATTGGAAGACAGCAAAAGGATAGAGCTGTCACTTCATGCGTACAAGATTCTTGCTAACAACATACCTCAAGAGTCTCTCTTCTTTTCCTACTGTGGAGAAGCCAGCTGCCATGCAGCAAGTGGAACCCAATACCACAGGGAAATGCTAGTAGCTTTTAGGAGCTGGGAGCATGTTTAGCCCCACACAGTTAAAAAAAATGAATTCTGCCAATCACCTAGTGAGTGTGGAAACAAATGCCTTCCTAATGAGATGACAGGCCCAGCCAATATGTGTATTGAAACAAGACGAGAAGAATCTAACCCAGCTATGCCATGCCAGGATGTCTGACCCACAGAAGCTGTCAGATGTACAGTAAAAGAATATAAAAAAAGCTGTCAGGCCAATTTTGGTCTTTTACTGTCTATGTTTTGTATAGGACATTTATTAGTGCCACATGCTTGGGTAATAAAGCTTACTGACCCATTTTTATCAAAACACCATAAATAGAACTATTTGATTTCCAAAAATAACATTTATTCACTCAGAGAAGTGAAATAAAGCACACATTATTAAATAAATGAGTAATTTATGCTCAAATAACAAAAGGTTCTTTGCCTATCTATATCTAAGGTCTACTAATATTGATAGTAATGTTTTCAATCAAATATTTAAAGAAATTTTGTTGTTTTAGAAACCATAAAAAAGGTGCTGTGAGGGATACAGATCTTAAAAAAAAAGACTTGGTTACTGTCCGGAGAGAAATTACTTTTTACACTAAGCTTTTAGACTGAATTGTCAATTTTAAAAAAGTTTAAATTGTTCAATGATACTGTATGTCTTGAAAGATCACAATTTCAGAAGAGAAGAAGCAAATGCATTATATCAAAATAAGTTTTCAAAAATGAACCCATATTTGAAACCATATTACATATATATTATATTTATATATATAATCAGCACCCTTGTAGATAGTTCAAGACCCCAGCCCATGGAATAGGAATGGTGATACACAGTTAAGGTGTGCCTTCCCGCATTAATCCAATCAAGATAATCCGCCCCCAGACATAAACAGAGGCTAACCCAATGTAGATAATTTCCCACAGATGATTCCAGGTCCTGTCCATTTGACAACAGAAACCATCACACCACATAAACATAAGGTCCTGAATTTGGATCTCCAGAACCCATGTGTTATAGACAGCTTCATATTTCTGGGATGAACATCCAAACCAGACATAGTTTAGGGAGGAATGGATTTATTTCAGGCTTACAGATCCAAAGGAAGTTCCATCAATGGCAGAAAGAAGCTGGCTCCCACTTATAAATCTAAGCACTGAGAGAAACCACTACCAGCCAACACCAAAAAAGCAGAAAAACAAACCAGCAGCAAGCAGGACCCCGGAGCTCACACTTCTTTCCACACCTTTGGGCTAGAATACAGATCAGCTCTGCTCCCAGTGACACTTTATGGGTGGACTCCAGGATAAGTCCCCAGTGACACCTCCTCCAGCCAAGCAGCTGGAGATACAAGTTAGAAGCTTTAATAAAACTCCTGTGTCTATGGGGGACACACATTCAAACTATCACAGTCATGCCTCTAATCTTAGAGATTGAGAGACAGAGACAGACCCTGGGACAAGCGGCATAGCTACCCTAGTCTAGCAGGTTAGCAAGATTACATGTATATTTTAAAATAATGAACCAGGCTGGAATAAAAAGATGGATGTAGGTGAAGGAGAAAGACACTGGATGTTGTCAGAGAATGGGCTGGACCACTGATTCTATGCCACCAACCATAAGAAAAATCTCAAATGACTCAAGCTTCACACCTGGACAGAGAACATAGAGCCACAGTAACAGCACCAGGAGATATGAGAGGGCTGATTGGCTAGTAAGGAGGAGTTGGACTGAAAGGCCTAGTGAGATGGGAACATTAAGAAGAAGGATAAAGCCAGGTGTGGTGGCGCACAGCTTTAATCCCAGCACTCGGGATGCAGAGGTAGGAGGATCGCTGTGAGTTCAAGGCCACCCTGAGACTACTTAGTTAATTCCAGGTAAGCCTGGGCCAGAGCGAGACCCTACTTTGAAAAACCAAAAAAAAAAAAGAAGAAGAAGAAGAAGGATAAAGAGAATGACATTAAGCAGTATTGGTAATGACAAGACTTCTACTACCTCAGTTACACATGGATAAAGTAGTAAGTTGGTAGAAGGAACCTGGAGATCCTGACCTCCTGTCATACTTTCTCAAGGAAGCAAAGCAATAAGGATCCTGAATGACAATATTAAGAAAACCAAAGAGATGTACCCTCAAATGGTTTTCAAGTGTGACACTGTCTTCCTACAAGTCAAAAGGGAGCTCTGGCTTTGATTGTTTTCAATATGTGAAAAGAAATGTTTAACTGACCAGACTCCATAGAAACATATAAAGCAAAATCTTAAATGTAATTTTGTTCTGTTGATATGACATGCCCCTTAGAACATAGTAACTACCTTTTCTTTCAGAGAAAGTTAAAGGGGAAAGACCTTCTGTACTGATTTTGAATATTGTGTGCATGAGTCATTGGATTGTAAAAATGTAATATATGCAGATCCACACTGAGAGAATGTAAGAAATGAAAGAAAAAATTCAACGATTCATATATATCTTTGGGCACTTTGCTAACATGCTTTCAATTTCTCGATACAGCACCCTGAGTTGAAGTTATGACAACTACATTCAAGATTATAACACCTATGTTTCAGCTATGGAAAGCAAATTATTTCTTGTTGATGAGTGTTAAGTCCTGACAAGCATATAACACCATGCTCACTACTCCTATAATTTATGTTTTGTTTTAGGATTTTTTTCTGTGTTCATAGTTTCTATTTTTAGAAAATGTATCCAGTCTAACAATAACTAAATTCTACTGTTTCCTCATATCTTCCATAGTATTTGAGATGATTCTATATAGAGAACTTATTTACAACTTATGTAGTCAACATATGTTTATATATGAATAAATTTGGAATTGTGCAAGGAAAAAGATGGATGCTAAATAGGTAGTAAAGTGATTACTAATAAATCTGCAAAAGAAATATGAAATATGAGAAATAATGACACAATGTTTTAAAATAAAATTAAAACATAGTTTCAAATTTGGAATTTACTTTATTAAAAATTAAAATTATTAATTCCACCATAAAGGAAATAATCTATGGGTATTTGATATATCTGTAGAAGCCAATGTGACTTTTTGATCTAGCGCATATTAATTTCCCAGTGACCAGAGCATCATACTTTAAATGTAAAATGTTCCCCTCAGCTTGGACTCACAACCAGATGCATTATGTATAAAGTGGCCTGTGTTGATGTGTTCATTTATTCATAATCTCTCTCTGTTTCTCCCTTTCAGATATTAACATTTTCTACTCTGTTGGAGTTTTCTTAGGTCTTATATGCTTAATGGAATGGCAGAAGAGAAATTCTGGAGGCAACTTTCTTGAGCTAACACTATAACCTGTAAGCAAAGATTTTGGGTTGTCCTCTAATGTCCATGTGCTCCTTCTTTTATAGAATGGAGCTTCTTAAATCTCTGCTTCAGATAAGATCATTCAAAAGAGCTTCATGCAACTATGCTGCTCAAGTTTGGTTCAAATGATGCCAAAAGAAGTGTCATGATTTAGATAGGAAGTGATACTTCCCCCCAAAAAGGCTAAGACCTAGTTCCCAGTGCAGTAGTGTTCAGAGGTGGTTTGGGGGACATGATTGTTTTTGAGGACTTTAACTTAATCAGTGGGTTAAACATTTGATCGGGTCATAGTATAATGGCATTACTTGATGGTGGTGGAAAGGAGGCTGGACCTAGTTGGAAGAATAGGTCACCGGGGGCATGTGTTAGGAATGATATCCCTTATCTCCAACCTGTTCCACTCTGTTCCTTCCCTCTCTGCTTCCTGGCTGCCATGAGATGGGGAGCCTCTGCACACTCGCACTACATGACAATATGCCTCACCTCTGGCCCAACTTAATGGACCTAGACAACTTCCAACTAAAAACATAAGCCAAAGTAAATTTTCCTTACTCTAGACTGTTTCCCTCCAGTGCTTATCAATGACATGAAGACTAACAAGAATTTTGTATGAGTTCCAAGTTTCACCCTGAAAAGGAAATAGCTCGCCTGCTCCTTCTTCATTTTATGTCCTGAATCTGAGACATCAGATCAAAGTAAGAAGTTTAAGAAAGAAAAATTATCATGTTCGATGAAATTTTTTGCAGTAGAGTTCCAATATTACTTCTGAATTTTATGATGAAAAATAACTTTATATTCCGTTTAAAGCAAAATTATTGTAGATATTATTACAGTTTTGAATTTAAATTCTTGAGATTACAAATGACTCATTACATTACTAAGGAAATAGTATTTATCTTTCATTACTTATTCTTACACATATTCTTGTTTTCTTCCCTTCAAATTAATAACTAGTTTTAAAGAGTGGTTATATGTAAAAAGTCTCAAGCTGGATAAAGTTATATATAACATTTAATTTGTCATTCTCTGAAGTATATTGAAATGGATGGGCAGTAAATTATGTGAAAAGGGAAAATGTCAAAAAAAAGTTTGAAAAACACTTAAAATTCATTCCTTTCTTGAAGAGTCACAGGGAATATTAGCATATAAAAATATAAATAATCCTAAATAAAGGAAAATGTGTAACTTTTTACTTCCTAGCACTGTATGATAGATATATCCTAAGCCCAAAATATGTTTTAAATGTTTTTTATTTATTTATTTGTATATATATGTGTGTTTGCCACTGCAAACAAATGCCAGATGCATACACAGCTTTTTTCAGTGCCTTTACATGGGTACTGAGGAACCGGAATCCAGAACAGTAGGTTTTGCAAGTTAGTACCATTAATCACTGATCCAGTCCCCAAAATATATTAACATACTTTACAACCATTGTTCAGTGAAACAATCTCTAAAGCATGTGTAATCACCTGATAATTCATAAATCTGTGCTATCTGTTCAACAAATGGTTCTTTAATCCTTGCTGAGATATTGCACAATAAAAGAGAACTCTCTACTGTAAAAGATGACCCATTTCCCCACTTCTTAGTTTTGGAAATAAAATTCATAATTAAAATATGACCACTTCAGCCTTTTCTCCTCATGCTCATTTGTCACCATGTATTAAGGTATATTTACCAGTTAAATGATACATGAAAACTCATTGGACTCACTGGAAAAAATCTGTACCCAACATACCTAATGTTTTGGTAACTTTCATCACTCCTTTACTAATTCATTTCAGTGTGTTAAGTAGTGAACATGTCAGAAAATAAGAAAAAAAATGAGTAAATTTCATCTTATCTCAACTATCTGATAACTGCAAATATCCCTGAAATAAAATCAATTATTTTCTGATGACAAATATGACCACTTTCTGTGATTGGGTGAGTTCGCTAAGAATGATCTCTTCAAAGTTTGACCATTTTTTTTCAAATTACTTTGTGTCATTTTTTCTTTACTGCTGTGTAGAATTCCATTGTGCAGATATACCACTCTTAGTTATCCATTCATCTAATGATTAAGGAGATAGACACAAAGGAATCTCAACCCCTACCAAATCAGATATCCAGAGACACAGAGACTCATAAAACCTCGTCACTGAAATAGACCTAAAATGTACCCAACATGGCTCAGGGAAATTCGTGCAAGAGAGAAAGGAAAGATTGTTAGAGCCATGACTTGGGTCATTATACACAGAGTTATTGCCTCTCCCGCATAACTGATGGCTACCCACAAAGGGCAAGACCCACAAAACCCATGGGTGGAGGACAGGGAGAAGGCTAACGATGGTACCATCATGGCTGTATATATCATAACTAATAAAAATATATTTAAAAAGAAAAAAAGAAAAGGTAACAATAAAAAATGACCACTTTCATGAACTGTAGTATAATTAGAAATGTAAGAATTACAAAATGAGTTATATGCCTAAAATAATAACTAAAATATGCATGTAGTTCTTCCCCAGATTTAACATCCTAATCAGTAATTGTTACACCAAGCTGTGGTAATAAATTCTTATGTGTATATCATATTGGTATTCCATAAGTCAAGAAAGTACTCGTTAATAAAGCATGTTATGGTTCTTAAGATAATACAAATCTATCAAAGTGATAGAACTCACAGTGAAACCAACATCATTCCATAAGTGTTCACAGTCAATGCTATTGGCATAGCAACTGCAGTGGTCAATAAAGTGAAAATTATTCTATTAAGATTACCAAAATTAAAAAACATACTCAAATGAAGTTTGACCATTTTTGGTACATGTAGTGTGTGTATGTGTGCATGTGGTGTATGCACATGTCAATGCAGATAAATGTGTCCTGTATGCATGCATGTGGAGGCCTGGGCAGGACATCAAATGTGCTCCATGGACATGCTTCTACCTTATTTCCCTGAGACAGTCTCTCTTTGAATCTGGAGCTCACCATTTTGTCAGGTTAGATTAGCTGACAAGCAAGCAGCATTGTGAGCAATGGGATTTCAGACATGCCAAGTTATTTCTGGATTTTTTTAAACATGGACACTGGGAGTCCAGCTGAGATCCTGGAAAAGGGAGGGTGGAGGGAGGGGATTGTGATCATGTTATATTGTCTGTATGTATGGAAGTTGTCAATAATTTTTTTTAAAGACTCAGTTCTTTAGGCTTGCACATCAAGTGCTCTGAGACCTGCTGAATCGTGTCATTAACCCATTGGCCAACTTTTAAACCTAATTGTTATCTCTACCAAATTGTTTGTGAGCTAGTTTTCAGTCAGACCATTTTCTGTCCTTCCATGAATCCAACAAATATGTAGATACGAAGAACTATTTTAACACCTCATTAAATAAATTTAACTAATAAAAATTATTTCAATCAATCCCTTAGACATTTGTTATAGAAACATTCAGGACTGAATTTTAGAAATTTAATTAAAGAGAATTAGCAGCAATTCCACTGAGCTCTGATTAATGTATAAACTTTTGAGTAGCCATCTGAGGAGTCCACATGGACAGTTGATTCTGAATACCAATATATTCCTGAATAAATTAATAATGTTCCCATTTCTTTCCCAATTATAATTTCAAATTAAGTTTATTTAAATAAATTGTCACATTAGTAAGATATTTGTGAGTAGTAACTAATTCTTTTCATAAATGAAAAGTCTCAAGACACACCTGACTTCTGAGACATCTCTTGGTCACCTATATTCTTATAGGAAGATGGGCATTTAGTGCAGCTGAACCAGTGTTTGGCCCATGCCTTGTTATTAAGCTCAAGCCAATTATTAATTTTAGATTTCAGACATAACCTTGATAAACATATTTAAAAGCTATTTCTTCACATCTTTTTTCTTTTTGTTTTTGGTTTTATGAAGTAGGGTCTTGCTGTAGCCCAGGCTGACCTGGAAATCAATATATAGTCTCAGGCTGGCCTTGAACTCACAGCAAACCATCTATCTCTGCCTCCTGAGTGCTGAGATCAAGGGCATATGCCACCACACCCAGCTTAAAAGCTATTTCTGGTACCATTAAATTGTGAATCTGCTTTTGAGCACCCCAGGCTGCTCCTGTGAAAGTACTAGGCCTTCACTAAAACAAGTTTGAAAACCACTCAATTGCATAATACTTTATGAGTCCTAATGATGCTTAAAAATGTTATGAAATTTGTGTATTGATCTTATGTCCTGAAACATATTATCATGTCATTGGAGATGTCTTAGTTTCCTCTACAACAGAAAATTATATCATTATCAAATAATAAGAGTTATGTGCCTTTTTAAAAAAAATTGTGTAAAACTGGGGCTGGAGAGATGGCTTAGCAGTTAAGGCTCTTGTCTAAGAAGCAAAAGAACCCAGGTTCGATTCCCCAGGACCCATGTAAGCCAAATTCACAAGGGGGTGCATACATCTGGAGTTCATTTGCAGCAGCTGGAGGCCTTGGTGTGCCCATTCTCTCTGTCTTCCTCTTTCCTCCCTCTGTCAAATAAATAAATAAATTATATTTTTTAAAATTGTGTATAACCGATGATCATGTAATTGGTAGATGGCCGCTATTTCTAGTCCCAACATTAACCAGATGAAAAACCACAAGTCATTTGGATCATTGTTAGTTTGTAAACTTGGAAGACATCTACTACCAATGCACTTTTTATATTAAGTAATTCTTTCAGTCACTAATGCAAAATTATTTTTCTAGGAGTACAATCCCACAGTAATATTCAATAATTACAATTATTAGCTTGAAGTCAAAATATCAAAAATAGGGAAATGCACATTTACAATAAATATCAGGGAAATCCACTGAAGGTCTTGGAAAATATACCACTATGGAAAAGGAGAACCACTATAATTTCCCTGATGTTTATTATAAATGTGCATTTCCCTATTTTTGATATTTTGACCTCAAGCTAATAATTGTAATTATTGAATATTACTGTGTTCTGAAGTATTCAAATTTATATATCTGATTTTCAGTTACTAAACAGATAATCTTAGTTTCTCTTCAATCTTCTAGAAGAGTCAAATATCTCTGTGATAGTGCCCAAGATCCTTTAAAGAACAGCCTGCAGCTAACTTTTAAATTTATCTTCATGCATAGTGTTATAGAATTCTCTTGCCCAGAAAGAGAGGCCACTCACAATTCCAAATATACCACAAATCTCTATAACTGTTTGTACTTCATGCTGTTAGCCTTCAACTATAGCCTCAACCTCATTGATTCCAAACCTGAATGTGCATCAGAATAATTAAGGGAGATTTAAAGTGTGCCTGATAAATTCCTACCCATAGATCTGGCACAAAGACCCAGAGATTCTTTAATTTTAGCAAGTTTCCCACATAATTCTTATACAATCAATCTTGGACTCTAAACTTACTCAAATACTTCACTAGCCAGGGAATATCTTTTTACATCATCTCTTATCCCTACAATTCATTACTTCTTCTCATGATACTTTGTAGCTAGCTATAATACTGGTTATACCATGTGCAAACACTTATCTAAATGCATTTAAACCCATTAGGTCACATAATGCTCACATGTACCATGAAACAATTCTTAGAGATGGTATCTGCTTTAATCTCCCACACTGTCCTCCAGGGCCAGCTGTAGATGCGTGTCCAGGTTATAATGATCTTTTACTTCTTAGTACTCAGGAGACAGAGGAGCCGGCAGCATGAGCAGGAAATAAGAAAGATCAATAGCATCAGGCTGTCTGGTTCTGCAGCTTGCTACTGGATCCTTACCTGCATATCAGCTCTTATTTCTGCTATGTATAACTCCACTGATTTGCAATGCTGACCTTAGCCTGATCCAGTGACTTTGGCCCCTACAGAGGGAACCTGGCAAACTGACAGCACCCTCAGGCCAGTCTGAAGCTTGTTCTCCAACAAAGCCCAGATGCAAGTTATATGTCTCCATACAGCTATGTACTGACCTTGTGAATACAGCTTTGTACAATGTTTTGCTAAGAGGTCAGTACATGCTTTCCCAAATCCCATCTTGCAAAAGATGTCAACACATGGGGAACTGTCCCAATTAGATAACTTCAAACACTGAAAAAGCCCTGCAGATAAAAATAAGGGGGAAAAATCTATAACAAATATTCTGCTTTAAAAATCCTATCAAGTTGATTTTTATCACTTGTCTAGATTCTTATTATTTCTAGATTAAGAGTCATCTATTTCTCATCATTATCCTCTATTCAATAAAACTGATGATGTCACAGCAATTGTTTTTTACCTCTAATGATGCAACTTATTTTTCAAAGTTCTAGTGACTTCAAGCTGATTTCTTGGAATATGATGTTCTTGTCATTGTCTTAATTTTCCCTGTGTGATTCTCTGTGTGACTGTGACCCTCTACCATTGTTTGTTGTCTCCCCTATTCTGTCTTGACCGTTTTCTGCTCTTCTAACTAAATGTAAATCTATTTCCTCACATTGCCTTAGGAAAACATCAGGGCAACCTTACACTTTCCTTTCTTCTTCTGACTATATTTTATATACATAAAACTGATCGTTGTAAAAATAAAGAATATACAAAGATGATTACTGCTAATACTATGTCTTTCTATTTAAGCTCAACATATGTAGATATAAATAAATATGTCATAAATTGCGATAATGCTATATGGGTTTTACCATAACTAAAATTTTAATATTAAAATTTAAAACTTTCTATGTTCTTTGAAAAGAGATATTTTTAATATTTCAGAAAATCAATGATTTTAATGGATATGTAATAGTTTACCAGATGATTAATTTATTTTATACCATTGAATAATGGCTTTCGTGATTACAAATAATATTTCAAAAAACCATTATATAGCTATTTTTAAACTCATAAAGAACTTGGAATCAACAGCCTTTAATATAGATCTACTCACCCATTCCATCTGTGGATGGGAGCATAAGTTGATTAATATTTCAATTATTGTGAATAGTGCTACAATAAACATGTGAATGAAGGTGTCTCTTTGGAATGCTGATTTCATTTCCATTGGAAAATATACATCCATGGTGTATACCCAATTTACACAGATGTAACATAGATGGATCATAAGGTAGCTCTTAAGGAACCTCCATAGTATTCTCTTTAAAACAAAAAAATAAAAGCAGCTCTGAATGGAAAATAATGATGACTAGAAGCTAGCAAGGGCGAGGATGAAGAATGTGATAAGGAAAGGTTACAGATTGAGTACCAAAGTAGAGTTAGAATATGTTCTGTTGTGTTACACAACAGGGTAACTAAAATTCAAAATAACTTATTATATATGATACAAAGAGCTAGAACACAAGAGAATGAAGCCTCTAAACTTAAAGAAACGAAACAGAAAAACACTAGTTTTCCTATATGCCAATTTGATCTGTGCATGCTACATGCATGTATTAAAATATTCTACTGTATCTCATTATCTGATTAATATGCTGATCAAAAATAAAAAGAACATGTATATGACATATGTCTGAATTTCTCCCAATAGAGAGTTTTAGAAGTAAAAATATTATCAAATGAAAAATTACAAACATTCTGTACCTTTCATTCAACAAAATCTGCTTAACATTTACTTTGAGCCAGACTTGGTTATAAGCTCAGGGAATATAACCATAGATAGATACAGACCCATCCACAAGGGCCTTCAGATCAGCAAGGGCAGTGGTCATTGCACACTTATATTTACCTTCTTGAAAAAGAGGCAGATATAATTGAAATTCCCTTAACCAACCCCTGAGACAATGCTGGATTGTCTGATATTCCTACTCTTAAATAAATATTTCCCCCTAATAGCATATATTCCTGCTTAATTGGCTACTTGCTCCTACCAGTTAAATTGTCAATTTACCAAGAACTCTATTTCAAACATATCCATATCAGTTGCCAGTGTTAGTATGGGTATATTACTGAATTGAATTGACTATTATAAAAATGTATGGTATTTAACTAGGAAATGCTCAGCTAAGAGTTACCAAAGATGTTTTCTCCAATAAGGATTGTAATCATTAAAAAAATCTAACAACAACAAATATTGGCAAGGATGTGGGGAAAGAGGAACCCTCATGCACTGCTGGTAGAAATGCAAACTTATACAACCACTATGGAAATCAATTTGGACATTCCTGAAAAGGATGAACATAGAGCTACCAACAGACCCCATTATTCCCTCACTGGACATTTATCCTAAATGCTCCATGCATCAATTCAGAAATATTTGCTCAGCCATGTTTGTAGCTGCTCAATTCATAATAGCTAAGAACTGGAATCAACCTAGGTGCCCATCAGTGGATGAATGGATAATGAAGTTGTGGTACATTTACACAATGGAATTCTACTCAGTAGTAGGAAAAATGATACAATGAAATTTGTAGAAAAATAGACAGACTCGGACCAGATCATAGTCAGCGAACTCACTCACAGAAAGACAAATGCCACATGGTGTCACTTACCTGCAGTTCCTAACCAGGACCAGCTGGAGTTGCTGACACATCTGATAGGCAACTCAAGTCCAAACAATGGAAGGGGTTTGTAGGAAAGGGAAGAGGAGTGTGAGGAAAATCAAACAAAACTAAATCCAAAATAAATTGGTACCATAGAAATCTTTATCCTTGGAGATAGACTAAAAGATATAGCATTCAACAGGAATAAGTGGGGAGCACCTGAAAAGAAGGGTCCTAGAGAGCATGGGATGAAGCTTATGCTTTTAAAAAGTTTGTTGGCTTAGTGGTTAAGGCGCCTGCCTGCTAAGCCTAAGAACCCAGTTCCAATCTCCAGGTCCCACATTTAGCCAGATGCAAAGTGACACAAGTGCGCAATGCTGCACTTGACCACAAGGGGGCGGACACATCTGGATTTCGTTCACAGCAGCTGAGAGACTGCTGGCGTGCCCATCTCTATCTGTCTCCCTCTTCCTCTCTCTCTGCCTGTCTCTCTCTGTGTCTCTCTCCAAAAATAAAAAATTAAAAAAAAATTAAAAACAAGTTTGTTGCTTTTTCTTTTTGGTGGTGGTGGTGTTTGTTTCTGGCCTGTAACTCCCAGTACCAGAAATCAGTTGCTTCCCACAATGAGCTGTTACTCAGAGAGACCTACCAGGTCCCCAAAACAAGACAGGTTTCTGTCAAAGCACTTGATTACCCGCCTGAGGTCAAAGGTAAGACCCTATTGCTGAAGACACCATATGCTATCAACACAGAGCATGGAGAGACCTGGTTGGAATCCAGAAGAGAGCCAGGCCCCAGATAGTTAACCCACCTAGTGCTAGAAAATGCTACATGAGCTACTTGGGGAAAGAGGCCAACAACATTCTGAGCAACCAGAAGTCTAAGATACTCAGAAGCAAACGCCCTCACAGGATGTACATACCAGTGCAATAGTGGCACACAGCCTTGGTGGGTAACCAATAGCTTTCTGATTGGCCAAGAGATCCACTCAGTGTAAAGGAACCCATATCTTAAATTAGGAACCACATCAGGATCTTATGGAGATAAAGATTATGCACTCTAGTGTCAAGCTCTCACTAGTTTTTGGCTAAATAGAGGTTACATACATTAAATTCTCCCAAAACTAATAATGCTTATCCCATTTAAACAATGCTGACTTCACTCTCCATTGGAGAATCTGTTCATCTTTTTCAGAAGGTGGTGAGACCGGAGGAGATAAACTACCACTTACACTTTAGCCAAGCCACAGCTGAAACCACAGAGGAATTGAGGAGACGAGCAAGAGTGCTGCTTCCATGCTGAACCTGATAATCAGCACCAGGGTGAAGGAAACAGACCCTAAGATACTCAACACCTACCAAAGCAGAGACCCAGAGACTCCTAAGAGCTCACCACTGAAGTAGACTTAAAAGTCACCCACCACTACCCAGGGAATTTTGCATAAGAGCAGGTGGAAAGGTTGAGACATCATGCCCAGAGGCATTTCTCTTCTCCCCAAAAATAACTGACTGCTGCTCCCACAACACATAACCCACAACCTCACTGAGGAGGGTTGTTGCAATCAGGTTTGCAATTGCTGGAACAAATCACCTGACCAAGGGCAGCTTTTGGGGCAAAAAAGTTCATTTTGGCTTACAGGCTTGAGCCCCACAATGGCAGGGAAAATGACAACATGAGCAGAGGGTGGACATCACCCCCTGGCCCACATAGGTGAACAACAGGAACAGGAGAGTGTGCCAAACACTAGCAAGGGTACACTGGCTATAATACCCATAACCCCACCCCCAAAAATACACTGCCTCCAAGAGACATTAATTCCTAGTTGTCATCAGCTGGGGAGAGTAGCATCCCACCCCTGGCTCCCATAAACTGTTAACCATACATGGTATAAAATACAATGCTTTCAGTGCAAATTTCAAAGTTCCCACATTTTTTATCAATTGTAATGATGTTCAAACATCCCCATAATTCAAGGTCTTTTAACTAACTTAGCCATAATACCAAAAAAAAAAAAACCACCCAAAAATCCATAATGATACAGCATAAACACACTGCAAAAGATGGCATTGAGCATAGCAAAGAAATATTCAAACAATACAAGATTTAAACAGGGCAAACATCAAACTCTGTAGCTCCAAGTCCAACAACTCTAGCCAGTGACAAGTCTCCAAGTCCATTAATTCTAACCAGAAGCAAGTCTCTGGAGTTCCAATTCCGCCCCTCCAGCTAGGCTACTCACAGTCCTGGGAAACTTCATCTGGGGCCAGCAGTTCTCCTTGGCCACTTCATAGTCCCGGCATCTCCACTGGGTCTCCTCTGCAACCCACAGTTCATCCTCATGGCCCCATCAGGTCTCCATGCAGACATCCAGCAAATCTGCTTCATACTTCCCACGGCCATTTCCAAAACACAAGACCACGTTGCAAACTCAATGACCCTCTCTTTCCAGAATTTCTTATACTCCACTATACCAGGTAGGGTGCCAATTTATTAATCCTGGGGGAAATAAAGCAGACTTTGAAGAACAGAACATTCCTTGAGCACTCAGGCCCCTTCAAAAGAGTCTACATTCTTCCTGTTGCCTCAGTGCAGGTCAGCTGGCCCAGTTTCAAAGATTTTAATCTCTCAATTGCAGCTGAACGGAGAGCAGTTTACCCAAAGATTTTCATTTTTTTTTTTTTTCTGGGACACATCACTCTGCTCATACCAGTCCATTCCTATGCAAAGCAACCCTGCACACATTCTCAGGACAAGGGCATAAAGCAAGCTTCTCACACAAACTGCCAGCCCAGTCCAAGCAAAGCTCTTTCTTACCCTCATAAACCAAACCTCACAGTCCATAGTTCTTACTGCATTCAGGTCTTTCAACTCTGACCAGAATAGTCCATCAAGCTGTACTTACAGCACTGCAAGGTGTCTCTTAGGCCAAGGTTTCAAATCCTTCCTCATTCCTCTTGAAAATCAGCTCCAAAAGGCCAAAGCCACACAGTCAGGTGTCTAGCTACAAATGACACCACTCCTTAGAACCACATTACTATTGCAGTCAGGTTCACATTGCTGGCAGAAATCACCCAACCAAGAGTAGCTTTGGGGGAAAAAAGTTTATTTTGGCTTATAGGCTCGAGGGGAAAGCTCCACGATGGCAGGGAAAATAACAACACGAGCAGAGGGAGGACATCACTCCCTGGTCCACATTAGATGAACAACAGGAATAGGAGATTGTACCAAACACTAACAAAGAGACTCTGGCAACAACACCCATAAGCCCGCCCCAAATAATACACTGCTTCCAGGAGGCGTTAATTCCTAATTGCCATCAGTTGGGGAGAGTAGCATTCAGAATACTTAAGTTTATGGGGGACACCTGAATCAAACCACCACAAGGGTCCCCAGTGGAATAGGTGCAGGGACGAGGGAAAAGAGGGTACCAACACATGATGTATCCATACAAAATATGTTGTTAATAATAATAATAATGAGAAATAAAATAAAGAGTCACCAAAGACAAATAACTGAGAAGTTAGGTGAGTCTAAAGTGTCAAGTTCAGAGAAATTGCCATCTGCAAGATTCCTCACTCAGATTATCTTGTAAGTGTCTGAGGCTCTTGGGTTCTTCCGAACCTGAATATTCAGATAATACATTTATGTCAACAGTTTATGCAAGAAAGATAAAGGAAAACTCTATTTGCAGGGTCATTCATAAACAAAAAGGTCTTCTTCCTTAAAAGTTGAGTGAATAAATATATTTTAGCAAATTTTAAATTTTACTGTTTCCTCCTTAAGCCACCTTGTGGACTGGTTCCACTGACATTGAACAAAGTATTCTGTCATAAAACTAAAACTCTGGTAAATAATAGTAATTTGCTTCTTCAAAAGTGAGCGCTAATTCTATTCGTCAAATGTTTTTCATGACCTTCCTATCCATAGGATTCTGACTTGGTTCCCTCCAGACATGTCATATCCAGACAGCACTTGATTACCTCCTGCCTGGTGTGTCACTATTGCACAGGGGTGTACATCTTTCCAGATTGTTTAATTTTGTTTCTGGTAGAATCCCTTGCTTGTTTATACTGTGGTTGACCATTATCCCAGAAGCAGCTCACATAGCACTTTCTAGCATTCTAAGAGCTACAGGGAACTGGCTTCCTTCTTCTCAGTTCTAGAGTGATCTCTCACTATCCTATCTTTTAAATGACTATGCTTATACCTTTGGATCCATGCTGCTCTTACTCTGGGTTGGAAATTATGCTTTTTACAGATGACAGTAGATACTGAGGAGAACTAAGGTCCATCAATATAACAAGAAAACATAGCTGACTGCCTGTAAGATGAGTCATGTCTATCACATCTGCCAGGATCCAAGAGACATTACAAAGGAAATGCTATTTAAACACAAGTGCTAGGCTGGAGAGATGGCTCAGCAATTAAGATGCCTGCAAAGCCTAAGGACCCTGGTTCAATTCCCCAGTATCCACATAAAGTCATATGCACAAGGTGGCTCAGGTGTCTGGAGTTTGTTTGCAGTGCCTAGGGATCCTGGCATGCCCACAATCTCCCCTCTCTCTCTCTCTCTCTCTCTCTCTAAGTAAATAAATAAAATATTTTAAAAACTCACCAGAGAAGAAATTCAAAAGAATCAGAGCTCAACATTAAAGGAGACTTATAACATATTTGCCAAGGCTCAGGGAACATTGTGGACAATGGGGTAGGAAAGATTGTAAAAGCCACAGAGTAGAAAGGAGTAGATTGAGGCATTATTCCCTGCCTCCCCCCACCCCCGAAACTGACTGGTTTATTGATGACTCCACAGTGACTGCACTGAGGAGGGGTTGGAGGAGAGGAGTCATGGGTATAAACCAATGGGAGAACTACCAAGATGCAATATGTTCATACAGTAAAGTCACAATTAATTTTAAAAATGCCAAAAAGTATTTCAAGAGTGCCCTTTGACCATAAATTATCACTTAGTATTAATAATATTCACCAATTTGGTATAGATAGATAGAAATAGATAGAGGAAGAGAGAAATGTGTACATGTATATTCTGACATATATCACTGTTATGCACTTTCTGAAAATAAACAGTAAAATAGAACCAGTGTTTCAATGTCTATAGTTTTGTTGAGAATATATATGTCTTCCATTGAGAATTTCTTAATAACACAAAAGTACTTGTGGGATTTCTTTCTCATTGATTTGTAAAAGATCTTTAATGTATTTAGAATAACATGTCATCATTATCTGTCATAAATACTTTTGAAGTCTCTTTCTTCTGTTCTTATTTTGTCATATTTTGTAACTAGTCAAAGATTCTGATTTTTACAGAGTAAAATCCATCTTTTATCTCTAAACTTATCTGTTTTAACATTGACATAACCAACACATTTAATGAGGATTATAATGAATTCATTGGCACAGAAATTATTGATTTTTCCTTAAGATAATTGTAATTTATTTTTATTTTCTTATTCTTTTTTGTGATTTCTGTGCATTTGTGGAAATCATAGCTCTTTGGTACAACTTCTTGGGAGAAATCATTTATTTCCAGACTTGTTCCTTCTCAGCTCTTTTCATTTCTCCTCTCCAAGGATTAAAAAAAAAGAATTTTTTCACGTCATAATGGTAAATCTATGGCTATTATATTGATTATTTAAATAAATTACAAACATTTCTGATATATAATGTCAGAGCAGCATTATTTAAATATGTGTGGCATGCCCTTGGTGGAGATAGTGTTTATTTTGAAGGAAATTCACTAATATTCCTTTAAATAAAACCAATTAAGATCTTTGAATTTCTTCTCAAACATATCACTTGTATGTCTGAAATACCATGTGTAAAATTTTGTGACTGAGTCCAAGAATTCATGCATACTTCAGTGATTACTAATCAGATATCTACTCTTTGTAAGATTCAGTGCTAATTACTGAAAGCAACATAAAACAAGGCAGGCATGATTGCTGCGTTCCTGAAACTCACATTCTAGTGGGGGAGAGAGATAGCAAACAAATATACCAATAAAAAAGCAATTATAATTTTAATAAGTATTATGAATAAGTGAAAAGCACTACAAGAGCTCGTAATTAAGGTTATTTGAGGAAATTATATTAGCATTGAGCACTGAAGGATGGGAAATAATTAGCTAGTAGAACAGACAATCTGAGTTGGCCGTGTGGCTCACAGAACTCAGAGAAGCTGGTGATGCAACAAGGGCTGATGAATGTGGGGGTGGGAACTTGACCCCAGGTGAGTCATTTGGTGGAAGAAAGGGGAGAAAATCAATGCCTCTTTAGTAATAGAACAGACAGACACCTGTTACAAAGAGGCTCAGTGCATTCCAGTGGCTCTAGTCTTTGTGTTTGGAAGAAGTGGCAGGAGGGGACAATGAAGTTTATATCAGGGAGGCATAAGATGAGAATCAAAGACACAAAGGGACCCTAAGCACAACTTAAGCTCCGGTTACAGTTGTTCCTTTTGGCTGGATCACTCCTGTTCTCAATACAGTTATGTGCAATACTACAGAATGCTTTCCCATAAATCCTCCTTCCCATTGCTCTAACTTTTAAGCCAAGCCATGCTAATTCACATAAGCAAGTAAAAAAAGTATAGTCACACTCCAGACAGAGAAGATAACATATGCCAAGACTTACACCAGACAGAAAACATTGACAGAATCCTTCAAAAGATGCAAAGAGACATAGTCTAAGATGAGTCCAGTCAAGCAGGGAAAGCTGGGATCATGCGGGCCCTTAGAGGCATGTGTAGGATTTTGGATTTACCCTAAGAGAAATTTATACATTGATCCTACTAAAGCAGGAAGAAAAGCAAGCAAACAAGCAAACACAAAGGCAATTTAATGATTAAGAAATGTGTTCTTTCCAGGCTTTTGTTAATAGTCTCAGCAAACATGTTTGAATACCTGTTGTATGCCAAATGCTATAGCAGCATATCTACACATTGGGCAGGAAGAGAAAGGGAAGCCGCTTAATTTTCTAGAATGCATACTGAGAAGATATATTTTCAATAATTTTGGAATAACACATTTATAAAAATTACAATAAAAATGAAAACAATAATTCTCAACTGGGCACCTTTTGCTCCCAAATACCTCAGGGAAATCTGCTGATGTCCTAAATGCATTTTTTGGTTATCATGGTTGGAATAAGGGCTAATGCTTCCAGAGAGATCAGGGAAGCTGCTAAAATCATGCAATTCACATAACAATCCTGATAGAAGAGAATGATCTGGCCCTGGGCATTAGGACTGCTAGGGTTGATAAATCTGCTCAGAGGATAAATCTGCTCAGAGATGTGAAAGCTATGGGGCATGAGTGGAAAATTAGAGAGAAGGAATGATTTCAGGCTTGCTCCTCTTAGGTGCTGGAGTTGCCTATGTCCTTAGGACAATGAGGAAAGGAAATCCCTTACTCTCTAGAAATTCTAAGTAGGAAGATAGGGAAGTAAGGCATCCCCAGAGCCGCTCTGTCATGCTGAGACACAGATGAGCATGTTTTCTTGTGAGAGAATGAGAACGGAATATTTATCCCAGTCTATAAGGATATGACCACCCCTCTTTCCACTTTTCAGGAGGGAGTTCTTAGTCCCTACCTAAGAAAGCTTAAGAGAACAGTTAGAAACAATATCAAAAGAACAGGGAGGAATGAGTCAAGAAAAGCTAGCATAGATTTTCTTTTAGGCAGAAGGAGCCTTTAATGCAAAGATCTAGAGCCAGGAGAACATCCAGAATGTCTTGGTGCTCAGGTCCTCAAGACGTCTGGGGCAGACAGCCTTGGCAGGAGCTGGAGACTGGGCTGGAGACACAAGTCCTACCTGTCCAAAGCTGACCTGTAATGCTTCAGTAGTCAAGTTAACAGAACACAGAGTTGTGACCTGGTATATCATGAGGTGGTAACAGTGGCATTTTTAGGTTAATTCTGACTTAATATGCTTCACGTCTATTTTTATATGTGTGCCTACAGTGCCTCGGTTCTGTATTTTTCTGTGGTTGGATATTTATACTTAGAGTGTGATAAATCAGTGATAATGTTATTTGGCATGTTTCACAACCAGTCAGTTTGACTGGCATGGAGAGTCAATGTAGCATATTTTAAAACTGCTTAAAATTACATTGCTACAAGGCATTCACCTTCATTGTTTCTTGACAAACCCTCCTTTAATTTTATGTGAATGCTAATGTTTCATGATACACTCTTCATCCTAGTGGTAAACAATAAGCTGTACAGAACTGCAGAATGTATGTCTCAACTAGGGAGTGAGTTGAGAGATGAAAGAACAAGTAAAATATCAGGTGAACAGCTGGAGGGATGGCTTAGCAGTTAAGGCTCTTATATGCAAAGCCAAAGGACCTATGTTCAATTCCCCAGGACCCACATAAACCAGATGCACAAGGTTGTGCATGCATCTGGAGTTCATTTCCAGCAGCTGGAGGCCCTGTTGTGACCATTCTCTCTCTGTGTCTAGCTCTCTCTCTCAAATAAACAAATAAATAAAAATTTAAAATTATCAGATATAGAGTAATAGAACTTGATTCAAGCTGCCAGGGAATCATCTGTGTTTCTAGAATAATTCTTTTTTTTTTTTATTTTTGAGGCAAACTCAATGAATCGCCTTTGTGTGTATGTGTCTGTGTGTGTGTGAGAGAGAGAGAGAGAATTGGAATGCCAGGGCCTCCAGCTACTGCAATCAATTTCCACACATGGGCACCCACTTGTGCACATGTGCAAGCTTTCACGCTGTGTCACTGTGTGTCTGGCTTATGTGGGACCTGGAAAGTTGAACATGAGTCCCTAGGCTTTGCAGGCAAGCACCTTAACTGTTAAGCTATCTCTCCAGTAGGGTAACTCAATGCAGCTTGTTGTTTTCAGTATCTTTTATACTGCAGAGAACATGCAGGCTTCATTCCATCTATAAAGTTCTGTCACTCTTTGAAATATTTATCATTTCTATTTCAACCAAAGTTCACAATGATCCTGATATATTTGAGAAGATTAAAAGGAAACAATGATTTGTTTCTTTTCTGGTTTCAATTTAGTTTCTCTTCTAAAAAATATCATACTAAGACATGGGAAAGTGAGGCTAGGAGGTAGTTGAGCATTTGGAGAACTGTTACAAGCTCAAAGGAAAAATCAGGAAGATCAGGCTAACAGTCCAAAAGCAAATTTATACAGGTACCTAAAACTAAGACAAAACCAAGTCAGTGATAGGATGAAAGAATGAAAGTCCAATTATAAGAGGCCTAATATTGGCACAAAGACTCATAAAATTAATTCAACAAGATCTATGAGGGTCCCTGCTTTACACACTGAACTGCTCTTCCCCACATTTCCCATGGGAGCAAGAGCCAAAACTACTGAGACCCAGAAACTCTCCAGTGTAAATGTGGCCCAGGAGCTCTATTCTGCTGTGGGCACAGGGAGGACAGACCTTAGAAGGACAGGTGTAATATTATCACATCAAGATCTCTCTCCAGTGGCAGGAGAGGTGGGTTAGCAATTAAGGCACTTGCCTGTGAAGCATAAGGACCCAGGTTTGATTCTCCAGGTCTCTCATAATCCAGATGCACAAGGTGGTCCTTGTGTCTGGAGTTCGTTTACAGCGGCTGGAGGCCCTGGATCTCTCTATCTACCTCTCTCTCTCTCTCAAATAAATATATTTTTTAAAAGATCTGTCTCCATATGTCCTAAATGTGATTAACAATCAAAATGGGCCTCCCCCCACAAAGACACTTTCTAAGAACCTGTCTCAGAGCAGTACCTAAATAGATTATCTAAATTGGCCAAGAATTGGCCAGATAGAGAGCAGGCCAAGTCATGATATGACTTCCTGCCCTCTTAACTTGAAAACTGGCCAGTGCCATATAAAACAACGTAGAAAAGGAACAGCGATTTTAAAAAGCTGTCTTCCTAAGAAAGCATTTTTGTTTTGTTTGGTGTTGCTTTTTCATGATTCAAAGGTGTACAAAAAATAGAGACACTTAACACTAGATCTTAACCTCCTACATACATTTTGCAATGCACATAGGGACGAATAGAGGAAACAAAAATGTGGCCTAGTTTGCATAGTTAGGTGCTTCTGACACTGTGGGAACATGCTCTTTATTTGGGAGATCAATTGGCCTGCCTTACATGCAGCTGAGTGCCTTCCTTCTAAAGGCAGCTGCTATTTCAGTACTCCAGGTTCCAGAACTTTTTTTTTTTTTTTTTTTAATTTAGATTCTGTTGTTCTTGAAAATGTCAAGTACAAATTCTCTGGAATGTCTGGTATTTTAAATTCTCAAACAATTGACTGAGTGAATCTGTGTGTGGGAAAAGAGGCCAAATTAAGAACCTAGGGTTATTCAGCCTTGTGAGATTATTTTTATAATGAGCCATTTAAAAATTTTTCTTGCCGGCGTGGTAGTGCACGCCTTTAATCCCAGCACTTGGGAGGCAGAGGTAGGAGGATCATTTGAGTTCGAGGCCACCCTGAGACCACATAGTGAATCCCAGGTCAGCCAGAGCCATAGTGAGACCCTACCTTGAAAAAATAAAAAATTTCTTATCAATGTCCATTGGACTCTATGAAAATCTTCCTAGAAATAAAACTAAGACACATATAGCCTGAACCAGGAAAATTAAATAATATTCAATCCTTTAAAAATGGGCTGGGGAGATTGCTTAGTGGTTAAGGTGCTTGCCTGCAAAGCCTAAGATGCATGTTTGCCTCTCCAGGTCCCACATAAGCCAGATGCACAAAGTGACCCAACTGCACAAAGTCACACATGCACACACGGTGGCACACATGTCTGGAGTTTGATTGCAGTGACTGGAGACCCTCTTGCCTCACTCTCACTCCCTTATATTAAAAAGAAAAGAAAAGAAAAGAAAAGAAAAGAAAAGAAAAGAAAAGAAAAGAAAAGAAAAGAAAAGAAAAGAAAACCTTAAAAACATAAGGAACCATAATTATATTTGACACTTAAATCTCATCAAAGATGAAAAATGTAAAACATACTCCATAACACATAACACATGGGTGAAACCAAAGTGCAAGTCAGTACTAGAATAGACATTTTTCCCCTTGAAATGGTTTACACAAGTCATATTTTCATTTGAGCTACAGTTACTGAGTAGGGCAATCAAATTCTCTCCAAGAAATCTTCATCTAATGAAATACACAAGTCTCAGATTTACTGTGTGGCTGTCAATGTAACTGCACAAACTGGAGAACAGATGTGTGGCTGCAATCATGGAGAAGCTGAGCTGGACTGAGGAGCACATAAGGAACCAGACACACAGAGGACACCGAAGGCAAAGAATGTGGTGAGAGACTAGTGAAAGGGCTGCCTTACATCACAGAATGTGTTCGCTGGGCTTCTAGGCAGAGGAACTGAGACAAACTTCAGAACAAATTTACCTCACTAACAGCTCATGGGGAAAAAGAGAGCAATCATGAAAGGTTATTTCAGACAGTTCTTTCTGTCTAAACCTAAAAATCCAAGGCCTCTGAGTCAGGTAAAGAAATTATTTTCCTGTTAGCTAAAGTACTGTGCTGCACTGTGCTCCTAAAACAAAGTTAGCATACTGTTTGGGAAGCAGTGGGATTCTAGAAATTAGAAAAAGTTATATTTAAGGGAAAGGAGATAAATGGGGTTGACCAAACAATTGCAGAAAAAACAATGGAAAAATTTCAGAACACTACGTTGATCTTTGCATTCTTCCTTGGATAGTCCCTACGCAGAATGATCTTTAATAAGTAGAGGTAAATCTTCAAATGATCATAAAAAGTCTGCTTTGATGATTAATTGAAAAAAAAAGATGTGAATATGAAGTCCAAAGAAGAGAAGTCTAAAAGAGGAGACCAGTGTCTGAAAAAAACTTAATTTCATTAGCTAGAAAGAATATTATATGCTCTTTTCCATCCAAAATGGTTGATATTATACACCAGTCTGGAGGTAGACAGATCTATAGACATATAAATAAAGAAATACATGTAGAAATTTTAAAATGTGCCAAAAAACTTCAAAAAGATTCAAATAATTGGATCTATGAAACATGTAGCCAGTAAACCAGTGAAGTAGAAATCATGATAAGACTTATAAGGGGAAATCTGATTAGGAATGTTGTAGAAGGAAGTCATCTATGGGTTAGAGCTCAAATACATGCCCTTCAAGTACTTTTCAGTCCTGAAACTCTAAGTCAATATGGCTCCCAGAGAAGAGAAATTTTTGATGTTATGAGAATAATAAATACCTGGTTTATAAGAGTGAGTTCTAAAAATGGTTAATAATTTATGCAAAAATGTAAATTGGCCAGGCGTGATGGCACACGCCTTTAATCCCAGCACTCAGGAGGCAGAGGTAGGAGGATCACCATGAGTTCAAGGCCACCCTGAGAATACAGAGTGAATTCCAGGTCAGCCTGGGCTAGAATGAGACCCTACCTCAAAAACAAAAACAAAAAAAAAAAGTCTGGGGCAGGTGGCATTTTAAAGGATGACAGTCTTAAACTTATTCTGTATTTTCATTATTCACTTCATAATTTCTGCTCTAGAATAGCAAAGAACTCCAATTTAAGAGGTTTCTGTGTGTTGGCCAATACAGAAATTCTTGAGCCATAGCACTAAAACTTTGACACTAAGAGACAAACATCTCCACATTGAAAAAAGATTTAGACCTTTCATGGTGTGTCTAAAATCTGTTTTCAGACATTTTTAGGAAGACTAAATTCTAGTCAAGTATAGTTTAATATTCTGAATGAAACCATTTGCCAAAATAGAAGAAAAACTTTGTCTTATTGCTATTACAGTGGGTTGCAAGCAAGCCATATTGTCTACATATTCTCAAATGGTAATTTTTTCTTCTTTAGGATATAGAAGTTCATATCAACCTGGATTAAGATCTTTGTTATTTAAGTTAAAATTGATCATTTTTATAGGTATTAGGTTTTAAAGCTCATTATATCCTAAGACTTCCATTATCTAATTTGAAATAAAAGAAAACAGAAATACTACTAGTATGATAAAACAGAATGTCACCTTGCTTTTTTTTTTCTAAGAGAGAGAGAGAGAGAGAGAGAGAGAGAAAGAGAGAGAATGGGCACACCAGTGGCCTCTCAGCCACAGTGAACAAACTCCAGACACGTGTGCCCCCTTGTGGGCACATGCAGTATTGCGCCCTTGCATCACTTTTTGTGTCTGGCTAAACATGGGACCTGAAGATTGGAACCGGCGTTCCTGGGTTTGGCAGGCAGGCACCTTAACTGCCAAGCCATCTCTCCAGCCCTCCTTTTGCTTTTAAAAAATATCACAACACAGTTACAAAAGGCCTAGTACATGGGATAAGAAGCACAACTTACAAACAATTATCTTCCATGTGAGAAATCATTATTGGTTCATGGAAAGCCATCTTTGTTGAGCTGTTTGTTCTTCCCTACATGGTATATTATTTCCTCCTTTAAAAACATTTCCAAAGTCTTCCCACCTGGCAGCATCACAACACTTAAAAGCAGAAGCACAGTGTGTCTTTATGTGTTGATTTAAAACATACCCCATCTCAAGTTTGAAAGAATGCACCATGTCGAATTTGTGGTAGCTCCACAGTAATATCTAAGCCACAGGGAACTAAGTGTGATGAAATGATCTCCTTGACAGGGTGACAGCTATGGATTTCTGGGAGGAAATGTAGCAGAGAGTGATCACAGGCATTTCATAAAAAGAAGGAAGTCAAATGATAAACTAATAGTCTAATCTGTTTAAATTCACTTAAATACAGCCTCTAGGACAAAAAGTAAGGCCTATGGAAACTCTGAATATGTTCAAGAACTTAGCCACCCTAGATTCTGGTTCCCCAAGTCCCAAGCCCAAGACTTCTCACTGTCTGTGCTGTCAGAACCCATGACACAGAAGCCTGAAACACCAACTGCCTCAGGGAGCTCCGTGGGACACAGAAGATCCATGAGTAAACTTTGGCTTGTTAACAAGAACTGGACCTTTGAACAGAAACTATCCTTAGAATGAATTGGTATTACATTTATAAGAGAAGTTCAGATTTGAAACAGTAAAAAATATTTAAAAAAAAAAAAAAAGCAGCTGGTCGTGGTGGTGCACACCTTTAATCCCAGCATTCAGGAGGCAGAGGTAGGAAGATCTCTATGAGTTTGAAGGCCACCCTGAAAATACACTGTGAATTCCAGGTCAGCCTGGGCTAAAGTGGACACTACCTCGAAAAACCAAAAAAAAAAAAAAAAAAAAAAAAAAAAAAGCTTCCAAGAGCTTTATGACGGATGGCTATGAGACAAAGAGGATCCATTTATCCATTTTTCAAAGGGTTTACATCAGTATATACAGCCACACATATGTTCCCCAGTGTGTCTAGAAGCATAAACAATCACTGGACAAACCTCAATGAAGTCACTGGCACTTTGGCAATAGTAGTCATGTAAATAATGCACAAGAAAAGTTTCTATAAGAATGTAAATTGTTCAACATAAGTGATTAGATTTACATTCAAAATAATGCCTGGGAAAGATGAGTGGACATCACTCTAACATTTCTATCAAGGTAATATAGCATTTTCACTAATGAAACAGTTTCTTAAAAGTTTACAACCTTTCCAGGAACCATGTACTTGTATAAAATGCACCAAAATCTCCAAACAGAATCAAGAAAACTTTCAGGTCTGGAGAGATGGTTTAACAGTTAAGGTGCTTGCCTGCAAAGCCAACAACTTAGTTTCGATTCCCCAGTACCCATGTAAAGCCAGATGCACAGAGGTGCATGTGTCTGGAGTTGGTTTGCAGGGCCTGGAGACCCTGCCATGCCCATTCTTTCTGTCTGTCTCTCTCTCTCTCTCTCTCTCTCTCTCTCTTGCAAATAAATAAAATATATAAATATATATTTTAAAACAGGAAAACTTTCATGAACAACAATTAAGTATTTCCACAATTGACTATGGGTATTGTCCTTGTTTATATAAGTTACATATTTTATCAATTATAATAAAAACTTTATGTGGTGGTTTGCATGTAAAATGTGCTCTTGGGCTCATGTGTTTTTAACATTTGGTCCCCAACTGGTACTAATTTGGGAAAGTTGTGGAACATTTAGGAAGTAGAGCCTTGCAGGAGATGTTTCACTGGAGGCAGGCCTTGAAACTTTATAGTCCAGCCCCTTGCCAGTGCTAAGCCGGCTTACTCTTACTGGTTCCTCCCAGCAATGTGCCAAGATGCCATGGTGCCCTGGCTATCTGCTCTGCCATGCTTTCTTCACCATGATGAAGCGTCCCCTTGAACTTGCCAGCCAAAATAAGCCTTTTCTTTCCATATGCTGCTTCTTGTTGGCTGTTTTGTCCCAGCAATGAGAAGTTAACTGCTGCACTTGATTCTTAAAAACTATAATTGTATCCTAAAACAATTGCCAGCTCAAAGAGAGCTCTGAAAATTGCATTTTTTGTGGTAGTATTTAATTTCTTCCATACAAATATAAAGAGATTTCAAGAATTCTAAAGTTAGGGTGGAAAAATCTCTGCAATTTGGAAGTCTAAGCTGTGATTCCAGCAAAAGTGAAGACACTAGTCTAATTCTCATGGTATTTCATCAAACAAGCTACTCGGCAATCATAGCTTACAGTCACCCTTTCCTCCTTACTTCCCATGCAGATTTCTCATTCTTAAAGAAGCCTTCCAAACACCTACACTTTCCTCACATGTGAGACATTTACTCATTCATTACATACCAGCCATCTCTTGCTTTCCCTGACCCACTCAAGCAGACACATATGTATGTACTTTTGAGTAATTTTACATTTTTACAATATTAAACTGGAATTTATTATTTCTTCTGTTATTATCATATATATGGGCACATACTTTATAGTTCTTTGAATCAATAAGATTTTACTAGATTCTCATTGTGCTCATACTTTGGTTAAACAAATTTGTTTTCTTTAGTTGATAAAGTTCTTTGAGAAATAATGATCTCATTCTGATGGCATTTAAATAGCATCTGTCAAAAAATAGTCAACCTCTATTTGTTGAGCCAATGAATGAATGTACGCATGCATAACTAATTTACTGGAGAAAATGTTTGTAAGGAAAGAATCCAATGAGAATTTTATATTAACTCAGAAAGTGTTGATATTCAATATTTGACATGTATAAAATACATTGAGCAATCCACTATCTGGAAAATGTATGAGTCATGTTACAATGTCATTATTTGCATGTCCATATGACTGACCTATAGCAATAGATTCTCTTCAATTAAAATGAACTCTCTGATAAGAGTTCACCTAAGACAGTTTAAAAGTATATAAAATTTTAAAGCTTACTTCCCCTATATTTGACCTAACAGTCCTCTAGGCAGGAGCATTTTAGTGCTTCATTAGTCTTGAAGTAGCATTATCTCTGTTAGGAAAGGGAGTTTTACTAAAGCAACATCTGCTTCAGATAAGATATTTGCACACATGCTATAACTATTATCAAAGCCCAATAACTTATTAAGTTGTATGTCAACCTATTTTCTCCCTGAATCTTCTCTTAGCGGCATTGTCACTTTTATCTACAGTTGATTTTCATTTCTTTTTCAAACTCCAATACAGTTGCTTTGAAATCAAGAAAAGTTTTTCAATTGATTTCTCAACATTAACCTTTCAGTGAGCTAGTTTCAACTTGAAAATACATTATGAAACAGCTTGATTTTTTTCCTGCTGACAGGTGATGCTCAGTTTCCTCAAAATACTCCCACAGACACACATTTGCAAAAGCAGATGAGTTTCATGTATAGGCAAAGAATAGAGGCGCTGATCATTACACCATATTTCAAAACAGAAAAAAAAAAAAAAGAAAAGAACTGGGTCTGTTGGCACATGCCTGTAATCCCAGCACTTGGGAAGTGGAGGTAGGAGGATCAGGAGTTCAAGGTCATCCTCAGCAACAATACAGAACTCAATGCCAGGCAGGGCGACAGGAGACTTTATTTTAAACAGAGTAAGACAATGTTTCCAACAGGACTCATGTTTAATTTTCCAATAAATTCTTTTTAAAACTATCAATTCTAATGAGTAAATTGTAAATCTATCTATAACCAAATCAATAGCTTATACTTTATGTTACATTCAAAGAATTGTTATGTGAATAATCATTTTCACCTCTACACTAACATATTGTGAGAAAGTGAATAGCTATTGTTTCCTATTAGCTTACAGATAAAGAAACTAAAATGGTAAAAGCTTATATGGTTCACTCTAGGGCAGTCAGATCACACACTAAATCCTCCTGATTCCAATTTTTCTTCTTTCAGCACTCTGAACAGATAAGTTTCTTAAGCACAATTTCAAATTAGCTTTTCAGTCTGTATATCATATAAATGAAGTTTTCCATATTGATCATAACACAAGAAGTTTTGGGTTCCTCGCCAATATACCGATAAATGGGGGGTATTCCTGGATTCTTATCTTATGATTGCAAAGAACTGAAATCCACAGACCAGAGGATAATGTTTAAATAGACTTTATTAGATTAAGAGAAGGAAGTACTGAGAGCTCCCATCTTGTGGAAGGCAGTAAAGCTCGCCCTGTGACCCAGATTAGGTTGGCAAAGTAGAGACTGCAAAGGCAGGCTCCAAAACATTTCTGCTTATTCTTTTTATTCTTATTCTTTTTATTTTATTTTATTTTATTTTATTTTATTTTATTTTATTTATTTATTTATTTTATTTTTATTCTTATTCTTATGCTTATTCTTTTTATTTCTGCTTTTTATTCAGTCACCCTAAACTGCCTTAATAATGAACTTATATACATGTTCATCATGAGTGATCTTGTAAATAATTGTCTGATTTGCTAATTTAATATACATCCCTGTGTACTGCTTACTAATGTTAATAACATTCAAAGATGAGGACCAGACCTACATTACTAAATAACTTCCTCTTAAACAGACCCTCATTACCATATGAAAAAGTAAAAATCATCAAAGACATTTAAAATATTTTCCAACAGTCTGACAACTTGGAATATTGAATATTTTTTTAAAAAACTTTGAAATGGTATGGTTTAGTGACTTGATAATAAAGGCATTCTCAGCTGCATACTACAAAATCAACCAGCCTGGCAAGAAGTACATACGCACCTGTGCAAAAGTGGCTCCCAGCCTATGCAAGTAACCAACTGTTCTTGGATTGGATTTGTAGCTTGCTTAGTGGGACAGAACTCACACCTGGTACTGGGAAGCAAGTCAGAATTCTATGGACAAGAAACTCATAGACTCTCCCCCACTGCTTTTTGGCTAAGAAGAATGGGTATATATATCAAAAACTCTCTCAAATAACTATGAAGCAGATGGTACTTTGGTAAAACTCCCTTTCCTAACAGAGGTAATACTACTTCAAGACTCAAGAAACACTGTGACATATATTCCTCTAAAATGCTTATGCCCTGAGGACTATTAGGTCAAATATAGGTGAAGTAAGCTTTAAAAGTTTATATACTTTTTTATTATATATATTTTTTATTTATATTATTCTGATTTTACATTCATAGTATTGGTTCCATTGTCCTCCTCCCTGTCCTCCCTCTTTCAAAGGGACCCTCATCAATGGGGAATGTGGGTCATGCATTGTGAGGTTAGTCAAGAGTTCTGGGGGGTATGCCCCACTCTCTGTGCATAATGCCCCAACTTGTGACTCTAACAATCTTTCTGCCCCCTCTTCCACCAGTTTCCCTGAGCCACAATGGGGTCATTTTAGTTCTGCTTCAATGATGAGGTTTTGGGAGCCTCTGTGTCTCTGGATATCTGGTTTAGTTGGAGTTGGATGTTCTCTGTGTTTATCTCCTTCAGCCTTTTTCTGGTAAACTTTGTTTAAGGTGAACTCTTAGCAGAAAGATCATGTTAACTGAAGAGAATTCATTTCTATAGGTCATTCATATGGACATGCAAATCATGAACCTACAGTGAATGCCAATAACCCCACTGAAGAGGGCCCTCCATAGAATTAGGTCAGCAGAGATAGGATATAAGAGTATAAATTTAAAAAACAAAGCCAGGCATAGTGGCATATGTCTTTAATCCCAGTACTTGGGAGTCAGAAGTAGTAAGAAAATCACTGTAAATTTGAGGCCATCCAGGGACTAAAGAGTGAGTTCAATATCTGCCTGGGCTAAAGTAAGACCTTATCTAAAAAAAAAAAGGGGGGGAGAGAAGGAGGAGGATAAAAAAAGAGAAAAGAAAGAAAAGAAAAAAAAGAAAAGAAAAGAAAAGAAAAGAAAAGAAATTTCCAAGACCAAGATCAAATGTCTGGTGAGACCAAATGAACATTTCAGTAGTTGTGTAGCCCATCACCTTCTGTTTTAACATTGCACCTGTGAAAAACACATGGATGGAATAAATTATAAGGCTCTTCCCAGAAAAATTTTCCACATGAATTCTTTGAAATGAAAATTGTTGATCTAACATGTTATACTAGTCCTTCACATCACTGAAGCCTGTTATATCTATATACTGTTAGGACCACTATAAGTGATGTTTAATGACGGGCAAGGATAGTACTATATGATTAAGCAGGTATCATAGCAACAAGAACTGACTGATTTCAGGTCATTCATTTTTGTCCAGGATCATACCAGCCTCTGAAAAGGGGTGAAAATTGGTTTGTAAGAGGTGAAAAATCCTATTATCTTTAGCTTTAAATCACAGATATACTTGCAACACATAAACAGACATTCTATTTGTTGTTTTAAAGTTTCAATGGAAGAAAAGATCATTGGGGGAGGTGTCTAAAATGAGTTTTCCAAAAACAAGAATGAAGACATACTGCTCTAAGTAAGCAAGTTATTTAAAAAAAAACAAAAACATAATTCACTTTTATTTATTTATTTGAGAGAGAAAGAAAGAGGGAGGAGACAGAATAGGGACATCAGGGTCTCCAGCCACTGCAAACAAACCCTAGATTCATATGCCACCTTGGGCATCTGGCTTATGTGGATCTTGGGGAAGTGAACCTGGGTCCTTTGGCATTGCAGGAAAGCACCTTAACCACCAAGATATCTCTTTAGCCCTGAGTAAGCAAGTTTTTACAATATAGACTCCAGGTCAAATCACTGACGAACTCTCTTGCTTTAATCCTTGCTAGATGATGAAGACACACTATTAAATTAAGAAATTTAAAACAAATCATAGGATATTTGTTGACAATGTCCATTGTATGCCTGCAAACAACTATTTCTGTATTAATGAATTATGCACAGTCAAAAATAGCAAATGTTTTATGATTCCCATATCATTTTAGTTGCACAATTATGTAGCCATGATGTAACTTTCTTCAATGATTATAATCCCACTGTGGTGTTTTAATGTATGATGCCCCCCCCCATAGACTCAGGTGTTTTATTAAAGCTTATAACTTGGGTTTCCAGCTTCCTGGCTGAAGGAGGTGTCTCTGGAGGACCTGGGGTCCAGCCCAAAGTGTGTTTGGAGGCAGATCTAAATTCCAGGTATGCAGAGAGGTCTGAGCTCTGAAGGTCCTGCTGGTTGCCTCTTCATGCTTGCTGCTTTTTGGTGTTTTCTCACTGTTTGGTTATTTCTCTGTCTGCTTGGATTGTGAATGGGATCCAGCTTCTCCCTCCACTGATGGAACTTCCCCTGGGTCTTTAAGCCTGAAAAAAATCTCTTCTTCCCATTAAACTGTGTTTGGTTTGGTGCTCATCCCAGAACTGTGCCTGTCTACTATATCCACCTACTCAATAAGATTCATTCTCCTCATGGTATGCCCATTCACTTTTGCTTAATTTTTTAAACCCGTGAACCATCTTCTATAAACATATATGAAGGAAAAACTACAGTGAATAAGTATTCCTGCCATAACCCAAATAAAATATGTATACAGAGGCACACTAGATATAATAATTATTTTTATTTGTTTTAACTTTGAATATCTGGAAGTCCTCTAACATTCTACTTTCTCATACTTTCCTAAAACTACACATTCTCAATCGACAAATGAACTCAAGGCCTTAAAATTGGGGTTAAAGAAGAAAAACATATTTTTAAATGTAATTTTAGGTTGTTTTAAAAATGGAAGAAAAGGGCTAGAGAAATAGCTTAGCAGTTAAGGCACTTGCCTGTGAAGTCTAAGAACTCATGTCCAAATTTCCAGGGCCCACATAGCCAGATACACAGTGATGCAAGCATGCAATGTCACACATGCACATGCGTCTTGAGTTCGTTTGCAGTGACTAAAGGCCCTAGCACGCCCATTTTCTTTCTCTCTCTCTCTCTCTACCTCTTTCTCACTCCCAAAATAAAAAATAAAAATTATTTTTTAAAAAGGCAGCAAAATAATGAATACTGGAATACTAGAACCATTGAGAATCTGAGTTCAGTCCCTAGCACACATGTAAAATGTCAGTGTGGCCAGGCATGCTAGTAAACCTAGCACTGAGGTGGCCAAACAAAGGTGAATTTCTTGAGCTCACTGGTCAGCCAGTCTGACCAAAAAACAGCAATAAAAGATTCTCAAGGAAATAAAGTGGAAAGCTACAAACTTCTAAAAACTAAAATAATAAAATGCATCATTGATTTCTCAAACTCTTTTGTAGCTTCCGTTCAAAATTTTGAGAAAACAAATCCAAACTTCACATTTATCATATTTTAAAGAAGTGGCTATATCATAACTTTTTTTTTCTGTTAAGTATAGGTAAGAATAGGACATACCAAGCATGAAATACATGGATCGCCCCTCAGAGGACTTGTAGATGCCTGTGAAATACCAGCATTGACAAATAATAATACAAATGATCAGTCACAATTGTTATATGAGCTGTGTATGGCACAATATAGGCCTGGTCCTAGCCAGACAGCATGGCAGAAGAAAACAGGAAGTGGCTTCTGTGAAAATGGCATTCTGCGCAGGCTTGGTGTGACAACAGTTACAGTCCCATGCTCGTGAGAAGCCTACTACGAGATGTCCTATCCAGAGACAGGCTGTCATTGGTCACCAAAAGGGGACCACCCCATACAAGGATTAGCCTACCAAGCCCCTCAAAACCCATGTGCACTTCCTGAATAAACAAGTTTGTGGATTCTCGCTTCCGCTTTCACCCAACTCCCGGAGTCTGTGTCGTGACTCCGTGCTGCTCACCCCAACTCGGCAGAGACCCTATCGTCCCTCCTGAGCTTGCCTTGGGGGGACCCCAAAAGAGCTGCAAAAGGGTACAAGTTGCAAAGTAACTACAGAACAAGAAAACTCACAAAGAAGTAAGACAGGCTTTCTAGGGGAGATAACAGACACGAGTGTAGACCTGAAGTTAGACAAATGAATGATAAAATGTAAAAAGTATGAAGAGGAAAATGTAACAAAAGGAGCAAAGGTGCATTAAAGAACTTGCTAGAAAGTGAATTTCTGCATCATTTTAACTGAAAGGGAAGATGCCTAAAGAAGAAAACTTGAAAAAGTCATGCAGTGCTTATCACCCATGTCATAAGCTTGGAAATTTATGTTAAGGGTTCAAAGCAGAAAAGTAAATTTATCAAACACTTGTTTTAAAATTTACTTTAGTAAGTGCATGGTGAATGAACTAGAGTTATGTAATGTGGGATAAGAAAAGTTACAATAGGTCAGAGAAGATAAAGGCCATGGAGATTGACAGTAATAGATCTTAAAGATAATTAGGAAGTACATGTAATTGGATTTTAAATCCTTTATTGGATATGGGTAGAGACAGCAAGAAAGAGGGTATTAATTAATTATTACAAAGATTCTGGTCTGACGAACTGGGGACAAAAGCGAGTGTGAGCCATGGGTTGGGAAGGAGGATGTTCAGTAGTTTTTGGATGCTAATATATATTTGTTTTAAATAGCAAAACCAAAAACATTATTCATAGTAGTTACCTTCTTCTTGGTCCTGGGGCAAAACACCCAATCAAGAGCAGCTGATGGGAGGAAAGAGTTGATTTCAGTGTACATCCTCAAGAGGACGTTCCATTATAGCATAGGAGAGCAGAGGCTAGGCATCACATATTACCACAGCAGCTGGCAGACAGTCCCATGATGAGCTAGGTATGGCAAAGGGGCTGTGCTATAACACCTCAAGGCTGGTTCCAAGCAACACAGCTCCTCCAGCGAGACTGCCCCTCCCAAATACTCCACTAGCTGCAGACTGAGTATGAGGCTTAATCACAAACCATGAGGCTATAGAGGACACCTTACATTCACACTACCACACTGATGCTGTTATGATTTAAGGAGAGTGAATTTTTAAAACGCATTTAAGTAAGCAGCAAGGATATCAAAGTGTTGGGATGGAAAGTACTGTCTGGGCTCAGTTTGTCTTGACAGTAAGCTGATGACATTATTGATTTCTCTCCTTTGACTTCCCTCCAGAGCTGCTCTGTGACTCAGCCAGGAAAACTCACTCCAGGCACAAAAAAAAAAAAAAAAATTATGGTGTGTGCTTCTACTCTTAAGAACTAGATGTGGGTCTGACTAGTCTTAGAAAACATAAAATTTTCAGCATGCTCCTTCCTTTGACCACACTTACGCTGGGTTTCCAGTGCCTGTTGCCGTACACATTTGTTGACCCGTGGCTAGTCTGTTTCACACTTGGGCTCACCAACTGACTGTCCTAGAAGTCTTTAAAACTTCAGCAAGGTGGAGGCCAAATTTTGGCCAAGAGCAAATGGAGGGGCAGGGAGAACACACATTAACATTCTATAGATACACTTTGGAATATGATCATTATTTAACATGTATATATGTGTTTCATTCAACAATGTTAAGACATTTTACTAGAGTCAAAAGATTCTTGAAGGAAATGCTTTTGTTTTCATTTATTTATTTATTTTTCAGTCTGGTTTGTGTGTTTCGGTAGATGCTTTAGAACTATCCAAAGAAAAAACACAAGAAAAAAATAAAGGTTAAGGCAAACTATAAAGTATGCCTAATTAATGAAAGATGATTAATGGAATTATGAAAAATGTATAAAAAAGAAAAATATGAAAATAATATCCACAAATGCAGGTTAAAATGAGAAAGAAGTTACTAGATACAGAGAATAAAAATGATGACCTAATTAAATAGTAAAATTCCTACTCTGTGGAGAGGGGCAGCAGAAGAAAAGATAAAAACATTAAAGACAAAATTAAAGTTTTCTTAGAAAACCTGAACAAAACCTTGAAAAGATTCAATAATTAAAGGAGAGGAAACCTAAATAGATATTGTCATTTAAAAATAATTTCAAGAAACCATCTCAAAAAGTGCTCACATTACCCTCCTCTCTCTCCTAAAAACTGATTTTCTACAGCTAGTACAGGGATAAGCCTGCATTAAAACTCGGACTGTTTGGACCCCTGAAACTGGGCTGCAAGGCTGATGCTAATAGACTGAGTATGTAAAACTAAAATGGCAAATTGTGAATCATTCATAAAGCGCTCTTATAAAACCACAAGAAAAACAATATCATATAAAAAAAATGGGAAAAAGATGGGAAGGTAATTAATAAAAACATTAATTATTAGTAACTCAATAAAAGGACTATCATCACTGGGAATAGGAAGTATAAATTAAAACAGCATGAAGTTGGCCAAGATTTAATAGGATAAAACTCTGTGTTGACTAATGTTTGTGAAAAAAGATACTCTCATTACGCACTGATGGGAATGTAAGCTGAAATGTTTGTATAGTGACAATGTATCAAGATATAAACATTGTAACACGTAGGCCAGGCGTAGGGGAGCACGCCTTTAATCCCAGCACTCGGGAGGCAGAGGTAGGAGGATCGCCATGAGTTCGAGGCCACCCTGAGACTACATAGTGAATTCCAAGTCAGCCTGAGCTAGAGTGATACCCTACCTCAAAAAACCAAAATAAATAAATAAATAAATAAATAAATAAATAAATAAATAAATAAAAACATTGTAACATGTATTAATAAATGTATATTTTATTGGTCTAGTATCATTTTGATTATATTGGTATTTCCTTATATATTTTAAATATCTTAAAACAACAGAAAAAAATATAATTAATACCACTGTCAATATATAATAGCATTTAAAATTTTAAATCATTTTGACCTAATAATTCCCTCATTACAAATGAAGCTTACATAAGCCTCCATAGGATAGATCAGTTAGGTACATTAGTACTCAGTGAAACATTATTATTACTAAGGAAAATTAAAACAGCTCAAATAATACTTTAGGGTAGTTAAATAAATATTTTCAGAGAAACATGAAGAAATGCTCTTAATGATAAGTGAGAAAGGTGGTAATAAATCTATGGAAACACTATTTCTTCTTACTATATGAATATTATTTCATAACTAATCATAGTATATGTATATCATGTGGTTTTAAATTTTCTCTCTATGGTTTATCTCTCCATATTTCCCCACATTTTCTCATGATATCTTATACCCTGGATTATATGATTACTTTAAATAACCTCAAATTTGAAAAGTCTATAAACTGAGAAATGTACAATGAATACGATTAAGTTTTTAGAGTTACATAAGGTTCTCAGAGAAGTCAATAAAATCATTAACCTGAGGGTTTGGACCATAGTTCAAGGGTAGAGCACTTACTTAGCATGTGTTGAGGTCTTGGGTTTCATCCCCATACTAACAACAACAACAATAAAAGAAAAACCAAAGAAAACATTTTTAAACTGTGAAAAGAATTTATCAATAATCCAAAATAATAGATGTGGTAGTTTGAGTATATGCGCCCCCCCCCAATATACTCAGTGTTTTATTACTTTGTAGTTTGGATCTGCAGAATGTGGTAGTTTGAATATATGTCCCCCAATATATTCAGTGTTTTTTTTTTTTTTAGTTATAGTTTGCATCTGCAATCACCTTGCTAGAGGCAAGGTCACTGGGGGCCCCCCGTCTTAAGGTGTGGTGATGGTTTGAGATTCCATTGTAAAGATATGCAAATATGCCTAGCAGGAGTTCCTGAAGTGTGCTGTGTGACCTTTTGGCGGTAGTTTTGCTCTGTGTGCTGTGGTGGCTGGTTGGCTTTCTTTCTCTCTGTTTGGCCCTGTGAAGAGCAGGCTGCTTTTCCTGCCTTTATGGAACTTCCCCTGGATCTGTAAGTTTCAATAAATAATATCCCTTCCTCCATAACTGTGCCTGGTCTAGAAGTTCATCTCAGCGAACCTGAAGCTGTCTGCTACAATCCCCATACTAACAACAACAACAACAAAAGAAAAACAAAAGAAAACATTATTAAACTGTGAAAAGAATTTATCAATAATCCAAAATAATAGATGTGGTAGTTTGAATATATGTCCCCCCCCCCAATATACTCAGTGTTTTATTACTTTGTAGTTTGGATCTGCAGCCATCTCACTGGAGGCGGTGTCACTGGATGGATCTTAGGGCCCAGCCCTAAGGTATGGTGGTGGGTGTGAGATTCCAATCTAAAGAAATTCGAAGTGTACCTAGCTGGAGTTCCTGAAGTGTGCTGGGTGGTGTAGCTTTTTGCTTTTTGGCTTGTGCTTCTCTGTCTCTGCTTGGATCTGTGAAGGGAGGCCAGCGTCTTCCCCTGGATCTGTAAGCTTCAATAAATATCCCTTCCTCCATAACTTTGCCTGCTCTGGAAGTTCATCTCAGCAAACCTGAAGCTTTCTGCTACAACAGAAAATGTAAATTATTTAAAAGCTAACATTTATCCATCCATTAATACTCAAAAGGATGAGTTAAATGAAAAAGAGAATATATGTAGAATTTTTAATTAAAAATTTAGCAACCAATTTTCTTAATGATGAGATAGGAAGTCATTTAATTCTCAAGAATTTATTCTTATATTTCCTTCCTGTATTGAAAAAGGCTACTATGTTTTCCAGAGTCTCTTGCCATCTGGTTTCAGGTAGATTTTGCCTTTGGGAGTATAGCCGCTCTTAGGACATGCTTCCATCTCTCAGAACATAGCTGCCCGGCAGCCTCCAGTGGCTCCACCTGTGGGTCCACAATGGGATTCCTTTCAGGCCACACATTCTCCTGGCTGAGAGACTGAGAGAGACAGAAATAAGCCACCCTGCCCATTATGGGACTCTAATTTCTCTCCCTCTAGTGTCAATCTTTACTAGGGATTCTCAGTTGGCATGTATAAAACTCTTCAAAACTATGTTCAGGCTTGAGTGTCTTCCTCCTAATCCTTCCTCCTTCTTCTCTTCACATGTATGAGGCCATCATTGTGGTCACTGGGCCATCTCACCTTCTCACCCTTCTACCCTCTCCTTGGTACACTGGTTGCACTTTGAACTCTACCTCAGACTCTGTTTCTTGAACAAATGATGAAGGCATCTGTTTCTTTTCTTGCTTCTGAATTCAGATTACAGGGTAGGACAGTATGCCTGTCTGGGCTCTGTCAGCCTCAGCAGAGTAGAGGACTGTTGGCAACATCCAGCCCTCCAGGGTGCTTAAATAACTCCCACTACAGTTCAGATTCAGGCTCAGATTCTCTTCTCTAGAAAAGACTTCCCTAGAATCCTCTCCAGAACTTGACTTAAAACACCACTTAAAAAAAAAAAAAAAAACCTGAATGCTTAATAGACAGTATACTTTTGGTCTCCCGAATATCTCAGTGAATGGATGAATAAGTCATTAAAGTAACCAAGAAACAAATGAAGAGCTTCTTTTAAATTTCTAGCAGCTGTTCTGTCACACATAGATCAAAATCTTAATTGTATATTTTGCTTGTCTTTGAAAAAATCCATTCCATCAAGAGTTTTAATTTGGATATTGATTTTCTTATATTAAAATGAGGGTAGTGTATATTTAACATAACTTAATCAAACTAGCTTATGGAGGTTTCTTTTTGTTATATAACTCCTACCTGTATCACTTTCAGGAAAAAAAAGATAGAGTTGCTTTTCCAAACCAAATACTTAGTGATGACTCATTTTCTTTAGATTTAGTTCGGATGTGGCGGATAGAAGAAGAAAAGACAAGAAAACATATTAGCTTTCAAAGATTAATGACTATATTTTTTCTTTGGGGAACTTGGTGTCCTAAACTAAAATGTTTTCTCTCTGATCCCCAAGATCTGAAGCTGAACCTAACATAATTGCTTCCAAGGGGGAAATACTGCTTATATTTTTTGATTGGCTGTCACAATGTTCTGAGTTAATCTCCTCCGAAATGCCCAGCTCAATATAATTGTAAGAATCCAGGCAACATCTTTTTGAGGCAGTGAGAGCAATAAACTTATTTGTCTGTGTGTGAGGGGCTGTTAATTCCCAAAGCACAGAAAATTTTATTAAGAAGATGACAACCATTTCTGATTTTTGGATGTTTGTTTTTGTTTTCTGTTTTTTTTTTTTCTTTTTTGAAAACATATGCTGTGGATTAATAGAGTGTCCCTATGTCATATTAAGAAACAGGAGTGACACAATTCTCCATTTACTTCCTTTTGAGAGCATGGTATTACTGCGCTGGTATTTTGGTGGAGCTATTTATGTAGTTAGTTCTTTCATCTTCCAATGTGCCTGTTCTGAAATGGCCTATTCACCACCCTCTTCACACAGGCTTGGTTGTATGCACACCACTCTCCTTGGGATTCTCATTATCTCCAAGCTCTCTTGAAGGCATCCATACTTATTGATGCTCTGCCTGGAACATTCTTCTCCTTGATATTCCCCTGGTAGAAATGTGAGGTTCTACCCCAAGGGCTTATTTAAAATTGTAATTCCTCCCTACCACTTCCTCTGCCTTCTTTTTTCTTTGTACATTTTTCAAGGCATTTATAACATAATGTATACCATTTTATTTCTTTTTCTTTTTATTATATGTTTTCCCACTTCACAGATAAAAGCTCATAAAGACAGATTTTTGTCTTATTTATATGCTACTATATTTTTAGTCCTGATGTAGGCACTCAAAATCATTGAGTAAGCAAGCAGCTTTTCCATAGAAACTATCCAATCTAGAATATTCCCACAAAGAATATAGACCATGGAGTCTAGGAGTACTGGTTCACAGACAGGAGATGCATTCCCCAGGGGAAACGGTTCCACTAAGCAAATGCTTCCACTACTCCTGGAGCAGCCCAGGCTTCTCATACTTATGGAGTGACAAAAGTATGGGGGTTAAATATGTTTTGGGCAAATGATGCTGGAAAGATGCTGTGCCCTGAAGGAATATGTGAGGCACTCTGGAGGCTTGAAGGAATATCTTAGGTACTAGGATGGTCCCTTGGTACATCCCCTGGTGCTCCCACGGGCAGCTGAATAAAGATGAACATTATGATCACTAGGGCTCAGAACATCAGGCATGGCTGGGCTGGGTGTGATAGAGAATGTGTGTCAGAATGGGCTGGGCACTGCATTGTTGTGGGAGTTAACCTTGTTAACACCTTAAGTATGTTTATTTAGAGCTTGTGATCAACTTGAACCTTGAGTCCCCTTGTCTGGACATGATGACCCTAAATGAGAAACAGATGGGTCCAGGGACTACAAGCAAGAAACTGTGATCATACAGTGTCAAGATCCTCTCCCCACTGTGTACCTTTGCTCCACTTGCTCCAGATGTTAGCTGATTCTAGTTTCCAGCTTCCTTTTTCTTTGGAGATTGACCATCTTTTAAAAAGGAGCTACTGCTCCAGGAAGGCTACTCCCTGCTGTGGATAATAGGCTAATAGCCAAAGACAGATGGACAGAAGGACAGAACTACCTGTCCACCTGGCCTCAAGCAAGAGCACTATTTGTAGGTGGTTAGTGTTTCAGAGAGGGGCTATAGACCTGATTCTCCAGCAGAGACTCTGAGCTGAGCCCTCATCTCCTCCTCTGGGTCACATTGCTTGCTCTCCTTCTCCTAGAGATTTCTTTAATAAGTCTCATAAACAAGAATTCCTGATATGGTTTCGCTTCTAAAGAAACCTACCAGAGACTCACGACATCTGTAAAACATCTTGGAAAAATGTATGCTAATCATAGACCTAAAAATTCTCACAAATATGATTTCATAACATTAGCTCAGAGGAAAAACAAAGTAATCCCAAAACTCTATAAAGTAAATTTGATAAGTGACAACCACTAGAATGAGAATATGAAATTTTATAAAATAAACAAAAAAACACATATAATATAAAAATAGAAAATTGCAAACAAGAGTGAATAAAAAAGTCTGGGCATAGTGGCACACACATTTCATCCCAGCACTTGGGAAGGCAGAGGTAGGAAGATGGCTATAAATTAAAGACCAGACTGAGCCTTCAGAGTGAGTGCCAGGTCAGCTTGGGCTAGAGTGAGACCCTACCTTGAAAAACACAAACAAAAAAGAGTGAGTAAAGGGCTGGAGAGATGGCTTAGCGGTTAATGCACTTGCTGCAAAGCCAAAGGACCTCAGTTCAATTCCCCAGGACCCTTGTAAGCCAGAAGCACAAGTTGATGCATGCATCTGGAGTTCATTTGCAATGACTGGAGGCCCTGACACAACCATTCTCGCCCCCCCCCACATCAATCTCTCTCATAAATAAATAAATAAATAAACAAATAAATAAAATATTAAAAAAGAATGAGTAAAAATGGCATCAAATGCAAGCAAATTACCAGGAATAAAAGAAATTGTTAGTGGCCTATAATAAATTAAACTAAATCTGGGGATTAAAGAAATGATCTGAATAAATATTCTAAAATGCAAAACAGAAAGATTTTAAAGGTTGTAGATATAAAATAAAGACAGAGAACAGTGTTAGAAAAAAAAAAAAACTGGCAAACATAACACACCTAATCAGAATTCTAACTTAGCAGCAGAAGAGACAGACCATCTACAATGCTTTGATATTGATAGGTCATATCAGTCCAAAGACTGAAGACATCACAAACCCCCAAATACTTACCAAGGTGTTATACATCAGAAACTTAGTTATGATTCATTGTATTATAATAAATAGTTAGTTAACGGGCCTGACTTTCCTAGGCATTATCAGGCCAAATGACCTGCATGAATGGTAGAATGCTGCACAGGAAAATGACAGATCACTAGAGATGCTTCCTATATATGCAAGAGGAAACACATATTTCCCTCTTATGCCAAAAAGAAGAAAGTCTTTTGCTGCCTTAAACCTGAATGGAAAGGAGTTTACTTTTCCCTTAGCCACTTAAAATCAAGTGTGTATATCCCAAGGCCTAATATACTTCAGATGTCTTCAAAGTTTTGGCTTCCTACCTAGGCAAGAATACTACAGTCTTTCTAGTATCCTAAGAGCTTAATCCAGGGCCATAATGCAGCTGTAACCATTTAGGCCTCTTAAGGAGATAAGGAGTATTTCATTATCCATTTGAACCAAAGTAATTAGCTGTACAAATGACTCTAGATCTAATCCTGTGGCAGATGACTTCTCAGACACCTGTGTCATTGTATGGGAGACTGAAAGCAAGAGAAGGCTTAATTCCCTGCCACAAGAGACAGGCACATAATAAACACTACTTCAGTGTTTGCTGTGTCAATAACAGTATAGTAAATTAATGAAATAATAAAGATAATAGCAACAAGCTATAAAACACAGTGTTATAAATAAAAGAATCAACAAAGGCACAGTTGGTTCTTTGAAAACTAATAAAATTAACCAACATCTGAGCAGAATACTCAAAACAAGAAGAGTGAGAAATACCCCAGCTAAAAGAGGAGACACAAAGAGAGCTGAAAAGAAAATGCTTTTAATAACTTTATTAATACTCTTGTAGTGAAAAGCCATTTGCTATTATTTCATAAAATTGAACCCATGCATGCTCTGTGATCCAACAATTTTGCTCCTAGTAATGCTGCCTCAAGAAAAAACTTGTCTGTGTGCACACAGACAAAAGTATAAGAATGTTTCTAGAATCATTCTTAGAAGAACAAAACAGAACACTGAGTTTCCATGTATAATAGAATGAACACTATGTTTGTAGTGACTTCACGAAATAATGGATCAACTTAAAAAATCATATATTATTACTGCATAATATACATTATAGCAAATCTTACAAACATTGGAAAAATAGGAAAACTGCAAAATAAATATAATGGAAAACTATTTATGTAAATTTAAGAACTAATGAGTCTACAGAGTTCTGGCTTGAAAATAAAACATTCCATAGGCTCATGTGTGTTTCCAGCTAGTAGCACTGTTTTCTTTTAGAAGGTGGAGCCTTGCTGAAGAAAGTGGGTCACTGTGGTGGGCCTTGAGGTTTTATAGCCCAGCAACACTTCCTGTTCACCCTCTGCCTCCTGCCTGAATGATGAGGATCTGGCTTTCTACTCTTGCACTCTTGTATTCAACACTGTAAGCTAAAAATAAGCCCTTCTCTTCCTTAAGTTGCTACTGGTCAGGTATTTGCTCATAGCAACAAGACACATACACTACTTGTTCTTTGAATTTTTGTTGTTTATTTATTTATGTGTGTGTGTTTGTGTGTGTGTGAGAGAGAGAGAGAGAGAGAGAGAGAGAGAGAAGGAATGTACACTACAGGGCTTCCAGGCACTGCAACTGTACTCCAGATGCATGCACCGTTTTGTGCACATGACTTTATGTGGGTACTAGAAAATGGAAGCTAGCTTTGCAGGCAAGCACCTTTAATCATGGAGCTGTTTCTCAAGCCCAGGCTCACCTGGAAATCACAGGGATCCTCCAAAGTCTCTGGCCCCTCCTGAGTGCTGGAATGAAAGGTGTCTCACTCTAATTCAGGCTGACCTGGAATTCACTATGTAGTACATGAATACTTAGGAAAGATATCATTCAGTTTATGTATAACCATACTTCCATGGAGAAATGATTATAAAAGCAAAGAAATTATAATTAAAATACCAAGAACAATGGTTATACTAATATAGTAGGAAAAGAGTGAGGGAATGAAGTTAGAATGTGGGGACAGCCAATGCGAATAGCATGAAAAATGCTATTGTTCTCGACTGACTGATGAATACACTAGTGCACATTTTTATGTTATCCTTACTATTTTGTATGAGAAATCTGAAATCACTCAAAACAAACAAAAAACAAATAAGTAAGGAGGGAAAGAAGAGAGGGAGTAAGCGATGGGGAAAATGAGAAGTCTTCTATAAAATGTTTATGCAACATTGTGGAAGAGGAAATAGATTGCAAGAACTATCAGGTGGAAGGAGGATTCTGAGTCATTGTCCCCCCACAGACCGACTTGTGTATTCATGACCCCAGAGTAAACACCAATAAACCCACTGAAGAGGGCCCTCGGTGGAATGAGGTGGGGGAGAGGGAACATAAGAGTATAATCCAGGGGCTGGAGAGATGACTTAGCCGTTAAGACACTTGTTTGTGAAGCCTAACAACCCAGGTTCAATTCCCTAGGACTCACATAAGCCAGATGCACAGGGTGGCACATGCATCTGGAGTTTGTTTGCAGTGACTAGAGGCCCTGACATGCCAATTCACCCTCTATCTATCTACCTCTCTCTCTCTTTCTCATACATAAATAAATAAGAGTATAACACAATGGGGATATGACCAACATGAGGTATGTTCATACAGTAAAGTTCACAATCAATTTAAAAAAAAAAAAACTCATCCAAAATACCCATCATCAAATGGGAATGGAACATCAAACCCACATCAAATGCTTTCTTCTGTAATGTAATTAACTTGGTAGTTAAGTTTTTCTAACCCAATATATAACATTTTATATCCAGAATGTATTTGCTTAGCAAGTAGTAAGAAGAGATCTTAGTTTAGTCGTTAACATAGGACACAACACAACATAAAACTCTGAAAGGCTGTTTTAGCCATGCATGGCATGCAGTGTATATCCTGAGTAATCTTTTTGAGTGATTCTTTTTTTTTTTTTTAACTCCATTGCTTGGCATTTGTAATGAGAAAACATCTTTATCAAGGACATTTGCTGTGCTGGCCTGATTCCCACCATTCCTCTGCTTCTCTCATATTTTTATAGGCTGGAAATGGACACTGGGGGGATAGTAGGAATGGAGTATGTTTTGTTAAGCCTGAGACAGGGTGTGGCTCACACTGTTTGCAGCTCTGAAAAGTAAGTCTTTAAAGAACACTGTTTTGACCTTAGGCCACGTTCATTGTTGCCAGTTTGGGGCTGAGGGAAACCAGCTCAACATCTTTTTCATTAAACATTATTTATTAAAGAGAATTTAAAGTTTTATTTATAGATCAGTGTTCTGTATTAAAGAAAACAATGTTGATTTACACACATACCTATCTGTAGGTCAAAAAAAAGGGATGATAAGGCTGGAAAGATGGCTTAGCAGTTAATACACTTGCCTGTGAAACCTAAGAATGCATATTCCACTGTCCAGGTCCTATGTAGGCCAGACATACAAGGATAAACAAGCATGCAAGGTTGCACATGCACGTGGCTGAAGGCCCTGGCATACCTCTCTCTTTCTCTCTCTCTCTCACCTTTGCTCTTGCTCTCACTCTCTTGCATAAAATAAAAAGACCAGTCTGTTGGGCTTGCCTCAAAAAATTTGGGATGATAAAATATGAGCAAACTCTCCACAAAATGCTATTTTACATGAAGTCTCTTTTTGGTCTTAAATACAAGAGAAGGGGTTTGTTTTACAGGAATCAATCCCTCATTTCATATCTTTATTCTCCCTTGTGTTCAAAAAATGTTCCCTCTAATGCTAACTAAGACCATGTGTATAATTTAGTGTTGTAAAATTCAAAGAAGTTAATTTCCCCTTCATCTCAAAATAGAACAAGAAAGTAAATTGCTGGTCTCTAGATTTTATAGTGGACTGAGAATGAATAATAAAACCATATTTTACAGGAAAGTCTAAATTGACATCTCATGTTATAAATACTTGATTATGGTAGGTACAATGTAGAAATAGCCCCATTTCAACTCATTTGGAAAAGGTAGTTACTCACTATGCTGAATCTAATGGCCAGGAAGGAAAATGGAAAAGACATAATTTTGAGCTGTCAGCACATACACATAGAACAAACAGACTTGCTCTATTCTATGACAGAACTAAACCTGAATAGCCTGCAGGAAATAGTGCCCACATGGCAGTGGAAGAAGGATGGAAAGATGGCTTAGTGGAAGAGGCAAAAGAAATACAGTCAGAGGTGAGAAGGAAATGTTACATATTGTGTGGTACATATTACTGAAACATATATTATGAAGAATATTTCTTTATGAAGACGAATGCAATCTGGAATTCATCTTTATTATATGCCAACTCAACAATATTTCACATCACTGTCTTCAAAAGGGAGGAAAGACAGCATTAAAACTTCATATTATTTTAGCAGTATTTGCAGAAATGGCAATAATCCTAGAAATATGTTTCTCTTGGAACTCTGTTATTTTACTTAATGAGAATGGTTGGGGGGGGGGGACTTGTACCTAAAAAGTTTAACAGACCAGTGAAGGCAGAACTGACAGTCTGAGTTCAAAGGAGTCATCACACAGAGAACAACAGATAAATGAGAAGTCCTTACCTTTGTGATGGTTTGCACTGGACACAACTTTCCCCCACAAGGTTACAATAAATATTATTATCAGTAGCTTTCCTTTTGTCGCTTTCTGTAAGGATCTCTTACTCATCCTGCAAGGAAACAAAATTATCTTAAAAATCCAAGGCATATAAAATGGTGCTTTTCCATTGTGATTTTGTACCACATTTAAGCCATCCATTACCCCTTATCACATTTGCCTCCTGAAAATTATATTCCTTGAATGTAAAATGATGTTCATTATATATAAACTATATTTAGCTTTGTTCTTGCTATGGTCTGACACTTGGTCTTACCACATAGCCCAGGTTGGTTTCAAACACACTCATCCTGCCTCATATTCCCAGATGCTGGGGTTTGAGCTTGAGTCACTATGCTCAACTATATATAAACTATGAACAAGGGATGGAAAAGTTTTTCAAGCAAAGCAACTTCATATGAGTCAAGAATCAAGTGAAATCCTGCCTCAGTCAGTCTTTATCCACTTAATAAAATCCTAATTCAATTTGAAAATAGGACCATTTCCTTGTTCAAGTAAGAACAGATTTAACTTAAAAAAAAAATTAAGAGGGCCAGAAGAAATGGCTCAATAGTTAAAGGCACTTGGTAGCAAAACCTGAGGGCCAGAGTTTTATTCCTCAGAACCTACATAAATTCAGATTCACAAAGTGGTGTATTTATCTGGAGTGCATTTGCAATGGCAGAAGGCCCAGGCATGCCCATTTTCTCATTCTCTCTCTCTCTCTCTCTCTATCTCTCATGCTGTCTATTGCTGTCTCTTCCCTTCTCTCTCCCTCTCAAATAAATAACTAAATATTTTTTAAAAGTAAGGACATAACTAGCTATGGAGGAGACTCAAAATTCATTAAACTTCAGAGAATCAGCGACTATGGAGTGTTCAACACAAAATAAGCTACTATATCACCCTCTTCAAGGCTCAGGGAACAATGTGCAAAAGGAGGGAGAAAGAATCTCAGTGCTAGAGGATGGGGAGGAGTGCTTTGGAATATTCTCATCCCAGCATGATACAGCCATCACATTCATGACTTGAGTGACTTTGTAAACTGCACAAGACCTGCTCAATACTGAGCTCATTTACATTCCATCATGGATGATGCAAGAGGTCATGAAATCCCCATGTCTCTGAGTTTTTGACAGTTAATGGTGACTGGAGTGGGAGGCGTTCATTGCAATGGTATCACTACTTGTAGGACCCATTCTACTCTGACAAATAATCCCCACCCATGCAAATTTAAGAAACCCTAATTAAATTTAGTGGGTCACACTTTCACACAAGAATACAAAGAAAGATATCGAAAAAGAGGGAATGGGCTGGAGAGATGGCTTAGCAGTTAAGGCGCTTCCCTGCAAAGCCTAAGGACTCGTGTTCAACTCTCCAGGTTCCACATAAGCCAGATGCACATTATGATGCAAGCACACCAGGTCGCATGTGTGCACAAGATGGTGCATGCGTCTGGAGTTCCATTACAGGGGCTGGAGGCCCAGGCTCGCTAACATTCTCTCTCTCTCCTTCTCATAAAAAATAAAAAAATTAAAGAGAGAAACTATATGGGAAGAAGAAGAGATTCATCATAAAGGAGGCAGAGAAAGGGGTCAGGAGAAGGTAATAGGACGGGATTATAATCAAAATACATTTTATACATGTATAAAAATTGTCAATAAATAAAACAAAAATTTAAGATAGAGTCATTTGAATTTTTAAATATATTTATTTATTTATTTATTTATTTATTTATTTATTTGCAAGAGAGGTAGAGGAAGAGGCAGAAAGAAAGAGAGAATGGGCACCGCATGGCCTCCAGCCACTGCAAACTAACTCCAGACGCATATGACCCCTGTGCATCTGGCTTACTTGGTCCTTAGGCTTTGCAGGAAAATGCCTTGACAGCTCAACCATTTCCCCAGCCCTGAATAATCTTTAAATAAAATTTTTATAAAGATTCTTCTTCACTGCCAAGTCAAATGGTTAGGATGAACAGTTTGTAAAATTACTTAGATAAATTTCCGCACAGCTATTTGGGACTTCTAGTCAAGATGGCATACGCCTAACCACGCCTCATCTTGCGGGGAAGGAAAGGCAAGGCATTTAGGGTTAAGTGGGGTTTTTAATGGTCTGCAGATGCTAACATAACTCCAGTGGGTGCAGTGGAGCAAAGTAGGGAATCCGCTGATTCCCATGCTCAGGGATAGCCCATGAGTCCCCTAGGACCCTTAAGCAGCCTCTGCAGTCCCAGCCGCAGGTTCCTCCTGCACTACTCCACCCCAACCTAGGCTTTCCCACCCCTGTGGAGCTCCACCTCTGAACAACGTCTCACTCACTGCTGCTCCCCCTTGCTAGTGTTCACCCTGGCCCACCCCAACCTAGGCTTTCCAGCTCCCGCAGAGCTCCACATCTGAATGACATCACACTCGCTGGCCGCGGGGGGGGGGGGGGGGCAGGCAACAGGCTACCTTTCGCCCCACCCTGCCCCTGTGGAGCTCCACATGTGAACGACATCCCACTAGCAAGTGCCCCCGCCCCCACACCTTCTCCTGTGCGGACCCAGGTCAATGGGCTAGGGTTCACCCTGCCCCACCCTGACCAAGGCCTTTCCGACCCCACACAAAAACCATCCCACTCGCGGCTGCCCCCCATGCGTGGACCTAGGTCATCAGAATAGTGTTCACCCACCCAACCTAGGCTTTTCCACAGGCACAGAGCTTCACACATGAAAGCCATCCCACTCACCGCCTCCCCTCATGGGCACACCCAGGGCAATGGAGGCTCCCAAGTGCTCCTCACTGAAGTAGATCTGTAATGAACCCAATATGGCTCGGGAAATTTGCCGAGGGGGCGGAAAGATTGTTAGAGCCACAGGTTGGGACATTATGCACAGAGACATTGTTCTTCCCCATAACTGATGGCTATCCCCACAATGCATGACTCATTCCCCAAGGAGGAGGGTCCCTTCAGAGGGGGAACACAGAAAAGAAAGAAATAGGGCCCAGCACACCTTTAATTCCAGCACTCCGCAGGCAGAGGTAGGAGGATCACAGTGAGTTCAAGGCCAGCCTGAAACTACATAGTGAATTCCAGGTCAGCCTGGACTAGAGTGAGACCCTACCTCGAAAAACAAAACAAAACAAAACAAAAGAAAAAAAGAAATAAAGAAATAAAGAAAAATTTCTGCACAGAACAAAATCACTTCATATTTATTGCTATTTGTATTTTAAAATTCATCTAGTGACATATCTTTTTAACTTTAGGCTAATCTTGTCAATCTAACATGCACCACTTCATTACTGGAGACACAAATTATGAGAATTCATCTTAATGTATTTTATTAAAAGTAGGAAAAAATGAAAAATACCAAATTAACCTTTTCAAGTAGAACTCATAAAACTTAGAAAAGCAAAGGAAAAAAGATGCAGCAGAATGATAGCTCCCTACCTGTGGCAGTTTGAATGCATGACTTCCTTAGAATCAAGTGTTTTATTAAAAGTTGTAACATGGGTCTCCAGCTGGCTGGCTGGAGGAGGTGTGTTTGGGGGCAGATATGAATTCAAGCCTAAAGGTATACAGAGAGGTTTGAGCTCTGAGGATTCCTGCTTGCTTGTGTATTTGCTGCCTTTTGGGGTGTTTGCTGGCTGGGAGTGGTCTCTCTCTCTCTCTCTTTCTCTCTCTCTCTTTGTATTTATGAATGGGAACCAGCTTCTTCTGCCATTGACGGACCCCTTGGAACTATAAGCTTGAAATAAATGCCTTCCTCCCTTAACTGTGTCTGATTGGATATTTGTCCTAGCAATGTGAAACTGTCTACAACACTACCTGTAATAAAATATCAGCACCTCACACAGACTTCTTTTGTTCTCCAGAACCAACTTGTTCTCGAGAACAAAAGGTCTATCCCCATTTTATAGCTGATGAAATGTGCAAGTTTTCTTGAGGTCACATTTAATGATAGAGTAAAAGTTCAAATCCCAACTGATATAATTCTGAAATCCTTATATAATCCACTACCTTGGTAAGGGGAAAAGAAAACTAATATGGAATAGATTCAAGGTGCATGCATTTATGAGGGAGCTAAAATACATGTCTGCCCAGAGCCAGAGTCTACACTAAATTCTATTTTTGCTTGACCTACAGATTCTTGTCTTCCCTAATTCTAGCATGGCTTCCTGGGTCCTTCACAGCTTAATCTAATTCCTCTTCTTCAAGGACCTAAATTTACCTTTTCCTCATTGTGTCTAAAACATTATGTCTCTAAATCCATGACCCATGGTAGCAAAGTGATGCTAAGTATATAATTCAGAGATGACTTTTACATGGATAAATGCATGAAAAAATAGCTTAATATTATATTAATGTATATTATATATTATATTAATATAATACATAATATTAACATTTCTTAGCTTGAGAAAGTATATACATTAAGGTGGAGGGATGGCTTAACAGTTAAGGCATTTGCCTGCAAAGCCAAAGCACTCAGGTTCGATTCCCCAGGACCCAGGTTAACTAGATGCACAAGGGGGCACATGCATCTAGAGTTCGTTTGCAGTGGCTAGAGGCCCTGGTGCACCCATTCTCTCTCCCTCTCTCTTTCTCTCTCTCCCTCCCAACTTCTCTGTGTGTCAAATAAATAAATAAATAAATTGACAAAGAAAGTATATACATTAATTAATTCAGGTGCTGTAGAGGCAGGTTTATATGATTGAAAATATCAGTTCCTAGGTCTGGGGTTTGGTTCCAGGTTCTCTTAATTTCTGATTATGTTACTTTTAAACGATTTTACTTTCTTGGATCTCTATCTTTGGTTTCTCTTGTAAGTTCTTGATCATCTATTTCAGTTTCTTCTATGGCAATATAAGATAATGTTCATGAGCTGACTGCCCACTGATTATTGTGAACTGGAAGTGTCCTCCTGTGATACCAAGACTATCTAGTCATTTGGTCATGTTTGGTTGTTGAGTACTAGGGAGGTTAGTTCTATTCATAACATGAGCAAAGGGAGATTTAGGTGCAGCACTGGCTGCAAACTTTGTATGTCTTGTGGCATGTCAAAGATAATGTAAAAGAGGATAGTGTTTGAGCTTTTTAAAATTTTATTAATCATTTAAAAAAGAAAGAGAAAGAAGCAGATAGAGAAAGGGAGGGAGAGAGAGAAAGGGAGAGAGAGAATGCATCCAGCCACAGCAAACAAACTCCAAACACATGCACTACCTTGTGCATATGGCTTATGTGAGTCTTGGGGAATTGAACCTGGGTCCTTTGGCCTTGTAGGCAAGTGCCTTAACTGCTAAGCCATCTCTCCAGCACTGAGCTTTTAAATTAGAATGTTAGGTTTAAAATCAAGTTTCATGCTTATTGGATTATGACTTTTAACAGAGTCCTTAATTCCTTTGTTATTTTCATTATCAATAAACCAAGAATTGTAATGATGATGATGAAACCAACCTCATGATGTTGTTGCTGTGAATAATAAATGAAAGAGTCCTTGTAAAGTTTGATATGTAACAACATATGATCAGTGTTCAATAAATGTTAATCATTAGTTAGTCATTAATTAGACTATATCTTTATGTGAGTTCTCTAATATACCAGTTCCATACAATATTAATATAGTATTAATAAAAATCAAAGCAAAGGATATACTTGAAAATTATGGGGTTAGTAAATATGAACAGATTTTTTAGGAAGCATATTGTTACATATGCCATCTCAGAATTACTTTCCAAATATTTTTTTCACAGAGTAGCACAGAATCCTTGCATCCTCAGAAAGCCTTTTAAAGAAATACTGAGTTATAACAGTAATCTAGTTTAATATTCTTTCTCAGTAAATACATACTTTAAATATTCCACCCTATTGCTGTTGTTTCCTCTCTGCACTCTTACTCTTAGATTGGTTTTTAAATTCTCCTGTTTTTTTTTAACTTTTAAAATGTGTCTCCTCTTCTGCAAAATGCCACAACTGTATCACATAGCTTACCATGTAACAGAATGAAAAACAAAACTCATCTGACAGGAAGAGCTGCTTAGCATAATTCTTGATAATAGCTTTGCCAGTGAAAATGTCTCTGTCACAAGGTCAATGGCCCATCTTTTTTTCCAAACAATTGTATACCCACCAAATAAGATGACATAGGAGACAGCTTGCCAAGCTGAAAACTAGACAAATGCAAGTGGAAACACCCACAAAGTCATGAGCTGCCAAAGTAAAGGAAGAAAGGAGAATGTAGGTCAACACTTGGAAGTCTGTAACAAGACTATTTTCTCCCTGTCATAACAGCTCCAGCCCTGTCCAGTCAGCCAATAGTTCCTTCTGAATATCTCTTCCATTTACATCTCTTATATCTGTCTTTACTACTGATACTACAATGCAGGCCACCAAAATATCTCACTGGCCACAGCATCCTAACCAGAATGTCACCCTCTGAAAGCATACATCTAATTATTCAGAAAAATTTCAGTATTCAAATATTTGCAGTGTCTGATGAATGTGATTGGCAATACAATGCATGCTCTCTGCTGTAGCAAAATAAGCAACTATGATGAGATATTGTTCCTTCAAAGCTTCACATGATTTTCCTCTTTGTTCAGAAACAAATTCCATGGTGCTTAGCAGAGCAGGCTCTTCTGTCTCTAATCTTATGGCCTTTCTGCTCATCTGTCTATCCACACATAGCCTAAATTTAACTCAACAAATTTTCTCAATAGCCTCCAACTAAATCTCACTTTTATGTTACCAGACACTTATCAGCCATTCATTCACTCTACCCCTCAGAATAGCTAACTTCTATTCCTTGATCATGCATGGTTAAAATTCTTCTTATGTGATTTGTTCAAGACAATGTTAATTCTCCTTTATGCACAATGGCCACTCACTATGCTACATGACAATCCATTTATGTATCTCCATCCACTCTCATAGAGGATTCCTAAAGAGAGAGAATGACCACATATTTGTATGGATGTATGATCCCATCCAATTTTTAGCTTAATGACTGGTAAATGATATGTGTTGAATGTTGGTGGCACCTTGCAGATAAATACATTATGTAATTGTTTCCATAAAGAGGAAGAAAGTTTGTATTGTTTCTTAGCATGTAATTAGGAGAAGACAGGAAGAAAGTAAGAAGAGAGAAGTAGGCCAAGAGAGGACATAATAAAAAGGAGAAAGATTCAATTTTGAAGATTTTCTCTTTTTAAATAAAAATCATTAGAAACAAAATGAAATATATGGAGTAATTAAGGATTCCTGAGAATGGGGAAATATCAAAAAGAAAAAATATTGAGTGTCACATTTCTTTTCAACCTTGATTGTGGACACAGGAAGAGGAATTATTCTTACTTGATTTTCTAACCACTAAATTGCAGCTTAAAATTTGCTACCACAAAGACTATTGCTGAAGACACTACATGATTCAGATGAAGGACATTGAAAATAAAGCTAGAGGTGAGCTGGAAGCCTCCTCCCTACCAATTAGCTGTCAGAGTGATAGCTGCCTTAGCCAGCAGGGGTGGACAACTGTCTTAGCCAGCAGTGGACCTTGCAACACTACTGGCCAGCCAGGTAAGATGTGTCCATAACACAACAGTGGCATGCATTTTATGGGGTAACCAACTGAACTCTAATTGGATTTTAGGCCTGCTCCATGGGAAGAAATTTATGTCTGATTCCTAGCCAAAAGCCTCTCTCGGGTATGGCAATAAGCTTTAATGGGGAAGCTACTATAATTTTGTGCTTAAATGGATATATTGTTCCAGCAAATTTCCCTCTAAAGATTTATGTTCATGCCAATGTATCAATGCTACTCTCACTTTGGGCTAAAGAAGTTTCTCTTTTCAGATGCTAGTGACTACTATTGAAACCCAAAACTTGTCAAAGTGCTGAGAAAAAGTGATACTTGGGCATTCAGTGCTAAATGAGACATCTGAGGCCTATGGACCATTGCAGAAGAGGTGGTGGAAAGAATGTAAGGACCAAAGGGTGGGGAGGACTGCTTTGAATGTTGTCCTCCAAAAACAAAACAGCACTTGCATTCCTGACCTAACAGTGGGTGTCAGTACCTGCGCAAATTCTGCATAATATTGGGCTCATCAACCTCCTGTCATGGATGATGGAAAAGTACCAAAAAATGACATAAAAATAGAAGAGAGACTAGTTGGAAAGAAGAGCCTTGGTGGAGGGCATATGGAAGAGGGAAGTGGGTAGGGATTATGATCAGAAGCACATTATGTATATGTATAGAGGTTATGAATTAAAAAAAAAAAAACTACCACAAACTAGAATTGTCACATTCATCTATAAAAAAGCAAGATTTCTGTGAATTTTCCAACCACAAAAACCAAGTGAACAGAAACTGAAGGCTAATGGATAAATATATACAGAAGATGAAACCTTGAAATTGCTCCTAGAACAGCAGCAGCTGGCAAGGAACACAAGGGAAGCAGGATAATTGAGAAGCAGTAACCTTGGCACTGAAGGATGTTGAAGTGAAAAGTTGTCAAAGTAGGGAACTGACAATTAAATCTCCAACTTTCTCACATTCTTCCTTTCTGTGTTTTCAGTTACATTCATTGAGGTTTAAACTTCTGGGCTTTTTTTAAAAGCTCTTCCACTTGTTTCAGTGTGAAAAATACATGTAATTGTAATCAATCAGAAATTTAAAACCTGTATGTATATATGTATGTATGGATAAAGATGGGGCTGAAGAGATGGTTTAACTGTTATGGAACTTGACTACAAAGCCAAAGGATCCAGGTTCAATTCCCCAGGATCCCACCTAAGCCAGATGCACAAGGTGTTGCACGCATCTGGTGTCTGGAGTTCGTTTGCAGCAGCTGGAGGCCTTTTTAAGTCCATTCATTCTCTCTCTTTCTCTCTCACTCTCTCTTTGCCTCTTTCTCTCTCAAATAAATAAATAAAATATTTTTAAAAGATGTAGTACAGGACCAACTACCCAGCCTCCTCTTAGCTAAAGGCATTTTATGGCAATAAAAGTCATATACAAAAAGCAGTATAAAAAAAGCTCTACTTAGGACTTTTCTCTATTCTTCAAACAATGTTATAGACTTTAGCTAGTATGAAAATTGACTATTTTTATTTTTATTTATTCATTATTATTATTATTAACAACATATTTTGTATGGAAAAAATCAATTCGTGGTACCTTTTTTTCCCTCATCCCTGCCACCGTTCTGCTGGGGATCCTCCTTAGTGGGGTTGCAGGTATTCCTTACGGGGTTTGGGTTATGCCTTGTGGGAGCAGCTGCCATGCTGAACATGATAATCAGTGCCAGCATGAAGGAGACAGACCCTGAGAAGACTCAACACTTACCAAAGCAGAGAAAATTGACTTTTAATATAGAATGCTTCAATGAATAAGGCTCATGTCCTTTCTCACCCTAGAGACCTGAATGTTCTTTACAAAATGTAGGTGGGATTACACATTATGCTACCATTTGTTGATTAAAATTCTAAAATTTACCTACTTATTGGAAGGAGAGTAAAATCTAAATCTCCTACTGAAGAAGGAAGTCCCATTGCCTCACCCTCTCTAAGCTCAGGCACCATCTCTGGCCTTCATTTCCTGCACTGGAGCCACACTGGCTTTCCCGCTCTTCTATATCAGACTTTGCTCTAAATGTTGCTCCCCACTGAAGTCTCCTCAGTCATTGTGCAGTAATCTGCTTTACATGATCACCTCAGTAGAGGTCATATCTTGGCTGCCCTGCCCTCTAGAGTCCAGAAGACCACTTGCAGGCTGTCTCTCCCCAAATCCTGTACTATCTTCTCTTCTATCACAATCTGAAGTTACCCTATTGACACCTTTAGTCCTTTGTTTATATGTGCATTTTCTTCTTACTGTTAAAATTTAACTTCCTCATGGGCAGAAATCCTGTTCATGAATCACTGTTAAAACACATACAACATAACCTGGATTTTAGTGAAGAAATAGATGTGATTGTTTTTATAGTCAGAATAATAATAAAAGAGATGAGGCTTTTTAATGGAGAAGTTACATCCTTTAATTTAAAAATAAATTTCTGCACTACGTAGCAACTAGGAATGGTGGTGACAAGAGCAATATATATATTGAAGGGGTAACAGAAGATGAAGCAAGAAGAGTAAGTGGGAGAAGAAGTGATGGAAACAGAGCGAGATTGCTCTTTCAAGAAACTTGTTTATATATTAAGGTAGTGAATCAGTACTGACATGACAAGTAAGACACATGATAGCTAGAGGAAAGACAGATGATAAGTAAGTAGATTGATAGATGGATACATAGATGATAGACAAGATTAAATGAGTATAGATGGATGCTAAACACAAAGATGTGCCTGTGTTATGTGCATAAACACAGGTCTCACAGTAAACCTAGAGCTCACCAATTTGGTTACACTAGCTAGCCAGCCAGCCTTGAGTATTCTATCATTGCCTCACCAGTGCTGTTTTATAGGCATGTACTTCCATGTCAAGCTTTTACATAGGTACTGACTGGGTAACAAACTTATGAAATAATTGTTAAGACTACCAATTATACTATGTTCTATTTCATATCATCCAGAAGTGAAATGGTCAACTTTAAACACTTTTCTAGTAATCTTTATTGTTCATTCACATCATATATCCAATATCACCATGTTATATTGTCCTTTGAATTTGTGTGTTGTATACTTGAATATATGTAATTGAATATATGGGGGCATATGTGTGGGGTAGCACATGGGACTGGTGTGTGTGGGGGCCAGAGTACAATGTCAGGTATTTATCTCAATTGTTCTCCACCTTGGTTTTTTGGTTTTTTGAGATAGGGTCTTGAATTGAACCTAGAGTTCACCCATTAAGCTAGACAAGCTAGCCAGTAAGCCCCAAGGATTCTTTGGTCTCAACCTAGTGCTGGCATTATAGGTACACACCATCATACCCAACTTTTACATGGGTGCTGGAGACCCAAACTCAGATTTTCATGCTTGTGTGGCAATCACTTTACCCACTGTGCCAACTTTCCAGCTCCCACAGTATAGTATTTTCAACCACACTACAAAGCACAGTATTTGAGTCAAAATATCCCTTTAAAGAACTGAATTTCTTATGAATTATCACCAAAAGTTCATAAAGTTGCATTTTCACATATCATTCAAACAATTAACCTAATTAGATCACATTTTCTTAAGTAATTTTTCAAGCAAAGGCTTTGGAAACTAAGTTTCTCACCACTTTATGAATTAAAACAGTTGTTTTAAATGCTCATAATACTTGATCTGTATGCATTATGTATAATGTATTATGATGAATCCACCTTTTATACTTTCATCCATTTCTCCACAATACAACAAAATCTTGTTGGGCACAAGAATACAAGAACAGGATTGATTTATGCCTAGCAATGTATAGATAAATTACCGGATTTCAGCAATGCCTTTGCCACCTACCAGTTGAAATGATATGGAAGAGAAATGTATTATCATTTAAATGATTTCTCCAGAAACATACAATATTCTAAGACTCCAGGCTTTAATACTCAAACCAGAAAAAATGCTATAAGGCAGCAATAAAGCCCTCTAAGATTTATGAGAGCATCAGAAGGACTCCTGAAATGATCAGGGCTGGACTACATTACTGTGTAGTTGTTATTACAAGTAAGTGACTTGACCTCCTTTTCTGTCCATAAAATGGGAATGGCATCTATTTTCTCAAAGAGAAATATAATTATAATAAATAATAAATTGTGTGACATTTGAACTTAAAAGGAAGGTATGTAAAGTGTTACTTTTCTTCAAAGGTCCTTCCCTCAGAGATTAAGTTTATAAGCCAGAAAAACTCATCCAAATGTTATTGTGGGCCCCAAGTCATGATAGTTAAATGAAATTTGTCAGATTTACTTAACAACTGTGAGCCTTAGTACTCACATATTGAATGCATGAATACTGTTACCTATTGGTAAGTTTACTGTAAAGAATAAATACAATGTAGTTTAGAGCATCTAACAAACAGCCAGGCATAGACTTTTCTAGTTTATTCTATTTCATCCATATTATTGTCTCAAACACAATATCCTTGCGAAGAATGAGCTAGTAATAAAAGTCTTAGCAAAAATATCTTAAAAGCATACATATTTTAATCATATGTGAGGACGTAAGCTATCTTATAGAACTTGATCATAAATCTATAATACTAAGGACAGAATGTGAAGTATGGCTAGAAATGGAAATAAGATTGATCAAGTATATTCTTTGATAGATCTGAAATGTGAACAGATACTGAGGCTTCAGAGAATAAATATTAAATCTATAAATGTATACTATTCAGGACCATTGAATCTATAAAAACTATACAATAAAGAGATGTTATATAGAACACAGAATGCTTACTGAAATTAGTAATGTTACTATGTGTGTGCTTATAGTTTTATACTTAAAATGTACTGGTTCATTCAACATCTCATTCAACCCTAGTGCTAATATTAGCATTTAACCAAACTCTGCATGTATTAACATCTGCACATGTAATATTAGAATCTGAAGGAATAATTTGAGGACAGGTAATAAATGATAAAGGCAGATGTTGGCTCCAGATCTGCTGATCACAGGCTCAATTCTCCTCTTAAAAGTATCTGGCCCAGGCATGGTAGTTCACACTTTTAACCCTAACATTCAGAAGGCCGATATAGGAGGACTATTATGTGTTTTAGGCCAGCCTGATCAACATAGTAAGTTCTAGGTCAGACTGGGATACAGTAAGACCCTGCCTCAAATAAATGTGGTCAGACAATGTATCACACACTCTAATGAATTCTAAGCACAGGATGCAATATCATTATATTAGACAAGTATAACTAAGAAAAAGACCAAAATGAGCCAGGCGTGGTGGTGCATGCCTTTAATCCCAGCACTCAGGAGGCAGAGATAGGAGGATTGCCATGAGTTCAAGGCCACCCTGGGACTACATAGTGAGTTTCAGGTGTGATGTGAAACCCTACCTCGAAAAACCAAAAAAAAAAGAAAGAAGAAAGAAAGAAAGAAAGAAAGAAAGAAAGAAAGAAAGAAAGAAAAGACTAAAATGAAGTCCTTGTTTTTAGTTATGAAAACTTTGCCAAAAGGAAACCACCTTATTACTGTGATACTTAATAAAGTAAATACTATGTGTTACCCCATTTTTGTGTCCTATGTAGCTAAACAATAAAACATTAAAAGGTGTGCCATTCATCACTTATACAAACTCCGTGGTATGATGAGCTGTGAGGTAATGCTTTTGGAGGTAGGTGCTCTGCTTCTTCAAGACACCAGTCTACTGGCATCAGTTAGATCTAATGGAACAGCACCTCATAAATGGCAACCTCAAATCTGATGGTTGGTTAAAACATGAAGGTTTTCTATTTGTATTACCCAAAATGCTATAGAAATGCTCTTTTATTTCACAGGGTTTAAGTTTTTAACTTTTATGATATTTGGGTCATGGTATCTACCCCATTGAGCTGGTAAGATGTCAAATCAGTTAATTTATGTAAAGCACTCATCACAAATAGTAATATCTAGTAAGCAATTTATAATGTTAGCTATGGTGCAATCATTTAAACTGTTTCTGTGACAAACTCCTTTATTCAATAAGAAATAGCTGGGCTGGGCGTGGTGGCTCGCGCCTTTATTCCCAGTACTTGGGAGGCAGAGGTAGGAGGATTGCTGAGAGTTCAAGGCCACCCTGAGACTACATAGTGAATTCCACATCATCCTGGACTAAACTAAGACCCTACCTCGGAAAAAAAAAAGAAAAGAAAAGAAAAGAAAAAAGAAATAACCAAGCATGGTGGCTCTCGCCTTTAATCCCAGCACTCGGAAGGCAAAGGTAGGTGGATTGCCATGAATTCAAGGCCACCCTGAGTGAGACCCTACCTCAAAAAACAAAACAAAACAAAAAGAATCAGCTTGTTAATTTCCTTACCTATTGATAAGGGACAACAAGGTATTAAGAAGACACCATTAGGGACTGAGGAGATGTTTCTGTGGGTAGTAAGCGCCTTTGCCCTGCATCCATAAGACCCTGAGAGGGCCTTATTTTTCCAGTGTTTGATTCTCCAGCACCCATGTCAAAATCTGAAAGGTGGACATAGCCATACTTGTAACCCCAGTCTTGTGGGGAAGAGAGACTGGAGAATGGCTGGGGTTCACTGGTCAGCCAGTCTGATCAAAGTGTACAAGACAGATAGAGGAGGACACCTGGATATTCTCCTCCTGCCTTCACATTTGCATGTAGCACAAACACACACATACACACACCATACTGCCCTAACACACATACTGAAAAGATAGCATTTCAATGAGTGATCTTTATTCTTACATGACTAGTTAAGACATTTCATTCCTTTCCCAATAGCTGAAAGCAGTTTGTGAGCAGGGTACATATTGGATTTAGACTATCTCTTTGCACATCTCAATATTAACCCTAAACTACAACACATCTCTGCTTTTCTGCTTTATATTCAGTACTCTAAACTTCACATTCTTTCATTGATTTAAAAAATATGAACTATTGTTTCCACAATGCACATTTGTTGTTTTTAATAGTAATGATTAACAGCTGGTAGGAAAACTATTTTGAATGACCAAAAATGAGATTTAATGGCTAACCACTAGAGTAAGAATTGTACAGTATAAACCAACACCATAAGAAAATTTGAATCTATATAAGCAAAAAGTTTAAATTTATAAGAAATATTTATTATAAGTAACCCTAATTTACATGATTTAATAAATTGTAGAGTTACTACCAAAACCACATGGAACTGGAGAGAATATCATGAAGACCAACCTTAATCTTTTCCTGTTTCCCTCTCACCCTATCCCCCCCTCTCTCTCCCTCTCCTCTCTATACTCACTTTCTCTTTTATATTACCTACCTTTTTCTTCCTCCTCCTTCCTTGGCACTGACTTATAACTCCTAGTACCAGCACGGGGTTAGCTTTCACAATGAGCTGTTGATCCGAGAAACCTATTGGGTTTCCCAAAAAGAGATTTCTGTCAGAGTTCTTGATGACCCACCAAAGGTTAAGGGCAAGACCCTACTGTTGAAGACAGCATACACGGGTGAAACAAATCATGGAGAGACCTGGTCAAAATCTGGAAGAGGGTCAGTCCCCAGACAGTTAGCTAGTCTAGTGCCAGAGGGTGCTACACGAGCCACTGTGGGAAAATGACTGACATTTGTCCAAACAACTCGCAGTTTAAGCTACCCAACAGGAAACAACATGATGCAATGCTCAAACAAGTGCAGTAGTGGCACACAGCCATGGTGGGTAACCAAATGCTCTTAATTTGACTAACAGATCCACTCAGTGGAATTTAACTCATTGCTGAAACTGGGAAATAAGTCAAAGCCATGTACAAAAATGAGCCCAGTCTCCAAGATCAGGCTCCCACCAAATGTGTGCTAGAAGAGGGCCTACACATATAAAATTCTCTATAAAATAACTATGGCCATTTCATCTATCTAGTACTAACTTCTCTCTCCTTGGGAGAATTTGCTTATCTTTTTCAGATGGACGACAAACCTGAAGGATCAGCCTATCACACTTCACCAGGGCCCCAGCTGAAACCATGGAGTAATGTGGGAAAAGGGCAAGAGTGTAGCTTTCTTGGTGAATACGACACCATAAAAAGGCTGAAGGAGATAAACACAGAGAACATCCAACTCCTGCTAAGCCAGATATCCAGAGACACAGAGGCTCCCAAAATCTCACCATTGAAGTGGAACTAAAATGATCCCAAAGTGGCCCAGGGAAATTCATGGAAGAGGGGGCAGAAAGAGTGTTAGAGTCACAAGTTGGGTCATTATGCAGAGACTTGGCCCATCCCCCATAATTGTTGACTACCCCCACAGTGCAAGACCCACATTCCCCATTGATGAGGGTCCCTTTGGAGGGGGGGACAGGGAGGAGGATAATGGAGTCACCAATATGAATGTAAAGTTAGAATAATATAAACAAAATAATAAATTATTTTAAAAAATAGTGGTGGCTATGTTGTTAAAAGACATGCCATTCTGATTAAAAAAAAAAAAAGAAAAGAAAAGAAAAGAAAAGAAAACCCACCAGGAAAAGAGCCTGTTTAACCAAGTTCACCAGAGACCCCCTTTCACTATGAGTAATAGTTTAAACAAAAATTTTGTATAACGATAGTACCAGCATCAAATGCCAGCACAGCAGTTCTCCACAATGCACAATAAAATAGAGATAAGGATGCAGGCACCTGCATACTTTTATGACTACATTGTAGACATACTCCTTATATATGTTCAGATATTTGCATATAATCTCATATTAATGAAATTCCCTTCAGAGAAGAGTGAGACAGTGTAAGACTTCCATATAGCACAATACTGTACTCAGCTTTCAGTTAAGAGCTTAAGCAACTAAAATTTCAACTAAGAGTCAAAGCATTCACACCATGTGCTGTCAACCTGTGTCTATAAGAATATATTGCTTTCTGGCCTACTCCTTTTGCAACAAGATTTCAGATCCTTTGTAATTTTTTTTTTTACTCTGCAATATCTAAGACTTCTCTTTATGAGTAAATCAATCACATAATCTTCACAAACTCTACTTTCTCTTTTCCATCAGCCACCACTTTCTAACATGACTGTGGTGGATGCATGTGGACTCCTTGGCTGGGCCACAGATATTCTTCAGCAATAGGCATTCACACTTTAGCACTGTCATCAATTGGTTAAATGTGCAATCTTGAGAAATTTTCCCAATGGGGAGATTTATTATACTGTGAAATTATGTCTCAAGGTGATGGTGAAAGCCTATTAGCTCAGTGTATTTTAGAGAAATGCCCCAAAGAATAGCCTGAGCAGGGGGAAGTCCTACATATCAACACAAAGAAAATATTGGTCCAAACTATAGCCATTGTCATCTTATATTTTGCTGAAAGTCTACTAACCTTATTTCATCCAAATGCATGTCCTCTTACTTGAATTGTTGGGACAAGAATTCATGATGCATCAAGTAAAATATTATACAAAACAATGGTGCCATGTACTCCTACAATTCAGCAAAACTTAACATCACAATAGTTAAAATGGCAAATTTATATTATGTCTATTTTATCACAGTAAACATAAAGGAAGGAAAAATTATGTAGCAAGTGTGATAATAGAACTGCTCTGTTTATTGACCACATGATAAAGCCTATATTATGTTCTTTATGGCTATTAACTGTGTTTGAAATAATATTTATTTATATTTTAAATATTTTTATTTATTTATTTGAAAGAAACACACAGAGACAGACTGAGTATGGGCACACCAGGGTCTCCCGACACTGCAAACAAACTCCAGACACATGTGCCACTTTGTGCATTTGGCTTTACATGGGTACTGGGAAACTAAACCCAGGTCTTCAGGTTTTGCAAGAGAGTGCCTTTAACCAGTGAGCCATCTCTCCAGCACACCCCCCCCACACACACATTTACTTTTAATATTCTCTCCCTTTAGTAGAGTTAAAACTGCTCTGAAAGCAGAAAAATAGGCCTTCTATTTTACTTCTTTGTTTGAATAATTTCTAGTACTCATCATAGAGTATATAAAAGGAAAAGTGTCTGTGAAATGTATGGATTTATAAATGGAAGAAGTACTATATATACCCTTTTAATTTGGAGTTTGGCTACCCTGAAAGAACACATATTTCCCCATATTTGATTATATTTAATGTCTCCATTGCTTGAAGGCAGTACAATATTTTCAACTGTTATTTATATCATATATAATCCTGTGTCTGTAAACAGATTCTATGCTCTTTAAGAAACCATATGCTAGAGCTCTATTTCCTGACAAAGTATCTTACCCTTGCCTAGTGCCATATGGCATACTAAACACTTTCATACCCATGATCACATTTGACACACACAACCATGAGGCTGGCAGTTTCACTCATCCCATTTGCAGAGATGAAGAACCAGGCTTACATAAATGAAATAACTTGTACAAGGTCAAAGTGAGTGATTGTCAGAGCTATTCAAACCAAGATTTAACTCCTGGCCCAAAGCTCTTTTAAAAAAAAATTTTTATTTATTTATTTATTTATTTATTTATTTATTTATTTATTTATTTATTATGAAGATAAGACAATAGGGAGAGTGGGGCTAGAAGGGAAGGGAAGGGGGGGACACAAAACTGGACCCAAATGGAACTAGTACCATAAAATCCTATATCCTTAAAGACAGACTAAAAGTTTGAACCTTCATCAGGTCCTTAGAAGGAACACTTGAATCAAAGGGCCCTGGAGGGGGTATGATGAAAACTAACCTTAATTTTCTCCTGTTTCTCGCTCTCTTTTCTCTCTTTCTCTTTTATAGTATTTATCTTTTTCTTCCTTCTTTTACCTTGGTGCTGGCCTGTAACTCCCAGTACCAGTATGTGGTTAACATCCACAATTAGCTTTTGATCACAGACCTACAAGGTTTCCCAAAAGAAGGCAGATTTCTGTCAGAGCACTTGATTACCCACCAAAGGTTAATGGTAAGACCTTACTGCTGAAGACACCATATGCTATCAGTACGGAACATGGAGAGACCTGGCTGGAATCTGGAAGAGAGCCAGTCCCCAGACAGTTAGCTTGTCTGGTGCCAGAAGGTGCTACATGAGCTACTGGGGGAATATAGCCAACATCTGTCCAGCCAACTTGTGGTCTAAGGTACTCAGCAGCAAAGAACCTGATGTGATGCTCACCCAAGTGCAACAGTGGCACACAGTCATGGTGGGTAACCAACTGCTCTTGGATTGGCTAACAGATCTGCTTAGTGGAACAGAACCCATAGCTGGAACTGGGAAACATGTCAGCACCATACCCAAATAACAAGTTCACTCTCCAATATTAAGTTCCCACCAATCTCAGTCTACGAGAGGGCCTATACCTATTAAATTCTCTCTATAATAATAATGGTTATCCCATTTATCCAGTGCTGACTTCACTCTCTGTTGGAGAATTTGCTTCTCTTTTTCAGATGGATGCAGAACCTAAGGAGAAAATCAGCCCATTGCACCTCACCAGGGCCCCAGCTGAAACCCTAGAGTAATTGGGGAAGTGAGCAAGAGTGCTGTTTTATTGCTGAACCTGGTATAAGCACAAGGGTGAAGGAGACAGACACAGAGAACACTCCACTCCTACCAAACCAGGTATCCAGAGACACAGAGGCTCCCAAGACCTCATCACTGAAGTAGACCTGAAACAGACCCATCTTGGCTCAGGGAAATTCAGAGAAGAGGGGGCAGAAAGACTTTTAGAGCCACAAGTTGGGACATTATGCACAGAGATATTGCCTCTTCCCCATAACTGATGGTTACCCCCACAATGCACGATTCACAATACCCATGGGGATAACTGGCACCCCCAATGAGGAGGGTCCCTTCAGAGGGAGGAAGACAGGGATGATGATAAGGATGGTTCCAACATGTACTATTTACACACTGAGTATATTCATAACTAATAAAAAAGAATGATCCTTCAATTTATGGAAATTTTTCTGTACTTTACTTCATTTTATAAATTCATTTTAATAGCATTCTAAAAAATATTTTATTTATTTATTTATTTAAGAGAGAGAGGCAGGGAGAGAAAAAGAATGGGCATGTCAAGGCCTCCAGGCATTACAAATGAACTCCAGATGCATGTGCCACCTTGTGCATCTGGCTTACATGGGTCCTGGAGAACCTGGGTCCTTTGGCTTTGCAGGCAGGCATCTTAACAGCTAAGCCATCTCTCCAGCCTCCACAGCTCTTTTCACCAAAAATGTAATAATTAAACCAATGTCTTCCAAATTGTAACAATGAAGGTTTTAAAATAATTCCTGCTTTAGAGAGATGAAGATAGACACTGAAGGCACTCAAAATATATTGAAACAGAAGTCCAGAAGTTGCTGAGAGCCAATAGGAAAGTAGACATACACACTCATTAAGGCTCAGGGAATATTGCAGAGTAAGGGGCAGAAAGATTGTAAGAGCCACAAGGCAGGAAGGAGTAACCTGAGGCATTGTTCCCACCACACCATGATTAACTGTTGCATTCAGAACCCATAACCCCATGGTAAATACCAGTAACCTCAATGTGGAGGGCCTTCAGTGGAAAGGGAGAAGGGGATATAATAGGATAATATGAGGAAAATTGGACCAACACATTATTTGCCAAGATAATAAGTTCCTAATTAATAATAATAAAAAGTCCTACTAGCTGGTTGTGGTGACACACACCTATAGGATATTGCTGAAGAAGTGGAGGCAGGAAGATCAGGAGTTTGAGATCAGTCTGGGCTACACATTAAAAAAATCCTACTAATTTAAACTAGGCTTGTGATAAAAGATACACTTACAGTGTTGCAAGGCAAATTATACACAGATATAAATTTAACTAAATATTTGTCACTATAATAATATACAGAATGAAAATTCTTTAGAGATATATGATGAAGAGACAGTAGGTGATGTAAATGACATGAGGGTCCAACCCCAATCACAGCAGTAGGTTGAAAGAGGAACCTAAAGCTGCCACACTTTCCTGTTTTCCATGAAGAGCCAGGAAAGATAAAATCATATCTGAAATCTTTCAATTTTTAAGTGTTTTCAGTTAATCTTACTTTTGAGCATACTATGTGCCAGCTATAGTCTGTGGGAAGCCAGTGGCCTCAGATCTAAGCCATTATATACCTAAGCTTTATTGCTGATAGAACTGTTTAATCATAAACTTTATAAACCATGGTTTAGAGAAGGAAAGAAAAATAGAAGCCAAGGAGAGCTTATCTAAACACAAAAATGACATTAAGGCTGGAGAGATTACTTAGTGGTGAAGGTACTTACCTGCAAAACCTAAGGACCTAGATTTGATTCCCCAGTACCCAAGTAAGCCAGATGCACAAGGTGGTGCATGCTTCTAGAGTTTGTTTGCAGTAGCTGGAGACCATGGAGAACCCATTCTCTCTCTCTTTCGCTATCTGCCTTGTGGTAGTTTCAATATATGTCCCCCAATATATTCAGTGTTTTACTAGTTAAAGTTTGCATCTGCAATCACCTTGCTAGAGGCAATGTCACTGGGGGCCAGTCTTAAGGTGTTAATGGTGGGTTTGAGATTCCATTGTAAAGATATGCAAATGTGCCTAGTAGGAGTTCCTGAAGTGTGCTGTGTGACCTTTTGGCTGTAGTTTTGCTGTGTGCTGTGTGGCTGGTTGGTTTTTCTCTCTCTCCTTGGCCCTATGAAGTCAGGCCGCTTCTTCTGCCAGTTTGGAACTTCCCCTGGATCTGTAAGCTTCAATAAATAATATCCCTTCCTCCATAACTGTGCCTGGTCTGGAAGTTCATCTCAGCGAACCTGAAGCTGTCTGCTACATGCCTCTTCCTCTTTCTCTCTCTCAAATAAATAAAAAAATATATTTTTAAAGGATCTTAGGGCTAGAGAGATGGCTTAGCTGTTAAGGCATTGGCCTGCAAAGCTAAAAGACCCAGGTTTGATTCCCCAGGAGTCAGGTAAGCAAGTGGCACATGCATCTGGAGTTTGTTTGCAATGACTGAAGGCCTTGAGGCACCCACTCTCTACCCTGCTCCCCCCTTCTCTCTCTGCCTCTCTCTCTCTCTCTCTCTCTGTCTAATAAATAAATAAAAATAAAATATTTTTTAAAAGACCTTAAATAATTTATGTGCCGCCTCTTTACCCCAAGGAAAATTGTGCTAAGACTTATGGAGTTCAAATTAGTGCTGTTGTATTAAATAACAGTGAGGAAGAGTATGAAAAAGTCCTTCAAACTGAAAATAGTGTTATAACTTAAAACTAAGAGTGTACCCCACAAGAGATTCTAAAGGCTGAAGAAACAGCAGTGACTATTGCAAGGGCAAGGTCAGATATATTTCCTCTCTATCTTTTAGTAGGGGCCACACAAAGACTACAGTTGAGAACGAAGGACAGAAAAGGAACGACTGGAAAATAGATGTCTGGAACTAGAATAGCAATCACAACATCTGCACTTTGGGTGCAGGCTGGAAAACACTGGAGAAAAACAATAAAGCAAGATGTATAAAAATACCAAAGAAGTCAGCTGGCTCTTTTCAGCTGATAAGAACAAAAACTACCAAGTACAAAAGGATATTCAGAAGCCTGTGGTAAAGTTTGAAGCCTTATATAGCTCATGGTTCAGATAAGCTGGGAAATGGAGGCAAAAATAGTGCAAAGAAAATAAAATGGATACACATAGCTTTTCTGTCATTGTAAAGCTTAAAGAACAATGAAAACTATCTCAAATTCAGACTCTTCTACCAAGCTCTGTACACTGATATCTGTGGTCATACCATCTTTCACATGACAAAGGACTTTCCTATTTGGCCAACACCAACATTAGTGTCTATATGCACATGTTCTACACACTACATGAGTGCACAAAAGGACCACAGGGTTGACAGAAAAAAACCTTGGAGTCAAAACAAACTTGGTGGCCTGGTTAGGTTCATCTCTCTGAATCTCAGTTTATCATTTATTTTAAAAATGAAAAGATTAGAATTTGATATAACTACCTTGGAGGACAGTTTTCAGGATCAAGGGTTATATTCTAATCCAAGTAATATATTCATCATTCAGTTACAATAGAGCCACACTGACCTTCAACAAATATTATTAAACATCTACTGTTCCTCTAAACTGGACTATATATATACACACAGAATGTCCATGTCAATAAGGGTGAGGTCCCTGCACACATGGACTGTATATTCTAATTAAAGTTATCAGTATTTTTAATGATTTATTTTATCTTTATAAAGGGAAGTTGTCCATTCCTAATTTGCAGTTTGATGATAGTATAGTAAACAAAATAAAGGTGTTTTGGCTAAGTGTTTGTGGTAATATGTTACTTGTTTTCCATTAATTTCCATAGGGAAAGGAATATAATGCATGCTATTTTAATTAAATTTAGAAGGGGAGTAAAATTACATAGTCAAAAATATTTATTGGGCTGGAGAGATGCCTTACTGGTTAAGGCACTTGCCTATGAATCCTAAGGACCCTGATTCGGTTCCCCAGTACCCATATAAACCAGATGAACAGCATGGCACATATGTCTTTAGTTCATTTGCAGAGGCTAGAGGCCCTGGCATGCCAATTCTCTCTCTCTCTCTCTCTCTCTCTCTCTCTCTTTTTCTCAAATAAACAAATAAAATATTTTAAAGTATTTGTTTACTATACATGTGTCACTGGACATAGTAATAGTAATTATTAAATAGTAACCACATGCCATTTTTATTTTATTTACTCATTCTAAAGATTTTTATAGACCACTTCCTTTTTTCTTTTCTTTTTTGGTTTTTCAAGGTAGGGTCTCACACTAGCCCAGGCTGACCTGGAATTCACTATATAGTCTCAGGGTGGCCTTGAACTCTCGTTTATTGACCACTTCCATACACACACACTCACACTCAAACACACACACAAACTGATCATAATCCCTTCCCAATACCCTCCTTTGTTCCCTCTCTGCCACACCGCCTCAGCTAAACTCCTTCTTTCCAACTAGTCCCTCTTCTGTTTTCATGTTCTGCTTGTTTTGTTTTGTTTTGTCCCTCTTGCATCCTCTGATCACATGCTAATGGGTCCAATATTATGCAGGTCTTGTATAGGCAATAATAGCTACTGACCACATACATTTGTTGTCAGGAAAACTTTATAGAAAGTGCAGCTGCTTACTCAAAATTTGACTTGAGGAAATACCATGTATTTATCCAAAATAGCTATTATTAAGTGCATATTTTTAACTTGTTTATTGATAATTTCATGCATGTACATAATGTCTTGATCATAATTCCCTCCAATTAACTTCTTTTGTCCCTGTCACCCTTCCCCTGAACCCATTCTGTCCAACTAGTCCATTTTCTATTTTAATGTCATTATTTACCCCCTCCATTATCTGTGATGTAATGTTGATGGACCCACATGTCTTGTGCAGATAATGACAGCTGCTGTGAGGTCATGAATGTGAAGCCATTTTGAGTCTGGAAAATAGCATTCCAAAGCACTCTTCTTCATCCTCTGGCTCATAAACTCATTCCACCTCCTTTTCCAAATATTCTCTGAGTTTTACAGGGTGTAACAGAGTGCTGAGTACTCAACAGTCACTTATTCTCAGCAGTAAATACATATTCTTTTGAGGCAAGCCCACAGACTAGCCTTTTTTAAGCAAGATAGTGAGAGCAAGAGTGAAAGAGTGAGAATGAGAGAACTGGCATGCCAGGGCCTCCAGCCACTGAAGTCCAACTCCCAACACATGTGCCACCTTGTGTGCATGTGCAACCTTGTGCACTTGTGTCAGCTTGTGCATCTGGCTAAAGTGGGACCTGGAGAGATGACCATGGGTCCTTAGGCTTCGCAGGCAAGTGCCTTAACTGCTAAGCCATCTCTCCAGCCCAATAAGTACATGTTTTATGCAAAGCCTTATGACATACATTGTTAGGGGTACCCAGTGGGCAAGCTTTAGTCTCTTCCTTACTTCAAAGGACTTATGATAAAGGAACACAAAGTTTGTAAGATCATATAAGTAAAAGGATGCTATATTGAATATTGAATAAAAGATTATAGTGGTGAGGAAGAGAGAGTGAGAAAGAGAGAGAGAAAGAGAGAAACACCTACAAAGTCAAAAGCTACATTCACAAAACTTTGGCAAATACAACAAAGCACCAAACCAGTCAAAATTCCAACTTTCATTCTCATCATGTCTTCACCCAAGTCTGGCAATTTTTTAAACCAATTTTCTATTTATAAAATAAAGAAATCATTACCAACCTCTATCTTTCTTAGATCCTTTGGAAATTCAGAATATAAGGAATGTATCAGAATATCAGAAACATTGTGGTTGTGATAGTCATATTAGTTAATATATATGAAGCATCTGCATACCTCTTGACACCGAGGGGGTCTTGAATAAATACTGAACCTGTGATTGAAGGAAGGAATGTGTGGACTAACCCCTGATTGGGATATTGGGATAGATTATAATAGGCAGGGATGATGAAAGACGTATCAAATCAAGTGAACAGCTGTGAGGAAAAACAAAGATATGCAGGGCTGGAGAGATGGCTTAGCAGTTAAGTTGCCTGCGTACGAAGCCTAGCAATACCCACTCGAATCTCCAGGTCCCACGTTTAGCCAGACACAAAAGCGAAGCAAGCACCCAATGTTGCACATATGCACGAGGGGGTGCATGTGTCTGGAGTTCATTCACAGTGGCTGAGAGGCTCTGGTGCACCCATTCTCTCTCTGTCTCTCTGCCTCTCTCTGCCTCTCTCTCTCTCTCTCTCTCAAATTAAAAAAAAAAGGAAATGCAACGTGCAAGCAGTGTGAGTTCCATGTGCTTTCATCTGGCTCCGCTCTGTGAAACAGAGTGATAAGAGGCAAACTTGTAAAGATGGATCGACCCAGCACACTAAGGATGCTGAGGGCAATATGAAAGTGTTTATCCTTAATGCAGTAGGTGTCAGTGAGACACTGAGGAACCATGATTAAGGGGGTAACAAGCACAAGACTTCAGCTTCAATGTACAAATCTATATCCATTCTTTCAGCATAAGACTAGTAAACACTCCAAAGAAGACCAGTCAACAAGCCTTTTGTACAATGTTTTTGCCACAAGCTCATGCCACCATTTCTATTTCTAATTAATATAAGAGACATTTTTGCAGATTTTTAGCTTCAACTATTTAGGTTCTCATTCAGTAGGAGCCTGGTAGATGTCCTTTAAGAGTAAATGCACTGCATTTTTCAATATTTATCTTTCAACAAACTCTCTCAAAACCTTCAGAAGCTAAATGGAAAGATTTTTACCAAATAAATGCCAAGTTATATTTTTCATAAAGTCTTTCATTCATGAGTCATTATGGGACAGCATATAAGGACAAAGGGAAATGAGGCAAAAATATGTGATCTAAAGCCACATGTGGGGGCACATGCCTATAATCCTAGCACTTAGATGAAGCAGGAGGATTGCCCTGTTTGATGCTAGCCTGGGCTACAGAGTAAGACCCTTTTAGAAAACAACAGAAACAAGACAATAATTCTTTAATTATCATGTAATGTGTTTCTAACAATAACAAGAGCAATGAAGAATTTGAATGAAAGAAGGAAGAAAAACAAGCTCAAAGAGAATTAATAAAGCTAAATATAAGAGAAACAAGTCTGGTGTTCTACTTCCTTTTTGAGTTATCTATTTCTTCCCAATAAAAAAATTTGACCACCAAATTTTTTTAGTGAAAAGTAAAACCATACATACTAACTAAGCTTCTCTGATTTTAGGAAGTATGAACAATTATAGTTTCTTGTGTTAATGAATGTCTTGAGTGAACAGAGTATTTTCATAGTTATAATCCAACATAGCAAGGTGTTTTCGCCTATATTATAAAATTAAGGGATCTGAGTTTATGCTTGTGTGACTTGCCTCCTGGGCGTCACCCACATCCAGACATCCTTATCACAAATTCCCTGTTCCTCCTCTATTATCACACTAAGGCAACATTAGTAGGCATGTTATAAACCAGCTGAGACACATGGGAAAAGCTCCTGGCTGCCCCAGTATTTGCCATTCTGAACAACACAATGCCAGGGCACGGAGCAGCTCTGTTTCCTTTTTATTCTGGTCTCATAGTTCTACACCTTCTGTACTGAGAATTGTATAAAAATAATCAAGTTCACAGAACTCTTGCCACCATCTGCTGATACCACACTGTACAAAGCTCAAATGTGTATGACAATACAATTAACTGTTAATCTGGTTGGGGACATTATCTGATTTGTGACCTGTCTAGGGAGCATGTGTCCTCAACCTCCGTTCACCTTTGCTGGTCTCCTGACTCTGTATTTTTTTTTTTTTTTCCCTGCAGCTATGAAGGATAAAAACTGACCACTATATTCTCTACCATTCAGTTCAGTGACTTTGCCATGGATTTCATTCTATTTCTTTACAGGTTAAATTCCTGCTATTTTTGAAAGATAATAGACAAAATGATTCTCTTCTCTTTTTTATTCAGATTGTTTGTTATTCCTGTGTTCATTACACAACAGGTCTTCACAAAATACAATCAGAAAGGAACTTAATAAATACAACTAAAACAGTGCACCTAAATCTAGAAATACCTCCCATGTTGTGACAAAGCAAGAGGCTTTGTCATCCACAAGCTGCATTTCTTTTTTTCTTGTCACCTAGATGCCATACTTTTATTACCAGAATCAATTATCCACATCTGATCTGTGCCTGATCTTACACTGGGCTCTCATACTGCCAAGGAGTATGCCTCATCTGTATCTTACCCATTACCAATGTCAATCACTCATGGATTATAGGATAATTGAAAGAAATGTATGTTTTAAGAAATTGGCTCAGGAATTTTCATATCTTGTAATTATTAGCTGTTGTAGGAACTTTGAATGCCTAAGAATGAAATAGTGTGACTCATAAGTTGGTAAGCTTTGCAGCTAGAATTATGAATTCCTGATTTGACACTGGCATTCTAATGGCTGCATTAACAAGTGGACAACTGAGGAGACATGCTTCCTGGATTCAAGCTCTGGCTTTTTGGGCCATTAGAAAAAGTTAACAAGTGCCACAATCTGTTTAGCTATGAGGTGCTATCTTGAAGGGCTATGGGAGTTCAGTATGTTGTAACATAAAGTTCTTAGAGTAGGACTAGACTTAAATGCTCAGGTGACAGTGCCAGGCTTCCATAGCTAACAAATAATAAGAATCAAAGGAAAGAGCAAACAAAAATGAAAAATCTACCATTACTTCTTCCAAAAAGACTCTGACCAGTCCCCACAAAGTTGAATTCTCTCCTGCTCCCCCATACCTGGAACTGTTCCCATCATGAACTATTCAGCAGGAGACCCAGAGCACCAGGACCTCTTTAAACAGTATTACCTGTGGGAAAGTTTTCTGTTAAGCACAGGAAAAAAGGTGCATGCTTTATAATCTGGTTAGCCTCATTATTAAATTAGATAGATAGACAGTGCATTTAGATTGATGCCTGACATATTGAAAACCTGTAATGTTAACTAACTGCTGTTAGGCATTTTCACAATGTAGTGAGGGAGATTACATGAAACCAAGACATCCCTCAGCAAATAGAGCCAGAAGGCAACTGTACTTCTCACCAATGGGGAATTTTTCATGATCTCTGGCCCCATCAGGCTTCTTCACATTTAAAGTAAACTCAAATCTTAACTGCAGCCTGAGGAAGAGCACGTCACATGGGAAAGAACACAGAGCACTCAGTGCAGAAAGAAGCAGTTGAGGCCCCACGCTCCCACAAAGAGAGAAAGCAGACCAAGCAAAGATGACCAGGACCGAGAAGAACCCATGTTTTGTAAAGCTTTTAAAGGATGCAGTTTTCTGAAAATTTCAGTGAGAGATTTCACATGATCAAGTGAATAAAAAGATTTATAAGAAAAACAAGGGACCCTAAGCAAGGCTGTGATCCAATGCACAATGGTAAGAAAGTATTGTCTGGACACAAAACAAGGTTAGAAGAACCTAAAAGAATAATTCTTTTATTATTACTGAGGTGAGTCTTTCCACATTCTTAGTGAGTAAGTTCTAGAAAGGAATGCCTGAATTCCTCTTTATACCATTTGTAGTGATATATAAACAGTGAGATAATAAATTAGAGTATATTCCTTATTCCAAACTCTGGTTTCACTTATTTTTTAAGAAATGCTTTTCTGACCCTTTCCCTCCCCAGTCCAGTGGAGGTTCGATTGCCTTAGGAGCATCAGAGACAGTAGAGGCAGAGGTATTCACAGCACTGATTTTGCCGTGATTGTTAAATAGCTGTGATCTTGAGCATTACCTGGTCTGTACTAATGCTGGATTCTGTGCAATGGGAAAGCACAACTGAGTTAGCTAAAATAAGGTGGCATTTTAGATGGTGCATGTCACAGAATGTTGCACATTCTGTTGTCTCATTAAGCACCAGCTTATAAGATGTTATTTATCATTGCTGTTTTATTGCATCTGAATTACATGGACTCTGTGGAATATTACAATCAAGATTCTGGGGGCTGGAGCTTAGTGGATAAAGTGCTTGCCACAAAGCATGAGTACCCATGTTAAGATCCCTATACCCCATGTAAAAGCTGTATGCTGTGGTGGGCTTCTGTAATACCAAAATTCCTATGGAAAGAAGTGCAGAGGCATGAGATTTTCCCAGAAGCTTGCAAACAGGCTAGCCTGGCAAACAGAATAGTGAGCAATGAGAGAGAAAGATCCTACTTCAAACAAGGTGGAACATGAGGACTGACACTCAAAAGTCATCCTATGACCTCAACACGTGCTATGGCATGCAAGCACCCAGACTCACACACCACAAACACACACGCACACACACACGTGTGTGCATGCACACATATGTGCACACACAAAAAAAAACCTGTAAAGTGGAGGAAATATTATCAAAAGGAGGCAAACAGCATCTCTCTTAGGATGTTCTTTGCCTTGAATGAAGAGTTTGAGGCTAACCTTTACACTGTGAGACCTTGTTTCACAAACAAGAACTGTGTCCTGCCTTGATCCTTATGGTTCAGTCCTCACAACTACACTTAACACATTTAGATCCTCTGGATTTAGATTATATTATGATCTTGTTTTACAAGGAAGGAGTTGCTTGAGGCCCTGACTCATTACTTTGATCTATGTGTACCCTTCATTAAATGGAGGTTCAGTACAGGTTGGCCTCAAAAAATAACTGATAAGTAATCAACAAATGAATTTCAAACTGGAAAATATGATTCTAAACTTAGGGCTGCTTGCTGAAAGCTCATTAACAAAGCAAAATTAGTACTAAACCCATTGGACCATGTAATCCCAGAAGGTTAAGGCAGAGGATTAAAGTTCAAGGTCACCCTGGGCTGCACGGATGAACTTGAGGCCATACTGGGGTACATGAGAGCCTACCTCAAAAGCAAAACTTAAAAAAATAGTAGTATTTTAATGTTTTCTTACTAGTTTATAGTTAAAGGCATTGGTAGTGCTATTTAAAGTGAGTTGTGCTGCTATTACATTAGAAATCTTGAAGATTGGTTGGAGAGATAGATTAGCAGTTAAAGCACATGCCTACAAAGCCAAAGGACTCAGCTTCAACTCTCTAATACCTACGTAAAGCCAGATGCACAAGGTAATACATGTGTCTGGAGTTCGTTTACACTGGCTAGAGTCTATCTGCTTCTCTCTCTCTCTCTCTTTCCCTCCTTCTGTCTCTCAAATAAGTGAATGAATAAATAAATAAAATACAATAAAATAGAAATCTTGAAGTGACTTAACCAAATATTGCCACCATGTCCTTCTATCACATGGAGGAAAGAAATGCTGTGTGTCCAAGTGTTCTGAGACGTTTGTATGGTTTCTGCCCTGTACTGCCTACACAGAGAAAAAAAAATTACATCCTTCCCTATCAACCACTGATGTTTCCATCACCAAATGAAAGGCTCTAAAGGCCCTCAATGACTAGGATAAATGATATTTTATATACCTACACCACCAAATCCAATATGAACACCAGAAACAGCCTGTGAGATAAAGACTCTCATTTAAAAATGGCACCACAACTTATCCTATTTCTTACTGTTCTATGAAGATTGCATTATTCAGTACAAGTATTTGTTTCTTAGGCAGCTATACACAGCTTTTGCTTAATGTCAGCTTCCCAGTGTAAGCTGTTGATTTAGAGATATATCTTCCAAAGATAAGGTCACTTTGTGGAAGTCCCACCTGTATGACCCCAGTGTGTTTGCATAAATATAAATTTGCTCTATGACATTCTTGTCATGTTTGCTCAGTGAGCAAGTAATTTGCCACTCTCATTACTCCAGGTACAAGGTACCCTGTGAAAAATCAATCTTCTCTCTGCTTCATACATCACAGCTTCCCCCTAGTCATCCAGCGCATTGTGACTCTGAAATGAAGCTGTGTGACAAAGACAGGTCTATTTCAGCAGGCCACATTATCCAAAGGAGCTAATGAATGTTACACCTCACTGGGAACCCCATCCTGGGGCAGGGGAAACGTCGATGCACAAAGCAACAACATTGTCTTGTACAAAGCACTTCCTGTACTGGAGGATGGGAGGGAGGTGTTCATAGTAGAACAGACAAGGAGCTCTAGGCTGTGGAGTACAGTTTTTCAGACATATTAATCTCCCATCTCTTCAGGCCACAAATCATTTTCTCTACCTCTTGACAAGCTGAATGTTGACTTTGAAAGACAATCCATGTAAGAGCCTGGACTGTCTGTAATATGTCAGGCTTCTCCCCAGGGACAGACCAACCACACCAGCAGATGAAAATACTTTCTGTGATGTGACTGGTGCTGATGACTGTTTTATCACCAGTGTGCCCACCCCAACATCAGAGCATAAATGCCGGGTGTGGGGGGGTGGAAAGCCAGTGGAAACACTTTCATCTTGCCTCTATTTTCAAATCTAGAAAAGGGTAGCTGCTGGAATTTGCATGCTATCGTGTGACACATATCTATTTTTTTAAAAATCCAGGGCTGGAGAGATGGTTCAGTGGTCAAGGTACTTGCCTACAAAGCCTAAGAATCCTGATTCAATTCTCCAGGACCCATATAGAGCCAGATGCACAAAGTGGCTCGTGTGTCTGAAGTTCATTTGCAGTGGCTGGAGATGCTGGCGTACCTATTCTCTTAATCTCTCTCTCTCTCTCTCTCTCTCTCTCTCTCTCTCTCTCTCACACACACACACACACACACACACACAAACAATATTTTAAAAATCCACTTGTTCACTTGTCAGCAAACATTTAATGAGTTCTTTCTATGTTCTATCATGGTATCTTAGAATAATGTACTTAAGTGAAGAAACAAAGTCCCTTCCCTTAGGAATATATGATCCTGGAGAAAGAAAGCAAATGAATATCTATATTAAAAATTTAAATAATATTCATTGTTGTTAAAAATAAGTTTAAAAATCATGAGCTAGACAGTTACAGAGGAATGTGAGGTTAAAACAACATGATATGTGATTATGAAGAGGATTTAGACACGGGAATTTGTTGTGCAAAAATAAATTTTAAAAGTTTTATTATTGTTAAAAATTTTAAATTTAAAAGCAAAAATAAAAGTTTAAAAGGCAAGTTATGATGATAGTTTCGCCTTTGGAAGTATCAGTGGAGAAAAGTCAACATAGTTGTGATATATTTTAGATAGATTTTCAGAACCCAGGACTCATTCAAAGACTTGACAAAAGGCTAGAAAAGATGAGAGGCATCAAAGAAACAGCCCAGACCTTGTGCTTAAGGAATTGAATGAATGTCCATGTCATTAGTAGGATGAAGCTTAGATGGAAATTAATAATTCTCCTTTGGACATAGTACAGTTGAGAAGATAGATGCAAAACATGTTATGAAGTTAAAAGCACAAACCTGATCTTAAGGAAAGAAGAACACACAGAGAGCATTCTACACTGAATATCACCCAGAGGAGCTCAGCCGGGGTAGAGACACCAGTGAAATGTGAATTTCCAACTCAGTAACAATGTGTTCATATAGTATGTCTAAAAAACTAGGTGGGACAAAAAAAAAGAGTGTTGTGTGTGTGTGCTCTGTGTGTGTTTGTTTGCTTGCACAGATGTGTGTAGTGTATCAATACATAAATCATGGAATATATTACACACACACAAAAAAAATCTCAAATCCAAATTTAATTGGGAATACTCTACTTTCACTTGCTGCCACCCTAAATAATCCTCCTCACAGGCCACAAGTCAGGAAAGCACCAAAAACCAAGGAATGCCCAAATTAAGCAGTAGAGCAGAGGAAGAGGAATAAGCAAAGGAGGCTAGGAAGATGCAGACAGAAGAGTGCACTATACAGGCACTGAAAGAAACATGGTATCCCAAGAAGGAGATACCAAGCCCAGGGTCGGACTGCTGCTTATGGGTAAAATGGGATGAACTCAAACAAGGAGCCACAACATCTGGCATAATGGAAGCATGCTTTGGTGCTGGAAAAAAACAGCTACAACGAAGTGGGAAGATCAGAGCCCTCATGGGAGTGGAATAAAGACATGTAGAAGTGGAGACATGAACTAGAAATTTCTAATGTGCTTCACTATAAAGGAAGAGTGAAGATAATGTGGCAGCTATTGAGGGACACAGAACTGAGGTGGCAGAAAAATGTGACAGAGTAAGAGCAGAAATATAAGGATGAAAGCCCTTGAGAGATGAACAGGTTGAGACAATGGAAATAATTATTCCATTTTACTAGACAAAAAATGGCAAATGTTGGTGTAGTATATGTTGGTTTTAAATTTTATCAATAATCCCATAAGCATACACAAAGTATCCCACTAATTCAAATATTTTCCTGTTTTAGTGTGTAAAAACCGTCCAGCTATGATCTGCTCATGTAATCAAATATAAACACATTCAAAATTAATTGTTTCAAGTACTTTGATACCTAAATAAATGATTGGTAATTATTTAGGAAAAAAATTCATATTTTAGTCAATATTCCCATGGTTTCCTTTATTTTTAATTAAGGGAAGTATAACATAGCCTCTAAAATGTTACAAGACCAGCAATGAGATTCTTTTACATAGAAACCAGAAATTCCTAAATAGTGTTTCAACTGTACCATGGAATGACTTAGTGGTTGAGGCACTTGCCTAAGGACATAGGTTCAATTCCCCATAATCCACATAACCCTAATGCATGAGTCTGGAGTTGCTTGCAAAAATAGAAATCTTGAAGTGACTTAACCAAATATTGCCACCATGTCCTTCTATCACATGGAGGAAAGAAATGCTCTGTGTGTCCAAGTGTTCTGAGACGTTTGTATGGTTTCTGCCCTGTACTGCCTACACAGAAAAAAAAAAATTACATCCTTCCCTATCAACCACTGATTTTCCATCACCAAATGAAAGGCTCTAAAGGCCCTCAATGACTAGGATAAATGATATTTTATATACCTACACCACCAAATCCAATATGAACACCAGAAACAGCCTGTGAGATAAAGACTCTCATTTAAAAATGGCACCACAACTTATCCTATTTCTTACTGTTCTATGAATATTGCATTATTCAGTACAAGTATTTGTTTCTTAGGCAGCTATACACAGCTTTTTTTTAATGTCAGCTTCCCAGTGTAAGCTGTTGATTTAGAGATATATCTTCCAAAGATAAGGTCACTTTGTGGAAGTCCCACCTGTATGACCCCAGTGTGTTTGCATAAATATAAATTTGCTCTATGACATTCTTGTCATGTTTGCTCAGTGAGCAAGTAATTTGCCACTCTCATTACTCCAGGTACAAGGTACCCTGTGAAAAATCAATCTTCTCTCTGCTTCATACATCACAGCTTCCCCCTAGTCATCCAGCGCATTGTGACTCTGAAATGAAGCTGTGTGACAAAGACAGGTCTATTTCAGCAGGCCACATTATCCAAAGGAGCTAATGAATGTTACACCTCACTGGGAACCCCATCCTGGGGCAGGGGAAACGTCGATGCACAAAGCAACAACATTGTCTTGTACAAAGCACTTCCTGTACTGGAGGATGGGAGGGAGGTGTTCATAGTAGAACAGACAAGGAGCTCTAGGCTGTGGAGTACAGTTTTTCAGACATATTAATCTCCCATCTCTTCAGGCCACAAATCATTTTCTCTACCTCTTGACAAGCTGAATGTTGACTTTGAAAGACAATCCATGTAAGAGCCTGGACTGTCTGTAATATGTCAGGCTTCTCCCCAGGGACAGACCAACCACACCAGCAGATGAAAATACTTTCTGTGATGTGACTGGTGCTGATGACTGTTTTATCACCAGTGTGCCCACCCCAACATCAGAGCATAAATGCCGGGGGTGGGGGGGTGGAAAGCCAGTGGAAACACTTTCATCTTGCCTCTATTTTCAAATCTAGAAAAGGGTAGCTGCTGGAATTTGCATGCTATCGTGTGACACATATCTATTTTTTTAAAAATCCAGGGCTGGAGAGATGGTTCAGTGGTCAAGGTACTTGCCTACAAAGCCTAAGAATCCTGATTCAATTCTCCAGGACCCATATAGAGCCAGATGCACAAAGTGGCTCGTGTGTCTGAAGTTCATTTGCAGTGGCTGGAGATGCTGGCGTACCTATTCTCTTAATATCTCTCTCTCTCTCTCTCTCTCTCTCACACACACACACACACACACACACACACAAACAATATTTTAAAAATCCACTTGTTCACTTGTCAGCAAACATTTAATGAGTTCTTTCTATGTTCTATCATGGTATCTTAGAATAATGTACTTAAGTGAAGAAACAAAGTCCCTTCCCTTAGGAATATATGATCCTGGAGAAAGAAAGCAAATGAATATCTATATTAAAAATTTAAATAATATTCATTGTTGTTAAAAATAAGTTTAAAAATCATGAGCTAGACAGTTACAGAGGAATGTGAGGTTAAAACAACATGATATGTGATTATGAAGAGGATTTAGACACGGGAATTTGTTGTGCAAAAATAAATTTTAAAAGTTTTATTATTGTTAAAAATTTTAAATTTAAAAGCAAAATAAAAGTTTAAAAGGCAAGTTATGATGATAGTTTCACCTTTGGAAGTATCAGTGGAGAAAAGTCAACATAGTTGTGATATATTTTAGATAGATTTTCAGAACCCAGGACTCATTCAAAGACTTGACAAAAGGCTAGAAAAGATGAGAGGCATCAAGAAAAACAGCCCAGACCTTGTGCTTAAGGAATTGAATGAATGTCCATGTCATTAGTAGGATGAAGCTTAGATGGAAATTAATAATTCTCCTTTGGACATAGTACACTTGAGAAGATAGATGCAAAACATGTGATGAAGTTAAAAGCACAAACCTGATCTTAAGGAAAGAAGAACACACAGAGAGCATTCTACACTGAATATCACCCAGAGGAGCTCAGCTGGGGTAGAGACACCAGTGAAATGTGAATTTCCAACTCAGTAACAATGTGTTCATATAGTATGTCTAAAAAACTAGGTGGGACAAAAAAAAAGAGTGTTGTGTGTGTGTTTGTTTGCTTGCACAGATGTGTGTAGTGTATCAATACATAAATCATGGAATATATTACACACACAAAAAAAAAATCTCAAATCCAAATTTAATTGGGAATACTCTACTTTCACTTGCTGCCACCCTAAATAATCCTCCTCACAGGCCACAAGTCAGGAAAGCACCAAAAACCAAGGGATGCCCAAATTAAGCAGTAGAGCAGAGGAAGAGGAATAAGCAAAGGAGGCTAGGAAGATGCAGACAGAAGAGTGCACTATACAGGCACTGAAAGAAACATGGTATCCCAAGAAGAAGATACCAAGCCCAGGGTCGGACTGCTGCTTTTGGGTAAAATGGGATGAACTCAAACAAGGAGCCACAACATCTGGCATAATGGAAGCATGCTTTGGTGCTGGAAAAAAACAGCTACAACGAAGTGGGAAGATCAGAGCCCTCATGGGAGTGGAATAAAGACATGTAGAAGTGGAGACATGAACTAGAAATTTCTAATGTGCTTCACTATAAAGGAAGAGTGAAGATAATGTGGCAGCTATTGAGGGACACAGAACTGAGGTGGCAGAAAAATGTGACAGAGTAAGAGCAGAAATATAAGGATGAAAGCCCTTGAGAGATGAACAGGTTGAGACAATGGAAATAATTATTCCATTTTACTAGACAAAAAATGGCAAATGTTGGTGTAGTATATGTTGGTTTTAAATTTTATCAATAATCCCATAAGCATACACAAAGTATCCCACTAATTCAAATATTTTCCTGTTTTAGTGTGTAAAAACCGTCCAGCTATGATCTGCTCATGTAATCAAATATAAACACATTCAAAATTAATTGTTTCAAGTACTTTGATACCTAAATAAATGATTGGTAGATAATTATTTAGGAAAAAAATTCATATTTTAGTCAATATTCCCATGGTTTCCTTTATTTTTAATTAAGGGAAGTATAACATAGCCTCTAAAATGTTACAAGACCAGCAATGAGATTCTTTTACATAGAAACCAGAAATTCCTAAATAGTGTTTCAACTGTACCATGGAATGACTTAGTGGTTGAGGCACTTGCCTAAGGACATAGGTTCAATTCCCCATAATCCACATAACCCTAATGCATGAGTCTGGAGTTGTTTGCACTGGCTAGAAGCCCTGGCATTCCCATCCCCCCTCATAAATAAATAAAAATATTTTAATTTAAAAAAAACCTGAAAGCAAACATGACTAAGTGCAAGAAGAGCAAAGGCCTACTGCTGCGGGAATCAGCCTTTGGACCTGCTTAACCTTTGCCTTTGCTTCATGATTGTGAAGATCTGCATTGGGTCTACTCCAAAATAAAAATCAAGTGCTGAGAGATAATGCAGTTCTGTAGTAGGGAGACATAGCTAGATTCTGGAAGCACACAGAGAAACTGGAAAAGACATTTTTTAACAATACAGAAAGAACATTTCTCTAAGTATCAGGCAGTCATCTACTGATTACCTGATGAAATTTGTAAAGGAATACAATTATTTGGCTTCTAATGCTTTAGGTTCTTATCAAAAATACAGCAATAGCATAGTAAAGAAAATTTTCTGACCTATTAGAGTGACAAACAATGTCTACATAGTTCCTGTTACTTCAACCTAGCATTCACATCAAAAATAGTCTTGAATTCTTTTCAAAACTTGAAGGAAATTATCTTCTATCCATACCCTGAATTTGAAACAAAATTGGTACTACCTTTATCCCTATCCTGTGTTCAAAGTCAAATTGATACTATCTTTAGAACTTATAAGATATGAATACAGAAAAAAAAATCCCTACTATTAAACTAATCAGCAGGCCTACGGAGGGAATACTCGAACCACAGGAACCTGGAGAGAACATGATGAAGGCCAACTTTAATCTTGTCCTGCTTCTCTTTCTCTTCTCTCTCCCTCCCTCTCTCTCTCTCTCTCTCTCTCTCCTCTCTATACTCACTCTCTCTTTTACATTATATATCTTTTTCCTCCCTCACCTTCCTAGGTGCAGACTTATAACTCCCAGTGTCAGCAAGGGGTTAACTTCCACAATGAGCTGTTGATCTGAAACACCTACAAGGTTTCCCAAAAAAGACAGACTTCTGTCAGAGTACTTGGTGACCCACCAAAGGTTAATGGTAAGACCCTACTGTCGAAGACAGCATACGTGTGTAAGACCAAACACAGAGAGACCTGGCCAGAATCTGGAAGAAGGTCAGTCCCCAGACAGTTAGCGAGTCTAGTACCAGAGGGTGCTACATGAGCAACTGGGGGAAAATGTCTGACATTGGTCCAAACAACTTGCAGTCTAAGATACCCAGCAGGAAACCATCTGACGTAATGCTCATACAAGTGCAGTAGTGGCAATCAGCCATGGGGGGTAACCAACTGTTCTTGATTTGGCTAATAGATCCACTCAGTGGAGTGGAACTCATTGCTGGAACTGGGAAATAAGTCAAAGCCATGTACAAAAAATGAGCTCAGTCTCCAAGATCTAGTGGCCACCAAAAGTAGGCTAGAAGAGAGCCAATGCATATAAAGTTCCCTCCAAAACATATATGGTTATCCCTTCTATCTAGTACTAACTTCTCTCTCCGTTGGAGAATTTGCTTATCTCTTTTCAGGTGGACAATGAACCTGAAGGGAGGATCAGCTAACCACACCTCACCAGCTGAAACCATAGAACAACGCAGGGGAAGGGCAAGAATACAGCGCTCAAGGCGATCACAACACCAGAAAAAGGCTGAAGGAGATAAACACAGAGAACATCCAACTCCAGTCATTAGCCAGATATCCAGAGACACAGAGGCTCCCAAAACCTCATCAAGGAAGCAGAACTAAAATGACCCCAATGTGGCTCAGGAAACTCGCGGAAGAGGGGGCGGAAAGATTGTTAGAGTCACAAGTTGGGGCATTGTGCACAGAGACTGGGGCCTATCCACCAGAACTCTTGAGCAAACTCACAATGCATGATAAACATTCCCCATTGATGAGGGCCCCTTTGAAAGTGGGAGGAAGGGGAGGAGGACAATGGAACCAATACTATGAATGTAAAATCAGAATAATATAAATAAAAAATATATATTGATAAAAAAAAAAAAAAAAAAAAAAAAAAACTAATCTGTCAGTAACACTAACCAGATTAAACAAACATCGTTCTCAGTATAATTACTGCAATTTAAATTTTCCACCTTCAGTATCTTTTCATTTATCATAGCTTTCTTCTGTAAACAGAAGGATCATGAACAAAATTGGCATTATAAACCTTTCAGGATATGGTACCTAACAAGAATATATAAGGATGGAAAGATGATGGATGGATGGAGCATGGATGAAAGGATGGACAGACAAATGTACTGAACATGGGAGACAAAGCTATACATTTTGGTAAGGTGATACAGAGAATCACAAATACACTCATCAGGTGAGAAAATGAGACACAACAAAAATTTCAAATTCTTGCCACCCACACTCCTAAAAGCCAGAACTCAATCACAGAAACCTTAACCCATTTTTGAAACCAGCACTTCTACATCTTTCTTCCAAGAATACATCTTCTACCCTCCAACCTACCCAACACATTCACTCAAAAAGTTTTTTAAAAGATTTTAAAAATACCTTGATGATATGTCAGATTAGATTTATGGCAGATACTCAACACTTCCTTAAAAGTCCAAAAGAGCCGGGCGTGGTGGCACACACCTTTAATCCCAGCACTCAGGAGGCAGAGGTGGGAGGATCACTGTGAGTTCAAGGCCACCCTGAGACTACATAGTGAATTCCAGGTCAGCCTGGGCTAGAGTGAGTAGAGTGAGGCCCTACCTTGAAAAACCAAAACCAAAAAAAAAAAAAAGTCCAAAAGCAAACCCATATGCAAGGGAGAAGAGAGTTAGAGAGTAGTCCACAAAGGCCAATATTACCAAGAACACTCCCATGCTTACTTATAAACAACCGTAATTGTCAAGATTTTTAGCATTTACACCTGTGAATCATAAATTGGTGCAATCCTTTCAGAGATGAAGGTTTTAGAAACTAGAACTGTTCTGGTCTCCTCTGTATTCCAGCACTGTCACACAGAAGGAACTCAGTACAGTTATGAACTACATAAATGAACAAGCAAGACTACAGGAATACTCGTCCAGATACCCTAACCAGGAAGTAGAATTCAAGAATGCAACCCAGTCATATAATGTCCTAACTCAATGTATCAGAGAATGGATTGTGCCTATTCTTCAAGGGTTTGGTTTTAAGTAGGGACTACCTATCCAGCTCCAAAAAAATTAACCTTTAGAATAAGTATTATGTAGCCACAAATCTACCCAATAATGAGATAAAGAGGACAGAGATAGAGAGAAGAGTTTAAAAATAAATGAAATTACTGGCAAGCAACTAGAATGAGGCTAGGAGAGAGTGAAAATAGGGAGGTATGAGAGGAGGAGATACTTGACAGGCAAGTGGAGGGACAGTATACAGAGGGTAGAAGGGTCATGGAGGGTGAAGATGGGGTAAGGGAAGCTGGAAAGAGGATTATACAAACTAATGACAGCATAAATCAGTACCATATAAACCTTTCTCATGGTTAGATAATTAAAATATATAATTCTTCGCTGGGTGTGGTGGCACACACCTTTAATCCCAGCACTCAGGAGGCAGAGGTAGGAGGATTGCTGTGAGCTCGAGGCCACCCTGAGAATACAGAATGAATTCCAGGTCAGCCTGGGCTAGAGTGAGACCCTACCTTGAAAAGCAAACAAAAAAAAAGATATAATTATTAATAAGAGAGGGTAGAGAATTGTCCAGTCAGAAAAGTCCCCTGTAGGGGGTGGAGAAATCTTAACCCTAAATCCACAGTACTGGCTGGTAAATTCCAGTGCCAGAATTGGGTTAGCCCCTACAAAAAGCTGTTGGTCAGGGAGGCCCGTGAGACCCCCAGATACCATTGCCAAAAGCACTTGGCTACCCTCCAGAGCAGAAGGTCAGACCCCATTGCTGGTGACATCACAGAATTGTAAGAAATCATGCTAGAACTGAGAGGGAAGCCAGCATCCTGCTGGCTAGCCCTCACAGGGCTGAAAGAGCTATTAATGCTGCTGGGGAGATAATGGTCTCCAACAGTGTGACCAAGCAGGGGATCCTGTGAACTTCAAAACCAACCAGCTGAGCAAGATGTACACACCTGTACAACAGTGGCATATAGGACATGGAGGTTATCAACTGCTCTCTGATTGAATATGAGTCCTGCTTAGTGGGAGGGAATTCATTTATACCTGGTACTGAGAACCAAGTCAGAATCCTATGGATAGGAAGGTCTCAGACTCTAGAGAGAAGTTTCCACTGTTCATTGGTTAAGAAAAGAGTGAATGCCCATCAAAAAGACTTTGAGGGGCTGTAGAGATGGCATAGTGGTTAAGGCACTTACCTGTGAAGCCTAAGGATCCAGGTTCAACTCCCTAGAACCCAGGTAAGCCAGACATATAATGTGATGCAAGTGCACAAGGTAGCTGTGGTAGTTTGAATATATGGCCCCCAATATATTCAGTGTTTTATTAGTTTATAGTTTGCATCTGCAATCACCTTGTTAGAGGCAATGTCACTGGGCATTAAGGTGTGATGGTGGGTTGAGATTCCATTGTAAGGATATACAAAGTGTGCCTAGTGGGAGTTCCTGAAGTGTGCTATGGCTTTTGGCTGTAGTTTTGCTCTGTGTGCTGTGTGCCTGGTTGGCTTTTCTCTCTCTGCTTGGCCCTGTGAAGGCAGGCCAACTTCTTCTGCCATTATGGAACTTCCCCTGGATCTGTAAGCTTCAATAAATATCCCTTCCTCCATAACTGTGCCTGGTCTGGAAGTTCATCTCAGCGAATCTGAAGCTGTCTGCTACAGTAAAGTGATACCGAGGAGTGTGGGGTGAGATGAACCAGACCGTGTGGATATCCGTCTTTTGGAACCTTTGTTTTGGAGGAATGGGCATGGACTTGGTCCTTGCAACTGAAGATTCCTTCTGGAGTGGTAAGCCAAGTTTTATGGACTATTCTGATGAAAGTTTGAGAATGTTAAGTGCAGACAGTATTGAACTTTGAGGCTTGGCTTATGAGCTTTCTAAGGGGAAGGAAAGACTGCAGAGAACTTTGTTGGAACTGGGCTACTGGCATAAGGGACGGCTACGTTCCACTATCCAGGCCCAGAAAGTTTGATCAAAGTTAAATTTGTAATGGACTGATGTGCTTGGCTAAAGATACCCGACTGAGATATTTAAGATTGTAAGTTGGAAAACCTCAAGCAAGTTAAAACTGGAGGCATTGAGACTTGTTTTAGGTTACTGGAGCTGCTATTGTCAACACATTAGCAATCTTAAGGAAGGTGGAAGGAAGGTGGCCTGACTGCTTTACATTAAAACAATGGAGAGGACGCCTGTCAGTCTCTGGTTATATTGAACTTGAACTGCAGAAGTTTGATGATTGCTAATGGTGGCTGAGTTTGCATTGTTCTAATCTCTCCTTGCTATTCCTTATACAGTTAAAAATGTTTACTCTGTGCCTTTACATGTTGAAAGTATTTAACTTGTTTGATTTTACAGGACTCACTGTCTTAAGTTGGTCAAGACTGTGAGAACCTTTGAAATTGGACTGAGTACAATTTACAATGTATGATAGTTATAAATCTATTGGAGGCCAGGGGCGGAATATGGTAGTTTGAATATATGGCCCCCAGTATATTCAGTGTTTTATTAGTTTATAGTTTGCATCTGCAATCACCTTACTAGAGGCAATGTCACTGGGCATTAAGGTGTGATGGTGGGTTTGAGATTGCATTGTAAAGATATGCAAAGTGTGCCTAGCGGGAGTTCCTGAAGTGTGCTGTGGCTTTTGGCTGTAGTTTTGCTCTGTGTGCTGTGTGCCTGGTTGGTTTTTCTCTCTCTGCTTGGCCCTGTGAAGGCAGGCCAACTTCTTCTGCCATTATGGAACTTCCCCTGGATCTGTAAGCTTCAATAAATAATATCTCTTCCTCCATAACTATACCTGGTCTGGAAGTTCATCTCAGCGAACCTGAAGCTGTCTGCTACAGTGGCAATGTGTCTGGAGTTCAAATGCAGTTGCTAGAGGTCCTGGCATGCCAATTCTCTCTCTCTCTCTCTCTCTCTCTCTCTATTTCATAAAAATAATTTTAAAGTCTTTGAAAGGACTATACTTATGCCCTTTGATACATGCTGCTCTCACTCTTGGTTGGAGAATCTGCTTTTTACAGAAGGCAGCAAGTACTAGGGAGAACCAATATCCATCAATACATTACAGAGGAAGTTGCATGAGTGCTGCTCTTACTGAAAACCTGACAGCCTCCTCCAGGGAGATGGCGGTAGACACTGAGGAGACTCCAAACCTTCAAAGCGGAAATTCAGATGCAAAGAGCTCCACAGTAAAGGAGACTTAGATCTACCAAGGTTCAGGTAACATTATGGAAGAAGGAGGTTATTGTAAGAGCCACAGGGTGAGAAGGAGTGTCTTTAAGTATTGTGTCCTCACAGAGACTGATCAGCATATTCATACTTCCACAGTGAATACCAATAACCCTACTGAGGAGGGCCCTTAGTGGAATGAGGGTGGAGGAGAGGAGATATAACAGTATGACCCAATGGGAATATGATCAATATGAAATATGTTCATACTGTAAAGGTCATATTTTTAAAAATACTAAGAATATTAGGAAGTGAACAGTATGTTTCCTAAATTCTACATCCATAGATACTCAAAGGAGAGCCAGTCTTTTATTTTCTTTTGCATTTCTTTCCCCTTTGTGGATATTTATTTAAAGCCTTAAGCATGGCCAGAACTGAGTATGAACTATACTCAGAGACTAATGACTCTAAGGTTGAGAGTTAATAAAATTCTGGAATGAAAAAATAACAAAAGCAATCAAAAGCAAAAGCCCAGCCAAGATCTCATCATATTACACTTCCATGAATACAAAAATATTATGAAATATTTAATAATCTTCTGAACTCCACATTTTTTATCTAAACAGGGATTTCACAGACTTGTATACTATTATCTCTTCAGTTAATACTCAGCCCTTCACAAATACTTGGATTCACAGTCACATCATCATGTCAGAAACCAAGATACTTCAAGTATCTGATGTCTTTCCCTTAAAATCACTGAGCTGGGTTTGGGTTATCCAGGGTTCCATCTGCTTGTTAAAATCAGTGCTCCAGTACTTGCCTATACATTGTATGTGAGCCTTTGGGAACATGATCTATTTGATTTTTTTTCTTATCTTGCCAGCACTTCTAAAACTGAATGAAGGAAGAAAGAGAGAAGGCTCCAAAGGACAGAACATGTCATGTTGTCAACTTAGATGTTAATATGTATTCTGATTTCTAAAAGATCTCAGGACTTGCATTAAGCTTTTAAATAGAGATGTAACTATATTGTCAGAAAATGGATAAATATGGACTAATCTGATAACATGGTAACACCAATGGAAAAACATATATTTATTGTCAAGATGATCCCAGCAATAACTGATTTCATAAGATATTTATCTTGTAAAATAGGTAACATAGGAAGTTAAGAAGCCAAATAATAAAAGAAATATGAAGTACCACCTATTAATATCACTAATTTAGTAACAAAAACATCACCACTGTTTGTGAAAATATTTTGTGTTGTGCCAACCTGTCTCCTGGTTCTGCTCATCTGAAAGTACTTGCTAGTCGTCGCTTTTATAAAAACAGCTTTGGTGAGCATGTGTCCATTCATGTACATATATTACTTCAATTTGCATTGAGCTATAAAACCATGGTGTCTCCTGAAATATACTCCTGGTGGCTGAACATTACATTTCAAGAATTTGCATTGTTGTGCTCAACTGTAACTCATTTTACAGTTGTGTAATTTGTTTAGTGAACTTAGAAAGGCATAGCAGCACATTTCATGTCAATAGACAGTTGAGTTGTCTCCTATTCTGTGTTAGTCTAAATAATACAACCTAGAACTGTTTGTATCCATATGCTTTAATTCCATGTATAAGAATTCTTCTGCATTTATATGTGAAGAATGAGTTATTCATCATAGTCAATGCATGTGTCTAACTTTACAAGGTGATTCTGACTGTTCCCCAAAGTATGTATCTTAGATTGCATCCTCAGCAATGGTAGTGTATTAGTTTCTATTGCTCCACAGATTCCTTACTTTTCTTGTCACTGTGGCAAAATCCCTAATGGAAGCAATTTAAGGGAGGAGAGAAATAATTTGGCTCAGGGTTTTAGTCCATTGTAGCAAGGAAGGCAAGGAAGAGCTTGAGGTGGCCAGAGCATGTGGTAAGAGGCTCTTCACACCTTGGTGGACCAGGAAGAACAGTGACCAAGGCCAGAAGCAACTATAACCCTCAAAGGTCTGCTCCTGGGACATCCTCCTCTAGTCATGCCTCCTACCACCCTTTCTCTCCTACCTCTCAAATCAGTACCACCAACTAGGGACCAAGTATTCAAGCACATAAGCATGTGATAGAACATTTCATGTTTAAACTATACACTCTGCGTATGACCAACACATACTATAAAAAGGCTTTTAATTTTCTAGCATTCTAGTGAGTATAAAGTGGTATTTACTTTTGGTCATTCTTTGCATTACTACCATGATAGTTACTGGCAATTAGTGTTTTCTTAATAATGTTTGTTTTTTAACTCTGTGACTTTGGTTGATATTGATTACTTCCTGAACAACACATTTTTAAGTAAGCAACCAGTATCATTCCAGAACTTACAATACCAAGGTATTAATAGTATATGTTTTTCACTAACTTGGCCAACTATGTGAATTTTAAGTTCCTACTCAAATGTTAGAATTTCTTTTAAGAAATTTCCAGTCTCTTTTCAGCAACCTTTTAAAAATGCATTCCTATATGAGCTTACTTCACTATTATCTTTCCCAACAGTGTTTTATACATTTTCCAAGTATAATTATTCTAATACTGCCAAACCTATTTTGTTTTTCAAATTTGAATTCATCACTTGTGTGTGAGAGAGAAAGAAAGAGAAAGAGACAGAGAAAGAGAGAGAGAAGGAACTTGCTAGTATGGACTCTGTGACCCTCCATATTCTACCTCCTGAATGCTAGGTGCTATGACTACCGCCCTGCGATAATCTTACCTCTGTATCTGCTTTCAAAATTGCTTTTAAATATAGTTTTTGACTCTATACCAATATTTGGCAGTTGAAAACAAAACTGTTAGCTTTATAATCATTTGCTAATTATGCTAAGACAAATATATTAACTCATACAACAGAAAAGATACATAAACAATATAAACAATGCAAAAACTTTACTTAAAGAGGAAAAAAAGTATTTTAACTGAGAAAAAAAGTATTTGGCCTGTGGAAACTGTTTTGTCAGAGACCAGAAGAAATAAAATAGGATTTAAAGTTGCATTGAAGGCACTGTGTTGAGCAAACATTTAGCTTTGTCTTGTCATCAGTCTCATATAGCACCAGGAGTCAGTTATACTGTCTGCTAATGACAATGGTAAGACAGACAAATATACCAATTTAATAAACTATGCTGATTAAAGTCCCTAACTTTAGGTAACATCTTCTTTGAATATCTGATTATCTAGGCACCATATTTTAGTGGTTGTAGATGATGAGGATAGCAAATTATGTTCTATAAAATATAGTTTGTCCAGGTGTGGTCATGCACATGTGTAATCTTGGCACTCAGGAGGCTGAGGTAAAAGGATCACCGTGAATTTGAGACTACAATGGACTACAATGAGACCCTGCCTCAAAAAAAAAAAAAAAAAAAAATCACCATGAGCCGGGTGTGGTGGTGCATGCCTTTAATCCCAGCACTCGGGAGGCAGAGGTAGGAGGATCACCATGAGTTTGAGGCCACCCTGAGACTACATAGTGAATTCCAGGTCAGCCTGAGCTAGAGTAAAACCCTAGTTCAAAAAAACCAAAAAAAAAAATAATAACCTTCAAATATAATATCACAACCTTTTATATAGCTCATAGCTATGGCTATAGCTATAAAGCTTTGGATGGGGCTTCTGTCTGTACCAGTTAACTTCTTACATCACAGAATTGGCTTAACCACAGGACATCAAGATGGCTACCCACATAAGGCAAGACCCACACTACCCATGGTGGGAGGATAGGGAGAAGACTAACGATGGTACCATCATGGCTGCATATATACTATATACATAACTAATAAAAAATATATTTAAAAAAGGACAGTCTGTTAAAAAAGAATAAAAAATTGTTAAAAAAAAAAAAAAAAAAAAAACACATGTCTTTCTGGTATGGTGTTATTAGGTATCCAGCATATTGACAACTTAAGGTGTCTACAAAATTCAGCAAACTAATAATTATAACTAAACTATAGAACCTAAGTAATAGATATGATTTCATTAACAGCTCAGCATTTAAAATGACCAGTTGTCAATACTTTTGACATCACCAATGCCAATACTAGGATGACCAGTGCTATCCAATTCTGAGCTGAAGAGGACATTCCTACCAGTACTCAGATTACTGAAAAGCACAGAAACTGCCACCTGTGTACAGCTAATGTCACTGTCTCCTCTGCTTGGCCTCTCTGTCACATAAACACAGTTAAGAATACCATTCTTTTTCAACACATTTCTTTCTGCTAGGCACCAGACACCCTCACCCTGTCGTTTCTCTCCCTGCTTTGCTAGCCCTTGTTCTCTGGGCCTTTTGCTGTTTGCTGTTCTGCTGATTTCCAAATGCTTATTGCAGTGCCTCAGGCTTTCTTAGAGGATCTTTGACTACAATTTCTCCTACATAATCTCATCTATTCCCAAGGTTTTAATGGCTCGTCGCTGTTCATTTACAACACTTTTACCCAATCGTGACCTCTTACCTGAGCCTGACTTGCATATTCCACTGAAAATTAAGCATTCCCAGTTAGCTGGATAGTAGCCATCTCATACTTCATATGTCCTACCTACAGCAATACATTTCTATCCTTTTTCCCTGCCCATTCCTCTCCCATTCTTTATCATACCATCATCCAACCAAGTAAAAAATGTACAAATAATTTGTGAGTCCTCCCCTTCCTTCACCCCCATTTCTAACATTTCAGCCTTTCCTGTACTAAATACCTTAAGTATGGGTTAAATCTATGCATATGTTCTATCCCTTTTCTTGTCTTACTTTGGCCTTCCCTGCTCTTTCCTGAGCATTCATCCTTCCACCATATCTTTCTAACAACATAGAGAAACACAATTTTCTTCCTTATCTACAAACTCTATCACTTCACTTAAAATTCTTCAGTGTACAATTCATTTAGTGCCATGCATAATGAAATTCTGACTCCTTGCTGTGGCATGGTAGATGGCTGGTGACATGTCCTGGTTCCACCGCTGCCATCTGCTCATTATCCTTCTCCCTTCCAAGCATTTCCTTTGTAAACATGCCAGACTTCACATTCTTTGCACCACTCATTCTCCATATCACTATTCAAGCTTGGCATCTTTGGAGAGGCTCCATTGGTGTCTGTGTGTACTTTAGTGCCTGGTTCACTTACACCACAAGGAATATTACTATCAATGACCATTCCTTTTTGTATTATTTGTACATTTTCTGATTCCTGCCATCAGTATCTAAGTTTCAGTTGAGAAATGTTTCTGTCTTGTTTTCCACTGTGTTCCAGAGTGTAGGTTCTCCAACAGTGACTGCCTTGGAATAAGCACTCAAATATTTATTAAAGAAATAAATTTTTAAAGTCTTCTCTCCAAATACCTAATAACAACCACAAAACAAGACTCTGAGTTCTTTTTATTTTCATGTCAAGTGTAATAATCTTGGGGAAATTGCTTGATTTGTGCATTACCTTTTCATCCTAAAAAAAAATGTCACTTAATATTTCTTCAGTTTTACTATATGTCAGCTGCTCTCCCTGTAAGACAAAATTGCAATTGCACCATGAAGTCAAAGGTTCAGTTTTATTTTTACTTCCAAGAAAATCAAAGAGTTACCTCTGTACAATGTTAGTCATAATTTACACTCGTTAAATTATCTGCCATTTCAGACAATGGAATGATAATAGTATAAATGATCCTAGAAAAATGCCTGCTTTTTTCAAGTATTGCTATTCTTTTCAAGATCTGTCACTGAAATTACTGATGATTTCTATATCTTTTTAGAGGATTTCTTTATCTTCAGATCTATGTACTGTGGACACTAAAAGCTGGGATGACCTCAAAGCAGTTATTAGTAGAAATATCAAACTACCCATCTGCATCAACTATACTAGCAATCTGAAGATAAATGTGATTTGCATCAATATACTCTGGCAGTGTGGCAATCTTGTAATGTTGGAACATACACTAGGGCCCCTGGCTTTGCAGACACCAAGTTCAATCCCCCAGAACCCATGTAAGTCAGATGCACAAGGTAACACATGCATCTGTAGTTTGTTTTCAGTGGCTAGAGGCTCTGATATGCCCAGTCTCTCTCTCTCTCTCTCTCTCTCTCTCTCTCTCTCTCTCTCTCTCTTTCTATCTGCCTCTCCCCCTCAAATAAATAAATTAATTAAATTATTTTAAAATGGGAATAATAATACTGATTACACAGATGATATTGTGATTTGACTCTAAAGTATTAACCCACAAAGCCTTGTATATGGTCTTGATCTTCAACTAGTGCCTCTATTTGGGTGATGGGTTCTCAAAACTTCATAAGTTGGGGCCTAAATGGGTGGAATAAGTCATTGTGGGTGTGCTGCTCAATAATAAGATTACCAAGAAAACTCAAAAGGTATCCAAACCAAATTAAGTGCAAAACAGGGCACAGAAACACGAGGTCCCTCGAATGTAAGGTAGCATGAGCTCTCCAAAAGTCGTTACTGTTCAGCTATTCAATTCAAAGATGCCAAAGGAGGTAATATGCAGGAAGAAGACTAGAAGTTGACTGGAGAAAATAAGCAAATAGATGGATTCAATTCAGGATCTGTAGAAGAAAAGCAGCAAAATAGATGAGAAAACTCAGTAATACAGATGAAAAAGAAAGAAACATGAGGGAAAAAATAAACAAACAAAAAATCTGAGATTTAAAATAGAAATCTGGCTGAGGAGATGGGGCTGGGGAGAAAGATTAGTGGGTAAATTCTTGCTGTACAAGTATGAGTACCTGAGTTCAGATCCCCAGTTCCCACATAAAATTCCAGTTGATGGTACACACCTGGAATCTCAGTACTAGAGAAGCAGAGAGGGAATCCCTGGGGCTCGCTGGCTACCTGGTCTAGCCAAATTGAAGAGTCTAAGTTCAGAAAGAGATCTTCTCTCAAGGAATCAGGTAGATAGCAACAGAAGATTCCTAATGTCAATGCCCAGTCACTTATAGGCACAATCTGCATGTGCACTACACACGAGAGCCCACACACAAATGAACACGTACACAACACACACAAACAGGCAATGCAATAAATTAAGTGTAGAAAAGGTCTTTGATGAAGTTCAAGTCACCCTTCATAATAAAAATACTGAAGAAACTAAGAATAGAAGAATCGTGTTTCAACACAATAAAGACTTTGTATAATAAAACTAAAGTCAAGATTATGTTAAAAGGGAAAAAGTGAAAGAATTTTCTCTAAAATCAGACAACAGGCAAAGGTGACCACTCTTTTTGCTCTTAAAAAATATAGTGTCCAAGGTCTTTTTTCTACAACAATAGGATAAGAAAAAGAGAATGAAAATATAAGTAGGAAAGAAAGAAGTCAAGGCTGAAAAATATGACTCCATGGTAAAAGGTGCTTGCTTGCAAAGCCTGCCAACTCAGATGAAAAAAAAGTGGCCTAAGCATCTGGTATCTACAGTGACAAGTGACACTAGTTCACACACACACACACACACATACCAAGAATTATTTTTTAAAAGAGAGAAGTCAAATATTCCTACTTACAGACAATCTGATTCTACACTGAAACCCTAAAGACTCCATCAGAAAACTCTTAAATCTTATAAGCACGTTCTACAAATGAGAAGGCTATAGATAATGGTACCTTTCTAAACACCAATAAAGGACTTGCCAAGAAAGAAATCAGAAAAAAAAAATCCCTTTCACGACAGTTTCAAAATGGGAGTAAACATCTAGGAATAAATGTAACTAAGGAAATAAAAGACCTCTACAATATAACCTTTAAGACACTGCAGAAAGAAATTGATCAAGACACCAAAAAATGACAAAGCCTTCCATGGCCATGTAATGGCAGTATAAATATTATTAAATGATGATATTACCAAAGTGATCTACAGGTTCAATGCAAATCCCATCAAAATTCCAATTATATTCTTTATGGAATGAGAACAACAACAAAAAATCCTAAAATTCACATGAAAAAAAAGATCCTGAATAGCCAAAGCAATCCTAAGTACCAACAGCAACATTGAGGCACCTCAGTGTCTGATGCCATGGCGCTGGCACAAAAATCAATCATGTAGTCCAGTGAGATAGAATAGAAGACTTAGAAACAGGCACATACAGCTACAGCTGCCTAATTTTTGACAAGGGTTTCAAAAACACAGATTGGAAAAAAAATAAAGCCTCTTCAACAAATGGTGCTGAAAAACTGGATATTAACATACAGGGGAATGAAACAAGATACATATTTTTCACCCTGCACAAAAATTAATTCAAAATTCAAATTAAATTAAAATAAATAATTAAAATTTTTTTAAAATTATAATTAAAATTATAATAAAATTATAATTAAAGTAATAATTAAAAATAAAAAATAATTTAAAACTATCTGAATGAAAGACTGAACAGTTTAAAATTCCTGGAGCAATGCAGGTAAAACACTTTAAGATAGATAGGCATAGGCAAGGAATTTCTGAAAAGAACTCTAATAACAAAGGGAATATTCCCAAGAACTGGCAAATGGGATTATATGAAATTGAAAAGCGTCTGTGCAGAAAGGAAAGAACAGGGTGGAGAGACTGACGCCTGGACTGGTGGGAAAGAGCAGTAGACAGTGGGGTACTGTCGCAGACCCAGATGCCCCACCCATGCTGACCAACCTCTGGGCCAGCAGGAGAGAGCAGCAGCTCAGGGAACAGTGACCCGCCCCTGCAGACCAACCTGGGTGCAAGGACAGAGAACACAGGTGTCCAGAGCACAGATACCTTTTTCATCTCTTTCTTTCTTCCTTTCCTTCTTTCTCTCACCTTTTCCTCTCTCTTCTTTTCTTTGGTTGTTATTAGTTCACTTGTTGATTGGTTTACTAGGTGCACATTTTCACCCTATTTTTCTTTTTGGATAGTTTCTTGTGCTTTGTGGAATCTACTTTTTTATGTTTTTGTGACATTTTAATACATTAATGGGTCTTCCTATATGGTCATTCTTTTTGCAGAGGTAAGATTTATTTACAGTTGGCATTTTAAGGTGATAAAATATGATTAATTTTTTCTTTTATTATTAGTAGTAGTAGTAGAAACTTTGTATGGACACATCATGTGTTGGTACCATTGCCCCCTCCTTCCTGCCCCCAGTCCACTAAGGGCCCTCCTCTATGGGATTGCTAGTATTCATCATGGGGCTGTGGGTTATGAGTTGTGAGATCAGCAGGCAGTCAATGTGGGGTAGGAGGGGAGGAATGCCTCTGGATATTCCCTCCCATCCTGTGGCTCTTACAATCTTTCTGCCCCCTCTTCCACAAAATTCCCTGAGCCTTGGTGGGTGTTTTTAGGTCTACTTTAGTGTTGAGCTTTCAGTAGCTCATGGATTTCTTCTTTGGTACATTTTGAGTATCCTAGGTGTCTATCACATTCTTTTTAAAAAATATTTATTATTTATTTATTTATTTATTTATTTATTTATTTGTAAGGAGAAAGAAAGAGAGAGAAAGAATGGGCATGCTAGGGCCTCCAGCTTCTATAAACAAACTCTAGATGCAAGGGCCACTTTGTGCATCTGGCTTTATGTGGGTACTGGGGAATCAAACCCAGGTCATTAGGGTTTGTAGGCAAGCACCTTAACTGCTAAGCCATCCATCCAGCCCCTATCACATTCTTTACAATGACTTTCACCCTTGAACATTATTTACCCACTAGGTATTAAACTACAACTCACCAAATTATGCCTTTTTTACTTTTCTTTTTTTTTTTTTTTTTTATCAATATATATTTTTTATTTATATTATTCTGATTTTACATTCATAGTATTGGTTCCATTGTCCTCCTCCCCTTCCTCCCACTTTCAAAGGGGCCCTCATCAATGGGGAATGTTTATCATGCATTGTGAGTTTGCTCAAGAGTTCTGTGGATAGGCCCCAGTCTCTGTGCATAATGCCCCAACTTGTGACTCTAACAATCTTTTTCCCCCCTCTTCCATGAGTTTCCCTGAGCCACATTGGGGTCATTTTAGTTCTGCTTCCTTGATGAGGTTTGGGAGCCTCTGTGTCTCTGGATATCTGGCTAATGACTGGAGTTGGATGTTCTCTGTATTTATCTCCTTCAGCCTTTTTCTGGTGTTGTGATCGCCTTGAGCGCTGTATTCTTGCCCTTCCCCTGCGTTTGTTCTATGGTTTCAGCTGGTGAGGTGTGGTTAGCTGATCCTCCCTTCAGGTTCATTGTCCACCTGAAAAGAGATAAGCAAATTCTCCAACGGAGAGAGAAGTTAGTACTAGATAGAAGGGATAACCATATATGTTTTGGAGGGAACTTTATATGCATTGGCTCTCTTCTAGCCTACTTTTGGTGGCCACTAGATCTTGGAGACTGAGCTCATTTTTTGTACATGGCTTTGACTTATTTCCCAGTTCCAGCAATGAGTTCCACTCCACTGAGTGGATCTATTAGCCAAATCAAGAACAGTTGGTTACCCCCCATGGCTGTTTGCCACTACTGCACTTGTATGAGCATTACGTCAGATGGTTTCCTGCTGGGTATCTTAGACTGCAAGTTGTTTGGACCAATGTCAGACATTTTCCCCCAGTTGCTCATGTAGCACCCTCTGGTACTAGACTCGCTAACTGTCTGGGGACTGACCTTCTTCCAGATTCCCTACAAAAACTTTCTCCTCTATATTCCTTCTAGAGCACTCTTACCACTATCTCTCCTACTTCAACTACTAATTTTCTATGGGTGCTCATGTTAATCTAGACAGTGGGCTGCAGAGATGACTTGGCAGTTAAGGTGCTTGCCTGTCAAGCCTAAGCACCCATGTTTGACATTCCAGATCCCACATAAGCCAGATGCACAAAGGTGAGGCAAGCACAAGGTTGCACATGCCCATTAGGTGGCACAAATGCGGTTGCTGGGGCCATCGCACACCAATTATCTCTCTAAACGCCTTTAATCCCAGTACTTGGGAGGCAGAGGTAGGAGGATCGCCAAGAGTTCGAGGCCAAGTTAATTCCAGGTCAGCCTGGACCAGAGTGAGACCCTACCTTGCAAAACCAAAAAAAAAAAAAAAAAAAAAACAAACAAACAAATAGGGCTGGAGAGATGGCTTAGCAGTCAAGGCGCATGCCTGTGAACCCTAAGGACCCCAGTTCAATTATCCAGGTCCCATATAAACCAGATGCACAAGGTGGCTCATGCATCTGGAGTTCGTTTGCAGTGGCTAGAGGTCCTGGTGAGCCCTCTCTCTCTCTCTCTCTCTCTTAGTGTCTCTAGTAAATAAATAAATAAAAATAAAATCTTTAAAAAATTTAGGGCTTGAGAGATGGCTTAGCGGTTAAGGTGCCTGCCTCCTAAGCCCAAGAATGCTGGTTCCAATCTCCAGTGGTTCTAATCTCCAGGTCCCACGTTTAGCCAAATGCAGTGATGCAAGGGCACAATGCCGCACTTGACCACAAGGGGGTGCACGCATCTGGATTTCATTTGCAGCAGCTAAGAGGCTGCTGGCATGCCCATCTCTATCTGTCTTCCTCTCCCTCTCTCTCTGTCTCTCTCCAAAAAAAAAAAAAAAAAAAAAATTAAAAAACTAGACAGATCTCAAGCAAATATAACTTAAGCAACTTAAAAACTAAGAAAACAAGAAGTCTACCCCAAAGCCAGAAGACATCTAGAATCACAAATATCAAGGCAGAAATTAGTGAAATAGAGACTAAAAGAACAATACACAGAATCAATCGATTGGTTCTTTGAAAAAGTTAACAAACTTATAGCCCTCTAGCCAAACTAACCAAAGGAAAGAAAGACCCAAATAAAATAAGAGATGAAAATGGAGTTGCCAGAAGAGACCCCACTGAAATCCAGGAGGTCATTAGGGAATACTATGACAACTTATATCCCCCAAAGTTGGAAAATATAAATAAAATGGCTATTCTCTAAATGCACATGACCTACCAAATTTAAAGACAGATAATATAAATAATTTAAATAGACACATAGCAAAGATGCTGAATCGGTAATTAAAAGTCTCCATACCAAAAAAAAAAAAAAAAAAAAAAAAAATTCCCTCTGGACCACATGGATTTTACTTGCTTGATTCTATCAAAATTTTAAGGACGATCTAATAAAACCCACCTTTCTCAAACTGTCCAACAAAACAGAGAGGAAAATAATAATAGCAAAGTCACTCTATGATGCCAATATTTATCCTGTACCAAAGCTGGATAAAGATCCAATAAAAAGGAAAACAACAAAGCCATTTCCCCAATGAACCTAGATACAAAAATCCTAAACAAAATACTTGCAAACCAAATTCCCAAACACAATCTTAAAAAGATTACACATCATGACCAAATTGGTTTCATCCCAGGAAGACAAGGCTGGTTCAACATATACAAACCAATAAATGTAATTCATAACATAAGTAAACTTTAGAAAAGAAATTACATGATCATCTCAACTGATACATGAGAGACATCTGAAAAAATTTAGCATACCCTAATGATGAAAGTCTTGGGGAAATTAGGAACAGACAGAACATGCCTCAAAATAATAAAAGCTATATATAATAAACCAACATCATACTAACTGGAAAAAAATTAAAACCATTTCCTCTAAAATCTGGAATAAGACAAGTGTGCCCACTATCGCCTCTCTTATTCAATATAGTGTTGAAAGTCCAAAAGCAATAAGACAAGAGAAATATATAAGATGGGTAAATATAGTAAGGGAAGAAATAAAACTATCCCAATTCATAGATGACATGATTCTGTTACTTAAGGGATCCTAAAGACTCTCCAAGAAAACTCTTAGATCTAATAAATACCTTTAGCAAAGTTGAATGATATAAAATCAACATCAAGAACTGAGTAGTTTTCATATATGTCAATAATGATCATGTATTGAAAGAATATCCTATTCACAGTAGCTCCCAAAAAATAAAGTACCTAGGAATAAATATTCCCAAGTACATATAAGACCTCTGTAAAGAAAAGTTTATGCCACTTAAAACAAAGAAAAGAAATAAAAGAAGATAGCTGACATTTGAGAGACTTTACATGCTTTTGAATTGGCAGAATTAATATTTAAAAAATGGCTATATAATCAAAGTAATATACAGATTCAAGGCAATTACCATTAAGGTTCCAATAACATTTTTCTCCAGACTCGGAAAAAAATCTGACAATTCATACAGAAACATACCTGGCATAACCGAAGAAATCCTAAGCAGAAAGAACATGGTGAGCGTTATCACAATTCCTTACTTAAAAATATACTTTAGAGCCATTATGACAAAGGTAGGATGGTACTGACACAAAACCAGACACTACACCAATGCAGTAGAATACAGGACCCAGAAGCAAACCTATGCAATTTCTGTCACCTAGTTTTCAACAAAGGCATAAAAGATACACTGGGGATAAAAGATAGCCTTTCAACAGATGGTGTTGGCAAAGTTGGAAATCTACCTGCAAAAGAATAAAATTAGACCCATGGCTCTTCTCCTGCACAAAGATAATTCAAAATGGATCACTTTCTTTTAAATGTAAAAATGCTGGGCTGGAGAGATGGCTTAGTGGTTAAGGCGCATGCCTGCTAAGCCTAACAATGCCAATTCCAATCTCCAGGTCCCACGTTTAGCCAGATGCAAAGTGACGCAAGCACGCACTGCTACACTTGCCCACAAGGGGGCACATGCATCTGGAGTTTGTTCACAGCAACTGAGAGGCTGCTGGCACACCCATTCTCTCTGTCTCCCTCTTTCTCTTTCTCTGTCTCTCTGTCCCTTCCTCTTCTGAAAGGGACTAGAATCCATCAGTTCAGTCTCCATACATCATCTCAACTTTACCACTAACAACCCAAGGCTCTGATAAAAAAAAAAAAAAAAAAAAGTAAAAATGCTGATACTATGAGAGGAAAACATAGGAAATTCACTAGAAGTTATAGGTATTAGGTAAGATCTGAAAAGGACTCCCATAGACCAGGAAATAGTCCCAAGAATCAACAAATAACACTACATGAAATTAAATTTTTTTCTACAAAGCAAAACAAAACTACAGTGAAATACCATCATCTCACCCCAGTCAGAGGAGACAGAATCAAAAAATTGGCAATAAATATTGGTGCAGATGTTGGGAAAGGGGAACCCTACTTACTGTTAGTGGGAATGGAAAGTTGTTCAGCCACTCTGGAGTCAATGTGGTGCTTCCTCAAGGAACTATAAAGAGAACTGCTATATTCTCCAGCTCTACTCTTTCGGGCATATACCCTAGGGACTCTAAGCGAACACTCTACAGAGATACCAATACATCTCTGTGTATGGCTGCATTCTTCCCACTAGCTAAGAAATTGACCCAGTTCAAACATCCATTAACAGATGAGTAAATAAAACATAGCATATATACACGATGACATTTTATTCATCCATGAAGATAAAGGAAATCTTGATGTTTGCAGGGAAGAGGATACAACCACAGATCATGGGAAAAAATAGTACTTTTTTCTTTAATAGGTGCCCCCTAGTGTGTGTGTGTGTGTGTGTGTGTGTGTGTGTGTGTGTCATGAAAGTAGAAAAGTAGAAAGGGGATTGTGATATGGTACATGAAAGCAGAAAGGAGTCTGTTGGAAGGGAAGAAGGAGAACAGCAAGAAGATGATGGAAAATAGGGAAAAGGGTAGAGATGGATAAGAATACAGTAAAATTATATACATATATGAAAATATCATGCAAAATGCATTACTTTGTGTTCAAACTTAAATTTAAAGGTATATAATTTTTAATTAATGATAGTAAAAGTAAAAGCTGTGCTGACCAATTTTTAGTATCCTTAAAGGTTTACTTAAGTCTTTCACTGGCCTCAACTCTGGTTCAACAACAAGTACAGAAATACACTGGTCATGATAATTACTGGTCATGATAATTTTAACAAGATGTCTGCAGCTAGTTGTCATTAAAGTACAGATGCTGAAAAGCAATTAGAAGATAATGTGCAGTCAGTATTCTTTGGAGGTCCAAGATATTTCTATAATTTTCTCCAACTATTTTATAATATTAATAGGATATGTCTAGGAATATATCAAATAGCAGTATTCAGCGTTACATCCAACTAGTGTATCTCATTCAGTAGTGCACAAGACATCAAGAATAATATTGCTCTTAGTACATGTTGGTGTTGTAGGACTCTCCCTGACTCAGATTTACCAACAGCATGAATCAAGAAAAGTTAGCCAAACTTCAGTCTCAGGGACAGATGTGGGGCAAGGATCCAGCTCACAGAAAGAAGAAGGTGGTGCATAGAACAGAGACAGCTGATGACCAAAAGCTCCAGAGTTCTCTAAAAACACTGGCTGTAAATAATATAGCTGCTGTTGAACAGGTGAACATGATTAAAGATGATGGAACAGTTATTCATGTCAATAATCCCGAAGTCCAAGCTTCCCTCTTTGCTAACACTTTTGCGATTACTGGTCATGCAGAAGCTGAACTAATTACAGAAATGCTTCCTGGAATATTAAGTCAGCTTGAGGTTGACAGTTTCACAAGCCTTAGAAAGTTAGCTGAACAGTACCCATGGCAAGTGTGGGGTAGCAAAGCACCAAAACCAGAAGACATTGATGAAGAGGATGGTGAAATACCAGACCCTGTAGTAAATTTTGATGAATCACTGAAGAATGAAGCTAACTAAAATCTTTCCTGTTGTTTTGGAAACTGTCATGGACCTGATTTAATGATCAGCTATGTGGTCCTAAACTTTTACAGACACAGAGAACATCAACTGTTAGTAGTTCAGTAATACAAATATTTTGTATATTATTAATGCTGTTTATTCAGCATTTGTTGGTCATTTAATTTTGCATTTTACACTTCCTCCCAGAATCTTTGCTTTTAGTCAAACTATAAGTATTGGTGCAGCTTGAGGGTATTTTGGTTTCTGATTCTTTTTGTTGTTGTTTTGGGGAAGGGGTAATTTAATATATGGATGTATGTGTGAGGAGCTGGGGTAAGTGTGTACATGGTGAGATCAAATTGGAAAACAGCTCTATTTTTGTTTTGGTTTTTCGAGATATGGTCTTACTCTGTCCCAGGCTGACCTGGAATTCACCATGTAGTCTCAGGGTGACCTCAAACCCATGGCAATCCCCCTACCTCTGCCTCCCAAGTGCTGGGATTAAAGGCGAGTGCCACCATGCCTGGCTGAAAACAGCTCTATTTATCCTCTTCCTTCCTCCCAGTAGACAAAACAAATCTTTACATTTGAACAAAAAAGATATCAAGGCCATAATATAAATATCTTGTCATTATCTTTAAAAGGCAGTTTAGTTTCTGGTAAAATAAAAAATTACACTACTGTTCAAAATTCCGAGCTATTGCCAAGCCCTCTCATAAAAAATGTGCTAAGTATTTGAAATGATGAGTTGTCCCACAGAGAGAGCAGCTCACTATCTGGTCCTTGGAGACTACAGTTCAGTAAGCCACAATTGCTACTGAAAGCATCAAGATTCTGGTTTCAAGAGTTATGAATAACTACAATGAAGGTCCAAGTTAAAAAAATAAATGAGGGCTGGAGAGATGACTTAGGGGTTAAGGCGCCTGCCTCCTAAGCCTAAGAACACTGGTTCCAATCTCCAGCTGTTTCAATCTCCAGGTTCCACGTTTAGCCAGATGCAAAGTGACACAAGGGCGCAATGCCGCACTTGACCACAAGGGGCGCACACATCTGGATTTGGTTCGCAGCAGCTGAGACGCTGCTGGTGTGCTCATCTCTGTCTTCCTCTCTCTCTCTCTCTCTCTCTCTCTCTCTCTGTGTGTGTGTGTGTGTGTCTCTCTCCAAAAAAATAATAAAAAATAAAAAGTTAATAAATAAATAAATAAATAAATAAATAAATCCTTATCTTAACCTCTCAAAAGAAGGATGTTTTCAACATTATTTCATTAATATTAAAGAAGATGGTGAAATTTCAAATAATGAATTCATAAAATGCCCCATTCTAAATAAGTATATAGAAATTAACATCACCAGATAATCTCAATATCATCAAAAATGTTGCATATATTGAAAACCATGGGGATCCTACGGACAAATGTTTTCACATTGAATTATACAAAACAGATTCTAGTCTGAAAAAAAGCTCTTATTCTTCACAGTTACAAAAGTGATCCAGGATTCCTCTCCCATATGTAAAGGAAATTAGCCTTTTACAATTAGTAGAAAGCAAACATTCATTTTGTGATTCTCTGAATAAAATGTCAGTAATAATGCACCAGGCACATTGACACTTTCAAACAGAAAGCCCCAAACTCTCCTTTTTAATACTTCCCAATTCATCCAGGTACACATGAAGAACACCTGAATTTGATGATCATCACGTTAACATACACTTTTGCTACTGGTAATCCCCCTTTAAACAAAGATGATATTGCCTAATTCAGAAGAGCTGCAGACATTAAATCACTGCTGCCCACCAAGCACAAGAAGGAAAAATGTAACTATTCTAAAAGTTGAGTGAGTATTAGCTGGAAAATTCAGAAAACTAACACATATTGTACAATGCAGCAAAATATTACTCTTGGAAATCATGAAGATGACATCAAAACTCTATGCAACAAAGTGTATTCCAGGACAATTCCCAAAAACACAAAGAATATAGGTTTTGAAAATGTCAAACCCAGTAATTTGTGCTTCTAAGATATCCTAGCACTTAAAGTACCAAGAGCCATACATTCAGACTACGAAAATATGATGCCAAATGATGATGCACTGAACACCCAGTAGTCAGTACTCAACTTACCCATACAAGGTATATTCCAAATACCCAGATGATGCCTAAAGCTGAAAATACTCCAACAGGCTATGATTTACCCTCTGTAATCCTACCTGATTATAAAGTTTAATTTATAAATTAGGCCCAGAGAGAATTTTAAAATGAAAATAATAAAATAAAGCAATCATAACAATATACTGTAATAAAAATTATATGAATATGTTGTCTGTCAAAAGACCTTCCTGTGTTGTGGATCTTAGTAACATCAACATATGATTTGTTTCTTTCATTACTAAGTCAAGGATAATCACTTCTCTTAAAGGAAACATTTTAGAGGTTCTCCTTGGCACATCTGAGTAGCCAGCCAGCAGCACCGGTCTTGAACGTTGGAGTCATAAGTAAATAGGTAAATAATAACAGTAAAGTTAATAACATTTACTTGAGACAGCCAATGATTGTCCAACAGCCAACTATATGACAAATTTGAGAGCAGTGCATATAGTGTGGGTATGGTAGACAGAGGCACAATCATATTTGGGGTAGAATAGAGTAGGAAGGCATAAAATTTCATTATGATACTCAGAATAGCATGCAATTTAAAATATACCTGGCATATTTATGAAGTTGCTAGTTTAATATATTCAGATTATAATTACCCATGAGTGACTGTGACCATGGAAAGCAAAACCTTGTATTGAGGGGAAAGGTGACTATCATTAGACACCATGAATTTATCCAGTATGAATTTGTACAGACCTCTTACTGTAGCAGCATAAACATATTCACACCTGTATTTACACATTATCTCTTGTTTTCCCCCATTCATATATTCGACTATATGATCAGACTGCTGTACTCTTAGCAAACAATCCAAACTGATTTTAACTTGTCTCCAAAGTCCGTTTATTCTTTGATCTGAAGTGTAATCTTTAATCCCAGAGTGATTCAATAGTGCAATTTCAGGAAGCAAGTTTTGCGTGAAGGAGCCTGCATTTCACTGTCAGAGAGTTACGAGAGATGACAGTTTGTAATCCCATGGACATAGTGAACGATGTTCACATATCAGGAAATCTGGAGAGAAAGACATTCAGGGCCCTGCACAGGATGAGTAGTCAGTCACAAATTCGTAAACTATAACAAGCATTTTGACCTTGCAGTCATAACATTTTCAAAGCTCAATTTTCTTACTTATAAAATGGATGTGAACTATCAAAGTGTAAGGAAAGTCATCCAACTTCAGAGTGTCCTAATAGGGCCTAGGACATGAGGACAGCAAGGCATGGACTCATTTCTGGTCTCAAAGATGTCCAGCAAGGTGCTTTATTCTAAGGACTCTGCCCAGAAGAAGAAACCTAGATTACAAAACACACATGTGGGAGTCATAGGTATGTGGGAGATAGTGAAGGCTGACAGGCAAGATCACATTAACCAGAAAGAGTTTGTGTTAGCATAGGTGTACAAGACACATCCCACTACTTAAAAATATTTTCAAAATGTCAGAGGCTCAGGAGATGACTGTGCTGGTATATAATCATAAAGACCTTAGTTTGTATCCCTAGAATCCACTTAAAAGCCAGACATGGCACACAACTGTAATCCTGGTGCTAGAGAGATGGAGACAGTAGGATCTCTGGGGCTTGCTAATAAGTCAGTCTAGCCCAGTTGGTAAACTATAGGTTCAGAGACAGACCCCATCTCAAAACCAAAGACAGAGAGTAATTGAGGAAGGCACCCCACATCAACATCTGGCCTGTCCTGGCACGTGCACACACACAGGCAAGCATGTGCATACACACACACACCACATGCCAAAATATCTCTGAATAATTTCATGGTTTATATATCAGTTAAAACATAAATTTAAAGAGAAGGAAAAGAAAACCACCACAGATAAACTCATAATAATTGACAGGACAGGTGTGACAGTTAGGCAGACAGTAGGGATAGTCACATGGAACTTTTAATAGTGTTGTGCACAGTAACAAATTTTAAAAAGATAGAAAACCACTCAGTAAATGTGTATAGAATAGTGAGAAGGAATTTAGGATGGTCATACCTAAAGATCCCTAGTTTTTCCACAAATGAAGAGGATTCATGACCAAAGTGTAAGGTCTGTGAGCATCAAAATTTGGAATAAGTAATTATTGAAGATGAGAAAGTGAAAGGACCAAGTAAATTATCAATGATCAGATATGTATATGCACACACATGCATATGTGTGTGTGTGTGTTATGGTGTGATGGGAAAAGAAAAATTAAGTAGACATTTTCAAGCTAGAAGCCTGGCCCTGATCTCTTGCCTCCCCCTTTTTGCTTACACTTCTGTCTGAACACATGTCCTTCCCAGGTGGATGCAGCAGGCTGCACCAACACTGTGCTTCCCACCACTAGAATTGCTGGGACCCACTGTGAGCAGTGGGAGAGGAAACTACAGGGACACATCCTGACTTACAGCTTCTATTGTGCAAGTCCATACTAATGATAACATGACCCTGGGGCATCCTCCAAGTACAGCTGTGTCCTGCTTACAATGTGTTACCTAGGTATCATAACTGACTCCCTTAAAATGGTTCCCTACCCATTTCTGCAAGTTGTCTTATTGCTGAAGAATTTTCTACAAATGCCTCCAGTCAAGTAGCCCTAAACCTGTCTATTAAAATACAAACCACCATAACTCAAGGGCTGGAGAAATTTGGAGTGTTAGCTTTCCCTAATATATCAGCATAATAAATTTGAGTTCTCCACCACTCCAAGTGACATTTGGTTTGCTCACTGACTTAAATCCAAATTTCTGCAGCACTGAGGCTGGGGGTTATGTCTGTCAACTTCTTTAGAAACAAGATATTCATTAACAGATTATTCATGGGATCTGGAGGTATGATCCACAGTGGAAAGCATTATTCTCCTACTTTATAAATTGATAACACAGTGTGAATGTTAAGAGCTTAATTTAAATGATTGAAATTAGTCTTTCCATACCAATTTCAACAAAAGTACAAAGTTAACTGAGTACAACCAAGGAGCACCAGAGTGATGAAACAGCAGTGCCTCGCTTCTAGCCTCTCAAGTCAACGGACACCATCCCCCCCCCAAGAGCTGATTCTGAGACCAATCTAGTCTACAAACACCTGTTTGGTGGACCTTATGGTGGAAAGAGGCCCCATCTCCAAGGAGTGCTCGATAAAATATAGACGTAAGAAATATTCAAGAATAATAAGTCCTTGAATGTTATTTGTTCCATAGAAGCCTGATTCTAGTGTGTGAAAACAGACCCAATATGTGAAGAGACTGAAGAGAGGGCATACAGTTCTAAGACTGCTCTGCCTGCAATTTATTGGGGATTTACTGACAGAGAATTAGCCCTATGCAGTCAGTAGTAAGACTAGTTGGATTCCTGCAGTTTGGGTTCAAAAGAGGGGCTTATGTATGGCTTTGTACAAAAGTGATTTTATCTTAGCTGGAATGTACCTGGTTTATCTTAAGCTAATATCAGAGTCAGGTACATCCTTGGATGCAGGGTCAGGTTGAATAGCTCTACAAGCACTGCAATGGTTTTGTCTATTTATAGTTTCCTGAGAAACTATGAAAGAAAAATCAGCTGGAATCATCCTGGTACAATTAATAATCAAGTTACTAACCAAGATAGCTACAGTCATGTCAAGCAGAATCCATACACCAGTCAAGACAAGAGAGAAAGCAGCCCCAGATGATGGCAAAATTTTTACCAAATTCATGCTATAGACTAAAATTACTGAAAGAAGAAAGAATATTCAAGGGGGGAGTAAAACAGAGGCAGGAAATGGTGCTGCGTAAAGGTCAAGATGCCATGCAGCCAACCACCCAATCCTGCTATAAGCACTCAGCACCAGCTTTGCTGTCAGGGCTGATACACAGCCAGTGCAGCTCTGAACCATCTGTGTTCCTTCAAAGCCCAGCACTGCCAGTGATTTGGGCAATTCTATTTTAGGAGACATTTGTTTCATAGATCAGATGTTTGACTATTTCTTTGTCTTTAGGATTTGCAAAATTGGGACAAACATTTGCCTATTTGTTCCCTACATTCCTGAAGAGTGACATCATGGCAGATGGTTATAGGTTTCATATTTTATTCTCACTGTTGCCAGAAGAAAATTACAATATTCAATTTATCTTACACTTTCTGAGCAAATTATTTATGATTGTATTGGAAAACTTTTGGGGTTGTACACTTTAAAACAACCATTGTTTAAAAAAACTTGCCCTAGGTCACACGTTTATAGTGAACCAGCAACAGAAGGAGTGGTCCCTGACTCTTTGATCGGTATTGCCCCCTTTCCTTACCCCATCGAGATTCGGACTTGGCAACATGTTAAGCAAATAGGGAATAAGACTGGCACAATCTTCTGAAAATTTCAGTCAACAACCCTACCATTCCTCTTATGAGTATTTTTCCTGTGTCTAGCAAGTTTCATGACATACACCAAGCTAAGTTGTATTCAATCCTTTGGTTTTCTGAGTTAAGTTATGACATGAGTTAAATTATGACATTTTTGCACCCACACATTTTAAATTAGTTTTGTCTTGGCTACTAAATTAAATGCTAAAAGGAATTTGTTGTCAAGCTGAGGCACACGTTCTAAAGACCACCTCAAATCTTTAGAAAGCCCACATTCAGATGTACTCAATGAACTGGGCTACTTGTCCAAGATTGTTGTCTGGGGCACAGCAAGAACCAAGCCAGGGTCACTTTTAGAAGTGGAAAGTAAGCCTCAGGCCTAGACCGAAAGTCACAATAGAATTAAGGGTCAGACCAGGTTTGATAAGAACTTGAGAAGGTGAAACAACACCAGGAACCATGAAGCAGAAGCAAGGCTCAGATGAAAGGGCTGAGCTATCATGTCACAAAACACCTACACACAGAAAGGCTGTGAAAAGTCTCAGAGAAGAACCAGACCAAGACCAGCCAGAAGTTGGTGCTTCATCCCAGGTTAGCAGCTCCCACCCAGACTTTAGGGAGGGTGAAGTTCTTTAAAAGTTTATGCACTCTTCCCACAGGACCTAACAATACTGACTGTTACAAATGATAACATGACTATGCACTGGGTACTGTGCATGCTTTATCTCATTTAAGCCCCAAAACAATAGCAAGGGAATGTATTCATTCATTTTACACATGAGAAAAATCCAAGGTTCAGGAAAGCTAAGTGACTTCCTTAAGGTCACCCAGCTCATAAAACCCAGAGCTTAAATTCATGGTATTCATTTCTGTATAGCATGATACGTACCTGCAGCACAGTGTATGCAGTCCTCACCCTGCTCAAGCCATGTATCTCATTTGACTACTTGAATTGTGACTAGTAGCACATGCAAAAATTATATTTTATAGATATTTAGCTAAATGAATATTTTGAAGATTAACATATTTCTTTAACAGTTTATAAAGCCAGTTAGAATATATAATATATATTTGAAAATAAATATGCATATATATGCATATATGTGGCTCATATTATACTTCCACTAATCATTATTATTTCATTCTATTAACTCAGTTATTACTGACAAGTCTTTTTTTAAGAAAAAGCATAGGAATTATACATAGTTTGACAAGGAAAAAATGAAGAAAAAAAGCCAACCAAATGTGCTACCATTGCTGTTGCCCTACCTCATTGGTGTTACTCTGCATCCAGGTGTAGGAAAAAATGCTTCTTTTATTTCCCCTTAGTACAGTTAAAAACATATTTTCTCTTTAAAAACACTTTTTGAGTAATTGTGAGGAACCAGAAGTAAGTCAAATAAAATTAAATGAAGATTAAACAAACCTGATTAGAAATCCAAGGCTTCAATTATGACCTTAGTTAATCTGTATAAGAGCTTTAAATCTCATCCTGTGAAAAGGAAACAGCCTTATCTCTGGGTCTGGATTACAGTTAAAAGTTTCTAGAATCTATGCTAGTCCTAGAAATTAGAGAAGATGGTCTTGGGCAGCCCCTTTAGTGAAAAGTACACTGTACTAATTCTGGAGGAGGCAAATCACAGTCTTTTTCCCCAATTTGAGGCTGTCAGCTCTACTCCACTAAAGTACAAATCAAAATGTCAGGGTACAGACAGGAAATAATGCAAATAACTATACAATAATATACAGGACTTCATGCAATGGAACACTACTGTACAGCAAAAAAAACATCAACCAAATCAAGATCTCTGACAGAGGATTAATACAAAGAATAAATTTGTAAAAGCTAAAAAAATAAGCAATACTAAACCAAACAACCCATCAAAAATGAGCCATGGAACTGAACAGAAAGTTCTCAAAAGAAGAAATAGCCAGACACAGTAGCAGACACCTTTAATCCCAGAACTCAGGAGGCAGAGGTAGGAGTATTGCTGTGAGTTCGAGGCCACCTTGAGACTACATTGGTGAATTCAGCCTGGGCTAGAACGAGACCCTGCCTTGAAAAACCAAAGGAAAAAAAAAAGAGAGAGAGAGAGAAGAAGGAGAGGGAGAAGAAGAAGAAACACAGCCAGGAATATTCTGGCACATGCTTTTAATCCCAGCACTTGGAAGGCTGAGGTATGAGAACCATTGTGACTTTGAGGCCAGCCTGGAGCAAAGTGAATTCCAGGTCACCTGGGCTGAAGTGATGGAGTGACACCCTGCCTCACAAAAAGAAGAAGAAGGGGAAGAAGTAGAAAGAGAAAAAGAAATAATACAAAAATACAAGTGACCAAAAATATCATCAACCTATCATAGCTATCATTAGCTATCAAAGAAATGCAAAGTAAGGGCAAGAGAGATGGCTTAGCAGCTAAGGTGTTTGCCTGCAAAACCTAAAGACTCAGGATTGATTGCCCAGAACCCATATAAGCAAGATGCGCAAGGTGGTGCATCTGGAGTTTGTTTGTGGTGGCTGGAAGCCCTGGTGTGCCCATTCTATTCTCTCTCTCTCTCTCTCTCTCTAATAAATAAATAAATAAATATATTTAAAAGGAATGCAAGTTAAAACTACTTGGAGATTCCATCTTTGAAAAATCAAATGAAAACAAGTTCTGACAAGGGTGTGGGGAAAGAGGAACCTTCATTCACTGTTAGTGGAAGTGTAAATATATATAGCCTCTATGAAAATCAGTGTGGAGGTTCCTCAGAAATTTGAAAATAGATCTATGACCCATCTATACCACTCCTGGGCATATATCCTAAGGACTGTACACTGTACTATAGAGACACCTACTCATCCACATGTATTGTTGTTCTATTCACAGGAACTAAAAATCAAGTCAATTTACATGTCCATGAACTAGCGAATGGGATTAGGAAGATGTAATACATATACCCAATGGAATTTTATTCAGCTGCAAAAAAAAAAAGAAAAAGAAAAAAAAAAAAAAAAAAAAAAAAGAAAAGAAAAGAAAAGAAATTGAAAAGAAAAGAAAAATGGATAGACCTGGAAACATAGTTTACTAAGTGAGGCAACCCAGGCACAGAAAGAAAAACACCACATGTTCTTTTTCATATACAGATCCTAGCATAGAATTTTTAGATTTGTATATGATATGAAATAATAATCTAGCCAAGAAGCTTGAAAGGGGAAGAGCTTAAAAGGAGGGGATAGAAGAAGATATATAGAGAGGGCTGGAGAGATGGCTTAGCAGTTAAACGCTTGCTTGTGGAGCCTAAGGACCCTGGTTCGAGGCTCGATTCTCCAGGACCCATGTAAGCCAGATGCACAAGGGGGTGCATGCATCTGGAGTTCGTTTGCAATGGCTGGAGGCCTTTGTGTACCCATTCTGCTCCCTCCCTCTCTCTCTCTCTGTCTCTCTACCTTCCTATTTCTGTCTCTCTCTCTCTCTCTCTCTCTCTCTCTCTCAAATAAATAATAAAATATTCTTTTTTTAAAAAAAGAAGATATGTAGAGAGAATACTAGGGATGGCAGGATCTAAGGGGATTTAGAGAAGAGGAATAGAAGAAAAGAGTGAAGTGGGGTAGATTTAACCAAACCCAAAGCTAATATGAATAAACCAGATGGAAGCCTACTTTTTTGTTAGGTAATTAAAAATAAAATTTAAGTCAAAGGTTTCATAGGAAAATCCCAGTGCCATGTTGGGAAACTTTCCAGTGAGCTATTGGCCAGGGACGTCCATGAGCCCCCAGAACAATATAGGCTATTGCTAATACTTTTTGTTCTCTACCAGAAATAGAATGTAACATCCCACTGCTGAAGATACCATATGAGTTGGTTACTAGACAATGAGAAATCAAGTTGGCACTGAGTGCCTCCTCCCTGCTGACTAGATGCCATAATGCTACAAAGTACTATGTAGACTGCTGGGAAAGAAAAATTATCAATATTCTTTACTATCAGTGAAGCCTGCAAGCTATACAACTGAAGAGCCAGGAAAGATAAACCCACTGGTGCAGCAGAGGCACAACTGTTATGGGAGTAACCAACTGCTCTCTGCTTGGATTCATGAATTCCCAGCAGCTGTCATTGCTTGTACAATACTGGGCCCTTCACCATCTTGTCATGGATAATGAAGGATGGCAGAAACAAAACAAATGCATCAAAATAGAGGAAGGTCTGGTTCAAGGGAGAAAGTGGTTCAGTGGAAGGGACATGGTTTAGTGGGGACTAGAGAGAGATGGGAGGGTAGTATGATCAAAATACATTTTATACATATATGAACATTATCAATAAAAACATTCTTAAAAAAACAAATGGTGGATAACATGCTAAAAAAGAGCACTGAATAAAACATGGTCCTAATGACTACACACAGTGTGCTTCCTGTAGGACCCAATAAAGCTGTCTATTGCTTAACATTTACAATATGCTATTACACGCTTCTAATCTCTCAAAGTATTTTATGGATATGTGTTTATTACTACCCACAATAACCCCTGAAGCCAACTCTAATTGAACAGCTTTTGTAAACACAAAGGAAAACTGGGATAAATTCTCATGCAAAAATTTACTCAAGGCTGCATCACTTAACATGGCACTTTAACAGCCTGCCAGGATTGTGGCCTCAGTCTGTGAGTCACCTCCCTCTCTGGAAGCCAGGAGAATGTGAATCACAGGAAGCAAGTACACAGGGATCACAATTCCTGGCTTCTGTGTATCTGTAACATTCCTAATTAATATTTGTTGTACAGCTTTGCTTTCTGGGTCATTTAATTCCTAAAGAAATTAAATAGTGTCAGCAGTATCAGAAATAGGTTCCCTTCACACAAGAAGAGAGTGTGCCTCAATGGTATTGATGTTCAACCTGAAAAAAAAAAAAAAAAAAAAACCTTAAAGACAGTATCCCTTTAACAGGTTATACTTGTGCATAAGAGGAACTGGTTTCACTCTGTATAAATAAGGTGACAAGAGAAATTAATAATCATATATGAATCTTTGGAATCAGTTGTGTGGCATAGCAACACAAGTACCTGACTTAAGAAGAAGACCCTCCTGGCCTTGCTGTCACCACCAAGACTGACCTGAAACAGGACATAGACTGTTGTGGTCTTTCAATCTCATCACAGTACTAACACGTTGGAATTCTTTAATCGAAATATGTAATTGCTCTACCTACTTGAAATGATTAGAATAATGTATTTTAGGGATCAAGTCTGTCTTTATTATAGGCCAAAAGAATGATGAAACATCAAGAAATTCAGTTTAATCACTCCTTTATCTCCCCATACCTATCTACAATAGTTTAAGAGCAAAGATTCATGGGAAGATCTTCAGACAGTATGAAAGAATAGTTTTTAACATTTCAATTGTGGAGGCATTGTGGACATGAATTTCCATTTGGTGCTTAAAGCTCCTCACATATCAATAATACAGAGGAGACCGAGCACGGTTTGCTCTCACCACACTGCCTTCTGCAGCCTGCTCAGAGGTGCTCAAGACTGAGAGTTTGGGCAGTAATCTTGAGTGTCCGTAAAGCTGGAAAAGCAGGCACAGAGGCATGGTTATTTAGTTTCACTACACCCTATGGAAATGATTAGTACATCAGGAAGCAAATCCTGTCAGAAGATATTAGACAATGGAGACTTTAATAGAAATTTTCTAAACATCTTCATGGGTAAAGTATAAAATAATATGTCCTTAATCTGTGTAATTTGTTTCATTGATAATACATGTGGAAGCTATTTGATTACATTCCCTGCCCATTGACCTCTGTAGTCTCCCCCTCCCCAGTCTCTATATTCCACTGAGCATCCTCCTCTTTCCAAGTAGTCCTTCTTTTGTATTGATGTCTTGTTATTTTTGTCATCCTCTGCATCAAAATATTAATGAACACAGAATTTCTTCAGTCTTGTGGTAGAAACAATATGTACTATGAGGTCTTGAATGCATCAGATAGTCCATGTCCAGAGGAGAGAGCCCCAAAATATTTCTTCCCATTCTGTAGCTCTAGCATTGTCTCCATCAACTCTTCCACAATGTTTTCTGACCTTGGGGAACTTGATAAAAATGTCTTATTTAGCCCTGAGCACTCAACTATCACTCAAAATTTTATTATAAAATTATAACATATCATTTATTTATTCAGCACTCATTTCACTGTGGTTGTGTGTCAAGCAAGGAATCTAGAATCAAGGAAAAATTAGGCAAACAGGCTTTTGGTTCCCTAAACCACTTTCTTTCTAGTTAAAGATATAGGCCTTAAGAAATCTTATTTTAATTGGACATGAAAGTGGAGGGGTAATAGAGAGAAAAATTTAAGCAGGTGGGAGATTCATGAGAGAAGGAGGTGATAGGAGGATGAATCAAAACTAATGATATGTGAATATGCCAGATAGAAACCTCCTACTTTGTAAGAAGACAATTAAAGACAAAAAAATCAAAGTGTTTGAACAAAATCCCCTACTTGGGTGGATAAAGATTCTCATAGAAGCCATAGATTATTAATCATTAATTCCAGTGCCAGGGATGAAATACTTCCAAATGAGTTGTGCATCAGGGAGTCTACATAGACCACTAAAACAAAATGGGCTTTTGCCATTGCTCTTGGTTTCCTGCCAAAGCTAGATTGTCAGTTCCTATTGTTGAAGACAGCACATGCTTTAGTTTCAGAACACAGCAAAACTAATCTGGAACTAAGCTGGAAGCTTCCTCCTTGACAGGTAGCTTTTTTGTACCAGAAGATGTGGCACAAGCTGCTGGGGGAGAAAAGATATCAACATTCCTATCCAGCTATTGACTGTAGGTCTTCCATAACCAACCTGCCAGGTAACATGTGTGCACTGGCACAATAGTGACAAGAATTTTATGGGAGTAACCAACTGCTTTCTGATTAGATTTGAGGTCCAATCCACAGAAGAGATTTTGTGCTTGTTACTGTAAACCTGGCCAAAATCCCAAGACTAGAGACATAGGTCCTAGCAGGGAACCTACTACTGTAGTTATGGAAAATGAACAGCATGTCAAACTGCCTTCTCAATATCTATATTTGTTCCACAGATAAGTACTGCTTGAAGCTTTGATCATAGACGTTTCTTACTACAGTAGACAGTGGTTAATATGGAGATGCATAACTGGAAAATTTGCTGAGAATAAGTGAAAACTGTGTGTGCAGCCTCAAACAGGGCATCTCAAACACACTCTCCAAGGCTTGGGGGATCTCACTGGAGAGAGGTGGAAACAATAAAAGAGCAAGAGGATTGGGAGGAGTGATGTGAAACACTGCCTTCTGGGTAGGAAATGGCTGTTACACTCATGAATTCATAGACACTGTGGTTTCCAGCACAAGACGAAGCTTGTCAATACTTCACCATTGATGGGGGAAGGATACATGAGACGCTATAGCTATTGGCATAACTAATGGCAGCTAATGATTGCAGGGAAAGGAGAATCAGGTTCTTCAGCAGTATAGCCACTGGTAAGTTGCCCATTCCATGGTAAATATCTTTTTCCCATGATCATGCATGTAACCCTGATGTAATGGGTAAAAAAATAGGACATGAAAGAAAGATATGATTAATAGAGAAGAAACGTGTTACTAGTAGTGAGAAAGAGATGATAGAGGATAATTTGTGGGTGCATAAAATCAAAATACTATATATATATATATATATATATATATATATATATATATATACTATTAAAAATGAAAAAATTAAAAAATAAAATACTATTAAAAATGAAAGAAAAACTTGTGTATGTAATATGAGAAAAAATGGGCCAAATGATAGGTGTGGTTGAAACTGATTGTACAATACTATTGTCCAGATTAATATGGCTTAAAGTTTGAAGTGAACCATGTATACAAGGCCCATCCATCCAATCCTCCCAATAAAATTCCTACATATTCCAGAAATTGTCTAATGAAGAAAAATTTACCCTGGCTAATCTATTAGGACAACTCCATTTCCCAATAGATTCTGATTTTAAGACATGTGTTTTAATAAAGTTTATCTGGAAAGAAGAGCCAATGAGATTAATAGAGATATAAAAGAAGCTATTTATCATAGGTAGCAGCTCATGCAATTGTAGAAACCTCTTCTTGGGATATCACAACCCAAGAAGAAGCATATTGACTCACTTTCCACCTTTTTGTTCTATCTGTGCCTTTAGCAGATTAGACAATACTCATCCATGTTATCGACAACATCCATACATATATACAATACACCATGATCACTGTCCCCTCCCACAGGGAGAATCTTTAAGGAGTCTGATAATTCAACTGCTAACATCTTCTGAATTAAAAAAAAAATCAGGGCTGAAGAGATGTCTTAGCAGTTAAGGAACTTACCTGCAAAGCCTAAGAAGCCATGTTCCATTCTCCAGGACCCACATAAGCCAGATATACAAGGTGATGCAAGCGCACAAGGTCACATATGCCCACAAGGTGGCATACATATCTGGAGTTTGGTTGCAGTGACTGGAGGCCCTGCCATGCCAATTCTCTCTCTCATAAAAAAAAAAAAAATTGCAAAAATAGGGCTGGAGAAATGGCTTAGCAGTTAAGGCACCTGCCTGCAAAGCCTAAGAACGCCTGTTCGATTCTCCAGGTCCCACGTTTAGCCAGACGCAAAAGTGATGCAAACATTCAATGTTGCACATGTGGGCAAGGGGGCGCACGTGTCTGGAGTTCATTCACAGCAGCTGAGAAGTTCTGCAATGCCCATTCTCTGTCTCTGTCTCTGTCTCTCTCTCTCTAAAATTAAAAAAAATTGCAAAAATAAATAAATAAAAACAGCCTTACAATATAAGCCCATAGATATTTTTTTCAGTTATCTGGTTATTCCTTAGACTGGTCAAGTTGATACATAAAATTAACCATCACAACATATCGATTACATCATCATTCTCTATCCAAAACAATATTATCTGTCAACATTGCTTTTGATTGCCCACAAAAACTGGATGATAAGTCATGATTGCTGAAGACACCACACATTTTGGTCTCAGGATATAAAGAAATCATACTGGAACTAAGCTGGAAGCTTCCTCCCTTCCAGCTAGCTTTCTTCATGGCAGAAATCATCAATCTGTGGACCATGTATACTTCACAAATGACCTACAAAGGCAAGATGTGTCCACTGGTACAATAAGTTATGGAAGTTATTGAAGTAACCAGTTGCTCTCCAACTGTATTTTAGGTCCGTTCCATAGAAGGGAAATCAAGCCTAGTACTGTAAATCTGGCCAAAAACATGTGGCTAGGAACATAGCACCTAAGGGGGAACCAACATTGTGGTTACACTAAACAGACAGCCTGTCAAATTGCCTTCTAAATATCTGTTTGATTGGTACTGTTTGCATATTACATCACAGAAGTTTCTTTATGCAAAGGGCAGAATTTAATGCAGAGATGCAGAGCTTGCAAAGTTACCAAGAATAGTGTGTGTTCATCCCAAAATATGATATCTAAACCACCTCTGCAAGGCTCAGGGAACCTTGTGGAAGAAGGAACAGAAAGAATGTAAGAGTAGGAAGGTAGGAAAGAGACCTTTAGAAAGCTCTCATTGGGATACTACATGGATATTACACACATGAATTCACAGTGGATGAAGTTAGTTGCACAAGACTGAGTCTAATAATATTTTATAATGGATAGGAGATAGGTTCATGATATCCCACACCTTCCAGAGTAGCTAGTGGTAACTCATGATTACTGGGAGAAAAGACGTTATGTCCTTTAGGGGTAGAGCCACTTGTTCGTAGGTTGCCCCTCCTCCAGTAGATAACCTCACATCCATAGTCATGTAGGCAACCCTAATTAGTGGGTTCAAAAAAACAGGCATGAGAGCCAGGTGTGGTGGTGCATGCATTTAATCCCAGCACTTGGCAGATAGAGGTAGGAGAATTGCCATGAGTTTGAGGCCACACTGAGATTACATGGTGAATTACAGGTCAGCCTGGGCTAGAGTGAGACCCTACCTCAAAAAAACAAAACAACAAAAACAAAAAACAGGCATGACAGTAATATGGGAACTCAGTTGTAAGTAGAAGAGCTTTAAGAGGAAGAAATAGGGGATGAGAGAGAGTAATTGGGAAAAAGTAGGATCAAAATATGCTGTATAGAGCTGGGCGTGGTCACACACGCCTTCAATCCCAGCACTTGGGAGGCAGAGGTAGGAGGATTGCCATGAGTTCGAGGCCACCCTGCAACTACATAGTGAGTTCCAGGTCAGCCTGGACTAGAATGAAACCCTACCTTGAAAAACATATATATGTTGTATGCATTTAATAAAGTGTCAAAAATGAAAAATAATAATGATAGAAACGATTTTTGAACACTAGCTGGCAGTGGCCATTGCATGCTCATTATTCTAATCTATCTCCAAGGGCTTTCAGCCTTTCTTATGAACAAGTATGAAACCCTCTGTCAGTGAGGTCACTCTCTTCTGAGAGGTCTCAGGCTCATCCATATTCCTCTTAGAATATGATATGTACATGTAAATATGCATTATAATAGTTAAAATAAGCATAGGGCTGTGCTAGGTCATGTTATATCCTCAGCTCTAGAAATGCCAGCTATAACTTTTAGCAAGTAAATTAACCCCTCTAATTCTGTGTTTCTATATTAAAACTTACACACACACACACACACACACACACACACACACACACAAAGAACAGAATTCATCAAATTCATCAACTACTGATGGTAAGGACTAAATGTGGTAGAGTCTGTATCAGACAAGGTGTCATATCTGATGCATAGCACAAATTAAATAAATGGTTGTTGCTATTATATTATTAATGTCCTCAATACATAACTCTAGTCTTACTAGTTCAAAGTAAGGTGTATATGTTGAGTCATCTTTGAAGTTGTTAAATTTATTTGGAGACTTTCTTTTGCTTATTTTTCCTTTGAACTTTTGGTTGCAAGACCATCCTTTTTGTTTTAAGTCTCTAGTTTCTTAAGTTTAGTGACTTACCTACATATTGATTTCTAGTTACTTCTGTTTTTATTTAGGAAAAAATCTGAGTGGGGTACCTAAACCATGTGACTCAATAAATCTGAAGTATGCTATCAAGATAACTCTATTGGGACTGGGGATATAATCAATTGGTAGAGTGCTTGCCTCACATGCACAAGCCCTGAGTCAGTCCTCAGCAACCATAAACTGAGAATGGTGGTGCATGCCTGCAATCCCAAAACTTGGAGAATAGAGACAGGAGAATCAAAAGTTCAAGGTCATCCTTGGCTAGAAGCCAGGCTAGGCTACATTAGATTCTGTCTCAAGAAAAAAAATGACTAATCAGTGCACATTCCAAATTCATCTAACATGCTCTCCATTTACGCCTGAAAAATAAGGAAGGATATACTTAGGTTTTATGCTTCCTTATCCAAATTATATACAGATGCTGCATGGAATTGTGCTCTTAATAGCTACCTTAACTATGATAAGTTCACTCACATCATTGTCATTCATGTCTAATTAACCTAAATGCCCAACTGGGATCAGTAAGAACTTGTACAAGGCAAAATGAGTGAGTCATGTGGGTCTCAGAGTCCCAGTCCTGCCATCTGCATATACAAGGCTAGGAGAGGGAAATGACAATACAGGTTCAAGATTCAAAGGGTCAACTCTAAGAAGAGCCTTGAGCACTACCTAAGCAGCAAGGTCTAATGTCATTGTACATGTGAAATCTTTGTTCAAAAAATAAAACAGTAAAAAGTTGAAAGGGATTCTTTTCTTTTGTCAGAAACACCTGCCAAATACCTTTTGGTATAGTTGTATATTTTCCTTTCATAAAATACTCCAATCAACTATTAATACAATATTTCTAATCATTGTATTTTATATTTCATTATATATTATACAATTCACTTTATATTTATATTTTATTACTTCATTATATTGGATAATTTTAAGTGTATAATGTTCAATTTATTTCATTTGATCATTAAGGCTAAATCTATTGTGAGAATAGGAAGAGGGAAATGTAGTAATGAACAATAGTTCATTACTCAGTCTAAAACAGTAAGGTCTATCTCAATTGCTTAATTCAGGAAAGTGTATTTTTTGCCTCACTTATCAATATAATATTCTCAATTTTCCACTCCACTTTCTTGATGTTGATATGAGCTAAAATACTAAGTCCCATCAGTTCATTATTAATATGCAATTACTATATGCAAAATTTAAAAATAATGTAATGATTGCAATGGAGTTTTGAGCTGCTTGTAGCATTACCAAGAACTAAAATTAAAATATCTATAGCATCAATAGAATATATAACTAATGGGATCAATCAGCACTAGCTTAGAAATTAAATGGAGCAGTAACTGTGAAGAAATATTCATTAGTTCAATTGATAACTGAATACATTATAATAAGTATACTATTTTTGGAGATCAGAATGTGTCACCCCAAAATATGCCACTTTGACATAAGTATAATTTTAAGCTGGATATAATACAGAATCAACACATACAGAAAGAAGCATTTTCAGAGCTTGCTTTCTCTAACTAAAAGCAGAAACTTCTGAGAAATGAAAAACTGCCATAAATTCCCTCTCCAAGGGAACTTCTAAGGCCATGAAAAAGATGGAAAGTTGCTATCAAGATGGGTCAGCAAACAAACCTTACTAAAATAACCCTTATGTTCCATTAGTTTACCCTATATATTTATCTTACCACAGTACTGTCCCTAAAAGCCTAAACCCTTTTTTTTTCCTTGCCACTTGTCTGCAGACTTATGCCTTATTGTTCAGGTGAAATATAGGCACAGATTCAAACTATGTCTTTCAGTTACTCATCGCTGAGTTTCTTGTACAAGTATGTATGCTGCACGTGTTAATAGAGTCTGTTGTTTCTCTTGTTGATCTACCCACTATCAATTTACTTTCTGGGATTCCACCCAGAGAACATACAGAGATAGAGGGAAATAATTCCTCCACTACATTAAATAAAATAGCAGAAAATTCCAATAATAAATTAGTTTAACACCAAGTAGACATATATCAACATTAGATGGTGAAGTTAAGGTACAATTAAAAAATACATAGAGTGTTCACAGAGAAACCATTATTGAAAATACACATAACTGAAGGAGACGATGGAGAAGTCAGCTGAATATTTAGGTCAAAAATTCCCTTTTTAAGTGCCAGGGCACAAAGGGAGGGGTGGAGTGTGACTGTTAGATTCAGAGGTCAATGTGGCTACAGCAGAGGAAACAAAGACAGTAGTATACCATACCAGAAAGAAAACAGTAGGCCACATCATAATAGGGCTTATTTACCACTGTAAGGAGTTAGCATGTACTCTGAGGGGCAAAGAGAAGCACAGGAGGACCAGAGCACAAAAATGACAAAGTCAATGTCAAGTTTCAATTTAAGCACTCTGGCTCCTTTATGCAATATATTGTGTTGGAGCAAAAGAAAGGACAGGTAAATTTGAAGACTATGAATTAATCTAGGCCAGCAATGGTATTGGGTTAGGTGACAAGTGGCCAGATAATGGATATTATTTTAAATGATACATCAAGAAGACATAAGAAACATAAGATCATAAGAAACACAGGATTCAAAGATGATTCCTATGTTTCTGGAATCTGAGCAATGAAAGAATAGAATTGAAAATGAGATTAAAAGGCTCGGGATGAAAGAGGAGATATTTTACATATTGGTTTGGTGTTTGCTTTTCTTGGGGTATGGGTTTAAAAAATTGAATTTGAACATATTATGTTTGAGTTATCTATTAGTTCTCTAAGTGAAATTGTTGAATTAAGCAATTTGAAATGTAAATGAGTTGAGAAAGCAGAATATAAATGCTAGTTAGTATACTGATATTATTTAAAGGCACATAATGAAATGGTATGACTATAAGTCAGTGTGGAGAGAAAAGAAAACAGGAATAAAGACTGAGACCAGGTTTCACCAACATTAAAAGGTCAAAAATTAAAAGTAACTAGAAATTAAGAGAGAAAAAGTAAGGTAGAATACAAACTGGGAGTGTCTTGTAAACCAAGTAAAAATTATACAGAAGTGTGTAATATATTAAGTTAAGTAATAGACCAAGAAACATAAGAACAAATAAGTAAGTGCTATATATGGCTATGTGGAAGTCTTAGATCATCTTGATTACATCAATTTAGAAGGAATGATGACATAGAGACTAGAATGGGTTTAGTGTAGGAGACAATGGGAGGAGAAGTTTCCCTATCAATAAACGCAAAACAATGATGGTGGTAGAAAAATGTAGTCCAAAGAAAAAAATACAGAAACAATACATAGTTCCATGCTACTGAAAATGATCCAGTAGGGAGGTAAATAACTATTGACTGAGACAAAGAGGAGAATCTGGAATTAGGTCATTGGAAAAGTAAGAAATAGGGTTCAGGGAATAAGTGGAAGGATTGAAATTAGACAGGAATGGTGATACTCTTCTGATAATGGTAGTCAGCCCTGGCTAACAGAAATATCTCTGAGAGGAAGTGCTTTTCAGACAATATGCAGCCCAAAGATGAGAGATTCTGAATTAGTGGGCATGGAAGTTTGAATGCAAAATGTTCCCCAGAGACTCTGGCATTTGATAGTGATTCCTAAGTTTGTACTGTTTGGGATATTTGTGGAGGTTTGGGGGAGGTACAGCCTGCTGCTGGAAATGTACTACTGGGGGTGGGCCTTGGGTGTTGCACTGCAGCCACACTTGGTACTTTTGTGCTTTCTATTTCCTCCCTGTTGAGACGAGCATGTGATACTGGCCACCTGCTCCTGCCATGCTGTCCCAGCCATGATGGACACTTCCTGTCAAAACTATAAACTGAAATAAGCTCCTTTCTTCCCTGTGTGGCTTCTGGTCATGTACTTTGTCCCAGCAACAACAACAAAAAAATAACTGTATTGTTCTGGTATACCACTATCATAACAAAGCTCCACAGTAATTGTAGTGTGCCCTCTGCAATACAAGCCATGTTCCATGTGCTATAGGAGAGAATGGAAGGCAGATACTGGGGGATGGTAAATGTGTGGTGTAAATCTTCAGAAGTCCTCTACAGATACACCTGCTTTTTCCATAGAGAAGGAAGTAGGGCCCTGAACAAAAAGTGAGGGAGAGGAAAAGATCTTGGACTTTGAGAAAGGAGGAATGGTGATATCAACATACAAGAGTGGAAAACTAAACTAACTAATGAGGACAACATCACTAAAAAAAAAAAGCATCAAGAGCCGGGCATGGTGGCACACGCCTTTAATCCCAGCACTCAGGAGGCAGAGGTAGGAGGATCGCCTAGAGTTCAAGGCCACCCTGAGACTACATAGTTAATTCCAGTTCAGCCTGGACCAGAGTGAGACCCTATCTCACAAAACCAAAAAAAAAAAAAAAAAAAAAAAAAAAAAAAAGCATCAAGGCCCATTTGAGGAGTATGTATAGCCACAAACTTAAACTGAGATCAGTCAACCTGTTTATCTCGAACTGTCATTAGCTACACAAGTACAGACCAATAGGAAATGGATATAAAGAAGGCTGTGCTCTTCCAAGCAAGTATGAAGATACAAAAGAAGGTGATATATATATATACATGCAAAGCAGTGAGTATAATTTGACTATGCAATTGCTATTATATAAGGAAGGTTGAAAGAGCCCCATCAAAATTCAATGATATTAACAGAACAAGTTTTTAAAAATCTTAAAATTCATATGGTAGTTCAAAAGCAAAGCATTTTTAGTAAAAAGAGTGATGCTGGAGGTATCATAGTTATTAATTCAAATTAGAGTTTGTAGCCATCAAACTAGCACAAAAACAGATACATAAATGAACAGTAAAAGGGACAAAACTGAAATGAAAACATTCACTTACAGCCAACTGATTTTCAACAAAGGCACCAAAAAATACACTGAAGAAATGGCAGTCACTTCACCAAACATTTCTGGAAAAAAAAACACTGCATTTCACTTGCCAAAGATTGAAACTAGATCTGCTTCTCTCACCTTGTAAAAAAGTCAATTCGAATGGGATCAAAGATTGTAACACAAGACTTGAAACTCTGAAACTACTGGAAAAGACTTTCTGATTAAGATTCCAAAGCCCAGTAAATAGTTCCCAACATTAACAAATTAGAATGTATGATTTTTAAAAAAAAAATTTAGAAATAGATGTTCTTTGGATGAATGGATAATAAAGTAGTTGTACATATACACAATGGAATTTTACTCAGAAGTAAGAAAAAATGATACAACAAAATTTGTAGGAAAATGGATGGACTTAGAACAGATCACACTCAGCGAACACACACAATCACAGAAAAACAAATGCCATATGTTGTCATTCATCTGTAGTTCCTAACCTTGATCTGCTCGAGTGGCTGGCATTCTCTAGATAGACAACCTGAGGCCCAGACAATAATGATGGAAGGGTCTGAGGGAAAAGAACCCATATCTGGAACTGGGAACCAGATTTGAATGCTATGGTTACAAAGATTATGCTCTCAAATGCCAAGCTCCCACTAGTCTTTGACTAAAAAAGGGGCTACATCCATCAAACTCCCCTAAATTAATAATATTTATCCAATTTAACCTATGCTAACTTTACTCTCTGTTTTTCTTTTTCATAAGATAGTGATACCTGAGGAGATAAACCACCCCTTATGTCTCAGTCAAGGCCCAGGTGAAATCATAGAGGAACAGGGGAGATGAACAAGACTGCTTCCATGGTGAGTCTAACAAGCAGCACCAGGGTGAAGGAGACAGATGCTGAGGATACTCAACACATACCAAAGCAGAGATCCAGAGGCTCCTAAGAGCTCATCACTGAAGTAGACATAAAACACTCCCACCACAGCTCAGGGAATTTTGTGGTTCTGGGATGGAAAGATTTTAAGAGTCACAGGTTGGGATACCATGCCCAGACACTGCCCCCATAGGGAATAGCAGCAACTCCACTGAGGAGGGCCTCCTGCAGAATGGGAGCAGGGAGGAGGAAAAAGATGGCACCAACACATGATGTATCCATACAAAATATATTATTAATAATACAAAAGAAAAATAAATTAATAAAAATCTTACCATGTTCTTAAAAAATGAACAAAAAAGAGACAGCCTACAGAATGAAAAAAAATCAGTGTCAGCAATTTACCTGATGGGGGTTAGTACCCAGAGCATAAAGAAAACTCAAGAAAACTAAACACCAAAGCAGCAAATAGTCCAATCAATAAATGGACAAATAAGCTAAACAGACAATTGTCAAAGGAAGCATAAGTTCCTACTAAATATTTTTTAGATATTCAACACAATTAACTATCAAGAAAGGCAAATCAAAATTATATTGCAATTTCAGCTCATTTCCCCCATCGTAATGCCTATCATAAAGAAAACAAAACCAAAATATAGCAAGGATATGGGAGAACGGTGAACTTGAATACTGTTGGTGGTTGTAATGTAAATTAAATTAGCTCAGTCTATGGAAGTGAGTGTGGTGGTTCCTAAAAAAATTAAAAATTTACAACTACCATATAATCCAACTATGATTACATTTGGGCATATGCCCAAAAGAATATAAATCAGATAATTATAGAGATCCTTGCAAAACCATGTTTGTTACTGCTCTTTTTACAATAACCAAGTTGTAGAATCATCCTAGGTGCTTATCAATAGATGAACTGATAAAGAAAGTAGAGTTCTACTTAGCTATGGAGAAGAATGAAATAATTTCATTTTCAGGAAAATGGATGGAGGTGGAGATCATCATGTTAGCAAAATAAGACAGACTCAGTAAGACAAATGTCAGGTTCTTTCTCACATGTCAAATCTTAAAACAAACACAGACATACACTCACATAAAAAGTATTATTAGGGAGAAGAATAGCAGGAGGTTGGAGGCACTTTTAAAGAAAGGTTGAGAGAATAAGGACACTAAAATGGTAGAACTAATGGAGTAGAGGCTGGAGAGATGGCTTAGTGGCTAGGGCACATGCCTGTGAAGCCAAAGGACCCCAGTTCGATTCTCCAGTTTCCATGGAAGTCACATGGTGGCGTAGGTGTCTGGAGATCATTTGCAGTGGCTAGAGATCCTGGCGTGCCCATTCTCTCTCTCTCTCTCAAATAAATAAATAAAAATAAAAAAGAACTAATGAACTATGAACTAGAGATGGGTAGAAGGTCTCATGATGGATATGAAAAATGTTAGAATAAGAGCAATTAAATTAAAAGATAGTAGATGCACTTAGTTGAAATTGAAATTATGTGTATACTACAGTCATTGGTGATGTAAGCTTAGAGCATGACTATGGGAGTCATTGTATGGGGCAGGGAGCAGGACAAGATTATGAGAGAAAGGAACTCAGGAGCTGAACTCAGGTTATTAGGCAGATTATGTATATACATACTAGAATTGCTGCCAATTAATATAGACATAAAAATGGACAGTGAAAGAAGGTGAATCATCAAGAGATGTCGAAGGATAATTCAAGAATCAGTTGATAGAAACACTGAGAAGAAGAGGGTGGAGTGTTTTGATATAAGCTGCAATCCTCAGAAGAAAATTCTGTAAACATGGCCATAGTAACAGGAACCCTTCCCATGGACAGCCCTGAAGGTAGGACACTAGAGAAGAACCATCACTAGAAATTCCTCCCAGGGAAGCAAGTCAATTAGTTTCCTACTGGTACAAAAGAGCAGAGAATATGTTCAGAGAAGAGGTTCTGGTTGTGGGGAGAGAGGATTATGAAGGATCCTAAAATGCCAGAGACAACGATTTGGGAGATGAGTAAAAAAGGGGGAGGGAAGCCGGGTGTGGTGGCGCACACCTTTAATCCCAGCACTCGGGAGGCAGAGGTAGGAGGATCACTGAGAGTTTGAGGCCACCCTGAGACTACATAGTTAATTCCAGGTCAGCCTGGACCAGAGTGAAACCCTACCTCGAAAAACCAAAAAAAAAAAAAAAAAGGGGGAGGAGACAGAATAGGAGGCAGGCAAACATAGTTGAAATGAAATGTAGGAGGAGCCTGTAGTTTTTCATGAAAACTAAGTTGAAATGAATAAAGGACAAAGAACCCCAGTCCTGATGAACCCACAATACACTGCAAAAGTACAGGAGGGTTTTTGGAAAGATAGAAAAGGAAACAACAGAGCTCACTTAGGTGCATCAGGAAACTGGAATAACGAGTCCTAACTCCATAGCAGAGATCCCTCCTGAAAATGTCCTGGTGACTTAGGAGAGAATGTAACGCAGGTGAGGTCTCAGCCCAAATGTTGTTGGAGCACAAAGCCTGTCTTTAAGTTTTAAACTACTTTTTGGTTTTAAGAAGAAACAAACAACAATGAAAGGAACAATAGATTTGGAAACAGAATATTTGAGTTTAAATCTCAAGTATCATAATCTATAACCAAACCATTTGTTTCCACAGTGTTCTTCACCCATTTTCCATTGACCAACATAGCCCTGGAGACATTTGTGGTCACACACGTCGTCCCTCAGCACCTCCCTCAGTTTTTATTATCCTCATCGCGAGCATATTCTTCTGGAAGAATTACAATGACTAATAGACATGATGAAAACTCCATTTTATCATCATGGAACATGTGTTGCAAGGGCTATGGGGTAAGAATGCCAAAAGAACAGGATGGAAAATTCAGCATCACAAGTGAAATGAGACCACATCTGCAGATGAAGGTCACCAAGCCCAGATTATCCTCCACATCATTTCCACCTGCAGGGAGTGATATGATAATATATCCTTACAACAGACGCACAGAAAATCAACATGGACCACTTTATGCTCCGTTGATGCCAAAATAATCCAAAAGACCTTTGAAATAAATGACCCATCTTTTTTTTTTTAATTAGAAACTTTGTATGGACAAATCATGTGTCAGTACCCTTCCTCTCCTTCCTTCCCCCATTCCACAGAGGGCTCTCCTCAGTGGGGTTGCTGGTATTCCCCATGGGGTTGTGGGGTAAGTTGTGAGAGCAGCAGTCAGTCATTGTGGTTAGGGGCAATGCCTCTGGATACTTAAATGATCTGTCTTGATGAGAGGGGAGGGAAAGGAAAATACAGAAATTTTGAATCGATTTATGCAAAATAGATATAAATTTTAAGCCGGATGTGACTGTGTAAACCTTATTGGAAAGAGAAACCTTATTTCTCAAGCAAAAGCAAAGGCTTTAGAGCCAAACTAAGTTTAGATAAGGAAGCCAAATATTCATATCCCTGACTACAAAGAAGCTACTTAAATAATGGTTAAAAACACTTAACACACAGGCTGGAAAAATGGCTTAGTGGTTAAGGTGCTTGCCTACAAAGCTTAAAAAACTCATGTTCAAATCACCAGGCCCCTCGTAACCAGATGCATAGTGCCGCAAGCACACAATGTTGCACATGTACCACAAGGGGACGTACTCATCTGGAGTTCATTTGCAGCAGGCTGAAGGTCCTGGCACTGCCCATTCTCTCTCTCCCACTCTCTCTGCCTTCTCTCTCTCTCTCCCTCTCAACAATTAAAAAGGGGCTGGAGAAATGGCTTAGCAGTTAAGGCATTTGCCTGTGAAGCTAAAGGACCCAGGTTCAATTCCCCAGGGTCCACTAAGCCAGATGCACAAGGGGCACACACATCTGGAGTTTGTTTGCAGTGGCTAGAGGCCTTGGTGTGCCCATTCTCTCTCTCTCTCTCTCTCTCTCTCTCTCTCTCTCTCTCTCCTTGCAAATAAATTACATATATATATATATATATATATATATATATATATGTATGTATGTATGTATGTATATACACTTACATATATACACACACATAAACTTTAAAAAACACATAGCACACACTTAGTACACCATCTGGAAGGCTCTTGCTTAGAGATTATCATATCCTCTTCTCAGTGACCCTATGAGTACAGTATTATTTGTTCTGTTTTATAGATAAGAAAGCTCAAACAGGGCTGGAGAGGTTGCTTAGTGGTTAAGGCATTTGTCTGCAAAGCCTAAGGACCTAGGTTCGATTCCCCAGTACCCACATAAGCCAGAGCATAAGGTGACACATGTGTCTGGACTTCATTTGCAGTAGCTCGAAGCCCTGGTATGACATTTCCCCTACCTCCTGTCTCTCAAATAAATAAACAAATCTAAGAAAGAAAGAAAGAAGAAGAAGAAGAAAGAAAAAAGAAAGAAAGAAAGAAAGAAAGAAAGAAAGAAAGAAAGAAAGAAAGAAAGAAAGAAAGAAAGAGGGAGGGAGAGAGAGAGAGAAAGAAAGAAAGAAAGAAAGAAAGAAAGAAAGAAAGAAAGAAAGAAAGAAAGAGAGAAAGAAAGAAAGAGAGAAAGAAAGCAAGCTCATATCTACTCAAGGGGAAAAAGTAGTATTTGAACCACTGAATACAAAGCCCTTAGCTCTAATCCTCATGCTCTATAAGCCTCAAGTATTATGAACTATTTGTACATTCAGTTGTTTAGGGCAATAATTAAGAATATTAGATTCAGTGAATATTGGAAACAGACTCACTTCCCCACCAAAGTTAAGTTCCTCAAGATTTTGGAGAATATTTTCAGATTTTTTTGGTTTCTTCTAGCAAAACTCTGCCTGAGGAAGAGAGTAAGTAATTCCCGTGAACAGCAATGTCTGCTGTGCAATCTGTCAGAAGCCATGAGGCACAATGACTCACATGGGAGCAACACTTCCTTTGATAGCCTTGTTGTTAAATCCTAAGAGGATCCATAGCAGAAGTAATTTGGTGTCCTCATCTCTATAAATATAGAGAGAAGCTGTCTCCCACTGAAGCCTGATAATAGTTAGTTTCATAAAATAAATGACTATCCAAACAGATGAGAGATCATTTATTTCCTCTTACTACATGTCAAAACAGCTAAAGAAATTCAGCAACTTCTTACTCCTCATACCACCCTCAGTTAAATGGTATCACAAATAATTACAGCTTCTCATGAGGTATTCTGTATTCTGTAATTAAAGTGTATTATCATTTTTTTTAATTTTAGGATTACTGGAAACTGATCCATTCTGTACATGTTGCTTCCAGAACTGATAATTAATCCCTGCTCTGAGCACACCAGCATTTATCCTCATGCTGTCTGGTTATACTTAGATTGGAAATCTCAGCTACCTTGGTTCATCTCAGACATGAAAATAATTTTATATGCAAATATTATTACACTCCAATTCAGAGCAATGTAATAAAGAGAGCACAATGTCTGATCATATGCTGTGTGAGCCCTTAGCAATGTCCAGCTGCTGTGAAATTGGATACCTCTTAATACCTTTCTGTAATAAGCAGACTCTATGAAAGCTATGAATGAGGAAGCCACACGCCTACCATGTAATTTTTGTTACAGCTTACCTGTGGTCTTTTGTGAAACTCTACACAATGCACAAAACCTTGGCTCTGCTCTGCTTCTCCCAGTAGTTTCAACAACTGAAAGGAAATAAGCTCTTTTAGTCTCCCGCTTGGAAGGTACAGTTTAACTCCAGCTCCCTCTGTCCCTGGTGGTCATTGCCATTTTGTAACGTTACAGAGGCTTTTGTTTTAAAACGCACAGTGGGCTTATATAGCAACTTGATCAGTGGAATTATCTTCTTTTAGAAATCTCCTGGAGCATGAAAAGTTATATGCAACAGACCAATTGTTGTACCTGCTGTGTGCCAAGAAATTTCTACATATAATCAAAATTTGGTAATGCAGAGCTCTTGCCTGCCTACAAAACACTGTACTGGGAGATAAGTCTGCTTCATTAATATGTACATGCCTTATAAATTTACTCTTTTACTTCACACCTTTTCACCTGAACTATATCAAATAACATTATAAATCACTCACTTCCTAGCTAATTTCCTATTCAAATAATTTCCTGCATTATTATAATGTGTATTATCAGTATGCATAAGGGAAAAGCACCAGAAGTAGTATTTTAAGGACAGCATATAGTTTGTATTGTGTCCTTTTAGAGAAAGGGCCTCTAAGGGCCATCACAAATGTTGGCCCCTGATTCAGCAGATTAGTCCCAATTACAACAGAAGATGAGGTCCTGTGCTGTACATTACTTTGCTGCTTTATTTTTCAATTGACCCTTTAGTGAAAATGGCAAGAATAGATGCTTCCCGAGGCTGGGATAATAAGTAGCTAGAGGGACAAAAGGTGAAAAAGAGATGGCTAGCCCAGCAAGATGGGAATGATATCATCTACACCCCTAACTCTTTTAATGTCCCAGAAAAGACCTCCAAGACATTTTTTTTCTACTCTTAACCCAAGTGGCTCCATAAACCTTTACAAAACTGCCTTATTTCTAGTAAAGTTGATGCCTTCATCCACTAGGAAAATACACTGGAAAAAATTCTGTGTGGTTGATTCTGGGCTGTTTCATACAATCCACAAGTCCACTGTTAGACAATTATTACTTTCCCTGAGTTGCAAGCTGCTGTCTCCTGCAACAATGAGGTAATGAAAGCCAAGAGGGGTTAAAGGCAGCCAGGAATGGAAATATAACGGTGAGCTTCCCCAAATGAGACCATATGAAGTTCCCCAAGCTATAGCCATTGTTGACAAGTAGGGTCTGTCAAGATCAAGGTAAAGGTAGTCCTTAGGCTGGCCCAGGAAGAGACATTTGCATGCTAACCCAAATTCATCCCATTTCTATATGTACCTCTGACCCTTCATTCAATGAAGGAAACAACAATTTGCAGTCAAACAGACTGGTGAAATCCCATCTGATTCTCATATATTCTTAACAAAAACATTCTTAACAGCTCCAGCTGTAGTTTTCAACTTTAGGTAATAAGTAGGTAACATCTACCTCACTAATACTCCTGAAGATCAAATAAGATAATGTGTACGTCACTACTGGTTCTGAATTTTAAGAGTCTTAACTTTTTTCCTATTTAATTAATCTACAATTGTTTAAAATAATTTACTAGAAGCAGCTATTGTAACAGTAGTAGATGTAATAAGAACAACAACCCTTTTATTGAATGTTTTATAGCACACTTAGTATTTCTAAAGCTCATGGAAACCCCACAATACAGATGTCATTTAAAGTTATTTCACAGAGAAGGATACCTAGCATGTGGTACAAGAAACAACAGAACAGGTGAGATTCCATCCTTCACTTTGAGTACAGGTTCTAGCAAACAAATTAACATGTCATTTGACATCCTTCATTTTCATAGTGTACATCCTCTTTATATATTCTAGTACATAATATATCCTGTTTATATAACATGTGTGGAGCCTAACAGTAAGAGGTCTTTGGAGGGCAAGTACTTAAATTCTGGTGCACATAGCATAAGGCTCTCAGATGAATGCTATTCTCCAGAACTCTTAATCAGAAGCCTGTGAACCCACTTGATATGATACTAGTCTGCCTATTACTTCCTCAGGAGAAGGGCTGATAATGACCCAGGCCCAAACCTCACATCCACAAGAACACAGAATCACAACTGAAGAACAAAGCAAAACTCTCCCCAGCAGTCATGACTCAGAAGATAGGAAGTTCCATGGGAAAGCAGAGGACGTTTGATCTGGTATCAATGCTGAGTGCAGACACCACCTGTAATTACATTCAGTACCTCAGAAGGCAATCAAATTGTTATATGAGTATAAGACCCTTCCTCCACTTCTATATCTGCAAAAGTGGATAGGATATAATCTAGGATATAAGGTAAGACAATGTCTGGAGCCATCAAACATACACCAATGAGATGCTTGCCCAGAAAAACACTGCTTCAGTCAGGGAACATCAACTGACCTCAACATTGACTGCTATGTCTCCAGTTTTGGCACTTTATAGAAATCCTTTTCTGCATCTCAGAAGCTGTGTTCAGAACACCGGTGCAGAGAGAACATTTCTCTGGAGAACATATTCCACCCTCATTCCCTGCACTGATCACAGCAAATCCAATGGGTAACTTTAGGAAGAAATAAGAATTACCTAGGTTGGATCAAAAAATTGATTGATGTTTCATAAGATCCTCCATTCTTTGACAGAATCTAGTTTAACAGTCACTCCCCTACCGTATCTACACATGATTCTACTTAAATGGTTAGCATTCTTCAGTAACTACACTTAATGTATACAGTAAGGAACACCTGCACATCTCAAATTAGGTAAGAGTTATAAGAAACTGGACATAGCTGGCTAAATTCATCAACATTAACTAAACTTGGCATGGATATATTAAATAACTAGTTATTGGCTATAACACATCTTCAGTTGAATGAGGATAAGAAACAGAACTGCAACATGCCATATGCAAAGTGCCAGCTTTTACTGATATATCTATCCTCACACAGAGAAAATGCTAAATGAGTTTATTTTTAGAATGTCTGGTTCTGACAGCATGATCCAGAAATAATTATTCAATAGTTTTTGCCAAGAAACTCAAGTACCAAAGTGATAAGAAATATTGTAAGTTATCTCTCCCAGAAATGCAATCTGTTTCTCATTGGTAGGAATTCATCATAGACCAGAGGATATATCACAATTCTTCAGAAAACTTTACCATGCTCTAATTCATCAAAAACCACTAGACCAATTTCTATATAATCTTTCTCTTTTTTTAAGGTTTTTTATTTATTTATTTAAGAGAGAGAGAGAGAATAGGCTCACCAGAGCCTCAGCCTGCATTCAACTTCCAGACGCTTTTGCCACCTAGTGCGCATGTGTGACCGCACCTGCCTCACCTTTGTGGGTCTGTCTGGCTTAACATGGGAAGTGGAGAGAGATGGAACAAGGGTCCTTAGGTTTCACAGGCAAGTGCCTTAACCTCTAAGCCATCTCTCCAGCCCTGCCATATAATCTCTCAGTTAAGGATATAATTCATCTAGCTATTTAGAAGTTCATAAAATCTTTACTAATTCCATGATGTGGTATACCACACCAAATTCAAAGTCCATCCAGTGTAACAGAAATGCTAATTGTTGCCATATACTACTTGCTTTCACTATACATTTAGACTAACAGCAGTTTTAAGAAACAATGTAAATTCCTCAGTGTACTTATTACATGGAGATGGAGATCAAAAATTGGTAGACATCCCTCAAAAACAGAAATCTGAAGCAAAGTAAAAGCACCATCTTTAAAAGATGGATATTTTTAAGGAAACCTTAAAAGAAACAGAAGCTTAGAATGTAGAGCCCAGCAGTCTCATTCCTAAATAGTGGTGTGGTCCTAGGCAACACAGGATTTGGAATTCCTTATCTATGAAGTAGGGAAAAGTCATAGAGTTGTTATGTGGCACATGAGATCACTTATGACGCACATAACAGTATGTAATACTATCATCAAGGGCATTTTTATATTAAGGGAGGAAAATTAAGAAATATATAGGGTAGCTGCCTCTCTTCCTTGTGTAATATTTTCCCTCCTCCACTTACAGTGAAGAAGGCAAAATGTTATTGTCTGCAGTAGGTCCCAAAGGAAAAGGAAATGGTGAATTATTTTTAATTTATTTAAAATTTTAAAATTCACATTGCATTCTGTTATTTTAAAACTTTTACATTTCTGGAGCAGTGTGGACATACAAATTTTACATAATTCTGTAAAATTTAAATATACATGGTATGTTTCTGATGAAAATTTAGGTTCTGAATTAGATAGGATGAAACAATAAACTACCACCAAATTTTAAAGACTCAGCACAGAGAAAGTACTTAAAATATGCCATTAATAATATTTATTTTAATTTTGTGTTACATTTTATCTTCCGTGTGAAGTTGAAAAGTCCTCCACTGAGCCATCATAAAGCCAGGCACCATCTGGATATTAAACATATTAGATCAATAAAATAGATCATTAAACTGATTTGACCTGTTACTTTTTTATTTTTAATGTGACTACTAAAACATTTTAAATTATGTACTAGTTTATGTTATCTTTTATTGGACTATGTTTGTCTGTTGGATTTATAAGTGGGCGAAATTAAGTTTTACCAAAATTCAGACCCTTGTCACATGTCACATCACAAGCTTCTCAGCAGCTGAAAAATAAAGACACACTGGAGACTGTATAATGCTTCTTCTCAGGAGATTTGCATGGACCTGTCCCTGCTCTGCCTGCTTGTTAGGGAGCCTTATCTTAGATCTCCAAGCCAATTTCCACTCAACATTTTAAATTTCTGCTCCAATAGCATATGCTCGAAGAAAGTCAAATCTCTGACCCCTGAAAAATCATGATGCTCTCATTTCCTTGTATATGGTACATAAATAATGGCACCAATACAGCACTCTTTGTGATATAGCACTTTGAAGCAAGGCTGTGTCATTCATTTCAGCATCCCAAGAGTTTCGAGCAAGTACATATTAAATGTTTGCTGAGTAAAGTGCTAGCAGAATATGAGGATAGCACAGATACAAGGACACACACAAGGACATTTTTAGGGACATCTCCATTTGTACAATGGTCAGACTTATATAAGCCTCAAATATCTGCAAAGCAACCACGTAATCTGAAAGGAAAGAGAAAACAAAATTTTGTAAGAATTGCTGACTACCTACTATTTGTCAGAAAATACTCAGTTAAGGTTCTTGCCCTTAGTCCACACAAGAATCTTGTAACTAAATATTGAGTGATCTTTTCAGCCAAACATTATTGTAAGCACTGTACATGACTTTACTTTTATATCTTTACCACCTCATAGCACGAGTTCTACTATTACCACAAAGCAAAGAGATAAAGTACTGTACACAAGATTACATAGCTGATTGGTGTCAAAGCCAAGATTAAAATCCAGGTAGTCCCTAATATTAAGATCTGAAGTAGACAGACTCTTAATGCAAAAGATTTTTTAAATAAATGTTTACAAATCTCAGTAGCAAGAAAAATTGACTACAGGTAAATGCAGTTCTTTACAGAAGTATAAAGACAAAATATATATATATATGTTACTTGCTATTGTATTTCTTGTTCAGGTAGTAAGAGACCCCTCGATAGCTTGGAACTACAGGAAAGATGATCAGAGCTGTGAGAAGTCACTTTAAAGACAGACTAATATTTGTATTTGTTTCCTTCAAAATCAGGAGGAACAAAGTTATATTGCTTAATGATGCATATGTATGCAGTAAAAATATAAAAAACAAGCAAATGATTGTCATAAATGACAGGATAATGATTTCCCCTTTGGGAAACAAGAATGGTAATTATGTAAGCCACAGGGTGCTGTTAATGATCTATTTATTGATGTAGGAGGGAAACATTTGAGAGTTTGCATTATATTCTTAAAGTTCATATATGTGCAGGCAAAAAATAATAACAGTAGCACTTCACTATCTTTACTCTATCATTTGTCTAGAAAACAAAGTGAGGAGGGGTTCAGTAATAATTTCTTCCTATGGGTGAAACTAACTCACCACTCCTGTCTTACCTTAAGTATCATTGCTCCAGCCAGACCTCTTGATCTCTGCTGTTTAAATGTCTTCCCCATCAGTTTATTTAGCAATGTGACAGCTAATTTGATGTATCAACTTAATTGGCCCCTGCACTTCTGCTGCCTGACTCCTGGAATTGGGCATTGCTCCTTTCCTGCATTTAGAGTCAAATTCAAACCTGGTCCTTCTTGAATCTCGAGCCTGCAGGCTTTAAAAGGAGAACTTATACTATCAGCTCTCTTGCCTCCTACATTTTCAGATTCAGATTAAGACTAAATCACCAATATTTCTGGGTCTAGGGCAGATCTTAGGTCTTCTGGGTGGCCATAATCAAGGGAGACCATTACTTATACTATACTCATAGCTTGTTATCTTCTCTCTTTCTCTGATAGTAGCCATCCTATGGAGTGTGATATCTTGTTATTTTCATTTATATTGCTCATCTGATTATGATATTTAGGATGTTTTCACATGCTAATTTCCCATTTAGAAAAATGTCTATTCTAGTTCTTGATCCATTTTTGTCTAGTCATTTAATTTTTGTTGAGTTGTAAGAATTCTTATGTAGTCTAGATATTAATATTTTATGATATATATGATAATTTTTTATAATAATGATAACTTTTTGTTTATGCCTAGTGTTTCTACCAGTATTGGGAGCTTCACAAAGTTCACATCTGTTTACTTTTTACCATATACCCAGCACCTATTATTACACTGTAGATGGTAGGAAGCCAGACTATAGAAACTTTAAAACAAAGAATAAATAAATAGTAGACAGCTAGTAGGGTAAACAATGGACTTTGAACCCGATCTCTGCCAACTAACATCTGTGTAAGCCTTCCTACAAAAGGCAGGATCTTCCCAGACTAGACATATTTGCTTCTTACTGGTTTATCATTAGCATACATTGTCATCTGTCTGGTCCTAGACTAAACTTTTCCTTTAAAGAGTAGAACTGTAAATTAGATGCTAAAAGCCGAAAAAAGGATAACAAGCTAAGAAAGGAATTCTGCTAAATGGCTCCCTAAGAGGTGAGATGAAACAAAAAGGAAAAAATGTCTGTCTGCCATAGCAAACTGAGGAGATCTGGTGCAGGAAAAGTGAGCCTGGCACTTCTGCCTGTACTCCAAGGGCTTCACGGAGCACAGCAGGACCAATAATGTCTACAAAATCATCTTACCATGATGAGACTAAATCATGTGTTTCTTACAGGCAAACACATTATATAATTATGAAATTTGTTATGTTCCCCCATCCCCTTTCAACTGTACCCCTTCTTCTTTCCAAACCATCCCTTTTCTATTTTGATGTCTCTTTTTCTCATCATCCAAGATTACATGATGATGGGCCCCATATTATGCAGATAATGGCAGCCAGAAAGAATGCAATTTTAAAAGTTTTAAAACATATTGACTAAGATAAATAATCTTATTTTATAAAAAAAGAAATTTCAATAGCACATGCAACTCTCTTGCCCAGAAAACCTCCTGTACTTGAAAGTCACAATAAATAAGGGACCATATATATACAAATACTATGTCTCTACTTAGACAATGAGCTGTTGGGTATGAGGTGAAAATCAAATAGAAAGAAGAGGGAAGGTCACAGTCATGCGAGAAAGCTTTAGAAAATCCACCAAAAACAAATGCTTCTGAGAGGAAGGACATAAAGGCATAAGGAAAAGGGGAAAAAAAAGTAGTGTCACAAAGAAAATTCAGTTTTATCTTTTTTATTTTTTCCTTCCTCAGATGACACTGAGGAATATAGTACAAACTTCAAAACAAGCCAAGGAATCAATACATAAACTTAAAATGGGCATAATTTCACCCATCAGTTCTGGAAATCCATCAATAATGTCACTTTAACATTCTTGGAAAAGTGATTTGCAGTGGCATTGCATCCCTTTGGGCATATATGAAGTAAGGATAACCAATGAATAAGATTGAGACCCACAGAACCATGGTGGCCATATGTAACTATGTCAATGCTTATTATACCTTCATTCTGGCTAATGAGATATCTGTCCAGATTACCCCTTTATAATGCTTTCAACTATATAGACAGTATATATGCAAGAAGACTAGGAAGTAAATACTACCCAAAAGTAAAAGCAATGTATGAAACCACCCTTGTAAAAAATTGTAGTAAAGTCATGTACTAATGCATCAGCACAAAGGTTTCACCTATGAAGCAAGCCAATATTTATAAGGTGTGATTGTTAAGGACTACGGATGTAGGTAGAGTGCTTTCCAAGCACGCACAAGACCCTGAGTTTAATCCTTAGCACTGCATTAATCAGAAATGATGGTATGTGGCTGTAATGCAATCTTAGTACTTAGGATACAGAGGATCAGAAATCCAAGGTCATGCTCAGTTACATAGTGAGTTTTTCTTTTGTTTTGTTTTGTTTTGTTTACATAGTGAGTTTGAGGTGAGTTTAGGTTATATAAGACCCTGGAAAGAAAGAGAGAGAGAGAGAAAGAAAGACAGGCAGATGGAGAGGAAAAGAAGGAAAGGACAGAGGGAGGGAAAGGAGGGGAGAGAAAGAAGGGAAGGAGGCAGGGAAAGAAAAAGAAAGGAAAAGAAAGAACAGGGGCTGGAGAGATGGCTTAGCGGTTAAGGCACCTGCCTCCTAAGCCTAAGAACGCTGGTTCCAATCTCCAGCGGTTCCAATCTCCAGGTCCCACGTTTAGCCAGATGCAGTGCTGCAAGGGCGCAATGCCGCACTTGCCCACAAGGGGGCGCACACATCTGGGTTTCGTTCTCAGCAGCTGAGAGACTGCTGGCCTGCCCATCTCTGTCTCCCTCTCCCTCTCTATCTATCTCTTTCTGTGTCTCTCTCCAAAAAATAAATAAAATAATAAAAAAAATTTTTAAAAAGAAAGAACAGAAAATTAAAAAAGAAGACAAAAAAGAGAACAAGGAAGGTTGGTTTTAAAGCCTTTTTAAAATGTAACAATACAGCTGGAGAGATGGCTTAACAGTTAAGGTGACCGCCTGCCAAGCCTAAGAAAGCCAGTTGGATCTCCAGGTCCCACATTTAGCCAGGCACGTGATGCAAGCATGCAATGCCGCTCTTGCCCACGAGGGGGTGCACATGTCTGGAGTTTGTTCACAGTGCCTGAAAGGCCGCTAACAGGCCCATTCTCTCTCTCTGCCTCTTCCTCTCTGTCTCTCAAATAAAAAAAGTATATATGTGTGTGTGTGTGTGTGTGTGTGTGTGTGTGTGTGTGTGTGTGTCAAAATAATGCCTATTTTATTGTGTGTTTTCTAAAATCCAAGTAGGCAACAAAGCCTTGCAATCCTTCTACTATGTACTATTTCCATATCAGAATCTTTAGGATTTTATAAGATGATAAAAAAAAAAATCTTGGCAGCAGGCACAGAGTGAGTAGGCCAATCCCTGTTCCCCAGGGCTCCTCCCAGTTTCCTGGTCCCAGTAGGTACCCCTGGAGCTGGTTTGGGGCTGCTTGGATCCTACCAGCTTGCTGCAGAAGCAGGCCCCTTGCTTTCTGATCAAAGTACCCCTGGCTCCCTGTGCATACCAGAGGCTGCACATGTAGGCTAAGCCAGAACCCTGTTCCCTGGCTCCTCCCAGTTTCCTGTTCCCTGTAGATCCCCCTGTGCCTGGCTTGGGGAGGCCTGGTCCCTTTGTGGGGGTGTGGAAACAGGCCTTTTGTTCCAGCATCCCGATTGGCCCCTGAGTACTGACCTCACTATTCCCCTGAGTCAGAGGATGGATGGGCCACTGTAGAAGCAGGCCTCTTACCTCTGGCTCTCCAGCTCCCTGGTGCTCACTCCCCAACCCGTGATCCCCATGTACAGAAGAGTATGTGCAAGTGGAGTGAATAGGCCAGAGCTCCCACTTTCCCAGGTTCCCTGAGGTACCTACAATCTCCACAATCTGCGCATCTGTGGTTAAAACCCCAACATACACCAGTACACCAATCTGGTTCACATTTAAAACAGAACACCCTCTGAAGATCCTGTAAGGATAAAATCTTGTTTCCTCTTCAATACAATAAAGTGTCTCCCCAAGATGGGTAGACCACAACACCAAAAAAAACAACAAAAGTCAGAAAACTGAGAACTCTCCACCAAGGAGGCCAAGGCCCACAATGGACGCCTTCAATGAAATCATAGAGGTATCAAGACAAAATCAATCCCAAAATGAAAACACAACAACCAATGAGACCCTGATCAAAAGAATTGCTATACTGGAAGCAAACCATCAAAAAATCAACAATCATATCAATGAAATTGAACAGAATTGTCTCTTAGCGCACTCAGATTTTGAAAGTAGGCTTAATTTGATTTAAAAAAAAATGTTAGAACCCTCAAAAGAGATGTGAATGAATTGAAAGTGAGTCAAGAAATGGAAGATCTCAATAATCAATTAATTAAGCTTAATGAAGATTTGATCAAATGTAAGGAAGAATTCCAGGAAGCATCAAGAAAAGAACTCAAACTAAAATCAAATCACAAAAAAAGAGATGGACAACATGCAAAATAATACAACAATAAGAAGAAAAATCAAATAGAGTTTATGAAAATCTCTCCAGATCCCCTCACCAACAGAGTTACTCATATGGAAGACAGAACCTCTGGCCTGGAAGAAAAGACAGAAGAATTTGATCAGGAGGCCAAAAACTTTGCTAAGCTCAAAAAATCAAGTGAACAGAATACGAGAGAACTGTGGGATACCCTAAAATGCCCAAACATCCAGATAATAGGTATATCAGAAAAAGAAGAAATCCAGGCCAGAGGCATAGAGACCATATTCAACAAAATTATTGACAAAAATTTTCCAAATCTCCCAAAAGAGGCCCATCCAGATACAAGAAGCCCACAGAACATGAAACAGAAGGCACCATAGAAGAAACTTTCCAAGGCACATCATAGTTAAAACTCTTAACAATGAAAATAAAGGTACAATGCTAAAAGTAGCAAGAGAGAAAACAACTCACTGCATACAAAGGCAATCCTCATCAAAATTACATCAGATTTCTCAATGGAAACCCTGAAAACCAGAAGGGCCTGGACTAGAACACTTTAAAGTCTAAAAAAATATGGTTTCCAACCCAAACTACTCTACTCAGCAAAAGTATCCTCATAATAGATGGTGAAAGCAAAACTTTCCATGAAAAAAGTGCACTCTGTGATTATATGAACACAAAACCAAACCTACCGAGAATATTTGAGGGAATACTCCACACAGAAGAGTGAAACAACTAATCTCAAGAGCCAATAAGAAGATCATAATAACCAAATATAGACCAGGCTCAAAAAAGCACAAAATACAAGGAAGCACTAAACCCCATAAAGGACTTCATCATGGCAGAGATTAATTCGAACCTCACAGTAATAACCTTAAGTATTAATGGTCTTAACTCACCCATCAAAAGACATAAGTTATCAGGGTGGATCAAAAAATGGGCCCTTGTATCTGCTGTCTTCAAGAAACCCACATCACCACTAAAGGTAGATACTTCATCAGAGTGAAAGGATGGAAAATGATATTCCAAGCAAATGTAAATAAAAAAAACAAGCAGGCAATGCTATATTAATATCTGATAAAATAGACTTCAAACAAAAGTAATCAAAAAGGACAATGAGGGCCACTTCTTATTCAAGGGAATGATCCAATATGAGCACATCACAATCATAAATCTATATGTGCCAAACACAGGCGCACCACAGTTTATAAAACAAAATCTACTCAACAATAAAACAGAAATAAACACCAACACCATCACAGTCAGAGACTTCAATACTCCACTCTAATCAACAGGAGAAAATCAACAGGGAAATAATAGATCTCAACAACTCCATATATCACGTAGATCTAATAGACATCTACAGAACTTTCCACCCCAAATCTACAGAATACACATTCTTCTCAGCAGCCTATGGAACCTTCTCCAAAATAGACCATAAATTAGGCCATAAAGCATGCCTCCATAAATTGAGGAAATTTGAAGTAACTTCCTGCATCATATCAGATCATAATGCTTTAAAGCTAGAAATCAACAAGAGACATGTCAAGAACTCCACCAGCTACTTGAGACTAAACAACACACTTTTAAACAATGAATGGGTCATGGAAGAGGATGAACATAGAGCTACCAACAAACCCAGTTATTCCCTTACTTGGCACTTAAATGCTCCATGCATCAATATAGAGACATTTGCTCAACTATGTTTATAGCTGCTTTGTTTATTCATTATAGCTAAGAACTGGAATCAACCTAGATGCCCATCATTGGATGAATGGATAATGAAATTGTGGTACATTTACACAATGGAATTCTACTCAGCAGTAAGAAAAAAATGATTGAATGAACATGTAGAAAAATGAACAGACATGGAACAGATCATACTCAGCAATCACACAATCACAGAAAGACAAATTCCACATGGTGTCACTTATCTGTGTTTCCTAACCTGGACCTGCTCAAGGTGCTGATAGGCAATTCAAGGCCCAGACAATAGGTTTTGAGGGGTTTTGGGGTGAGGGGATGAGAGAAGAGAGGAAGGGGGGAAACCAAATAGAAAATTAAATCCAAAATGAGCTAATACCTAGAAACCTTTATCCTTTTGATCGGAGAGGCCTATGAGGTCCCAAATCAAGACATGTTTCTGTCAAAGAACTTGATTATCTCCTGAGGCAAAAGCTAAGATCTTATTGCTGACGACACCATATGCTGCTGACACAGAGCACCGAGAGACCTGGCTGGAATTCAGAAGAAAGCCAGTCCCCAGACAGTCAGCCTCTCTAGTGCTGGAAAGTGCTACATGAGCTACTGGGGAAAATGGCCAACAATGGTCTAAGCAACCAGATGACTAACCTACTCAGAAGCAAACACCCTAACATGATGTAAATGCCAATGCAAGAGTAACACGCCATCTCAGTGGGTAACCAATAGCTTTCTCATTGGCTAAGAGATCCACTCAGTGTAACGGAAGCCATATCTGGAATTAGGGACCAAATCAAAATCCTATGGAGACAAATATGCTCTCCAGTGTCAAGCTCTCACTAGCCTTTGGCTAAAAGAGGGGTTACATATGTCATGTTCTCCCTAAATTAATAATGCTTATCCCATTTCAACTATGCTGACTTCACTCTCCACTAGAGAATCTGTTCTTCTTTTTCAGAAGGTAGTCAGAATGGAGGAGATAAACTACTCCTCGCACTTCAGCCAAGTCACCATTGAATCCACAGAGGAATGGGGAGATGAGGAAGAGTGTTGCTTGCATGCTGTTCCCGATAATTAGTGACAGGCCCTGAGGACACTCACTTGCCCAAGTAGACATCCAGAAGCTCCTAAGAGCTCATCACTGAAGTAGACTTAAAAACCACCTATTACGGCTCAGGGGATTATGTGGAAGAAGGGGAAGAAAGATTGTAAGAGCCACAGGTTCAGACATCATGCCTAGAGGCATTCCCTCCTCCAAAAAATAACTGAGTACTGCTCCCACAATGCATAATCTACAACACCATGGAGAATACCTGCAACTCCACTGAGGAGCATCCCCACCTGAATGGGGTAAGGGACGAGGGAAAAGAGGGTACCAACACATGATGTGACCATATGAAACATCTTGTTAATAATAATAATAATAATAAACATAAAAAATATTTTGCTTGGGAAAGATGTTCCCACTTTGAATAAATCTGTACAGTCTACCCTTTAGCTTTTCTTATTTTGGAAATAAACATTGAAATCACAGGACTAAGTAATTGTTGAAATGAAATGATTTTAATTTTACTATTGTTTTGCTTCAGTGCCTGGAAGAAGGATTAGAACCAATAGGGAGAAAAGGTACATCATAAATTACAGTTCACACAAGTATTCTCTGCTTGCATTTGTCTTATTTAAGACTAAAAAATAAGCTTGACATAACAAAGAGATAGTAACACTGCTTTTCAGATAATCAAGTAAAATTTAGCTAGCATTCTAACCATTGTTAATAAAAGCTAGGCTTTGTGCATGGTTGAATGGAGGACAAAGGAGACTGTGAAATTTGCCTGAAACAGGATTCTGGGATTTCCTCTGCTGTGCATCTTAAAGGTGAACAGGTCCTAAAAATTAAAGTATCTCCCACTCTCAGCCCACCTCAGCTCACCCCAAAAGTTTAGAAGTAAAAGGAATATCAGTCATTGTTTATCACCCTCACTTTATGTGGTGGTGTGAATATGAAATGTCCCCTCCCTCATCCTGTAGCCTCATGTGCTTTGAATACTTGGTTCCCAGTAGGTAGCAATTTGGGGGTGGAGCCTTTCTGGAGGAGGTATGTTGCTGTGGACAGCCTTAGGGGTGTTATAATCCAGCCTTCCTCTTGCCACTGATTAAACTCACTGTTGCTGATTTCTGCCAGCTGCTGTGGCAAGATGTGATGTCTAGCCTCTGCTCCTGCATCCTTTTCCTGATGTGATAAAGCTACCCCCTCCAGACTGTAAGCCAAAATAAAACCTTTCCTTCCATCAGCTGTTTTTGATCAGGTGTCCTGTCCCACCAGTGAGAAAGTAACTACTATACTTCAAAAAAAAAAAAAAAAAAAAAAAAATTGAGGCCCAGAGAACTTAAACAACTCATCCAATGTCATACAATCAATATTAACCATGTCCCACCTGCACTGTGCCATTAATGTTTAGGATTCCCAGTGTGTCATGGTCCTACAGTCTTATTTTGGTCATTTGTCACCACTCCCAAACTAAATAGTCTTTCAGTGAGTCTCCTACTTCAACTGTCACATAATGTTTAGAATCCTCCACAAAAAAAAAAAAAAAAAAGAAAGAAAGAAAGAAAATTATCCTGGTTTCAAAGTTTCAGAATTACAACTAAATTTATATTTCTGCCAAACTAATGAAGAGGTTCACCTCCTTTGGAAATTAAATACTGTCTTATTTTATTTTTTTATTAGTTATGTACATAATATTAATGCATTCACGTTAGTACCATTGTTAGCCTCCTTGCTTTCCTCCTCCCTCTGAAGGGATCCTCCTCATTGGGGAAAGTGGGTCATACATTGTGGGGTTAGCCATTAGTTACGGAGAAGAGGCAATATCTCTGTGCAAAATGACCCAACTTGTGGCTCTAACAAGGGTTCTTTTTAGGTCTACTTCAGTGATGAGTTCTTGGGACCTTCTGTGTCTCTGGATCTCTGGTTTGGTAGGAGTTGAGTGTTATCTGTGTCTAGCTCCTTCACACTTGTGTTAGTACCAGGTTCACCAAGAAAGCAACACTCTTGTTCATTTCCCCAATTACTCTATGGTTTCAGCTGGGGCCCTAATGGGGTTCCATAGGCTGATTCTCTCTTCAGGTTTTGCATCCATCTGAAAACAAGAAGCAGATTCTCCAAAAGAGAGTGAAGTCAGCACCAGATAAATGGGATAGCCATTATTATTTTAGAGTGAATTTAATAGATGTAAGCCCTCTTGTAGCCCATGATTGGTGGGAGCTTGATATTGGAGAGCGGGCTCATTTTTTGGATATGGTTCTGACTTGTTTCCCAGTTCTAGATATGAGTTACATTCCACTGAGTGGATCTGTTAGCCAAATCAAGAGCAGTTGGTTACCCACCATGGCTGTGTGCTGCTATTGCACTTGTGTGAGCATCAAGTCAGGTAGTTTGCTGCTGAGTAGCTTAGACCATGAATTGCTTGGACAGATGTTGGCCATTTTCCCCCAATAGCTCATGTAGCACTTTCTGGAACTAGACAACCTGAATGTCTGTGGAATGACTCTCTTCCAGAATACAACCAGATCACTCCCTTTTCCATACCAACAGCATATGGTGTCTTCGGCAGTAGGGTCTTACCATTAATCTTTGGTGGGTCATCAAGTGCTCTGACAGAAATCTGTCTTCTTTTGGGAAACTTTGTAGGTCTCACTGATCAACAGCTCATGTGGATGTTAACTGCATGTTGGTACTGGGACTTACAGGCCAGTGTCAAGGGAAAAGAAGGAAGAAAAGGATAGGTAATATAAAAGAGAAAGAGAGAAGATGAAGAGAAAGAAAGAAAAACAGGAGAAGATTAAGGTTAGTTTTCATCATACCCTCTCCAGGACCCTGTGAATCAGGTGTTTTCTCTAAGGACCTGATAAAGGTTCAACCTTTTAGTCTGTCTTTCAGGATATAGGACTTTATGGTACCATTTCCTTTTGAGTCCCCTCCCCACCTTTACCCTCCTGTCCTGTCCCACCCTCCCTATTGTCTGGTCCTCAAGATGCTTATTAGGTATGTCAGCATCTCGGGCAGATTCAGGTTAGGAGCCACAGATGAGTGAGACCATGCAATGATTATCTTTCTGTGATTGGGTGTGTTTGTTGAGAAAGCAATATGTAGCAGACAGCTTCAGGTTCGCTGAGATGAACTTCCAGACCAGGCACAGTTATGGAGGAGGGGATATTATTTATTGAAGCTTACAGATCCAGGGGAAGTTCCATAATGGCAGGAGAAGTGACCTGCTCTCACAGGACCAGGCAAGAGAGAGAAAAAAATCAACCAGGCGCACACAGTACACAGAGCAAAACTACAGCCCCAAAGCCACAGCCCACTTCAGGAACTCCTATTAGGCACACTTTGCATATCTTTACAATGGAATCTCAAACACACCACCACACCTTAAGAACCACCCAGTGACATTGCCTCTAGCAAGGCGACTGCAGATGCAAACTATAAACTAATAAAACACTGAACATATTGGGGGCCATATAGTCAAACTACCACACAATATGTTAAGCTTCAGTCCAGAGTTTCTGTAAGCTGTGTTATTTGCCTCATTTTTAAAATTGAATATAGCTTAACTAAAATATTCATGACAAAATGCAAAACATTTAAAGCATTAATTATCAAAAGTCTCTGTGTCTCATATACTTTCTCATTGCTGGGACAAAATACCTAGCTTAGGGAAAGAGTTTATTTCCACTTAGAGTCCCAATTTACAACCTATCATAGTGGGGAAGGCATGGCAGCAGGATCTTAAAGTCGAGCTGGTCACATTCAGCCCACAGTGGAGAAGCAGAGAACAATGGAATGCTCTCCCTTTCTTTTCAGTCCAGTATCCAGGTCCATGGAATAATGATACCCACAGATAAGGTGGGTTTTCCACCTTAATTAGCACATAATCAAGATAATCCCTCCCAGGCAGGCCCAGAGACTAACCTAATTTAGGTGATTCTAAAGCCTGTCAAGTTGACAATCAATATATCCCATCACACTCAATAAATGCTATCATCTCTTCAATCAACTAGTGACAGGAAGGAAGACAGATGGAACCGTGTAGATGTATGTGTTGCCCATTTTCTGCTAAAGACCCTCCAAGCTAAAAGTGTTCAACGTGTTAATCAATATAACATTTTCATTATGTAATTACATTTTTCTATTACATAATAAGGAAGAAGCTATTAGCACTTCAACTAAAATAGAACTATAAAATTAAAATAATATTAAGTAAATTAAATAAATATTAAGGTTTTACATCAATTTTCCATAATCTAAATTTTTCAATGCTGTTTCAGAGTTTTTAGATTTTGGTCCCATGATCCAATGGTCAAGCTTTTGATTAAATCAAGTTAACATATTCTTCCCTAGATTTCCAGAAGCACACCAATTATTTCTCTCTCTCACTCTAAAAAAAAGAGAGAATATTTATCATATGAGTTTAATAGGAAGCATTTGCAAGTCTCAGACTCACACATTCTTACTAAGCAAATGTGTGATTATATAATATCTTATATGTATACACACACACACACACACACACATATATATATGGGAATGAGTGTGTACATATGTGTGTGTGTAATATGTGTGGGCATGAAAAGATTCAAAGATATACTTTTGTACTCAAAACTTTTTAGACCATTTCTCCTCTTTAAATATGCCAACCTATTGTGGGTAGCACAAAGAAGTATCTTTCAGGAGTATCTTTGCTGGAATCATGTGATTTTTAAGGAAAATTGTTAATGTGATGCAATCTTCTCGATATATGTGATGTGTGGATCTATTACACAGTGTCCACTTAATTTGCTGGCCATGCCTTAAGCTCCCACTCTATGTTTACTTAAAAGCTATTAATACCCATTGCCCAGTAACTGAACAGTATTTCTTAGGAAGAAATAAGACAAAAAACAAACAAATTGTAGGTAAGAAAGATTATCCATGTTTTCAAGGAAAGTATAAGTAAAATAGTTTAAGAGTCCAAAGAGAAGAAAAGAATATATCCAATAAGAGACATGGGAGAGGGCTAGCTCCATATAGACATGGAAGGGTAAGAATCAGGAAAGGCGGATATAGGGAGACAGAAAAAGTTCTCTTCTAAAGACATACTATAAACAAGAGAAAAGTGGATTTCCATACAGTGGAGTAACTGAGTATATAGGGAAGAAGCTGAGGGAGAGTAGTTTGGCAGTACTGAGATTACTAAAAGACAAGCCAGATTTTTATTTGATTTAATAGGCAATAAAGATGCCACAGAAATGTCCCCAAGGCAAGACTATGAATGACTTTTCCCTCTCCCCCCTCATGTTTATCATGTCCTCCATAAAGAAATAAGGCTTCTGAGGAGCAATGATGATTCACCCAATCAGCACCTGAGAATCTATCACCTTAGCTTCAGAGCACTGAGAAAACATTGCTCACATTTTTGAAAGGGGAAAAAAATGACACGTTCAAGAAAGAAAGATAGAAAGGAAGGAAGAATGGAAGGGAGGGAAGTAGGGAGGAAGGGAGGAAAAAAAAACCTTTTAGTCACTGCCATCTATCTACCTACTCGGTATTTTTATATATTTATTTTATTTATTTTTTTTTTTTTTTTTTTGAGACAGATACTCACTTTATAGACCAGGATGGCCTCAAATTTGTGGTGAACCTCCTTCCTGGATCTTACTCCATAGTACTGCAATTAGGCGTGTGCTATGGTTCCTGGTTCCTACTCTGTATTTCTTTCTGCACATGTATGTAGAATATTCCTATGGGGGTGTTAAGTGCATGTGGAGATCAGAAGTCAATGTCACGTGTCATCCTCAATTGCTTTCCACCTTGATTTTTGAGACACTGTCTCTTACAGAGCCCAGAGCTTACTAATATTGCTTGTCAAGCTAGCCAGCAAGCCCTAAGGCTCCTCTACACGTCACCATGCCCAGCTTTCATGTGGGTGCTATGCATCCAAACTCAGGTTCTTAGGCTTACAGGCAAGCATTTTACCCAGTGAGTTATCCATCCAACCCCTTCTACTTCTTAATGTGGTTATTTTAATTTGGGTGCTAGGTGCTTATAACAAAAAAATAAATAAATAAAAGATACTAAGCCACTGCAAAATAGGTACAAGTTAGCACTACATTTCAAGTCAAGAGAATGACTAATCAAAAAAGTGTGTGATTTCAGTGAAGATACACTGGAGGATAAGAGTACATGAGATGCAGCTATGATTCAGCTTTCTCTGAAACTAAAAACTACTGTCAACCTTTAATGAGAAATATACAATTATTTTTTATGAGCCAAAAGAGAGAGAAAGAAAGAATTGACATAGCAGGGCCACCAGCCACTGCAATCAAACTCCAGACATGTGTACCAACTTGTGTGTATGTGTGACCTTGTACTTGTGTCACCTTGTGCATCTGGCTTACATGGGATCTGGAGAGTAGAACAAGAGTCCTTAGGCTTCACAGGCAAGCTCCTTAACCACTAAGCCATCCCTCCAGGCCAAGAAAACCATATTTCTTATTGCCTGTATTACCTTTATTTGTTTCATTTTTATGGGTTTTTCTCACATGCAAAACAGCACATGATTTTTACACCATTCTTGGCTTTGACAAGGAAGACACTCATTAGCATGCATTAATTGTATGAATTATTCTTCACTGACAGCCTCCATACATGTACACGATGTATCCTGATCCTAAGCCCTTCCACCACCCTCTTTTTCCTCATCCTCTACCCTCTCCATTGAACCACTCTTCTTTCTTCTTGACATGGACTCTCATGATTTTGGTCCAGTTGGAAGAGACTGCCTCAGCATCTTTCTCACTGTAGGACCACCTCATCCACCAAATAGCAAGATATGGTTGGACAACCAGATCTACAGAAAGCCATGTGTCACATGGACACAGAAGTCAGAGCAAAGTGTGATAAGACCAGGTTCGGGGAGAAAGGATATTTTACTGATAATGTCACTATCCTCCTAAAGCATTTTTTAAGCATTTTAAAAGAAGGCATGCTTCCTTAATTTAAATGTTGCCATTTCCTGGATTTATTTAGAAATAATGGTTAGAAACAAGCTTTAAAAAGATGATCAAGGGCTGGAGAGATGGCTTAGTGGTTAAGGTGTTTGCCTACAAAGCCAAAGGACCTCAGTTCAATTTCCAAGGACCCACGTAAGCCAAATGCACAAGGTGGTGCATGGGTCTGGAGTTCGTTTGCAGTGGCTGGAGGCCCTGGTGTGCCCATTGTCTCTCTGTCTCACTCCCCCGCTTTTCTCTCACTCTCTCAAATAACTAAATAAAATAAGAAATTTTTAAAAACATGATCAAGTTAAAATATGGACTTAAACAACTGCAAGGCTACTAATAGAAACTAATCCAGTAGTTTTTCCAAACATATACCAAGACTTTTTTTTTTTTAAAGCATTGTTTCTTTCTTTTGATTTTAAGGGTATTGTGATATATGTGGACTTTGCAATATATAAATTTAAGCTCAAATAAGTTATTTAGAAAACAAGAATCATCTTACTCAAAGTATGGGTTGGACCATTCTCAATATTTTTCCTGTTTGTATAAAGAGCCTAGTTTTTTTTTTTAAAAAAAAAAATCACCATTTGGTATGAATGCAGTAGATACACTAGTGGGGTGGACCCAAGTGACAGGGCAATAATACTTTAGTATATAGAGCAAATATAGCATGTAATGAGCTGCTTCATGGAATTTCATCCAAATAGCATTTATTTGTGTGCACTACTTAGTACAGTATTTAATGTAACCCGAGTTTACTACAGAAAGAGAAAGTCATGTGCATGAATAACTTTAAGTAACCTTATTACTTGAAAGTAAAGCAGACAAAAGCATCTCTAGCTATTATATACCAGCAGATATTTTGACTCAGCAATTTCTCCCCTGGACACATTCTATTTCAGGGTTCATTGACCTGCACAACACCATTACACCACAGAAATGATTTACTAGCCTTGTCTTCAATTATTTAATAAGTTAGATGCTTACCAGGCATTAAGGCAATACAATCCTTCTTGAACACACACATATTACTATCCCATAAAAGAATATATTAAGCATGTTGATATAATATACTATGGTATTTGGGAAATAATATTAGTTAAATTAATAATAATGAGTCTTAAATTCACATAGTACTACAGAAGGAAAATAAGTTATGTATGATAAATGGGTTATCTGTTACTTAATGTACAATTTAAAGATGTTAACATAGTTTGGAGGACACACAGTGTATGTAGTTTAAATTAAATATCATTGCAAAATATTATCCAGTGTTTGATTCAAACAACTGAGGTTTCTAGAAAAAGAAACTTAGTAGAAATTTTATGTACCAAACTAATCTTGAGTTTCAAACCTGTGTTAGAATCCTATAGTCAATAAAAACAATAATTTTTTCTGAGTTATGAATTTGAAAATCAATGGATATCATCTAGTGAGCAAGGCAAGATCTGCCCACTAGTGTAATAGTGGCATGACTGCCATGGGGTAACCAACTGCTGTTCTGATTGGATTTGAAGCCCATTCCACCAAAGGAAAATCGATGTTTGGTATTGGAAACCTAATAAAAATGCTATGATCTACAATGCAACTGTCCAGACAGAAATTGGCCTCAATATCCCTGACCTCACAGTGCCTAGCAATATCTTCACAAGACCCTCATAATAGGAGAAAAAGATGATGACATTAAATCAAGAGAGACTAATGGAGAGAGGGAGGGGATATGATGGAGAGTAGAGTTCTGAAGGGGAATGGGGGAAGGAAGGGAAATATCATGCTTTATGGTCTGTAAGTATAGAAGTTGTCAATAAGAAAATGAATTTAGACTGGGCATGGTGGTGCACGCCTTTAATCCTAGCACTCAGGAGGCAGAGATAGGAGGATCACCATGAGTTCAAGGCCACCCTGAGACTACATAGTCAGCCTGGACTAGGGTGAAACCCGACTCAAAAAAACCAATAAATAAATAAATAAATATTTTAAAATGCTATGATCAAGAAGGTCATAAGCTCTAGATTTAGGGGAGGGAGCTATTTCTATTGTTTGGTTAAATAGATACATTGTGGCCACAAACATTCCCTCTAAATATTTATGTTTATGCCAATATATTAATGCTGCTCTCATATTTAGTTAGAGAAACTTCTCATTTCAGAATGGTGGTGAGTATTGGGGAGATTAAAACACATTAAAGTGCTGAGAAGTGATAATTGAGTATTTAGCACCAAATGATACATTTCTATCACACCCTCCAAGTCTCAAGGACCACAGCAGATTACAGAAAAATCATAAGAGCTAAAAAGATGAGGAATAATGGTTTAGAACACTGTCTTCCAGACAAAAAGTGGCTGGTAAATTCATGACCTCCCAACAGCTGTTGTGACCTGCACAATGTTGGGCCCATCACCATGTTGTCATGGATATGGAGGAGGGCAAAAGAAATGACATCAAAATAGAACAGGGGCTAGTTGGAAAAAAGAAAGGTTCAATGAAGAGGGTTGAGGAGAAGGACAAATGAGGGTGGTGGAAGGGGATTTAGATCAGGATACATTGTGTATATGTATGGAGACTGTCAGTGAAGAACAGATTTTTAAAAATGATAATAAAATAATTTTTAAATCCATAAATCTCATACATGTTTTAATTTACAAATAGATGTGGGTCTCAGACTGGACCTCTAAGTAGAGGAAGACATGGCTCAACCATGAGCTAAAGACATATGAAGATTCATCTTACAATTTGCCTGGGGCCAGAAAACTCTTAAAATGTTCCAAATTTTATGATGCTGTTTTATTGAATTTACAATTTAAATAGCTCAATACTCTATGTAAAGTTTTCAAATTTGCCTCAATTATAGTTCTTTGTAAGATAGGAGCATGGGATTTATGTGGGAACAATAACATATGGTGATCGGAGTTAAATTCTTAGTATCCTACTAACTTATGAATACTATATAGTTCAATATAAAAAATACTTTTCTTCTATATTTGCTAAAAATTTGGGGGTATTATATATCAGGGTCAAAAGTTACTATTCATCTGCTTTTTTTGTTTCAGTTGATTCTTTTGCAATGAATTCTCAAACAACATGATTCTTTACTGGTTTTATATGTTAATTTTCATATACAAATATTTCTTAAATTGAGACAAATACAAAATCCTTATCTTTTGCAAATAAATGATTTAAATGCAAAAGTACACTAATACATCTCATTTAATTATATCTCTTCCCCTCTAATCTCAAATTCCCAAAGCAAGAGAAAACAGTTACATCAGTTTAGTGAGTCTTTGCCTAGATATATTAATAATTAAGAAGATTGCAATGACTACATTTTCAGTATCCACAATAATATCTGAAAACACAGTTAAGCTGACTTTACAGGTTTTAAGAATCTGAAGTTTTATTTCACAGAAAACAAGGTAAGTTTACTTGTTTTCATTTTTTTGATTTGAGAGTAGTTAGAAGAATTTTGCTATTTTATTTTGTTTTGTTTTGTTTTTTTCTTTCAGAAAAACAGGTGTGATGATCACATTCTCCTGAGACTGTATTAGCACATTTAACTATGAAGTTCACAGGCAGCTATTGCAATTCTTTTCTAGGCAGATGGTGAAAGTGATTTTGAAAGAGGAATAAGGAATTTTCAAGAACCATTTCAGAACACTATGAGATCTGTTCTTTCCCCAATGGGTGTGTCAACCCCTGATGAACACTAATGGAGTCACAGAACAGCATCTCCAGTGCATTTGCCTTTAATTACTTGACAGTTATCCAGATTTGGTGAGATTACTCTCACATTATCCAGCAAAGCATTATGTTCTCACAGTAACTTTCTTCAAATCACTTTACAACCATTAGCTAATTAAAACAGTATTCCTACAAAATATGTATGTAGGTAGAAAGTTTCACAAGTTTCATTTTACTGAGTTCCAACATATATCACTGAGAGAGACAGAAGTTTAACATAAGGCTTAAAGTCATAAAGAGTTATCTTCCATGTCAACATTTGATCCTTGAATGGAAATGTTTGCCTGGTAGGATGAGGTGACCTTTGATATGACAGTTATGTTACAGTGAGTTGCTTCTCCATTGCACATTCTTTTTTCCTTCATAGCTAACAAAAACCAAGAAAATGATTTAAAATTAAATCTATTAAAAATTGCTTTCAGGGCTAGAGAGATGGCTTAGTGGTTAAGGTACTTGCCTTCAAAGCCAAAGGACCAAGGTTCAGTTCCCCAGGACCCAGGTAAGCTAGATGCACAAGGTGATGCATGCATCTGGAGTTTGTTTGATGTGGCTGGAAGCCCTTGCATGTCCACTCTCATTTTCTCTCTCTCAAATAAATAAAACTTTTAAAAAGTTTTCATAGGAAAGTAGAAAATATTGTAACATTTAGGGAAAGCAAAACTTCATGTAAATTGAAAGAACAAGCTCTGTTCATAGTGACCATCACTAAAGAGAAACATAATTCTGATTCTTGTTAACACAGTATGGAAGAAGTGATTCATGACTATGTCAACATAGGAGAGAAATCGAGCTCAATTCTGAATGCAACAAAGACAGCTGGGAATTTATAGGCAAGAAACAGAGGGAGGGATCAATAAATGAAAACCCACTCAGAGGAGACACCAAGGATAAATAAGTGGTGTCCTGTAAAAGTATCTACCAGATATCTAGTTGCAAGCAAGCCAAAGACACGTATAAGGTGGGAGATGAGGAATGTGATCAGATATCTAGGGTGATCATGTCCTAACTAGCTTAGTAGGATTCTTTACTAAGATTGTCTGAAAAGCCAAAGCCAGTGCACAACCAAAGCACAACCTGGTTGAGGACAGGACTCAGAAGAGGTCAGTTAAAGGCCTTTGCTTGGCCAAAGATCTGAATCTCCCTTGCAGCTGGGTATTCCATATTGCATGGTTTCCTTACATCTATGAAACAGCAATGTATTAGGAAAGCTTTGGGAAAGTTGTCACTTTTGGAACATAGACACTGTCTCTTTTCTTCACTTTCTCCTAGATGAGATATGACACTATTGTGAACACATGCCACAGAAAATGGAAACTAAAAGCTTCAGAATAATAATGAAAACAAGGAGCTGTTGATGTAAGCCTAGCTTGCTATCCACATACTTTTTGTCATGTGGGGATAAACTAAGCCACCTTCGTTGTTTCCTCTATTTTCCAGTAAAAGAAAGATCGCCTGAGGTTTTCACAATTACATGACTCCTTTATTATTGCAAAGCACTGAAGACAATGTCATCATATGCTTTGTAAGAAAGTTTCAAAAGAAATTCTGGGAAAATTAAATCTTTAAAGTGAGCCATAGAAACATTTTCCTTCAACATCCATGCAATGCTTCTTTGATAACAGGACAGGCAGAGAAGAAAATTGGCATATAAGGAATGCTGCTATTAAAAACAAACTCAGCAGGAGTTCATATAATCTACGTACCCATGTAGAACAGTAGAATACTCAATTAAATGAGATTTAAAGTAATCTATCATTAAAATAAAATTACAACATTCTGAGCAATCACATAAGCATTTTAATTCTGCAGTTTTCTGAGCTGAGTGTTTCCACCTGGGCAGCAGGGCAGCAGGTTCAGAGGAATAAAGTCTACCACGGAGTCTAGCTGCACTGCATGACCTCTTCCATTAACCCAATATTGCCAGCAGGCATTATCACTTTCTAAAAGTGCAATGAGGTAAAACAAAATAAAGAGGAACCTGATATAAATATGGGTCTTTTATCGGTGCATATTAATTGTATAAAATAAATGATTTCATTATGATGGCTCACTATGCTGATTATAGCTAACCCTTACTGCTATTGGTTGCTCTCCTCTCTTTTTACTTCTCTCCCTCTTCCCATGCCCTTCTACATTCCTAATATTTCCCCTTTTAACTTCATGTCTATTTTTCTCCTCAACTTTCCACATATGAGAGAAAACACACAATATTTGTCTTTTTCAATCTGGCTTATTTCATTTAACCAAATGTTTGCCAGATGTACCTATTGTGCTGCAAGAGACAATTTCATCTTGCTTCAAGCTGACTAAAGCATCCATTGTGTATACACACCACATTTTCTTTACCTATTCATCTATTGACAAGCACCTGAGATGATTCCATAATATGGCTATTGTAGATAGTGCAGTGACAAGCATGGGTGTATAGCTATCTCTGAAGTAAAATGACTGATTCTTTGGAGTATATACCCACGAGTGGTGTGATTGGAGCATACGAAAGTTCTATTTTTCGTTTTGCGAAGGACTTCTATACTAATCTCCATAATGGCTGGATTAACTTTCACTTACATGAATAAGTAAATCAATCAGGGATTCATAATTGTGGCTTCAGTTTTGAGGGGGATAACATTCAATTTGTCACAAAATACAATAGTATGCCCAGCATGTTGATGCACATCTGTAATACCAGCACTTAGGAGGCTAAGGCAGAAGGGTCAGCACTTCAAAGTTAGCATGACTGTATTTAAAGAATGTATGAAAACACAGAGAACATTCAACTCCTACCAAGCCAGATATCCAAAGACACAGAGGCTCCCATGATCTCATCACTGAAATAGACCTAAAGCAAATCCAACATGGCTCCAGGAAATTCACGGAAGAGGAGGTCAAAAGATTGTTAGAGCCACAGTTGGGACATTATGCACAGAGACATTGTCTCTTCCCCATAAGTGACCGCTACTCCCACTATGTGCGACCCACATTCCCCAACGAGGAGGGTTCCTTCGGAGGGGTGAGGACAGGGAGGAGGCTAATGATGGTACCAATATGGCTGTATACACCTTATGTACTTAATTAATTTTTTTAAATGTCTGAAAAAATGATCTCGGTTTTTAAATTATTTCTTGTACAAATAAAGGCAAATCAGTTACCCTTCAATGCCATTTCTCTTGCTCATAATTCAACAACAACTTCTTTAATTTATTAACCCTCCTAGTGTAAATCATAAATGTAGACACACATAAGTACATAAAAGTATGCAGAATTTGTTGAAGGATGATCTTTTTCCCCAGTTCTCTTTTTACTTGGCCTCCCACATTTCCTGATACTATACCATATCCTCATGTCGCCAACTAAAACAGCATCCCAGCCTCTATCCTCAACAAACCTGCATTAGCAATCTGGTATATGTCTTTCAGAGTTTTATCATGTAATCCTACAAAGAATACAGCTAAATGTGCACCAAAATCTATGCACAGATACATGCACAGAAGTTGCTTTGCATTATTCATTTAAAATGCATAAAATTATTAAAACCTTTCTTACACAATCAACAATCTTTTCACTATATTCTTAACAATAATTTTATTTTTTTTTTTTTTTATTTTCTGTCCTTGTGATGTTATGTATTCATTTGCACTTCTCTCTATATAAATTACAGCATACTTTCATGTTCCTTGACCATTTATGTTTGCTATTCTGAGAACTGTGGTTTCACATTTACCAATTTTGCATTTTGCGTGCATTAGTTGTACAATGGGTTTCATCATGAAATCTCCATACAAATATTTTGATTACATTCACCCCCTATTACTCTTCTTTTTTATTATCCCTCTCTCTCCTCTTCCATGTCCCAAACAATCCCCATTTTATTTTCCTATCTATTTTCCTCCTAGATCCCAAATATGAGAAAATATATGTGATAATTGCCTTTGTGAAACTGGCTTGTTTCACTCACCATGGTGATTTTTACTCATATCCACTTCCTACAAATGACATAATTTCATTCTTCTTTGTAGCGGAATAAAATCGCATTGTGTGGGGGAGCTGGGGTGTTTGTGGGTTGCACATCACACTTTCTTTATTCATCTGTTGATGAGTAGTATGTAGGCTGGTTTTGCTAGCAAGTGTCTTCAACTGCTCAGCTATCTTCCCAGACCCTCTTTCACCATTTTAACTCCATAGGTACTTTGGAGTAACTATAGTATGTATAATAGTTAATACCATGATCCTATCTTCAAGTCCTATTCCAGAAAGTATCTCTGTGCTCAGAGCTCCTCTCTGTAGTCCACATTCATTCTATACACATCACTATTGAGTGACACTGAGAGATCACAAAAGATTTCTACCTCATAACACTGTTTGCTCTTTAAGGAAACAAACTGTACACTTTTTTATATGTGTTCATACTCTATAGCTCAAGCTGTACTGAACTACTATGTGGACCAAGCTGTCCTTAAACTCATGATAATTCACCTGCCTCAGTTTTCAGAATGCTGGAATTATACGTGTTAGTCACAATGCCTGGCATAGAACAAACTCTAGCTATCATTGTATGTGAACACAATTGTATATCAATACAATACAACACATGACTTGGTCTATTTTATGTCTAAACTACTATATCATTTTGTTATCTACTAAATTTATGTTGACTAATTTTAGTTTTTAAAATACCTTGTGAGAACTGCTTTATGATTATTCTTATTTCTCAGCTGAGGAAGTATATTGAGCAACCCATGGAATGAGTACACAAGGACTTTACTTGGTCTTTTGATTCTCTCTTCATATAGTCCCCATTGCTGTCATCTACATCCTCCACATGGCAGCACACTTTTGTTTGGCTAGTTATCAATCCTGTCACTCAATCAGTCTTACTACCTTTCTACAGAATTGTGTTCATTATCCTCATGCCCAATTTTTTACCCTCCTCCCAAAATTAAACCTTTCAATTTCAAACTTGCTTTGACATAGACATAGACATGTCAAAGGCATTTACATTACTTATGCATAAGTATAGATAACTTGATAAATATAAGTATATAATAGAGTAATTGTGGGGTGTTTTTCCTTATTTTATTTGCTATCACCTTCAGCTCATAATTTTTACTTGTATATACACTGTCTGTCCAAGTTTTCATGTTATATAAAAATAGGTTAGGAAGATGGCTCACTGGATAAAATCATGTGCCACAAGGCTTAAGAGGGCTTGAGACTACCTGAGTTTCATTCCCCAGGACCCACAAAAACAGATGTGCATGGCTATATACCTATGTAACTCTAGACCTGTGGCAAGCAGATTCCATAGGGTCAATGAGGCTCATGAAACATCACCTCTATATTCAAAGGAACACGCTGTCTCAAGGAAATATACAGATGAATGATAGAGGAAGGATACCCAATGTTCTCTACTGGCTTCCATGGGCCTGGGAGTATATCTGCACCTACATTTTCATACTCCACACATATATACCTTCACCACCACCACCATCACATACATACATGACACATGAGAAAAAGAAAAATAACTGTGGTCAATTTTTCCAGAAATTATATGCATGGTTTCCAATCTAAAATTAAATTATTTTTATCTGGGAACTTCTGCTTTACTATAATGTCTCATATTCTATAGTGTATTTTATAAGCTTAACATCAAGAGTACAGCTCCTGAATGTCTTCTTTTACAGATTAAGAAGCCCAAGAAGGATAAGGACTTCAGCCAAGGGTACAAAAAGATAGGATGGCAGAGCAGGAATTCACATTAGCTCCTGGATCACAATCCATGGAACTCAGCTTTGATTTTTTCTTCACATGACAGGATGAAATCTCAGATCCTCCATGTGTTTGGCCATTTTGTTTATTTGTTTTAAAATAATATCCTGGCAGCTTTCATTGTTTCAGTCCTTCTTGGACCATCAACACTTTACTAGGACAATTTCCCAAATTTATATTGCTTTCTACTCAAAACAGGGAGCTCCAGTGCTTTCATTACAAATTGGAGATAAAATTCAATTTTTAAAAATTAATATATTTTTATTTCTCTGTGGAGAGACAGATAGAGAGTGTGCATGCACTCCAGAGCACCTTGCCACTGCAAATAAACTTCAGACACTTTGTGCATCTGGCTTTACTTGGGGACTGGAGAACTGACCACAGGTCGTCAGGCTTTGCAAACAAGCACTTTAACTGCTGAGTCATCCCCCAGCTCAAATTCACCACTTTTAACTTCAGAATACTTAATCCTCCTAATTTGTGAAAAGCTTAGAAACATATTATTACTTGCTTTTGACTAAAATCATTAAGTCAAACTTTTCTCATACTTTAATTAACATTTTAATTAACAATATTTTATGCCTCATATTGATTTATATTAACCTCAATACAATATTACATTTACTCTTCATGCCTCACTCTATATTGCTTCACATATGTGCTTCATTGTTCACATAAAACTTACCAGAGTTCCTGTTTGTCCTCACACCCAAGAAGTAAGCAAAGTATCTGCTTCATAGCTTTAATCAAAAGCGCAGTTCAAGTAAAACAAGTTAATTCCCTGAAAGTAATCTTGTTTTGTGCATATAAAGCTTTATCTGGTCATCTTTTCCTATCATGGTGTCCAATTCACTCTTTTTTCATTATACTAAAAGTGTATAATTATGTAGCCAACACAATAATTCTGAAAGATGCAATCACGAATGGAGGACAGGAGCCATTAGTTTAATAGTTGCTATTGTTTGTTTTTATTCTTCTTAATTAGTATATGTACCTTATAGTCAGTTTCATAATTTTTACACTCCTTCACAAAAAGTCTTTCAGTCATTCACGTCATTTTTTAAGGCCCAGTGAAATTAAGTTGGAACAGAGCTTAGCTCAATGGCACTCAAGGAAAACAAATGTGCATTTCAGAGCTGAAGAGATTGCTTAGCAGTTAGGGCACTTCCTGCCAAGCCTAAGGACTCATGTTTGACTCTTCAGATCCCACGTGAACTAGACACACAAGGTGACACAAGTGCACAAGGTTGCACATGCACACAAGGTGGTGCATACATGTGGAGTTCAATTACAGTAGCCCTGGTCAGCAATTCTCTCTCTGTGTCTCTCTCTTTTACACTCTCTCACACACTTTTGCTCTTGCTCTCATATAGCATGTCTACTCTTGGAGTAACCAACTGCTCCATAATTGGACTGAAGGCCCTCTCTATGGGAGGGAATACATACCTGGTACTGAAAAACCTAAGAAAAAGTCTATGGCAGGTGAGGTCATGAGCCTTAGGGGTATAAAGCCTGCTCTTGTCTGACTAAATGTATATGTTATTCCCACCAAGCTGCCCTGAAAGCACTACACTTAATGTTCATATTCACATATTAACGCTACTCTCATTTCTGGTTAGAGAAGCTTCTCTTTTCAGGTGGCGATGACCACTGGGATGACCCAAAAGGCAACATAGTGCTGAGAAGAAGGGATGGAGGAGTGCCCAGCACTGAAACACCTCTGTCACACCCTCCAAGGCTCAGGGACCATTGTGGAAGAGGGGGCGGATAGAATGGAAGAGCCAAAGGAAGGGTATGACTTCTTACAATGCAACTGCCCAGACAGAAATTGGCCTCGATATCCATGACCTTGCAGTGCCTAGCAATACCTCTGCAAGACCCTCAAAATGGAAGAAAAAGATGATGACATCAAATTAAAAGAGAGACTAATGGAGAGAAGGAGGAGATATGATGGACATTGGAGTTCTAAAGTGGAGTGGGGGGAGGGGAGGGAAATATCATGTGTTTTTTGTATGTAAGTATAGAAGTTGTCAATAAAAAAATGAACAGAAAAAAAAAGCCAGTCTCTTGGGCTTGCCTCAAAAAAAAAAATGTACATTTCATGATGAAATCCTATCTCAAGGGAGCTTGGAGTACAGCCTGTGGTGTTTTTATTTTTTTCCTCCACTTTAACCTATGCTAACACTACTTCAATTTTCTTACTTTTCATGAGTTATTTCAAACTATAAATTCTTAGCATTAGAATAGGTTTTAGTAATGAATTTCAAATTCTACAGTTTGTCTGGTCAATGAAACAGTCACTTTTCTATATGTATCTTTCTACATGTATTGCTTGTGCATTGTCAAATAAGTTTACATATAAGCAGTAGATATGTAGAATATATGGAAATTTAATATAACTTACTTTTGAATTTTGAAAACTACATATATTACTATTGAATTTTAAAACTGCTCCAAGTTGAAAATGAGAAGAACTAAGTAATAGTTTCACAGACAATCTTGATCTTTTCTTTTGGTCAGGCTTCAGAGTGGATAGCACGTTTGAGTGTATTGTTTTCTATCTGCATATGCTATTGTGTTAAGTAGTCACAGAAACTTTTGTGTTTTTCTGTAACAATGTAATAATGAATCAATCAAGATAAGCTAATTAATTACCTGCTAAATATAAACACTGTGCTATGCCTAGTGAGTTCAGAGAAGAACCTAAGGAACTGATTTAGTCACAAGAAGTAACACAAACTAGGAATAATCATCCTGGCTCCACAAAGCTCCTATACCAAAGGAAGATCAAAGTATTTATATGCAAAAATGTAAATGTACAGAGTAAGTTAAAGGCAATGTTGTAGCCATTTGTGGTTGCTTGACTCTAACTGTTCCCATAGCCTTAGATATTTTTGATTACGATTAGGCTTCCTACTTAGTCTTCAGCAGGCAGAGCACTGATGGAGGAGTGTGTCTCTAGGGGTAGCTCTTGAATCCAGCCCCTCTAGGTGTGTCCTGAGTCAGCTTGTGCTTGCTGGTACTGGTGGTTGTCTCTCTGCTGTGGATGTCTGATGAAGTGAGCCATTTTCATCTTCCACGATGAAGCTTCCCTTGGAATCCATAAGTCTAAAATAAACCCTTTCCTTCTATAAGCTGCTTCTGGTCAGGTATTTGTCCCAGCAATGAATGAGAAAGCAAGTGAAACACCATTCCAATAAAATGTTTGATTCCAAAGAACAATAGTACACTCTTATTGCTCATTCTATCAGTTTGAATGACACATGTCAGCACACCACATGCACTCCATCAAAAGTCCTGTTAGTCCAGCACTGTTCTTTCAATCTATAATAATGTGAAAAATTGAAGTGAAGGTTGAACCGATTCTGTGAACCATTCAAAGTAATGTTCATAGAAGCATCCCTCTTTGGAATAGCAAACTTTCAGTATAGAACTTGAACATCAATCAAGAATAATGATGGAGGGAGTGAAAATATATTAGAAGAAAGCAAGCCAATAAGCACTTACAGTCAGGATTTATGAAGTTCCTGTTTCTGTGTGGAGTGATATAAGATGATCTCACCATGGGCATCCATTTCCAAATGAAGAATATAGTAAGCCCAGGCATGATAAATGCACATGCAATTAACCCTGCAAAGATGTCTACATCACAGATTCCTCTAATCCCAGTCCTGATTTGGTAATATCATGGTAGTTAATCTTTGCATAATTAGGTCTTCATAGTTATTCAATAGGTTATTCATCATTTGACAGATATCACCACCTCAATCATCCTCCTTGTTCACATCTCACATTAGCCACTATTTAATGTGGCAGTAGAGATGTTCAGATATTTAAGAATTTAAAAAAAATTAAATTTCATTTATGCTGAGCCTTTTGCATACATATCTTCTATAATCCCTCTAACATTTCCATTAAAACCATGTGTATTCTTAGTCTTCCCTTTCTTTAGCTTCTCACTAGTACTCTATGTACAAGTTATAGCTCAATAACCCCCTCACTTTATGTGACTTCAGAAGATACATTCAATCCACTTGCTCATTTTAATGCACCAGACAACATGAGACCACCTGGAACTTGATCTCGGAACCAGTGCTTTAAGCCCCACATGGAGCATTTGTGCTTATTTGAATATGTAGATTTGTTTGCTTATGTATCTTTTCTGAGCCAATATGATACATTATTATAATATATACAATTGTGACCATTTGAGATAGCTTTCTGTGTTCCAGTCACTTTGCTAATCATTTTTCACATATTATTTTAGTTGATCATTAAAACAATGCTATTCCGTTGAGACAGTATGAGAATTTTATTCCAACAAGTTACATTCACAGAGGATGAATTTGCCCTATGATTCTTATCTTCAAGACCTCTCACTTTATTAAAAATAACTAAATCAAATAACTAAATCAAAAGTGGTATCAGTGTTGACTTTAAAAAATATAAAACTGGCCAGCTTCTAACTTTATTTTTTAAAAATGTATAGTTTGAAAATTGCCCTGAATAAGCTCACTAGCCACTGAACCCCACTAATGAAATAATGTAATTGTGAGGTTTAAATGAAATTTTACATACAAAGTACAAATTAAGTGACTATCAGGTATGAAACTCTTAGTATTATTTCTTTTTCCTTCTAAATAAATGAAAAGTTTTTTTAAGCCAGGAATCATTTTTATGATATTGGGGCATTCTAACATTTCTAGAATTTCTAGTATAAACTGTCATTGTAATCAATAAATGCATTACTCCTGAGCAATATACATTGGAATTATTAAGGAAAATATATTCATATTTCCAGCCAAATTGAAGCTAAAAATTCTTAAAGAGAATAATCTTTAATTAGCTATTAGTTATTACAGACTGTTTTAAAAATATAGATCCTTGGAGCTGAAGACATGGCTTAGTGGTTAAGTGCTTGCCTGTGAAGCCTAAGGACCCAGGTTTGAGGCTCAATTCCCCAGTTCCCATGTAAGCCACATACACAAGGTGGTACATGCATCTGGAGTTTGTTTGCAGTGGCTGGAGGCCCTGGCGTGCCCTTCTCTCTCTCTGCCTCTTTCTCTCTGTGTCTGTCTGTCACTCTCAAATAAATAAATTAAATTAAATTAAAAATAAAATAAAATAAAAATATAGATCCTACTATTCTTGGTGGTGTCCACCTGTAATTTCTGTACTCAGAGGCAGAGGCAGGAAGACTGTTCAAGTTGAAGGTCAGCCTATGCAATATATCCAAACCCTATGTCAAACCCTGGGCTACATTTTCTTTTGCAGATTGTGTTAAGAGAGAAGTGTATGAGTCAAGTCAAGTGTCCGTAAGTATTTCTAGTAAAATACCTACTGGGTACTGAGCAAAACAAGGAATGAAGCCATGTACCTGATCACAATGAATTCCTAGCCTCTAAGGAAAATATGTGTAACATAATGTAGTAAATAGATGTTTGGGATCTGGAAGTAATTACATAATAACACAAATAACCTAGTTGTGCTACAAATTCCAATGCCCCTATACCCGAAAGTCAACAATTAAGAAATAAAAATCTGGGGCTGGAGAGATGGTTTAGGGGTTAAGGCGCCTGCCTCCTAAGCCTAAGAACGATGGTTCCAATCTCCAGCGGTTCCAATCTCCAGGTCCCACGTTTAGCCAGATGCAGTGATGCAAAGACGCAATGCCGCACTTCACCACGAGGGGCCGCACACATCTGGATTTCGTTCTCAGCAGCTGAGACACTGCTGACGCTCATCTCTGTCTTCCTCTCCCTCTCCCTCTCTCTCTCTCTCTATCTCTCTCTATGTCTCTCTACAAAAAACAAAAATTAAAAAAAGAAATAAAAATCTGTTGGTTATCTAATGAAAATGGAGACTATTAGTAGATTTTATCAAATGACTGGCAGTACAACTGTGCAAACACTATATAAAAAAACAGAATTGACCATAGCTAAAGTTTTATATGCTAAAATATGTTAACAATTTAAAAATTACAGAAACTTCCTTAACAAAACTTATAAGTGACTTTTTTGTTGAAAACAAAAGAAAAACTACAATGTCAGAAGCTATTGTTTTTTTAATGTAATAAGAATAAAATTGGCTTTAAAGGATAAAAAAAGATGTAGATAAGCAAAAAGAGTACAACACCTTACAGGAATACACTTGGCCAAAATAACTTATTTAATCAGAAATTATGGCATTAAGAATAAATGCAGATCTGAAATGCTTGACAACATGATAGACAAAACCTTTGTTCTTCCATAACAAAGTGGTAAACTAAAAAACTGTTTTTAAATAAATGAGCAGTTAAGAAACATGAACTAAATAAAGGCCTGGAGGAAGGAGTCACTTAGAAGTAGTAAACAAGAAGAAACCAGCTGTTCACTAGACTTTAGCTCAAGCAAGGTCAATATGCACACCAAGGCCAGGAAGGTCACATTGGAAATGGAGAAGGAAAATTCAAAAGGGAATGAAAATGATCCTTAGAGAGTCATAACATATGTAGAATAGAAAACCTGATAGGCTAGAGAGTACGCTGTCTGACATATCTACATTTCACTCTTGGAGTTGTAAAGGGCAGAGAATAATCTACAATGTCTAGTTCTATATGAATGAGACAGGTCACTGTGTATGATAAATAGGGCATAACTGAAATTAAAAATGAAATGGAAAACTGTGAGTAGACAGGAAGCAAGGCTGACTATGAAATGAGTGAAAGTCAGACACAGAGGATGAATTCAGAACACTCACTTGAGAGGCACGTGGGAAAGGGTAAGCAGGGAAGAACTTTTTAAAAACTAGAATAGTTGTCTGGGGTCTTAATGATAGTCAAGATAGTCAAGTCTGTTCCTAGGTATTTTTTCAAGATTTTTTTCTTTTTTCTTTATTAGTTATCTATATAGTGTGTATACAGCCATGATGGTACCATCAGTAGTCTTCTCCCTGTCCTCCCTCCATGGGTAATGTGGGTCTGGCCTTATGGGGGGTAGCCATCAGTTATGCGGGAGAGGCAATATCTCTGTGCATAATGACCCAACTCATGGCTCTAACAATCTTTCTGCCCTCTCTTCCACGAATTTCCCTGAGCCATGTTGGGTTCATTTTAGGTCTATTTCAGTGATGAGGTTGTGGGAGTCTGTGTGTCTCTGGATATCTGATTTGGGAGGAGCTGAGTATTCTTTGAATGAGACAGACACAAAGATTTTTTTTAATTATATGTTAACACATTGGGTCCCAAATTTGTCTTTACAGTAAAATCATATAGAATCTTTTAAAGTCAGATATCCGGAGACACAGAGGCTCCTAAGATCTCATCACTGAAGTAGAACTAAAATGATCCCAACGTAGCTCAGGGAAATTCACGAGAGAGGGGGTGGAAAGATTGTGAGAACCACAAGTTGGGTCATTATGCACAGAGACTTTGCCTATCCCCCATAATTCTTGACTACCTCCATAATGCACAACCCACATTCCCCAATGATGAGGGTCCCTTTGGAGAAGGGAGGACAGGGAGTAGGCTACCGGACTCACCAACATGAATGTAAAATTAGAATAATATAAATAAAAAAAAACTTCAAATTCCTAGCCACTAGCCAAACCAATCAAATTACAATCTTCTGGTTTGAGAAAAAGATCTCATTATTTTAAGTTCACAAAGGTAAGGCCAATGTGCAGAGAGATTTGAATCCACCATGTAAATACTGAAACCTTTAAAGGAAATCTCTTCAGGCTTTGAAAGTACTGGTTTTCAAATTCTCCTGTGTATAAGAACCACCAAGGAATTCAAAAAATACCCAAGCCATAGTCAAACCGCAGGCCAATTAAATTATGGATCTTGAGGGAGGTTGAGAGCCTATCATTATTGTTCTTTTTATTGATATTTTTATCATTATTATTTCCTTATGCTCCAAATGTACGGCCAAGTTTGAGAACTAGGGCATTAAACTGGAGGAGAATTTGTAATACTAATTAAAACCATTAGATGTCTGGGAAAAGAATTTCATTGATACAATAAAAATTCTTATTAAAATTCTCCAAAAAAAAGAACAGAACAAGAAAGTGTATTATGTTATATAAAGAGAATGATATTCTAGCAAGTAGACCAACATTATGTTAACTACAGTGTTGAAAATTGGAACAGAGACAGAAAAAATCTAAAACAAAGGAAAGAAAAAAAGTATAATCTGTTATCTTTTAAAGATATATAAGTAATAAAATATGCCTCTATCCTATCTACTACACTTAGCAAATGTAATTTTTAGAAAATTTGAAAAGAATGTAGTGGTAGAAAGCATTACCAAGTCCTCATATTTTTAGAATAAGTGATTGGATTATTTCAAAGCAAGAAAGTACTGCCTCTGACCTCTCTCCCATTCTAATCAGTAGTTTCTGACTACTGTTATATTCTTTTGAAAATTAGTTCAGTAAAAACAAAATGTATATGATGCTTGAAATGAAGAAGCAGAAGAGATGACTTCATAATATAACTTTTATGTGTATATTTAATTTTCACTTTTATGTAAATATTATTCAATGGAAGTTTTAAGTATAATTTAAAACAGGTTTTATAAAGTACAATTAAATGGGAAGAGAAATTAAGCACGCAATTTATACTGCTGCAACTGCAGGGCCATTGAGGAGCAACAGATCTTTTATACCACTAAACTCACAGCATAATGCACCCCAGGCTTCATAGCACACAGGATTATAGATCTGCCTAGCAAAGTGCCTGGTAAAGAGCTCCAGTTATTACCAGCTCCTCTAAGTTAGCAACTAGGCGTGAACTACCAACTGACAGTGTGTGTGTAACACAAAAGCAGATGCAGGCATCCACATAGCCAATAATTTGGTGGAGGATTTAGTGGGTTTAATAAATGCCACTCCTTGAGTCAAAGCTAGATGAGGCAACCAATTTACTTTATTATGTATAACCCAGGTGTGGAGTATACTACTTTGATGGACATCTACATAGTGAAATGATGGTAATGATGGTTATAGTCTATACATTCATCACCTTATAGTTACCTTTTTTTTATAAGAGAATACACAACTAAGCCTGAAATTTTCCAGTGTACAATGTAAAATACAGTACTCATGCCTGCACATTGGACCTCTAGACATATCCACTCTTTAGATGTGACTTTAACCCTCTGATAAACAATATATTGATATTGGGGTAGGACATAGTTTACAATTCATCTATGATTTTGAAAATAAAGATCATAAAACCACCTAAATGTAGACCATTCTAGCAAGTAAAAAGAAACATACATAACCCATCTACATCAACTTTTATTTTAATTTTGGTGAACAATGCCTCTGTAACCCAAACGTTACAGAGAAAGTACAATAATTGAAAAAATCCTTCCTTCTAAACCAAGACATTTTGCAACTTTGAGTATGAATCTGCATTATAAACTACCTATACTTTAATTTCAAATGAAACACACAAGTACACTTTCTGCCCTAGTTTCACTAAATGGTTGATATGATTGGCATGTCACTTCTCTTAGAAATATCTTTGGACAAACATAATATCTCATCTCCAAATTTTTAAATGGTCTCAAATGTGTTAAGCAAGAATTTTTAAGATTAAGTATATCATATTCTGGTAAACACTCTATGCTTCTGACATCCACACTAGAAATATACTATAATGAGCTCAAAAAAATATTTTTTGTTTAAAAAAAAAGATGGAGGCAGGGCAAGGTAGCACATGCCTTTAATCCCAGCACTTGGGAGGCAGAGGTAGGATTACAATAAATTCAAGGCCAACCTGAGAATACATAGTGAATTCCAGATCAGCCTGGGCTAGAGGGAGACCCTCCCTTTAATTAAAAAAAAAAAAAAAAAAGACAGTTTCCTTACTGTGAGACTATCCCTGCTCCTTGCTCAGCCTTGTCTGCAAGTGAGCCAAAAACATAGGACTTCTATTGGTAAACAATGCACAAGGCATGTGCTACTTTCAGCATCTCCATCAGAAGCTCCCTCAGTTTAGAAACTCATTTGTTAACCCTATGCCTGGCCTATGCAAAAAAGAAAATAATTACATGCCTGTGTCTCCTAGCTGGTAAATGGATGATGTTAAAATTGTCACTTTCCAGGAGTGGTGGCACATATCTTTAATCTCAGCAGTCTGGAGACAGAAGTAGGAGGATCACCATAAGTTCGAGGCCAGCCTGAGACTACATAGTGAATTCCAGATCAGCTTGGGCTAGAACAACACCCTACCTTGAAAAAAAAAAAAAAAAAGGTAAAAATAATTGTCACTTTTGTAATATGCAGCTTTCTCTTGCCTGTTTTCCCTTCATTCCACAAACAAGCCTTTGCAGTTGCCGACAGCATGAGACCATTCTTTCATGGAACTTGCGCCACAAGACAGTTCAGTGCAAACGAGCCATTTCTGTGCATATCAGTCTCTCAGTTGACTTTCACATGTCATAGCAGTGCCTTCCTTCTTCCAATCATGTCTGACACACATTGGGGGTGGGAAGGATGTCGGGAATGGAAAGGGGAAATGGAAAGTGTTCCATGGGTTGGGGTTTGGTTGCTTTTCCACTAAGGATTCTTTTTATAAATATGAAAATATTCTTGCAATGTTGTCCATAAGAAAGCAATTGTATTTGCCAAACAATAAGCATTGGAAAACTGGGTGATGGTTAACTCAGTTATTTAAGTTCTCTGTGCTATGTTTTCACATGTGAAAATAAACATATTACCACTCTTAATAGATTTGTAGATTAAGTGGTATAATTGTATAAAGCACATCTCACCTGAGTAAATGTCCAAAACTTAATTCACTTTTAAAGTAAAATATAAAGATCTCAAAAAGTCAACCATCCTCTGTAATATCTAAGAAATTCAGCAAACATATTATCCTAGCCAGAATTTACCATATATACCACATCCAACATTTCAGAATAATGTCACAGTATTAATGTCACAGTACTGTGTGACAAATACTCTAACTGGGGGACCTAATAATTTCCAAAATGTGTTTAAAACTCAAAAGAAAAAGAGGGCACAATTATTATAGGGGAAGGAAAAAGGGATTAGAATGTTCTATGTTAGGAACAAGGAAATGGTCCATGAGTCTGAAGACACATCCCATATGGATTTCCTTCTGCTCAATGTCTCTCAAAGTTGAGATGCCTTGAATTCACCTGTGGAACACCTGAATTATTTGAATAAGCTCTATGTTTAAAATTACAGAATCTGACATTTGACAGGAATCCTCTCCTAGTCACAAAGTCCCACCAGTGACTGTATATGTAAGTATTCCATGCATCAGACTTGCAAATGGGCTCTGAGCAGGAGCTAGCCATGCTCACTCTTGCCAATCTGTCTACATGTTTATTGCCTTCTCAAACTAAGCAAACATAGAGGTGATCAAAACCTCCTCAATGAGCACTTGAATATACCTCCCAATCAGAGAACCCAGGAAAGTGCATGGAATTCATTATCTCTGTAGAACGTACTTTGCTTCTTCAGTCCTAAATGCTAGGTTGTCATGTGAAACCAAATGATATTTGCCATTGTTTTTCAGGTAACTAAACTTATCCTCCTTTGCTATCCAATTAATTACCATTCAAGCGAAGCTGGTTCAGGCTCCCCCAAATACCACAGTTGCTTTATAATTGTACAGTACATTGTTTGATTTCCCTGCCACTGTATAGCAGTGACTACATAATTAGGTAAACAGTAATTATCCATGAGGAAGAATTAACTAAGTGGAACCAGTGCATGGTAGAGTGAACCTCAGCCTTACTAGATAAACATAAAAAGGAGATTTTGAACAAAGGCTTTGGAATTAAGCCACTGAAGAACATCTTACTGACCATAAGTTTTAGTTGATATCACACAAACAAGAAAGGAAGAAATTGAAAACACTTAATGAAGTCCTAGTCCATCATGTGGAACTTAAAATAGCAGGATAAGTCTACCCTTTGAATGTAAACATAAATCCAGTAAGCTGGAGAGATGTCTCGATGGTTAAGCATGCTTCCTGCTTCCTGCACAAGCATGAAGGCCTGAAACCATCCAAGTTTGAATCTCTGGATCCCACATAAACAGCTGGGCTTGGCCACACATGCTTGCTCCACCAGTCCTACAAAGGGGAGCATAAACCAGGGACTGTCTGAAGATCACAAAAAAAAAAAAAAAAAAAAGAAAGAAAGAAAAGAAAAAAGCAGCAAGCTCTTGTGTCAGTAAGAGACTACAGTTCAAATAAGAATGAGCAAAAAGGGGTTGGAGGGCTAGAGAGATGGCTTAGCGGTTAAGGCGCCTGCCTCCTAAGCCTAAGAATGCTGGTTCCAATCTCCAGGTCCCACCTTTAGCCAGATGCAGTGATGCAAGGGAGCAATGCCGCACTTGACCACAAGGAGGCACACACATCTGGCTTTCATTCGCAACAGTTGAGAGACTGCTGGCGGCCCATCTCTATCTGTCTTCCTCTCCTCTCTCTCTCTCTGTCTCTCTCTGTGTCTCTCTCCAAAAAAGGGGGAGAGGGGTTGAAGAGATGGCTTAGCGCTTAAGGCACTTGCCTGCAAAGCCAAAGTCTCAGGTTCAATTCCCTAGTACCCACACAAAATGTGAGTGACATATGCATTTGGAGTTCATTTGCAGTGGCTGTAGGCCCTTGTACATCCATTTGTTATCTCTCTTTCTCTCTCTCTGTCTTTCTCTCAAATAAATAAATAATACATTTTTAAATGAGTAAAGAAATGGAGGGAGACACAGATGTTCTGCTGTAGCCATTATAGCAAGCATCCTTCAACTACAGGCATGGGGTGCCACAAGGGCTCATACATGTGCATACACCACCCCCCCACACACACATTCAAAACAAAATCAAGTGAGTTTATAGAACCAGAGTACAGGCAGAATATGAAAGCAGGAAGCTAAAGTATATTCTATCAGTTCACTGAAGTATTGCCCATAAAATGAAAAATATGTTGTGAGAATTGGAAAGGAAAGAGGAATGGATGAGGAAGCCATCAAAAATGCAAAAGAACAGAGAAAATGAGAGGAAAGAAACTAAAAATAAATTTAAAAAAATAAGCTCAAAGAGAAAAATACTATTGCCATCAAGTAATGGCACTGGCCACCCCGAGGCACCTCCGTCACTATGGTGATGCTTCCTAGAGGGCTGGTTAGTGCAGACACAATGAGTCAGACAGGAAGAAAAGTCACCCAAAGGACACCTCTAAAGAAGTCAAAAGGCAATGTTCATTCCCCACCCCATACCCAGAAGTACTCTCTACAATGCTGTTAAATGCTTTTAGTCAGCACTATCACAAGTGCTTATTTAGAAAATAATTTGTTATTTTATTTTCATAAATTATCTTTAAAATGTATTTCATGAACACAAATTATTCTGACTAACTTCCACATTCTCTTCTTCCACAAGAAGGCATAAAACACAATATAAAAGAATCTGGAAAGCTTATTTGATCTAAGGAACAGACTCATGTGTTTCTTTTTTGAACCTCAAATACAGAGAAATTAGTTCTTATTCCTCTGTTCGTAATACATTGTCATCATTATAAAGTCTCTGTATTGTTTTAGTTTAATTGCCAATTTATTACTAATCTCTTGTTCCATGGACCTCATTTCTTACATTACTTGCTATATATTCTTAAAAATTGAGAGAGAGAGAGAGAGAATGGCCATGCTAGGGCCTCCAGTCACTGCAAACGAACTCCAGATGTATGTGCCACCTTGTGCCTCTGGCTTACTTGGGTCTTGGGTAGCAAACATAGGTTCTTTGGCTTTGCAGGCAAGTACCTTCACTGCTAAGCTATTTCTCCAACATAAATATTTCCAACTTTTTTAAAACAATAAGTTTATATGAATGCATTGAATTTAGATAAATATGAAGCTTATTTATGTTTTACTCCATTGTTTTTTCTTAATTATATTAGAGGGCTGGAGAGATGGCTTAGAAGCACTTAAAGCACTTGCCTGCAAAGCCTAAGAACTCATGTTTGAATGCCCAGGTCCCATATAGCCAGACACAGTGTGCAATGTTGCACATACCCCACAAGGGGGCCCATGCATCTGGAGTTCATTCACAGCTGCTGAAGGCTCTGGCACACCTATTCTCTCCCCCCCCACCTCTGCTCCCCAAAAAAAAAAAAAAATATGTTAGATTCTTAATAGATATCCAGATTCCTAATAGCTGGTCATGTTACTTTATATCCGGTTGTTGACTTTATGTGCACCATGTTCAACATGCATGTTCCACATTGTACTTTCTCAGCCCCTATTTGCAATCTTTGTTGCCTTCCAGTCTCAAGTACCACCTTCATGAACAAACACACAGATGAAAGATCATCATCAAACACATTCCTCTCCTTTTGCAAGAATGTCCTGTAGCTGCAGGGTGGCCTGGGTCTGTTGTGGGTGGTCATGAAGCATCACTACATGCTAATAGGTTCTCTTCCAGAATGACTATATACTCACCAGAACTCAGACAGAAAATTGTGGGGTTTTTTTTCCTTTAAAAATTATGACCCATGGGGCTGAAGCTTAGAGGTTAAGGCATCTGACTGCAAAGCCTAAGGGCCCAGGTTCGATTCCCCAGAACCCACATAAACCAAATGCACATGGTGGCACCTGCATTTGGAGTTTATTTGCAGTGGCTAAAGGCCCTGGTGCCCCTATTCATTCATTCATTCCTCTCTCTCTCTCTCTCTCTCTCTCTTCTCTCTCTCCAAATAAGTAAGTAATAATAGAAAAAAAAGAGAAAAAGTTATGACCCAAAGCTTTTCATATATATATAAGAGTTCTTTAATTTGCTTTCCTATCGCATGGATCCAAATTCTACCCATATGTACTTAGAAACAAAAATCAAGAAGAAGAAAAGCTTATTCCAGAAAGCACGAGTCAACACCTGGGATGTAATTTAGGTTTAGTAGGAGATAAAATACACTACAGTTTAAAAGGTTCAGACTTCTAAAAGAAATAGACTACTGGGAAGCTAAAAAAAAATAAAAAAATAAAAAAAGAGCCATGCTATGCTAGAATGTGGTGAGTTTGCTAAAGAACAGTCTAGTTTCCTTTATAATCAGCTATTGTACCACAAATCTACCCTCTGGCTTATTCTGAGACCCAGAATGGCACCTCTGGGGCTAACAACAAGAAGTTCCCATTCAGATTAAAGCTTATTCTCAGCCCAAGATACATGCCACAGTAATGAGCAAAATATAAGAACTGGAAAGGGCTAGAATTCTAGGACCTGTCAGAGCTTATAATCAGCAGCCTAGAAATCAACCTTCAGCCCATACATTATGAATGGGAAGCCAGCCACACTCTGCTCAGAGGCTGAAAGTACAGGTTAAAAACCCTACTACCAGGGATTGAGAACTTGTTTAGCAGTTAAGGCACTTGCTTGTGAAACCTAAGGACTCATGTTCAACTCTCCAGGTCCCACATAAGCCAGACTCACAGTGATGCAAGCATACAAGGTCACACATGCGCACAAAGGGGGTGCAAGTGTCTGGAGTTTGATTGCAGTGGTTAGAAGCCCTGGTGTGCAAATTCTCACACTTTCTCATAAAAAAAGGCCAGTCCATTGGGCTGAAATTGGTCCCTCTTATTATAGTATTGAAATTAAGTCTACTTAATTTGTCAAGTCATGTTCATGCCCTGATTTTATATACTTGTATCTATCAATAAACATTGTGATACTTGAAAAAAATTAAAAATCACTACTACCAGATGAGGCTGATGCTAACATCTCTATCACCCAGGCTTCCTCAACTTTGTCTGCATTTATTACTGTTACTATTCTGTGGCCACACTGTGGGTGCCAGAGTCTCTTGCTATTCACACTACTCTAAATTCTCCAACCTTTTTGAGTCCACGTGGCTCTTTGTCTCCTTTTCTTTCTGGCCTTGCTCGTGTCAACTTAGCATAAAAAGCTCACTCATCTACTACTTTATGGAGCGCCAGATCCCACATGTGCACAGAGACAGAGTGAGAGAGAGAGAAAAAAAACATTGGTCTCTATTTTTAACTTTGCTCTGTTTTCTTCAGGGCACTTATTTTATTTATTTCCCCACTAGAATACAAACACCATAGTAACAGCAAAGAATTTTGTCCACTTTACAAATTATACTATCCTCAGCACCTGCAATAGTGCCTGGCACAAAAAAAGTACTAAAACATTTATGTAACAATCTTATTTAGAATATTATTGAATCTAATGGTGCTAAAACAAACAAGAGTGCTCAGTCTCTGCCCTCAGATTATGCCTATGTAAGGAAAAAGAAAAGTAGCTCATAGAACTTGCAGAACTCAGTAGAACTCAGAGCTTCATTCTGTCACAGACAACAGTCTGCAAAAGTAGCCACAGCTGAGGGAAAACATCAGCAAGGCTGAGAAAAGAGGACTCAGAAGGCTGAATTACTTACTTGCCTTTTGCCGTCTTGGATGTTGAAAGATTCTGTGGGTTTTATGGAGTCTCATTCAGACTGGCGGTCACAAATGAGTAGGCAGCCATGAGGACTGCTCACAGGCTTGTATTATTCTAAAATGTATTTTTCAATTATTCTTTGTATATGGGATAGCATTTACATTTTAAATAAGTTATCATGATAACAATTTGATCACTGTGCATATATTTACACATATGCATAACCACATGAACAGTTTAACAGTGGGCACAGCAACTGACAACTGGAAATGTCTGGGGGATTATGTAACTTGACCTTATTAAGCTGCGATGGATGGTTATTTTCTCAGAGAACAGAGGGCAGCATCTACAGCCTTATTAGAATTGAGGTGGTGTTCTGTCGGCAAGCAAGTCAGGAAACAAAGCTCTGTCCATAAGCACTCGAATGGGAATAAACATCCTATTTTATATTGTCCACCAGACCCTGCTTGACTAAACTTGAATAAAGTGAAAGGTATTGAAGTTTTAAACATGGTCCTGGAATCTAATTGAGAGGGAGGGTGAGGGTGAAGGTTGCTTTGAATGTGAAGTGGGCTGATCATGCAATTTACTCTCTAGAAGCCCCATTGCATTCCTGTTGATGGACAATGCTATCTGACAACAGAGAAGCCAATCAAGCAGACTTTGCCCCTTCCTTAAGAGTGAGGGACTCATACTCAAGACCAGAAGGGATACTGGGCTTATTTTCAGTTAGGAAATATAGCCTAAATATGGATGAAGATAGGAGAACAGACAGGATTGTAAATAATTTCAGTGCAAGTTTATTTTGTCCCAATTAGGCTTTAGCACTTGGGACCCATAAAAGGCCTTGTCTTAGGCTTTAGAAGGAGAAAAAAGCTATACTTGCTTTTTACACAGAGTATATTAATATAGAATACTCTGGATTATTATAGCAATGCTATATAGTTATTTAGATGTTATCTTTAAAGAGTCTTTCAAAATGATCTCTGGCAAGTAGAAGTCCAATAAATTATCAGGCTTCTAGTACTTATGAATAAAATACCCTCTGTTCCAAGACACAGTTATAGCATACTGGACTGGAAATATTTTTAAAATTACATAAAAGAAAATCAGCTCTCAGTTCCTTCCTCTTCAGTTTTCTGGTTTGATTTCCCTAACTTCATAATAAAATGTTTCATTGATTATTTTGTTTCATTCTTTATGATAAAGTAAAGAATCTTATTACCATAAATTATGATTTTCTTAACTACCAAACAAGACTTTTTCTTTTGAAGATTAATAAAACTCTGTTATATGTCAAATGATTTCAACTACTATATTTAGATGTAAAATTTGGGCTTGCAGGCATCCTTGAGATGTTTTGTCATTGAGTGGGGCATGCAATGGTCGTCACATCACTGAACCATTCTGCAGTTGCCAGCTTTCTTACCTAACAGCCCACATCCAGCACCCCAATTCCCTTCTCCTCACAACACCAAATAGCCTCCCCTGGTGACTGCTACATAAATAGCATGTACTAAGGGCTCTGTCCTATACACTCTTTTGTATCACCTATGGTATATTTCCTATTTAAAATGTGTGATACAAAATGTGCCAGATCCAGAAAGACAACTAGTTCCTTGTGTTTTCTATAATATGAAGGATCTAGATTTAAATTTACATTCTTATGTGTGTATGTGTGTAAATGTGAGTATGTGTGTATGAAATCAAAAAGAGACTATGTAAGGGAAAAGGGAGAACTTAGGGAATAAGAGGAAGGAAAAGAGAGAGTAATGGAATAGATATAACATGAAAGCAGAAGTGGACACTATTTAGAGGGAGGGGAGAGGGAGACCAGCAAGAGTGGGGAGGATGAAGGCAAGAAGTGATGGATGGGACAAATAAGTTCAAAGTATTGTTGGGCATTGCTAAACATGGGCTGGGACTGTGAGGAAGCTGGCCTGGGCCATTGGACATGGCCAGGGACCTTGGGTTGCAGCTGGCCTTATCATTGGGAACCCACTCTGGCGACAGAGACTGGCCCTCCCTGCCCTTGGGCAAGGTTGTAGTGTGCCCTATCTTCACCCTGTGTGGGGAGAACTGGCAGGCCCTCCCCCCTTGATCCCAAAAGCACCTGACCATTCTATAGTCAGGCTTTGCCCCCCACAGTTCCTGACCTTGTGGCTAGCTGCCCAAGAGACCCTTATAAACAGTCTCCCTTCATCTGAGCCACCCAATATGTGGCTGAAGTCACGTACCTTTTCCTGCCACTTCTGTTATCTCCCTTGCAGCTTCTCCCTGGCAACTCTGAAGTCACATAGCTTTACACACCACTTCTGTTATCTCCTTTGCAGCTTCTCCCTCACGACTTCAGCCTTTCAACCAATTAGATAGCAACCCATAAACCTGTGTATCCAATCACTATATAGTCTGTATGTGCCTTCTCAACCTTTCTTAAGTGTTTATAAACCCACTCCCCTTTTGAATAAATGAGAGCGCGCTATCCATCAGACGGCCACCTGGGTAGTTCATTGCCAGTCGCACTCACCTGATCTGAGACCCTGCTTCCCTCAACTGTTCCTGCACCCAAGACATGGGTGGCCAACGAACTCCAGGAACAGTGAGGACCCGCAAAAGTATAATAACATATATTATAAAATTTCTATAATGAAGCTCAATACTTTGAAAGCTAACCTTAAATTTCTCATTTAAAATGAGTAACAAATCTGGTTAAATGATCAAATTTCTAGAAAATTATCTATCACATAATGACAGTTAGATCTGACAAACTCCATCTACCTCTTTAACACAAAATTGACCCTGCCTTCTTGATTGGATTATTTACATAAAATAAAAATAAAAAGTACTTGTGGTGATTTGAATGTGAACTGACCCAATTAGCCTCATGTGTTTGTGATTAAGTCTTATACTTTATCGCAGCTGGTAGATAGAGCCTTCCTGGAGGAGGCATGTCACTGGGGGTGGACCTGGAGATTTATTAATCCAGCCCTACAAGGTGTTGGCCAGCTAGTTCACTCTTTCACTGCTTTCAGTCATGCTTCTCCCCTCACAACCCCTCACCCCTTGCCATGATAAAACCTCTCCTCAAAACTGTAAGCCTGAAATTAAGCCACTCCTCCCATAAGCAGCTCCTAGTTAGGTGTTCTGTCCCATCAACAATAACTGCAAATAGTACTATATGATATTAATTTGTTTTGCTTTTATTTTTGAAGCATGATATCACTTTAGTCCAGGCTGGCCTGTAACTCACTCTGTGCCCAGGATGGTTTTGAACTCATGGTGAACCTCCTACCTCTACCTCCCAAGTGCTGGGATTGAAGGCATTCACCACCATGCCCTGTATTGTTTCAAATTTTCTCCTACATTGTCTCAAAATGGATGTGCATAAGTATATCTGTACATCTTAATATGTTCAAAAACCAAAATAATTCAAGTTTTGAATAACTGCACAAGAATACATTATATACATAGGCTTTGATGGAACCAGAACCAGAGAGGAGAGCAGGCCTTGTAGGTCGCAGGTTCACCATTGTCCATCATCTGAATGTGACTATCTGAGACAATAAAATAATCTCTAGCCAGGTGTGGCAGCACAACCCCCAGCACCTGGGAGGTAGAGGTAGGAGGATCGCTGTGAGTTCAAGGCCACCCTGAGTCTACATAGTGAAAAAAAAAGAAAAGAAAATGAACTCTACAGTTGGCACTATTTAGGGGAATTATTTAAAATAAAAACCACCAGTTGGGCTAGAAATATTGCTTAATGGTTGTAGCAGACAGCTTCAGGTTCGTGGAGATTAACTTCCAGACCAGGCATAGTTATGGAGTAAGGGATATTTATTGAAGCTTACAGATCCAGGGGAAGTTCCATAATGACAGAAAAAGCTGGCCTGCTTTCACAGGTCCAAGCAGAGAGAGAGAAGCCACAAGCCCAAAAGCGACACAGCACACTTCAGCAATGCTAGGTGGAACTCAGGCACTTTGTATATCTTTAGATTGGAATCTCAAATCCACCATCACACCTTAGGGCTAGACCCTAAATTCTGCCCAGTGATACCTCTTCCAGCCAGGTGACCGCAGATCCAAACTACAAATAAAACACTGAATATAATGGGGACCATCTATTCAAACTACCACATTCCACCCCTGGTTCCCAATAGATTCAAAACCATCACACATTCATTGTAAATTGTACTCAGTCCAATTTCAAAGGTCCCCACAGTCTTTAACAACTTAAGGTAGTTCCAAAGTCCCAAATCTCATCTGAGATTTAAGATTGTCTTTTAGCTGTGAGTCCTGTAATATCAAACAAGTTATATATTTTTAACATATAAAGGAACAGAGTAAACATTTTCAACTGGTATAAGGCATAGCAAGGTGAGACTAGAACAATGCAAACTCAACAGCCAGCAAGTAAATATCAAACTTCTGCAGTTCAAGTCCAGTGACTGGCAGTCTCCAGATTTTCCAATTCTGCCCCTCCAGCTGGGCTGAGTAGTCAGGGAAAACTTCCATCCCTAGCTAACAATCTCCATGTTAACCCTTGCACAGTCCTGGTATATCCAAAACATCTTCAGATCTCCATGCAAACCAAGGTCCATCTTCCAAAGTTTCTCAGCCTATCAGGGACATCATGCCCTGCCTCATGCTGCATCTCAGCAGTAGCTCCTGGGACCATGTGTGTACTTCTTGACCCACTCCATGTATTTTTCATGTTTCCAAAACTTGAAAAGATTCCTTCTCCACTCAACTCTTTCCCAAGAGTTTGTATTTCTATCATAGACTTTCCTCAAGCATCCTCTCCATTGTTTTAATATAAAGCAGTTGGGCCATCTTCCTTAAGATTGTTAATGTGTTGACAATTGCAGCTTTGGTAAACTAAAAGCAGTCTCAGTGATTGTAATTTTAACTTGTTTGAGGTTTTCCAACTTAAAATCTTAAATATCTCAGTCCAATATATTTAGCCAAGCACATCAGTCCATTACAAATTTAACCTTGATCAAACTTTCTGGGCCTGGGCAGCAGAACACAGCCAGCCCTTATGGCAGTAGCCAAGTTCCAACAAAGTCCTCTGTAGTCTTTCCTTCCCCTTAGAAAGCTCATAAGCCAAGCCTCCAAGTTCAATACTGTCTATACTTAGCATTCTCAAATTCTCATCAAAACAGTCCATATTCCTTGGCTTACCATTCGAGCAGGTGTCTTCAGTTGGAAGCACCAAGTCCATGCCCATTCCTCCAAAACAAAAGTTCCAAAAGACCGAAATCCACATGGTCAGGTTTATCTCAACCCACATTCTGGTACCAATTTCTGTAGCAGACAGCTTCAGGTTCACTGAGATGAACTTCCAGACCAGGCACAGTTATGGAGGAAGGAATATTTATTGAAGCTTACAGATCCAGGTGAAGTTCCATAATGGCAGAAGAAACTAGCCTGCTTTCACAGGTACAAGCAGAGAGAGAAAGCCCCAAGCCAAAAGCCACACAGCACACTTCAGGAACTCTAGGTCGAACTTAGGAACTTTGTATATCTTTAGATTGAAATCTCAAATCCACCACCACACCTGAGGGCTGGACCCTAAATTCTGCCCAGTGACAGCTCTTCCAGCCAGGTGCTGCAGATCTAAACTACAAATAAAACACTAAATATATCGGGGGGCATCTATTCAAACTACCACAGTGGTTAAGGCATTTGCCTGCAAAGTCTAAATACTCAGGTTCCAGTCCCCAGTACCCAAATAAGCCAGATGCACAAAATAGTGCATGCATCTGGAGTTCATTTGCAGTGGCTAAAGGCCCTGGCGTGCCCATTTTCCCCTTCTCTTGCTCTCTCTCTCTCTCTCTGACTTTTTCTCTCTCTGTCTCTCTTTTGAATGAATAAATAAATAAAATATTTAAGAATTTTAAAACACAGGTTATTTCTTTTTATCTTTCATAGCTGAATTCCCTATTCTAAATACAAATCAATTAAAATCAACATTTGCCTATAATTTTAAGTATCCAACATCATATGTGGGAAAGTAACTTTCTTTTTTTCTTTCAAACTCCAAAGCAAAAAGCAGAAAAAAAGTGTGCAGCACACTATTGTGCACACATTTCAGCAGCTCTATACTCATAAAGCATAATGTGCTCCCTCACAGCATCATCTTCAAGGGTAGCTGAATGAAAAATGCAATAAGGGGCTGGAGACATGGCTTAGCAGTCAAGGCACTTGCCTGCAAAGCCAAAGGATCCCAGATCGATTCTCCAGGACCCATGTAAGCCAGATGCACAAGGGGGCACATGCATTTGGAGTTCATTTGCAGTGGCTGGAGGCCCTAGAGCACCCATTCTGTCTCTCTCTTTTTCTCTCTCTCTACCTGTTTCTCTCTCATAAATAAATAATGCAATAAGGGCAAAAGATTCACTAGTTTCTGTGGAAATGGATGCTGTATCTCTACATCTCTGTCTGATTCTCAAGCCAGTAATCCATCCAGGTTCAAAGAAAAGAAATAAATAATTTTGGTCAGTTCATCAGTGAACAAACATGCCAACGTACTTCTCTGAGTGGAGGTATCATTATTGCACAGCCTGGACAACACGTTCAATTGGTGTTTTACCCTGTTCAAAATGAAGATCACCTTTGTAAGAAGCTACCAGAAAATATTATACCTTGCCATCTCCTGAAATTCCAAGCATAGGCACCCTTCCTGAACATGGTTGACCTACTGGATATTGTACTTCCGAGAATATGATGATATCTAAATCAAAAATAGACTAATCTAAAAGCTTTTAAATTATTCAGGCTTTCCTCCACCTAAAGTAGGCTGGCATAACTGATAAATCAAATAATAATGTAACATCTTACAAAGGGTCTCTTTCGTGGAAGGAAGTGAATAGACAGGGACACAGCCCCACAACATAGCTTGTTCTGAAAGCTCAGGAGGAAAGCCTGCTGTTCTTGTAAATTGCCCAAGTTAAATTGAGGCTCTGGACAAATGTTTGTTGAAGCAAATTAAAATCAATGACTTTCCCCTAAGGCTTAAGTCACATAAATCATCACTACAGTGAATCTGTGTTTAGTCTGGATTCTTGAATGGAGGATGAATTGAACTTCTGACAGACTCAGTGCAGTGCAGCCAGGACGTTTTGTCCTGGCAGGGCTCACACTGTAAGGGGATGCCAGAGGGTACCAATGGTGCAGTGCTAAACTCCACACAGCACTTAGCACCTTCCCCCAGAGGCCTCAGTGGGAAGATCTCTTTCTCGTGAGGTAGCTTTTTGGACAAAATCCTTTTCCTCATTCAATATATATCCTCTTCACTCACCAAAAAGACTTGATGCTATAGACTGTGAAACTGACTAAATGTATTCTAAAATGCTTCAAGATTTAAAATCAGAATATTATCATATGAGCATGCAAACGGCTACATTAAAATATTAAGATTGATCAAAAACAATTTAGGAAGTAACAAAATCAAAAGAAGTATGTGAACTCATATGGAAAGATAACTTCTGGTGATGAATCACTGAAGAGTTTTTCAAATGATTCTTGCTATAAGGACACCTGAAGAAGTCCATTTATTCAACAATTGTTTATTGAAAGCAACTGCTATGTACACTACAATTTTGCTTAATAAATATTCCTTGGAGAGATATATATATACACACATATGTTTAGCTGAGACCTCAGTTTTCCTGCCATGTACTTATCTCTCACTCTCTCTCTCTAGTATATGTAATCTGCTGCTGGTGTAATCAAGCCCAGTGGAGTGCAGAGGCTGGGGAATCCCACAGAATAGTTAGTATGTGCTGAGCTTTCTCTTAGCTACTGTTGTAAACACACTTCAGCAGAAGGCTGCCTGTCCAAGCCTAGGCTCTGTTAAGTACTGTGGGATACAGGATTCTAGATCCTTAATTGATGTCAGACAAACAGAGTAAACATTTTATTTTCCACATAGAAATACAACGTCATCCTTGTTTCAATAGAAACAATCCTGCCTGATATATGAGCAGGCTGCAGGGATGCCAGTGAACAGAACCATTTTTTTTACATAGAAAAAGACATTGGTGGTTTTTAACCAGAAAAAAAATTAAGGAATGCATTTGTCAACAGCCCACTGCATTGATTATAGTGCTTTAAGATGATAATTTCAAGAAGCCCCCCATTAAGATGAGCTAGGGTGCATGCAAATGGTCCTCAGGTTTGCACTCTGGGGTGCAGCATGGCAGCATAAAATACTAGAGATGCCTTGTCCTCTTGCTATAATGTGGAAGAACACCTAATGACACAGACAGGAGGACAAGAGTAACATGTATATCATAAAATAATAAACAGCTATCCTTCCTCCCAAACAAGACGTACTGATGCTAGAACCTCCCTTACCCTCCCCCCCACACACACAGCAAAACACTGACAATTGAATATGACTTTGACAAATATCCATCACTTTCCAGTAATTTGAGAAATCACTTGTAGCTGACAAGAAATACAAAAATAGGTGCTCCCCACAGTGTAACTCCTTTCCAAAACCCTTAGCACCACCATTGCCAACACCTTCCTCATCCAGAAAGACTGTTTACTGCCTTCCTTGAATGGGGCAGGGTCAGAGGGAGACAGGCAGAAACCATATACGACCTGTGTTAGGAGAGAGAAGCATGAAGCTGACATTTCTTTGCCCACCCACAGAACAGGAATAGTAGAGTAGCGTCTGGCAGGCTTCTAATCTTCTGAAGCAAATGTATAGAAGTACTCCAGATAGGATGTCAGAAAACATATTGGCTCATAGCCTGTTAAAAAGTGGATAGAGCGAGATACAAAGGAAAGATACCAATTATCTAGGTTAGAGTGTGCCCAAACCAGAGCAACTAGCATGCCTTAGATGTGTAAAATAGTCACCCTCGGTCCTTTAATGATTTTAGTAATTGAGAATCATCCCTTCTTCATCCATTTACCTCCAAAATGGCACTCCCTGCAGCTCAGTCTGTATTAGCAATCTGCCGAGACATTAATTGAATATTGACCAAAAGAAATGTCTGCTACCTGAAAAATCAGTACTGCTCTCCAATCGAAACCCAGTTCTAAAATCGAGATACACCAAGTAAGAAATTCCATCTCACCACTGATTATATTCTAACTGGTAGTACATAGAAGATAAAGCCTTTTATTTAAAAATAAGGACTTAAAAAATCAAGACAACTGCAGTGTAATGAAAAAGAACCCTAGAATCGCAGGAAGGAGTTTCAGCTTTCTCTGAGGTGCCGTGGTATAATGGTTAGCACTCTGAACTCTGAAGGAGTTTCAGCTTTCCATTTATGCTTTGTTCTGCCAAACTCTGGCTATGACTATGAGCACTTTACTCATTTACTCTTTATTCAACTATTAATTTCAGTGTCTACTCTGAGCTAAGCACTGTATCAGTTTACATCAGTCTCTAATGTTTCATTTGTTTCAAAGGGCAATGTCTACAACTATTCTAACCCAAGCTTTTGTGAACATTAAATGGAATTGTTTATATAGTAATGCTTGCCAAACAATGAAGAAGCACTATGTAATTATGGAGCAGTTATCAAAAACATCCCAACAGCTGAATTCTGCACTTGCGTGTCACAGAGGAGGGAGGGATTTCTATGTATGTGATATGTAAATTACACACAATGATATGTATACTATATATATCAAGTTTAACAAATGAAATATAATTTTTAGAACAGAAATAGAATGTTTAGGTTATGGAAATGGTGTCTATTTTTAAGTCTCTAGACTCAAGGATGTAACTCAGTTGATAGAGTATTTGCCTAGCATGAACAAGGCCTTGGGTTTGATCCCTAACCCCACGTAAACTGGATCCAGGGGTGTATACCTTTAATCCCAGAACACGGGAGGTAAAGGCAGGAGGATCAGGGGTTCAAGATTATTCTTTGTTGCATAACAAGTTCAAGGCCATCAGGGATACATGATGAACTACGAAGAAGAAAGAAAATAGAGGAAGAAAAAGAGAGGAGAGGAAGGAAGGGAAGGAGGGAGAGAAAGAAAAGAAAAGAAAAACAGTACATGGAGTTAAAAGTGATTTACTATTTAGAGGACAGTAAGTGAATAGGTACGCTAGAACAAGGGGCTTTGTGCTCTAATACAGAGCCACATTGTCTGAATTCTACGACAACTGTACAGCACGAAGCTGTTGTCAAGGAAAAGCTACTTAATCTCTGTGCCTCAGTTTCCTCCCCCATAAAATATGGTCAATTATAGTATGCACTTTCTGGAATTGTAAGGATTAAATAAGCTAGCATATTCAAAGTAAGTCTTACATGGAGCATTCTAAGTCTACCTCAGGATGAGCTATTTACAAGGCAGACTTTTCTCGCTTTTGTACTTATGAACATGATCAAATGCAGTGATATTTATAAATCAATTCAGTGAATATTACTATAAGTACATATTTTACCTAAACAATACAAGATTACTTCATATTGCCTACCTGATAGTCAAAGTCATCCACTGGCTGTTAAAATACTAAGTTAACACCTACTATCAAACTTTTCTCACAACACCTAACATGACTTCTTCAGTTTGGTTAATTCCTTCTCCTGTCTGCTCTTTACAAGAGCACAAATACACATTATAGCACCTTCATTGTCCTATCTTCCTTACTCCTTTCTTTTTATAACCAAGTTCCTTAAAAGTGTTGTTTGTTTAAGCTGTGTTTGCTTCTCTCTCCAAGCTATTCAGATTGGTTTGTACTCCCTACTAGCCCGTCAAAGTCACCAGTGGGGTGGAGAGATGGCTCACTGATTAAGGCACTTACCTGAGAAGCCTAAGGATCAGGTTCGATTCCCCAGTACCCATGTAAAACCAGATGCACAAAGAGATCCATACTTCTGGAGTTTGTTTATAGCAACTGGAGGCCCTGGCCCACCTATTTTCTCTTTCTTCTTTCTCTCTCTCTCTGCTTGCAAATAAATAAGTAAAATATGTTTAAAAACATTTTTTTTAAGTCTCCAATGGGACTAGAGAAATGGCTTAGCAGTTAAGGTGTTTACCTGCAAAGCTTAAGGACCCATGTTTGACTCTTCAGATCCCACATAAGCCAAACACACAAGGTGACATAAGTGCACAAAGTCACACATGCACACAAATCGATGCACACGTCTGAAGTTCTATAATAGTGGCTGAGGCCCTGGCACACCATTTCTCTCTCTCTTGCTCTCACTCTCACTCTCACTTTCGCTCTTGCTCTCACTCTCTCACATTAAACAAAACCAGTCTGTTGGGCTTGTCTCAAAAACAACCCATTGCCCAAACACATGTCACTTCTCAGGGCTTCTCCTACTCCTCTGTTCAGCAGAAGATCCTTAAATCACTTTCTTCTTTTGAAACACGAAGTGATCTCCAGAACACTGCTCCTTCAATGCTACATCACTTTTCAGTCTTCCTTGTTGATTCATTCTCATTTTCCTGACCTCTTTTTTCCTGACCCAGATTCCTCAGATATCTAGTTTCCCCCCCCCTCTGTCTCTCTCTCTCTCTCTCTCATCTAATTGATCACTATCATCACAGTATTTGCTTATGGACATGAGAGACTACAGAAGCAATTGCCATGTCTTGCCAATTTTGGAGACTGAAACAATACTATAAATCAGTAACATGACTTTTCATGAATTTTTGTACACTTGGAGATTACTTATCACAGGGAGCAATTCCAAGAAAGTAAACAAAGAATGTTGCTTGATCTCAGTGATGAAAACTAGAGTCAGAAACAGGAGGCTATAGGAATCCCCGTGGAGTTTCTTGTTTCCACCAAGTTGGAACTTTTGTTGTCTGCTTCTGGTCTTACACTGCAACAAACCACTGTAAGGACACTTAAGAGTCTTGTCTGTGAACTGAGATCACCAGAATGGAAGATTGGGGATGCTACTTACTAAAAAGCGGAAAAAAGACTTTTATTCAGCCAAGATGTTTGTTCAGTATGTTTTTACCTTCTGTACTTTTCACATTAGATCATTAAAACACTACATTGCTGTGGATACCGTAAGTGCCAATCCCTTGTAAATGAAGTAATAATGTGTTCCTCTGGATTTTATTTTTCCCACTTTGGGACCTTTGAAAGGCACTGTGAATTTGAATTTGCTGTTTTGATGTGGTATTACTGATGGATATTTGACCCCTCAGAATTTGCTGTTGATATGCAGTGATGGAGAACTGACCTTTCAAAACTGGTCTCTTGCCAGCCAAGGTTGTCTCATGTGATGGTGTAATCTGCCATAGCAAGGTAAAATATTTCATTAGTCTGTTCTGTTGACAGAGTCACATTGTGCAATTTAATTTCAGAGGGTCATTAAGTGGAGCTTATTATCAGAGGTTTCAGAAACAATTTGCATTTCGATGCCTCCATAGAAATGCTTTCACACCATTGATTACGTGTTTCCTATTGTTTGATAGGTTCTAATGGTTACTTTAGTGTTGTCAGAATTGGTTTTTTCTTAGTAGTATAATGGACCTTATCCTGCTTAGCTTCAATTGAAATTGTCTTACCGAGTTGATATGACTGACTTGTTAATATTATGGCCAATAATATTTTGGTTATTATTTTGATTAATGAATAAAAATTTTATATATTATTATTTTCTGTTACTTCTTTAAAATTAGCTAGAGGTAGATTCATCTTCAAATTCAAATTCATTTTTCAGATCCTTTTTGGTGCTCCTTAAATCCAAATTTACATTTAACTCCCATTATTTAGTTTTATTTAGCATTCATAAAGAAAAAATCCTCAAAGTTAATATGTCCTGCACAACTCTTGATTATTTCTCTTATGCCTGCCAGAACCACCATCTTCCTAATTTCAGTAAAGGGAATTCCACTCAGAATTACTTTTCCTCATACCCCTCTTCCTCTCAAACCCTACCCTTAGGCCATCAAGGAGTTGTACTACCTCCTTGTGGAACTTGCTCGCTGTCCATCCAGACACCAATGGCATCCATCACTATGTAACCCAAAGCACCCTTTGCTTCTCATGTGATGTTTTTCCCTCTGCTCCATGTGGTTTAAGCTCACAGAAGGTGAAGGCTCACAGAGTAAGACACTGCTCTTATCAAAATAAGAGTTGTCTTTTCCTCTAATAATCAAGCCCCAAGGTCTTTGCCACAGGCTGCAGGGCCCTCCCTGATGGAGGTCACTTCAATTCCCCCCTACATCCCCAACCTCATTTTCTTCTACACTCATGTGGCTCCTCCTTTTAGTCCAATATCCATCCATCCACAGGTGCATGAGATTAGAGATTTAAGTGCTTAAAAAGTGCTATGTCCCTGAGCTGTGAACAGTGCCTAGTGATTTCATATAGGTATAAGAATGGATTGACTGAATGAACAATGAATTTCAACCCCTATTGCTTCATAATAATTGTTCCTTCACAACGAGGATCCAGTTCAATGCCTATATTGTGTTAAACCTTCACGGACACTGTAAAAGCACACAGTATTATCCCTATTATGTAAGTGAGAAAGGTGGAGCTTCAGAGGGTTATAAACTTCATGTCCCAGCTCACACATTGGAAAGTAGAAACTAGGGTTCTCACTAGAGTCAGCGCTCCTTACATCAGGCCTCACTGAACATGACATACTCACTAAAAGTCCACAGTCACTTGTATTCCCTACACAGGCTGGTGTTCTTTCATGTCTGAAGTGTCCTCCTTCTGAGTCTGAATCTCAGATTTCTACTGCAAATCAGTTCTTCTCATAACAGTTCCCATCGCTGATACCCTACTGATCCATATAAATTATTCTTGCTATCAGCCTCTTCATTCTTGGGACTGAAGCTCTTGAAACTGTGAAGTACCACAATCCCAAGTAGAGCTAATCTACAAGTGTGCGTTAGTCCAATCTGCTCAAGCACACCCTTCAGGACATTAGTTTAATTTATCTCCTTTAAATATCTTTCTTTTTCTATTTTTTCTATTTATTTATTTATTTATTAGAGACAGAGAGTGGGAGACAGAGAGAGAGAGAGAGTGAGAATGGGCATGCCAGGACATCTAGCCACTGCAAATGAACTCCAGGCGCATGCACCACCATGTGCATCCGGCTTACATGGGACCTGGAGAATCGAACTGGGTTACTTAGGCTTCGCAGGCATGTGCCTTAACCACTAAGTCATCTCTCAGCCCCTCATTTAAATATCTTTCTGCTTCATATATTTATCACTGAGATTATCCTTAACAAGTATTAAATGATACATTAAACTAAAACACAAATGTAAAAGAATACAAGGAACTTGGGTACAAAAAGCTCCATACCTCATTTTTGCCATTCAGAAATTCCTTGCTCTTTTCATTTTTTGACATCATAGTACCTTTTGACAAAAAAGGACCCTATCCTCTTTGTTTTCCATATCTTTATATTCCCAGTTTTCTTCCTATTTTCCTAGGGACTTCTATCTTATGTCAACTTTAAATGTTGGTTTAGGACTGGCTCATTTTCTTATTTCATGGCTGTGTATCCTGAACAAATTTATGCCCCTGTATCTCTAGCAAAGAGATCATAGGCTCATGGGCATAACAGCTATGAGAACACAATGTTAGTTCATAATTCAGTTAAGTCAAAAAACAAATTAATAAATACTTATCACTATGGTTGACACAAGTCTTCTAACTTGGAAGCTCTGCAATACAGTGACAGATGACCTAAGTGGGTTCACCTGCATGTGTGTGCTTATGCATGCAATCAGGCAAGAGGTCAATGTCAGATGACTTCTTCAATCAGTTTGTTGAGTCAGTGTTTCTCAATGAACCCATTGCTCACTAATTTGGCTAGTCTAGTTAGCCAACTTGTCCCAGCGATCCTCCTGTCTCTATCTCCCAAATACTGGGGTTCCAGGCACACCCCCAACATGCTAGCATCTATGCAGGTGCTGGGAATCTGAACGCAAGTCCTCACCCTTGTACAGCAAGTGCTTTACCCTCTGAGCCATCTCCCCAATGCCTGCAGAGGGATTTCTTTGAAATCTTCTGTGATTTGATATACATCAACATGAAAAATGGGAAAGTTTTCAATCTTCTGTGCCACGTTTCTCTATTGCTTTGTAAACATGGAAATCTCTTCCACATATAGTCATGTGCAAGTCACACATTTGACAGAAACAGTCTTGGTGATTGAACAGCAGCACAATATGCACCTTCCTGTCCTGCCCTGCATGGAATTATTTTCAAACTAGCCACTATCTTTGGCAGCTTCTTCAGGTTACATGATGTCCCAAACAAGTGATGCATTTTTTAACCTCGATTTTCTGTCATTGCCATGATATAGCTAATTCCTTCCCCACTATTTATCATTCTACCACTGTTATATGATTTTTTGTTTTCAAGGGTAGGAGTGTAGCTCTTGGATTTCAGATTTGGGGATTTTAACACTTCAGAGTTTAATTTTTCAGGGTTGTAATTTGAGCATTTTTAGATTTCAGAAATTTTCAACACTCAAGTATTTTTGTCTCCTGTAAAGGCGTGCACCCCCATGCCTGTCTTACTTTCATTTGTTTTTTTTTAATCTTTAGAAGAATGAGTCTAGGATTTTCTCCCTCTCTCCTGCCTTTCCAATTTGTACAAATTAAACCTGATCTCTGAATTCCTTTTGATTGTGACCCCAAGTGGACTGATGTAAGATCTTCTGTTAAATTTGATGCTTAAAAATAAGACTTCATTTTTCTTAGTAAGTAGAATGAAGCCTTTTAACATCACAATATAGGCTTATATCTTATTTTAAAGTTATTAAAAATTCTCTTGTTTAGATGAGAACAGCTTTTTGTCCCAATGTTTATGTGAGAGCAGTAGTAACCTGTTCAGTTATTATTTTCTTGGTTTATTCATTTACTTGTTTCTTCTTCTTTCTGTCTCCACTACTGTTTCCCATGCTTCCCGCTGCTTCAGGTTTTGATCTTCCATCAGTGACTTTTGACATACTACAACTAGAAGGACCTTGTAGAAATGTAAATTTAATTATGATATACTTCTTTTCAAATGTCCTAGTTCCTTCCTTTTGTTTTCCAAATCAGATTTGACTTTCATACCTTGGCCTGTAAGAGCCACCTTGTTGCCTTCCTGCTCTTTCTGTTTGCATTTAGCCCCAGTAAGGCCTGCAGGCTTGCTCTTCCCCAGCCATGACAAGCTCCAGAGGGCTCTGATCTTGCAGTTCCCTTTGTCTGCGGTGATGCTCCCACCCTACCCCCACCCCCGTGCTCTCATGAATTACTTCTTGTAAGTCTTTGCTGAAATGTCATACTTCAGGGATTCTTTCTTGTCATTTGATCCTATTTTTGCACGTGTGCCTGTGTGGTGTGTGTGTGCATGTATGTATGTGTATGGAAGGCAAATGTAGACAGCAGGAGTCTTTATTAATCACTTTCCATTTTATTGGTGAGATGGGGCATTTCACAGAGCCCAGGCTCACTAATTCAACTAGTCAGCCAGCAAGTTCCAGGTATCAGCTTGTCTTTGCCTCCCCAATTCCAAGATTATAGGTGTGGGCAGCCATTCCCAGCTTTTATGTGTGTGTTGGCCACCCAAACTCAGGTCCTTGTACAAATTGGAAAGGCAGGAAAGAGGGAGAAAATCCTAGACTCATTCTTCTAAAGATTAAAAAAAAACAAATGAAAGTAAGACAGGCATGGGGATGCACGCCTTTACAGGAGGCAGAGGTAGGAGGATCGCCATGAGTTCAAGGCTAGCCTGAGACTACACAGAGAATTCCAGGTCAGCCTGAGCTAGAGTGAAACCTTACCTCGAAAAAAAAAAAAAAAAAAAAAAAAGCAAGAAAGTATCCAGGCGTGGTAGCACATACCTTTAACCCTAACACTTGGGAGACAGTGATAGGAGGATCACCATGAGTTCAAGGCTAGCCTGACAATAAGTAGTGAATTTCAGGTCATCCTGGGCTAGAGTGAGACCCTACCTCAAAAAACCAAGAGAAAAAAATAAATGAAAGGAACTTAATAAACAAATGTTGAAAAACTCAAGGAATAAGCAAGAATAAGTGAAAGGAGTTTAGAACTCTTCCTTAAAGGTACAGTTGTCCATTCCTTTCATTAAAAGCCTCAATACTAGAATAAATTTGAAGATTCAGCTGAAGCTACTTATTTCAGATTCACAGATTTTAGTGGTAGGGATATGTGTTATATTTGCAGTTGAGATGATGGTCCAGCAAGTAAGAGTCTTTGCAGCAGAAGTATGACAGTTTAAAAGTGTCTGAGATTGATCTCCAGAACCCATGAAAAAAGTATGGGCAGGAACACAGACACCTGTAATCCCAGGGCCTGCAGGGGCAGAGAGAGCAGAATCACTGTGGCAAAATGGTCAGCCAGTCTGATGTAGAGTAAACAAAAAAAATTTTTAATTAAAAAAAAAATTAAGGTCAGAGAGTGTACACAAAGTGAGTAGGCCAGAGCTCCTGGTTAGTTCCCCACCTCCCAGTTTCCCAGCCCAGTACCTCTGCCATTGGCATGGTGTCAGCCTGATCCCTGTGAGTGTGCTGCTCTAGCTTCCTGATTGACCAGCCCCTAGGTCCCAAAGTCCCTGTACCTCTTAGCCAGTGGGTACACAGGTCACTGTGGGAGCTGGCAACTTTGTGGCACTTGCAACTTCCACAATCTGTACATCTACAGTTATAACCCTATCCTACTCCAATCTGATTTAAATTTAAAACAGAACACTCACTGAAGTGCCTACAAGCACAAACACTTGCTTCTTCCTTAATAAAATAAAACTTTTACCCCAAGATGGGTAGACCACAATGTAAAAAAAAAAAAAAAATCCGTAAATCAGAAAACTGAGAGATCTCCATCAAGGATGCCTAGTCCCACAATGGAAGTTTCCAGTGAAAACAGAGAAAGCAACAGATTGAATTGCAAAATGAAAACACAACAAGCTATGTGACCCTGACCAAGCAAACTGCTGAACTGGAAGCAAATCATCAAAAAAAAAAAGAAAATGTCATAAATGCAATTGAGCAGAATTGTCTCATAAAGAACACAGCTTCTGTCACTACGCTTAATTTAATTGAAGAAAACTGGAGAGGTTTCAAAAGACAGATAAATGAGTTGAAGGAGCGTCAACAAATACAGTATTTCAATCGCCAGCATTAATCACCAGTTTAAAGAAAACATGATCAAATGCAGGAATGATTTCCAGGAAGCATCATGAAAATCAGACCTCAAACTGAAATCATACCTAAAAACAGAAATGGACATGATGCAAAAAACACAACAGAAGACAAAAATCAGATAGACCTTTTAAAAACCTCACTAGAGACCCTCACTAACAGAGTCACTCATGTGGAAAACAAAACTTCTGAGCTGAAAGACAAGACAGAAGAAATTGATTGGGAGTCCAAAAACTTTGTTAAATCCAAAAACTCATGCAAACAGAATATAAAGGAACATGGGATACCCTAAAATGACCAAATATCCTAATAATGCATATACCAAAAGGGGAAGATAGCCAGGCCAGAGGCAAAGAACATATTCAACAAAATTATTAAAGAAAATTTTCCAAAACTCACAAGAAAAGAGGCCCTTCCAGGTATAAGAAGCTGACAGAACACCAAACAGACAGGAACAAAGAAGCTCTTCAAGGAACATAATAGTTGAAACTCCAAATAATAGAGGCTGGAGAAATGGCTTAGTAGTTAAGATGTTTGCTTGCAAAGCCAAAGGACCTTGGTTTGATTCCCCAGGACTGACGTAAACCAGATGCACAAGGTGGCACATGTGTCTGGATTTTGTATGCAGTAGCTGGAGTCTCTGGCATGCCCATTCTCTCTCTCTCTCTCTCTCAATCCCAGTGTCTTTCTCTCTCTCAAATAAATAATAAAATATTTTTAAAAGCTCTAAATAATAAAAACAAAAAGAGTACTAAAAGCAGCAAGAGACAAACAACTCATTACATACAAATGCAATCCCATCTGAATTACTCAGATTTCTCAATGGAAACCCTGACAGCCAGAATGGCTTGGAATGGAACACTTCAAAGTCTAAAAAACTATGGCTCCCAACCCAAGAAAACCTGTACTGAGCAAAAGTACCCCTCAAAACAGGTGGTGAAAGGAAAATTTTCCATGATAAAAGTCAGCTGTATGATCATATGAACACAAAGCCAAACCTACACAGAATACTTAGGGAATATTCCAAACAGAAGAGTCAAACAACCAATCTCAAGCATGTACAAGAAAAAGATCACAATAACAAAAACTAGAGCAGACTCAAAAAAGTACAAAGCCCAAAAAAGCACCAAACCCCATAAAGCACCCCACCATGGCAGGGATTAAATCAAACCTCACAATTATAAACCAACACAAAAAATATGTAGCCTTTCTATATGCAAAGGACAAATATACAGAGAAAGTAATCACTGAGACTGTCCCATTTTTAATAGCCACCAAAAAATCAAATGCCTTGGAATAACACTAAACAAGGATGTGAAAGACCTATAATGAAAACATAAAAACACTCAAGAAAGAAATTGAGGAGGACATGAGAAGATAGAAAGACTTCCCATGCTCCTGAATAGGTAGAATTAATGTCGTGAAAATGGCTATTCTACTAAAGGCAATATACAGATCTGATGCAATACCAATAAAAATACAATAATCATTCTTCACAGAGATAGAAAAAAATGATGTCAAATTCATTTGGAGTGGCAGTAGGCCTCAGATATCTAAACATATCCTCAGCAAAAAACAACATCTCTGGAGGTATCACCATACACAATCTAAAGCTATGCTACAAAACCATAGTAACAAAAACAGCATGGCACTGACATAAAAACAGCCGTGTAGACAATGGAACAGAATTGAAGAGCCAGCCCTTAGGTCAAGTAACTATAGCTATTCGATCTTTGACAAAGGTGCTAATAATGTGGACTGGAGAAAAGACAGCATCTTCAACAAATGGTACTGGACAAATTGTATAACCACTTGTAGAAAAATGAAACTAGACCCACTCATCTCTTCAGACACAAAACTCAAGTCTAAATGGATTAAAGACCTCAATATAAGACCTGAAAATCTTCAACTACTGGAAGAAAATATAGGAGGAACTCTCCATGAGATAGGAGTGGGAAGGACGTCCTAAATAATACCCTTGGAACCCTGGAAATTATTGCCTCTTCCCCATAACTGATGGCTACCCCCACAATGCACGACCCACCTTCCCCAATGAGGAGGGTCCCTTCAGAAGGGGGAGTAGAGGGATGAGGCTATAGAAGGCACCAACATGAATGCAAAATTAAAATTTAAAAGTTTTAAAAAAATCATTCAACCATTTGTTATCTCATGAAGCTAAAAAGGTTTTGCACAAACATACCATGAAGAGAGCCAGTAGATTAACCACAGAATTTGAGAAATTTTTTGCCAGCTACATCAATGACAGAGGCCTCATATCTGGAATCAAAGAACTCAAAAAACAAAACAATAAAAGAAATCAAACAACCCTCTCAAAAAATGGGGCAGAGAACTGAACAGAGGAAGAAATACAAATGGCTAGCAAACACTTAAAAAAAATGTTCAACATCCCTAACCATTAGGGAAATGCAAATTAAAATAACTATGATATTCCACCTTATTCTGGTAAGGATGGCAATCATTAAAAAGCCAAATGATAACAAATGTTGGTGACAATGCGAGGAAAGAGGAATCCTCATTCACTGTTGGTGGGAATGCAAACCTGTACAACCACTATGGAAATCAATATGGAAATTCCTGAAAGAGATGAATATAGAGCTACCAACAGACCCAGTTATGTCCTTACTGGGTATTTACACTAAATACTCCATGCTTCACAGAGATATTTGCTCAACCATGTTTATAGCTGCTCAATTCATAATAGCTAAGAGCTGGAATCAACTCAGGTGCCCATCATTGTAAGAATGGATAAGGAAGTTGTGGTACATTTACACAATGGAATTCTACTCAGCAGTAAGAAAAAAAAGATACAATGAAATTTGTGTGAAAATGGATGGACTTAGTACAGATCATACTCAGCAAACACAGTCACAGAAAGACAGATGCTGCATGGTCTCACTCATCTGTAGTTCCTAATCTCGATCAGCTGTAGTTGCTGGCATACTGGATCAACAGGTTGAGGCCCAGACAACAGGGATAGAAGAGTTTGGGGGAAGAGGAAAAGGAAAGGGGGGGCACAAAACTAAACCCAAAATGAACTGGTACCATAGAACCCTTTCTCCTTGAAGGTAGACTAAAAGATTTAACCTTTAACAGGAGTATGGAGTATGGAGGAGTGTCTGAAAAGGAAGGCTCTGGAGAGGGTGGGATGAAGCCTAACCTTAAAATAATTTTGCACTGGCTTATAACTCCCAGTACCAAAACTTGGTGCTACCCACATTGAGCTGTTGATTGGAGAGACCCACGAGGTTCCCAAAACAAGATAGGATAGCACTTGATTGCCCACCTGAGGTAAAAGGTAAGAACCTATTGCTGAAGATGCCATATGTTGCTAATACAGAGCATGGAGAGACCTGGGTGGAATCTGGAAGACAACCAGTCCCCAGACCTTTAGCCCATCGGCTGCTGGAAAGTGCTACATGAGCTACTGGTGGAAAATGGCCAATATCATTATAAGCAAGCAGGAGTCTAAGCTACTCAGAAATAACCAGCCTGACAAGAAGTACACACCAGTACTGTGGTGGTAGACAGCCTTGGTAGGTTAACCAATGGCTTTCTGATTGGCTAAGATATCCACTCAGAGAAAGGAAACAATATCTGTGACTGGGAACCAGGTCATAATCTATGGAAACAAAGAGTATGCTCTCCAATGTCAAGTTCCCAATAATCTTTGGATAAAAGAGGAGCTACATCCATCAAAAGCTCCGTAAATTAATAACACTTATCCTATTTATCCTATGCTGACTTCACTGTCTATCAGAGAATCTGTTTGTTTTTCCTTTTCAGAAGGTAGTGAGGCCCAAGGAGATAAACCACCACTCACATTGCAACCAAGGCCAAGGTGAAACCACAGAGGAATTGGGGAGATGAGCAAGAGTGCTGCTTCCATAGTGAGCCTGACAATCAGCAGCCAGGTGAATAAGACAGATCCTGAGGATACTAAACACATAGCAAAGCAGAAATCCAGAGGTTTCTAAGACCTCATTACTGAAGTAGACTTAAAACACAGTGACCATGGCTCAGGGAATTTTGCAGAAGAATGGTGAAAAGATTGTAAGAGCCACAGATTGGGGCATCATTGCCTCCCCTAATAACTGAGTGCTGCTCCCATAATGCATAAACCACACCCCATGAGGAATACCAGCAACCCCACTGAGGAGGGGCCCAGTGGAATGGGGGCAGGGAAGGGGAAAAAGATGGTACCAACATATGATGTAGCCATACAAAGTATGTTCTTAATAAAAAATAAATAAATAAATTGTAAGCTGAAATAAACCCTTAACACCATGGAAAAAATTGTTTTTAAACTGGAGGCTAGGGATATTTCTCAGTGATTAAAAGCACTTGCTGCTGCCCTGGGTCCAATTCCCCAATATCCACATAAAGCCAGATGCACAAAGTTGTGCATGTGTCTGGAGCAACCCAAGGTCCTAGCATGCCATAGTCTCTCAATGAGAGATAATATATGTGTGTGTATATATGGTGTGTGTGTGTGTGTGTGTGTGTGTGTGTGTGTATACAAGGGGTGCATGCCTCTGGACACACAATTGTATACATACATACATCACACAATACTACAACACACATACTATACACACACATACACCAAAAGAGATATATAGCATAATGTTTTAAATTTTCCAGCAATTTTCATTTAAAAAAATACCACTTGCCCCAGGCATGGTGGCAACACGCCTTAATTCCCAGCTGTCTGGAAGCAGAGGTAGGAGTAAAGCAAGGCCAGCTTGAGACTACATAGTGAATTTCAGGTCAGCCTGGGCTAGGGAGACCCTACCTCAAAAAAAAAAAAAAAAAAAGATATCACTTGCATATGCATTTATGTTATATTCTCCCCTTATCCACATCTTCAGAAGACAATGCAGAAGCCCTAGAATGCTATAAACAGAGCTTTGTAGGTTATCCTGGTGACAGTTTGAAAGACCAGAATACCAAGAGAAATCACTGTGCTCATAGTCACACTAAAATACCACTGCCTATTGTAATATACAGGTGGTAGCTTCATTTAGAATTTTTAAAAATCACATTAGCTTGGGAAGGATGTGTTCGAAGGAAAGAGAGGGGCTAGGAATATACTTCTGTCCTCATTAATTCTGCCAACCCAAGGGAAGGTGCAAGTGACATTTTATAATCCTGCCAAATATCTCATCTGGAAGGCTGAGAAGTTCACCTTCCAAATCTTACTCAGCCTGAGGAATTCCCTCAGTTGTAGCAGTCAACTGCTCACCTGTTCTGTGAGGATAGCAGGGTTTCACGCCAAAAAAAAGCTGTGTTTTTTTTTGTTTGTTTGTTTTTTTTTCATCTGCAGGAATGAAACCTTGTTCCAAATGCTAGGCTTTCATCTTATACTAGAGATGTCATCCAAGACTGGAAATCACCTAGCTGTATGAGGAACTTCATTTGAGAGAAAACACTTCTGTTCAGTTCATTTTCTAAGAGTCCAACTTGATGGATGAAAACTTCAAAGTACCATTCAAATGAAGCGTGCCCTTCTTCAAAAGACATCTCAAGATTCATATAATTTATATTCTGGCTTTATTGCACAGATTACAATTAGCTGACTTTGTTATAAGCAATGGCTTTCATCCAATCATACTAAGTATGAACTCATAAAAATCCTAAGAAGATTCATCAAATGAGGGTATCTACAGTTGCTAGATATGTAATCTAAAATATACATGACTTAAAAGTCTTGCATAGAACTATATAACTGGATGGAACATTGTGAAATTCTATGGCCATAGCTTCCTGAGTATGGAGATCAGATGATCAGATATCAGCTAAAAACTAACAGCCAGCTTTGTTTTTCTCGTCATACTAATGGATGGATCTCCCCAGTATTCACCATCACCTTTAAATAGCAGATTCTCTGTGAAGAGTGAGAGCATCATGAATCAAAGGGGATAAATATAGACATTTAGAGGACTTTTTATTGGCTATAACTTCTCCTTTTAGAACAGTGGGAGCTTCCTTCTAGGGTCTTTGACCTTCTAAGATAGAGGTTTCTGACTTGGTTCTCAGTACTGGGCACGAATTTCCTCCCACAAAGTGAGCCTTCTATCCAATCAGAGGACAGATGATTACCGCCAGAGGCTATGTGCCACTGTTGTGTCAGTGTGTACATCTTGCCAGACTGGGTGATTTTGTAGCTTGCAGGATCCACTCCTTGTTCTGCTGCTGTTGACCTTTATCCCATAGCTGCTCTCATATCACTTTCCAGTTCTATGAGAGCTAACCTGCAAGGAGCAGGCTTCCATCTCAGTTCCAGCATGATCTCTTGATATCCTGCTACTGCAGCCTGTTCCACCTTATTTTTTGAGGAAGGGTCTCTCATGGAATCTAGAACTCACCAATTGGGCTAGACAAGCTAGCCAGCAAGCCCTATGGATCCACATGTCTCTCACAATTTTAGGTGAGTGCTAAGATTCACACTGTTGTCCTCACGCTTGCTCAGCAAGCACTTTACTCACTAAGTCATCTCCCAAGTCCTTATCATCGAATTTATGTAACAGTCAGAAGCAGGCAGAATGAATCAATAATGACAAAATCAGAATAATGATTATCTTTGGAAGAGGGGCATAGAAGAAACTTCCAGAATATTAGTAAAAAAAAAAAAATCTTTGAAAATAAGAAGCATCAAAATCAATATCATTGCCTCCATACCTTCCCTTGGACTATTAATATCACTGAAATTTATGAATATGCTACAGGAATTATAAAAGGTAGAAAAATAGCATTATAACAAACATATCAACATTGAGACGTCTTTAGTCCTGTTGTTGCCTTGAACTAGTACAAATTTACTCACATTGCTAAAATTCTATGGGCTCCCTCATCTCTAAAAAAAGAATAAATGAACTGATAATTGATCCAATAAACAATACAATAAGTGATTTGCAATATATGTAAAAAGTAAAGTAAAAAGAAAGTTATAATCAGAGATATTTAAAACTATGTAAAAACAAAACTATAAAACAAAATCAAAAGAAATCATGAGTAGCATTAATTACGTGCTCTTAAGTAATTACATTAAAAACTGGTCTTGATAGCCGCCGCAGTTCCCGCAGCGGCGGCGGCGCGGCTAGGCGCCGCCTGAGACAGCTGATCTGCAGGACTTTAAAAGGCGGGTGAGGAGAATTTTCCACTCACACCGCCCCCTCACAACCTCAAGAAGCGTGGAAGGAGGACAGTAGAGACCAACAGAGAGGCTAGTGAGGAAGAGGATCGCGTAGAGGAACAGACGGACTTCAGCCGCCACTCACAGCCTCCCCTCCCCCACCACGAGTGCAAACACGGCGAGCAAGAGACTTGGGAAAGCGCTCGCTGGCAGCATTGGCCGCAGCGAAAGCAGAGTTCAACAGACACAGCTGACTGCCTGAATCCACAACACAGCAAAGGAACCAAGCAGCCGTGCAGCATAGCTGTGATCAAACCCGTTCCAAAAGGTAACTTGGTTTTCACTAGGTTAGTACCCACCAAATAAGCCTGGTATATAATCCTGATGGATGGTCAGATCTGACATTCCTAAATAAGCTATATTCTAGGCTGCTCATTTGTTGCTTCCTGATTTGTTTCCTCCTCTGTCATTCATTGGGGAAGGGTCTCTCTTGATCACAAGCTGACCTTGGAACTCTCTACAGATCAGAAATCTTAGCCTCCCAGTGGACAGGATTAAGGGCGTGGGCCAACACATATCCTTAGGAACTGTGACTTTGTCATAATACCTGCTTTTCCACAAATACTCTGTGCTGTATTTCATTGAAGGGGTACATTGTTGAGTTAAATTTTTGGATCTTGACTGTATTCTGTTCCATTCACCCCACTTGATAATCTCATAGCAGGCAAGGGTCACTTCTGTGAGTACTTTGACAGCCTTAAGAACCACACTTAACACCTTAAACTCCTACACTGAAGATATATAATATCAGATTGATTGATACATCTAACATTACTGCAGATATTTAGAAAACCCAAGCATTAAATTAATTCAAGATGCAAAGATCTCTACATTACAATACAAGAAACACAAAACATCCAGACAATATAAATCCACCAAAAAGTATTAATATATCAGAAATGACCTTCAGTGAGGCTGACTTAGAGGACATCCCCGAGAAAGATTTCAAAAGAATGATTATAATTATGTTCAAAGAACTCAAAGAGGAAATGAAAGGGTTCAAAGACCTCAAAGAAGAAATCAAAGGATTCAAAGAAAACACAGAAAACCAATTTAATGAAATAAGGAGGTCAATACTAGACATAAATACGGAAATAGAAAGAATAAAGAAAACCCACTCAGAAATGCTAGCAATAAAGAACACAGTCAGTGAAATTAAAACCTCTGTAGAAAATCTCTCTAGTAGAATGGATGAAGGAGAGAACAGGATATCAAAGCTAGAAGACCAAGTAGCTGATCTAATACAGTCCAACAGAGAGAAAGACAAAATAATAGGAAGGTATGAATGGGAATTACAGGATATTCGGGACACTATGAAAAGATCAAACATAAGAATTCAAGGGATAGTAGAAGGAGAAGAATTTCACTCCAAAGGCATTGTAGGAGTTTTCAACAAAATCATAGAGGAAAACTTCCCCCAAATTGGGAAAGAGATGCCAATGCAGATACAGGAAGCCTTTAGAACACCAAACAGACAAAACCTGGAAAGAACCTCTCCCCGCCATATTATAATTAAACTACCAAACATACAAACTAAAGAAAACATATTGAAAGCAGCTAGAGAGAAAAAGCAAGTGACCTACAAAGGGAAGCCCATCAGACTCACAGCAGATTACTCAACACAAACTTTAAAGGCCAGAAGGGCCTGGAGTGATGTATTCCAAGTTCTGAAAGATAAAAACTGTCAACCGAGATTACTTTATCCTGCAAAACTATCTATCCAGATAGATGGAGAAATAAGGACATTCCACAACAAAGACAGGCTAAAGGAATTTTTAGCAACTAAACCAGCTCTACAGAAAATACTTGCAGGAATCATTCATGCTGAGGAGAAAGCAAAGCACACACATCAGGAAATAGGAAAAAATAAACCATACTCAAATAACAGTTAAAACAAGTGAGTAAAGGGAAAACAGTAAAAACTAAAAAATAAGAAGAATGGTGAGAATAAACACATATATGTCAATAATAACTCTTAATATCAATGGTCTCAATGCCCCTATCAAAAGACACAGACTTGCAGACTGGATTAAAAAGCAGGATCCTACCATCTGTTGCCTCCAGGAAACTCATCTCTCAATAAAAAATAGAAACCTTCTTAGGGTGAAAGGTTGGAAAAAGGTATTTCAAGCAAATGGGCCTAGAAAAAAGCAGGGGTTGCTATTTTAATTTCTGACAAGATAGACTTCAATCCAACATTTGTGAGGAAAGATAAAGAAGGTCACTTTATACTGATTAAAGGAACACTCCAACAGGAGGACATTACAATCCTAAACATATATGCCCCTAACATGGGGGCTCCCAATTTCATCAAACAAACACTTTTAGAATTAAGGTCAGAGATATCTCCTAACACAATAGTAGTGGGGGACTTCAATACCCCACTCTCATCACTTGACAGGTCTACCCAGCAAAAAATAAACAGAGAGACATCTGCATTAAATGATACCATGGAACAAATGGACCTAACAGATATATACAGAACATTCCATCCAAATGCTACAGAATATACATTTTTCTCAGCAGCACACGGGACATTTTCTAAAATAGACCATATACTAGGACACAAATCAAATCTTAACAAATACAGGAAAATTGAAATAATCCCTTGTACATTTTCTGACCACAATGGGATTAAACTGCAAATTAGCAACAAGAAAATGTACAGAGCATACAGAAACTCATGGAGACTAAACAGCACTTTATTGAATGATGTATGGGTCATTGAAGAAATTAAAAAGGAAATCAAGAAATTCGTAGAATCAAATGATGATGAGAATACAACATACCAAAACCTTTGGGACACAATGAAGGCAGTCCCTCGAGGGAAATTTATAGCCCTAAGTGCATATATTAAGAAATTGGAGAGTTCACAACTAAACAATTTAATGCTTCACCTTAAGGCCTTGGAAAAAAAGAAGAACAAGGCAAACCAAAAATTAGTAGACGGGAAGAAATAATAAAGGTTAGGGCAGAAATTAATGAAATGGAAACCAAAAACAATCAAAAGATCAATGAAACAAAGAGTTGGTTCTTTGAAAGGATAAACAAGATTGACAAACCCTTAGCAAATCTGACCAAAAGAAAGAGAGAAGAGACAAAAATTGATAAAATTAGAGATGAAAAAGGCAACATCACAACAGATACCAAAGAAATTCAGAAAATCATACGGACATACTTTAAGAATATATATGCCTCTAAGTTTGAAAACCTGAAAGAAATGGATGAATTCCTTGATTCATATGACCTACCAAAATTAAATCAAGAAGAGATAAACCATTTAAATAGAACTATAACAACCACAGAGATTCAAGCAGTTATAAAAAGTCTCCCAACTAAAAAAAAAGCCCAGGCCCAGATGGATTCACTGCTGAATTTTACCAGACATTCCTGGAGGATCTAACGCCAATGCTTCTCAAACTTTTCCATAAAATAGAAAAGGAAGGAACTCTACCAAAATCCTTCTATGAAGCCAGCATCACCCTGATACCCAAACCGGACAAAGACAGATCAAAAAAGAAAATTATAGACCAATCTCCCTCATGAACATGGATGCAAAAATTCTCAACAAAATACTGGCAAACAGAATACAAGAATTTATCAGAAAGATTATTCACCCTGACCAAGTAGGCTTTATCCCAGAGATGCAGGGATGGTTCAACATACGCAAATCCATAAATGTAATACACCATATAAATGGTCTGAAGGACAAAAATCATATGGTCATCTCAATAGATGCAGAAAAGGCATTTGACAAAATCCAACACCCCTTCATGGTGAAAGTATTACAGAAACTGGGAATAGAAGGAGCATATCTCAACATAATAAAAGCTATTTATGACAAACCTACAGCCAACATAATACTAAATGGGGAAAAACTTGAAGCTTTTCCTCTAAATTCAGGAACAAGACAAGGGTGTCCACTTTCCCCACTACTATTTAATATAGTACTGGAAGTCTTAGCCACAGCAATAAGGCAAGAGACACTCATAAAGGGGATACAAATTGGAAGGAAGAGATCAAATTATCATTATTTGCAGACGATATGATTCTATACCTAACAGACCCTAAAGTCTCTACCTGCAAACTGTTAGAGCTGATAAACACTTTTAGCAATGTAGCAGGATACAAAATAAACACACAGAAATCAGTAGCTTTTCTATATACTAACAACAAACGTGCAGAGGATGAAATCAGGGAATCACTCCCATTCACAATTGCCTCAAAAAAAATAAAATACCTTGGAATAAACTTAACCAAGGAAGTGAAGGATCTCTACAATGAGAACTTTAAAAACTCGAGCGACAAATTACAGAAGACACAAGGAAATGGAAAGACATCCCATGCTCCTGGATTGGAAGAATCAATATTGTGAAAATGTCAATCTTACCAAAAGCAATCTATACATTTAATGCGATCCCTATTAAAATCCCAATAGCTTTCTTCACTGAAATAGAAAAAACAATCCTAAAATTCATCTGGAAACACAAAAAACCTCGAATAGCCAAAACAATTTTGAAACAAAAATCAGGCAGGTGGTATAACCATACCCGATTTTAAGTTATATTACAAAGCCATAGTAACAAAAACAGCATGGTACTGGCACAAGGACAGACAGGTAGATCAATGGAACAGAATAGAAGACCCAAATATTAATCCAAGCAGCTACAGCCACCTGATTTTTGACAAAAATGCCAAAAATATTAATTGGAGAAAAGATAGCCTCTTTAACAAGTGGTGTTGGGAAAACTGGACATCGGTATGTAAAAGGATAAACATAGATCCTTGTCTTTCTCCATGCACAAGAGTCAAATCCAAATGGATCAGGGACCTTGATATCAGACCTGAAACTCTGAACCTGCTAGAGGAAAAAGTAGGGAAACCCTTCAACATATTGGCATAGGTAAGGACTTTCTGAATATAACCCCAATTGCTCAGCGAATAAAATCACTAATCAACCAATGGGACCTTATGAAATTACAAAGCTTTTGTACAGCAAAGGACACTGTGAGTAGAGCAAAAAGACAACCTACAGAATGGGAGAAAATCTTTGCCAGCTATACATCTGACAGAGGATTAATATCCAGAATATACAAAGAACTCAAAAACAGAATAATAAGAATTCAAACAACCCAGTTAAAAAATGGGCTATGGAACTAAATAGAGAATTCACAGAAGATGAAATTCAGATGGCATATAAACATCTGAAAAAGTGTTCCACATCCTTAGCCATCAGGGAAATGCAAATTAAAACCACTTTGAGATTCCATTTCACTCCTGTCAGAATGGCTTCCATCAAGAAAACAAATGACAATAAGTGTTGGCGTGGATGCGGAAAAAGAGGAACACTTCTACACTGTTGGTGGGAATGTAACCTGGTCCAACCATTGTGGAAATCAGTGTGGAGGTTTTTGAGACAGCTAGAAATAGATTTACCATATGATCCAGCTATAGCACTCCTAGGCATATATCCAGAAGACTCTTCTCACTTCCTTAGAGATACTTGCAAAACCATGTTTATTGCCGCTCTATTCACAATAGCTAGGAAATGGAAGCAGCCTAGATGTCCCACCACAAATGAATGGATAACAAAGATGTGGTACATTTACACAATGGAGTTCTACTCAGCGGTAAAGAAAAATGAAATTATGAAATTTGCAGGGAAATGGATGGATCTGGAAAGGATTATACTAAGTGAGGTAACCCAGGCTCAGAAAGCCAAACGTCACATGTTCTCTCTCATATGTGGATCCTAGCTACAAATAGACAGACTTGTGTGTGAACTGGAACCAAAAATTGGTACCAGAAACCAGTAAGCTGGTAAAAGGCTATAAGGGACGGAGGAAAGGGAAGGACTGAAGTGTATGGTATTGCACATATGTAAGTGGAAGGACTGATTACAAGGAGGGGAATGGCCTAACCAAGGCCATGGGTAGAGAATGCATAAAAAGAAGGGCAAGGGAGGGTCAATCTAATTTCAAAAGATTGTGAATAAGACTTATGTAAAACTACTTTTTTGAATAATGGTACATCTAGAAGCTGTGGACTGTTACTAGAAAATTTTCAGTACCTGGGATGGGATAACTTCCAGTGAGTTGTTGGCCAAGGAGGTCCCGGTAGCCTCCAAAACATTAAAGGCTTTTGCCAAAGCCCTTGGTTTCCCCTGAGAAACAGATAGTAAGACCCTATTGCTGAAGACATCTCTTGCCTGAGAGGCAAGGTCACTGAGAAAGCAAGCTGGTGCTGAGCAGAAAACCTTCTCCCTGTAGACCAGCCAACTGAAAGCTGGAAAAAGCTGCACTGCATGCAGAGTATGGGAGACAGAAGTCATCAGCAGTGAAAACAGTGGACGCTGAATATTCAAATTTGGCCAGACAGGCCCAAAGACTGAACGGGTGCAATAGTGGCATGTCTACTCGTGGGGTAACCAACTGCTCTATAATTGGACTGAAGGCCCTCTCTACGGGAGGGAATACATGCCTGGTACTGAAAAACCTAAGCAAAGTCTATGGTAGGTAAGGACATAAACCTTAGGGGTATAAAGCATGCCCTTATCTAAATGTATATACTATTCCCACCAAGCTGCCCGGAAAATACTACACTTAATGCTCATATTCACATATTAATGCTACTCTCACTTCTGGTTAGAGAAGCTTCTCTTTTCAGATGGCGATGACCACTGGGATGATCCAAGAGGCAACATAGTGCTGAGAAGAAGGGATGGAGAAGTGCCAAGCACTGAAACATCTCTGTCACACCCTCCAAGGCTCAGGGATCATTGCGGAAGAGGGGGCGGATAGAATGGAAGAGCCAAAGGAAGGGTACGAATCCCTACAATGCAACTGCCCAGACAGAAATTGGCCTTGATATCCATGACCTTGCTGTGCCTAGCAATACCTCCGCAAGACCCTCATAGTAGAAGTAAAAGAGGATGACATCATATTAAAAAAAAGAGACTAATGGAGAGAGGGAGGGGATATGATGGAGAGTGGAGTTCTAAAGGGGAAGGGGGGGAGGGGAGGGAAAAATACGCACCTTTGGTATGTAAGTATGTTTTGTTGTCAATAAATATAAAAAAAAAAAAAAAACTGGTCTTAAGGGCTGGAGGGATGGCTTAGCAGTTAAGGCATTTGCCTGCAAAGTCAAAAGACCCAGTTTCAGTTCTCCAAGACCCACGTTAGCCAGATGCACGAGGTGGCACATGTGTCTGGAGTTCGTTTGCAGTGGCTGGAGGCTCTGTCATACCCATCCTCTCTCTCTCCCTCTTTTTCTCTGTCAAATAAATAAATAAATAAATAAAATATTTTTAAAAGCTGGTATTAATACAAATAAAACTTGAAATTAAATGACCTCATAAGCAGGAGAGTGTCATAAAAAAAAAAAACAGAAAAATAGAGCCTAGGTAGTCATCAAGCCTGCTACTCCTCCCTCTTCCAAAGAACATTGATTTTCCCCTTGGTCTAGCCATTGGGAAAAATCTCCCAAGACTGGAGCAATCATGGTGGGACAGGGAAAAGTGATTGCCCTGTGCAGTGGCTTTTGCTTTGTTGTATTTGAAGATAAACTATAGAATATATATTGCATATTAAATACCCTATATAGTACAAGTGTCCTGTAAATATTTGTAAATTTTTATATGTTGTGATTAAAAAATAAAGTTTCCATGAGGCATATACTTTAGACATATAAGAAATTTCTTAATTTCTCCTTTCAGTGCAAAAGTAGCCAACCTTTGTCCTTTCTTGACCAGAATCTTAGGTACTCCCTGAGTACCCTGCCTCTTCCATCTCCTTCATAACTTCTGTACAACAGGACCTGGAAGTATGGTATGTGTCCTCTTTGCTTCTCATTATAGCTATGTGGTCATTTTTCCTCTCTCTGTGAAATTTTCTAGTTAGGAATATAATCTCATCAGATTATATCACTCTCTAGTATTTACTATTGATGACATCAACTGAAACCTGAGTTAATTCCTTTTCATTGTTTAAGTAATTTAGCTCCCATACACTATGACTTCTTAAAATATAGCTCCAATATTAATGTTCAGCTATTTCTATTCATCCACAGAGATACTCCAATATCCTAGCTTCTTCATGAAGCCCCTAAAGATCACATTCTGCAGCATACCCAGGTCACTCACTCCTACGTCACTCACTACCATGTCACTCACTCCCAAATTACTCATATGTCACTTACACATCACTCATTCCCACATCACTCACTCCCATGTCACTCTCTCACAACTCACTCACTCACAAGTCACAATAAGTCCAAATAGCCTTAATAGGCTGAATTCATGCTCAAACCTACTATTCACCTTCAATTCACTCCAATAATGCTGAAATTCCATAGGTATTTGTTGAGCACTGATCCTATTAATTTTTCACTGTCCTTCACCCTTCTGAGGCCTTCTCCACCTTGAATACTCAGATGAGATTCCTTTGCCTGTCATTTCAATAAATCTGTTCCTTGCATATCTCCTCTGTCATTGCCATCACTTCTCACCTGCATTATTGCATTAGTCTCCCAATAGGACTTTCAAATTCCATCATTATCCATCTATAGTGGTAGTTACTTTCATGTTGCTGGGTGAAAACACCTGACCAAAAGCAGCTGATGGGAGAAAAGGGTTTAGTTTGACTTACAGTCCTGAGGAGAAGCTTCCTGGTGGCAGGGAAAAGATGGTAGAGCAGAGGCTGAACATCACCTCTGCCACAGCAGCTGGCAGACAGCAGCAAAAGAGGAAACTGAACACGCACTAGCAAACTGGGAGGGGAGACTAATAAACCCCAAGATCTGGCCCCAGTTACACATCTTCTCCAGCAAGGCTTCACATCCCAAATTGCCTCCCAGCTGGAATCCAGGCATTCAAATCACATGAATTTATGAGGGACTCTAATTCAAACCACCACAATAGTCTATACTCAACTTAGCACAGCTACTGGATCTTTTGAAAATGTAAACTGAGTCAAATTATTCTTCCAGTAAAAACTCTCAAATAGCCTCCATCTTGCTCATAGTAAGAACCTCCAACCAATGAGAGTTTTACAATGCCAGCCATGAGCTGTACCCACTGCCTCTACTCTCCTCCTGCTGCTTCACCACACACTCAACCCAGATAGCTGCAGACTCCACACTGTTCCTCAATCCCACCAGACATGTCCTGAGCTCAAAGCCTATGTTGACTGCTCCCTCTCCCTAGATTTCTCAAACTTCAGCTTCAGAATGAGACTTACTTTGACACCCCATTTAAAACCAGAGCACAACATAGCAGTCTTGCACTCCCAACTTTGCACCTTGCTCAATTTTTTACATTTACACTTTTACTTACCTACTCTATTATACAATTTTATTATTGCTGATTATCTTTCCTTTACCACTTTAGAACTGAGACTCCATGAGGAACAAAGATCTTAATCTGTCATTTAATTATACATTCCAAATATCTATAGTGCATAGCAGATGTACAATAAATCCATTAAATCTGTGATTTCCTGGGTTCAAGATAGCCAGAATCAAACCTGTGGTAAAAACATTCAGATAGCCGGGCGTGGTGGTGCATGCCTATAATCCCAGCACTTGGAGGTAGAGTGGGAGGATCGGCATGAGTTTGAGGCCACCCTGAGACTACATAGTGAATTCCAGGTCAGCCCAGGCTAGAGTGAGAAGAAAAAAAAAACCATTCAGATACCTCATTTTTTAATCTTTCTGTAGGAAGTGGGTAGGGAAAAAAGATGAAAATTTCTAGTTGACTATTATACTCTACAAGTTGATTTCTACATTCTCTCACATTGGAAAAAAATATGTCCTATGTAGGATATAAATATATATATATAGCCATCTAAAAAGCATATTTATCTAAAATACTGTATATTGTACATGAATAGCAATGACTAAAACCATTTCACAAAAGGTGATTGTTTTTCTCTTGAACACTTAATAGCAGCTATATTTAATTAAACAGAGTGTGAAAAAGACAGAAACTTTTATGCCAATTCTGAAGAGGACTTCAAGGCCCTTTCTTTCTTAGAAATAATCTTTGTTGCATCTATTTTCACTTCAAAGCATGGTTTTTCTCATGCCTGTTCAAGTGGGTCCCATCACTGCTCTCACATACTTAGTCCACAGTTTGGGTCTTTTCAGCTCATCTAAATGAAACAGAGATCCAGAAAGGGAGAGGAGAGCAGGTGTTTCTAATATTACTAAGCAACAGCTGGAAGAGGGAAGAGGCAAGGAGGTGTTTAAAAGGAGAAAAATTACTTGTGCTGAAAATAGCTGTATTGTAAAAGAGGAGCAAGCATCTAATCTCAGCTCACAAGAAGAAAGGAAGAAAAACCGGTGTGGCTAAGTCTAGTAAAGAATGTGATAGGGTGCAAATTGCCTTTAAGATAAGCAGGATCAGCAAGATAATTGTCCAATTAGCGAATCAATGAACAAGTGAGTGAATTCATATGTCATGTGTGTACTACCCAAAGCTGCTTTCATGCTGAAAAGGAAGCTGCTTAGGAAGATGTGTCACTATTCTACATTTTTACTGTGTCTCGGGGTAGGCTTAATTGACTAACTTTTAAGGATTATCAAAATGATTTTTAAAATATATCTATCTTGAGCCAGGTGTGGTGGGGCATGCCTTTAATCCCAGCACTTGGGAGGCAGAGGTAGGAGGATCGCCATGAGTTAGAGGCCACCCTGAGACTACATAGTGAATTCCAGGTCAGCCTGGACTAGAGTGAGACCCTACCTCGAAAAGCATGTGTGTGTGTATGTGTGTGTGTGTGTGTATTTGTTTTTTTGTATTCATGACCTCATAGTGGCTGTCAGCTGTTGCTACATTAGCAAGACCAGCAAAATATTGAGCCCATCAACAATTCAACATGGATGGCCTGGCGGAGGTGGGGGGGAGAAAAAGAGAGGGAGAGACTATAATGAGATCAAAATAGAAAAACAAATCATTGGAAAGAAGTAATTTAATGGGATGGGAATGGAGTAGGGGCAACAAAAGGAGGTAAAGTGGGTATTGTAATCAAATTACAGTATGTTCATGTATGAAAATTCTCAATAAAATGTTTTTAAAAAGAAATATAGGGCTGGAGAAATGATGGCTTAGTGGTTAAAGCATTTGCCTGTAAAGCCAAAGGATCCCAGTTCAACTCTCCAGGACCCACATAAGACAGATACACAAGGGGGCACATGTATCTGGAGTTCATTTGCAGTGGCTGTATGCCCTGGCACACCATTCTCTCTCTCTCTCTCTCTGTCTTAAGTAAATAAATAAATAAATTTTAAAAAAATAAACAAATAAAGCCAGTTGTAGTGGCACATGCCTTTAATCTCAACACTTGGGAGGCAGAGGTAGGAGGATCGCCATGAGTTCCAGGCCACCCTAAGACCACAAAGTGAATTCCAGGTCAGCCTGAGCTACAGTGAGATCCTACCTCAGAAAACCAAAAAAAAAAAAAAAAATTGATGATAGAATAAATAAAAAACTATCAAATACTATGTATAACACTCCCTCTTAGGGTATGTACCCAAAGGAAATAAAACCAGTCCAGTGTAGAGCTCACTGCTTTTTCTAATACAAATATCTGTCAGGAAAATCATGACTAAAAACAAAATTACTGAAAGATGAGTAAATATTGGGTAATCTACCCTCAGATCATTTAGTTATGAAATTTCTGATTTTAGTATTTTCACATGAATCTTTGCCATGAAAAAATAAACTTGTTTTCTCTTTTTTTCAATATTTTATTTATTTTTATTTGTTTGAAAGAGAGAGGAAGAGACAGAGAAAAAGAGAGAATGGGTACACTAGGGCCTCCAGCCACTGCAAACAAACTCCAGACACATGCGCCCCTTGTGCATCTGGCTTATGTGGGTCCTGGGAAATCAAACCAGGGTCCTTAGGCTTCGCAGGAAAAATCCATAACTGCTAAGCCATTTCCCCAGCCCTGTTTTCTCCTTTTTAAGAAAAAGGCTGGGCTGGAGAGATGGCTCAATGGTTAAGGCGTTTGCCTGTGAAGCCTAAGGACTCATGTTCAACTCTTCAGGTCCCACATCAGCCAGACGCCAAGTGATGTAAGAGCACAATGTCACACATGTGCACAAGGGGGCACACATCTGTAGTTTGATTGCAGTGGCTGGAGGCCCTGGCATGCCTATTCTCTCTTTCTCTTGCTCCCTCTCCCTCCTCTCCCCCCCCCATTAAAAAAAAGACCAGTCTGTTGGGTTTGCCTCAAAAAGAAATATTTTTTAAAAGGTTCATGGCTTGAATGTGTTGTACTTTTCTTCTCAATTTATAGAAACTATCCTATTTTCCTCCTTTGTATTATTTAGAATACAAAATCTAGCCTGATAGGGAAAGTATTGGTTAGATATTTCAATTTTGATATTTTTGTTTTTTAAACCATGTATAATGATATTCAAAAGTTTATCTATTTTTTGAAGTTCTTTTTGTATAGTTGGGTTTGTTTGTTTTGGTTTTAATTTAAAATAATGATAAAACTTCCTTCCTAATTCATCCATACTTTTTGCTGATAGTTAAGGTTGTGAAGTGTGCCCTCTGCTGGTAAGAAGAGGAAAATTGTCAATACATTTAACTCAAAAAGATCTTGAATTCATGTGTGTTTCTGGTGTGTCTAAAAGACACCACCACAGATACATCAAGTTGGAAAGAGAATAGGTTAATAAAACAGCAAATCTGACTCTGAATGATAGGATTAGATTTAACTCAGCATTTTATATTAGCATTGATACTGAGGTCTATCACAAGCTACTATGAGGAATAGAATTTCACCTTCAAATCAATGGAGCCAAAGCTTTACATTCTTGCCATCTCTTACTAAGCAAACTGTCAATCTCATCTATTTTGAAATGTAAACTGCAAGCAATGACAAAGTCATGAGAAGCAAGTGACCAAGTTCAGTAATGGACATATCCTGACCCAACTGATTTTTTTCTTACACTGTTCCAGTAAACTTCCATCAGTCTTTTAACTATCTGATGGTAAGGCAAAAAAAGAGAGCCTGAAGCTTATCACAAATGTTCATTACCAGTTACTTAAACCATGATCTATAAACATATCATAATATTCTATATTTTATAAGACTGGGTGGATCATGTTCCTTACTAGGAAACCCTCAGTGAGGGCTATGCAGACTTTTCATTGCCACTGTCACCTGGTTGGCTCCTCATACCCTTGTGCTTTCGGATCTAGCCATGCTGTCTTCCTCTTTCTATTCATATAGTGTGCTGACATGTTGTCATAGTCATCATCCTTTCCGCACCTCTGTCTGGGGAGGAGTGATTTTATGGTCTCAGATCCCTGACCTCTATAACTGTAGATTCTCCTATAGGCTCTGTGCAAATGCCCCCATATGAAAAGGACCTTTACCCCAGATTTTTAAATTAACATTTGTGGTGGTTTGATTCAGATGTCCCCTATAAACATAGGTGCTCTGAATGCTAGGTTCCCAGCTGGTGGAAATTTGGGATTAAAACCTCCTGGAGGCAGTGTATTGTTGGGGTAGGTTTATGGGTATTATAGGCAGCTTCCCCTTATCAGTGTTTGTTACACTTTACTGTTGCTGTGGTCCACCTGATGTTGGCCAGGAGGTGATGTCCACCCTCTGCTTATCCATGATTTTCCTCTGCCATCACGGAGCTTCCCTTGAGTCTGTAAGCCAAAACAAACCTTTTTTTCCCCACAAGCTGCTCTTGGTTGGGTGATTTCTGCCAGAAATGTGAATTTGACTGCAACAGTAAAGCTGGTACTGAAAAGTGGTGTCATTACTGCTTGAAACCTGAATGTGTGGCTTTGGCCTTTTGGAGCTGATTTTCAAGAGGAATGTAGAGGGATTTGAAACCTTGGCCTAAGAGATGCCTTGCAGTGCTGTAAGTATAGTTTGATGGACTATTCTGGTCAGAGCTGAAAGAACTGAATGCAGTAAGAACTAAGGACTGTAATTTTGGTTTGTGATGGTGAGAAAGAGCTTTGCCTGGACTGGGCTAGAAGCAGTTTGTGTGAGAGGCTTGCTGTTATGGCCATGTCCTGAGAACTTGTGCAGGGTTGCATTGCGTAGAAATGGACTGGTGTATGCAGAGGGATATGGCACAGAGATGAAATTTCAGGGCCAAAACTTCTGCCTGTTCAACGGTAATTATATGAGAGATTACAACCTTTGAGATTGGGCTAGCTGACATGCATTGGAGCAACAGGAAGAATGTAGACTCTTTTGAAGGGGCCTGAATGCTGAAGGAGTGTCCTGTTCTTCAAAGTTTGCTTTATTTCCCCTTCGATTAACAAATTGGTACTCCACCTGGTATTATCGAGTATAAGAAATACATAAAAGAGAGGGTCATTGAAGCGGCAACACAGTCTTATGTTTTGGAAATGGCCATGGGCAGTATGAAGCAGGATTGCCTGCATGGAGACCCAATGGAGCCATGAGGATGAACCAAGGGTTGCAGTGGAGACTCAGTGGAGATGCCAGGACCACGAGATGGCTACTAAGGAGAGCTGCTGACTCCAGATGAAGTTTTCCAGGACTGTGAATAGCCTAGCTGAAGGCACAGAATTGGAACTCCAGAGACGTGCTGGTTAGAATTATTGGACTTGGAGACTTGTCACAGACTAGAGTTGTTGGACTTGAAGCTACAGAGTTTGATATTTGCCCTGTTTAAATTTTGTGTTGGTTGAATATTTCTTTGCTATGCCTAATGCCATTTTTTGCAGTGTGAGTGTTTATTTTGTGCCATTATGAGCTTTGGGGGTTTTTGGTATTATGACTCAGTTAAAAGATCTCAGACTATGGGAGTTTGAACATCATTAGGATTAGTAAAAATTATGGAGACTTTTAAAGTTTGACTGAATGCATTGCATTTTACATCATGTATGGTTATCACTTTATGGGGACCAGGGGCAGAATGTGGTGGTTTGATTCAGGTTTCCCTCATAAACTTGGGTATTCTGAATGCCAGGATCCCAGCTGATGGAGATTTGGGAATTAAAACTTCCTGGAGGCAGTGTATTGTTGGGGGCATGCTTATGGTTATTATAGCCAGTTTCCCCTTGCCAGTTTTTGGCACACTCTCCTATTGCTGTATCTACTTGATGTAGGCCAGGGGGTGATGTCCACTCTCTGCTCATGCCATTGTTTTTCTCTGCCATCAAGGAGCTTCCCCTCAAGTTTATAAGCAAAAGTAAACCTTTCTTCCCACAAGCTGCTCTTGGTCAGGTGATTTCTGCCAGCAATGTGAACCTGACTGCAACAACATTCAGTCTCATTTTATAGTGAGGTGTTTTATTTTTTGTTTTGATTTATTTGAGAAAGAAAGACAGAGAAGGAGAAAGGGAGAGAGAGAGAGAAAGTATAGGTGCACGATGGCCTCTTGATACACTCCAAATGAACCCTAGACACATGCACAACTTGGTGCTCCCGACTTTATGTGGGTACTGGGCCGATTGTTCAAACAAGTGCTTTGAACTGCTGAGCCATCTCCCCACCCCTTTATAGTGATTTTGTTTGTGAAGTCTATGTCTTCCTGTTGGGAACAAACTCTTTGCAGTAGACACTTAACTTCTTTGGTTCACTGCTAAGAACACCATGGAAAAGTACCTAGGCATGGCAAAGCAATCAATCAATTAATATTTGTTGAATGGATAAATTGGTGAACTTATCAGGAACATTACAAAATAAACTTCTACTCAGAGTAGGACCAGAATCTATTGACTTCTAGGACTTCAAGCAATGATGTATAAAGATTATGTTGGGAAAAAATCCTCAACTTTTGGTTGCTTGAGGATGCTTTAAAAATACTTAAACCTCACTGCAAAGGAAAAAAGCAGAAGAAAATCAGCTAAATGAATTTTGAAGGCATCATGAAAGGGTTGATTACATATTTAAAATTACTAAATTAATGACCATGTGATTTACTTTTCTTTTGTGTTATTACTCTTTCCTTTTGGTCAAGCACTTGAAAAAAAGTATAACAAGTAACAATAACCTATAAGATACCATATTGCCAAGAATGGTTAAGTGGTGACATTGCTAAATATTTTGCACAGTGTCTACTGATTTTCGAATTGAACTTAAATTGGTTCTCAAAAGCGAAAAACGGAGCTGGAGAGATGGCTTAGCTGTTAAAGTGTTTGTCTGTGAAGCTTAAGGACCCACGTAAGCCACATGCACAAGGTGGCGCATGCATCTGGAGATTGTTTACAGTGGCTAGAGGCCCTGCTGTGCCCATTCTCTCTCTCTCTCTGTTTGTTTCTCTATCTCTCAAATAAATAAATATATTTAAAAAAACTAATCAGGAAAAGCGATAACCAAAAAAATGTTGATTGTGTGAGCTTATGCTAGTAGATATCATTCATGATTATAACATTTCCAAACACTATTAAATTAAAGTACTTAACACAACATCACACATGAGAACATTGTCCAAGTGTATTTCAAGAAAGGGCATGCATAAAATTCCTGGTAAATAAATATGAGACTCTCCTTAAAGTGTAACTATGACCAAACCCAGTTTTGATGTGAACAAAGTCAAGGTGTGCTTGTATTCACTGAGAATTTCTAAGATAATGAAATTGTAAATGTGTCCAAATCTATATAGCTGGCTGCTAGCATTGCTACCTGTCCAGATATAGCAGAATTACATACAAAAAAAAAAAAAAAAAAAAAGTGATAGCAGTCATTTGGTGTCTTGAAAAAGGCCTGACAGTATCTATTTTATTGCCAAATTTTTAGGCCTCATATTGCACATGATGAGAGAACTGACCCTTAAAAGAAAATTGCAGGGTCGAATACAGAAAAATCAAATGCTAGAAATAAGCTTGTTGTGATCATACTTGAATTTCTTCTAAAATGACCAACTTTTCTGACTAGTAAATTTTTGTTATTTGATCATGTTTCTCAATGGAAATATCCCCTCCAATAACACAAGGCCAAGGGGAAAATTCAACAGCATATAAAATCAGTTTAGAAAAAAGAAAGAAAGAAAGAAAGAAAGAAAGAAAGAAAGAAAGAAAGAAAGAAAGAAAGAAAGAAAGAAAGAAAGAAAGGAGGGCTGAGGAGATACCTCAGTGGATAAGGCACTTCCTGAGCAAGTATGAGTACTTGGGTTCAGTTCTTCACATCCCACATGAAAAGCCAGAAGCCATGGCCAATTTCTGTAATCCCAGCATGCCTACAGTAGAGACAGGAAAATTTCCCAAAATGACCACAGACTAGCTACCCTAGAGAAAGGAGTGGTAAACAATGACTCTATTAAAATGAGGTGGAAGGTGAGAGCCAACACCCTGAGAGCTGTTCTGTGACCTCCACTTGTTCACTCACACTCACATACACACGCAAAGCAATGTCATGGGAATTTCAGGGTCTAGTCATGAGAACAATCACATTGAATGCATAGTTGAGTACCTTTATAACGTTTATTATAAGTTAATGAAATACATTGTTTATAAATCAACTAAATGAATTAAGAGAAAAAAATAAAGTAAGTTTCTTTAATCAAGGAAGCACCATTTTCCCTCTTACTTTCTTCTTAGAGATACAAAAGAAAAAAACAGGGAGAAAGCTCAATACCCATAGATATGTTTCTTTGCTCATTTAATAATTCTATGTGCTTTGGCCAGAGCCCTAACTCCTTTAGAGTGAAAGAAAGAATAAAAGCCTAAGTATTAGATATAGAACAACTCAGAGAAATTCATTTTGTCTTTCCAGATATTTTTAAAAATCCTGACTAGACCTTTGGAATAATATATTATGTAGTTCTATTCATCTGCCACTTTTGCAAAGTTACAAAAGAATTATATTTTTTTTTCAGATAAGTAAACCAAAATTCTGAAAAGCTGTGACATATAAAGTGATCGGAACTGTGCTCTTCTAGCTCCTGGCCCATGGCAGTTCTCATTACACAGATTTCTCCTTTCAGATGCACTCATCTTCCTTCACATTCCATCTTCAAAGACTGCTGGGAATGCCACAGTGAAAAAGTCGTATGTTTAAACATCTCATTATCCTCTAAAACTGCCACTAAATAACTTTTCCAGTGTCGAAACCATAAGAAAACTGGTCAATTTCCATCTTGTTAGAAAATACTGCAATATAGGCAACACACCATACTCCATTTATTTTTGCATGTTCCCACTATTTACTTTTCTAGTATTCAAACATTGATAGGAAAACATTAACTGAAACTATAGTATAAAATAGCCAGGGAACTTCTGGGCTTGAGTAAGTAGGCAAAAGTCAAAATACCAGCAACTACAATAAAGTCTTCTCTAAAAGTGCTTGTCTCATCTGTAAAATGGAACTAGAACCGACTACCACATTTGTAAAATGCTTGGCTGAACTTTTGTACATGAGTATAAATAAATCATAGTCACTCCTCAGGATCCTATAAGAGTGTTCACCTTGGATAAAAGACAATTATTCATATATGATTTTTCAAACCTTCTGAAATTATATCACTGTACCTGTTCTGATAGACTCTGGAGAAATCTCGAATTTCAAAGGATTAAATAGTCACACCCACTAGACACTAATAAAAGTGATTTAGAGATGAGGAACTCCACTACACCTGATATATACCAGTGATAAGTGTTAAGTATCTGCCTGTAATGCTATTAAATGTTTGATAATCTTGTATTTCTCCTAAGGAAATATAAACAAACAAAACATTTTGTAAGTAATAAAACTTATTTTATCATTCTCTTCCCTCAGGTGAATATGACATACTGAAGCCAGTGAGAGGCACATATATTATCTTTCTCATATTTCAGCATTCTCTAAAAAAGGTAGGAGAAAACTGTTGGCTTATAATAGAATGTTGTGGGGCTTTTAACCTCAGTAAATGTTTTGTGATAGCACAAGGTGCCTGTACTTAGAAAGAGACATTTCCCATTTTTATAAGTACTTCAAATTTCCACTGTTTACACACTTACAGAATTTTCTCAGAGCACAAAATTGTCAAAATCTCTACAGGAGCAAAACTGTTTCCAAGATGTTCCTGCTCATATTTCTTTGTCTTATTCCTAAAAGCACCCCACCAAAACAAATATTTAGAAATGTAATGACCAATAATACAATCTAAAGCATAGCAATCAAATTTATATTTACCAATAACAAACAGAACCAGTGTGTTTTATACTAAAGTATGTCTAAATAGTTCACAATAAAATGCACTCAGAAGAGAAAAAAAAATTCTCTTTGCCAGATTATTACAAGGTTAGAAAATAAAAGTCATTTAAGTCTAAATAATGGAGTGAAATGCAATTTGCAGAAAATAAGGTAAGTGCACTCATGCTGTGGACAAAAACCACCCTCAAATCTGGTCAGTTAACAAAAGAGCCCAGAGCCTCAAAGCTCATTTACACACCCTTCTTATTAAAAAGCTGAAAATTAATCCCTTGCCTAAGAGGTATTCATGGCCTCACATTTAAAACCACAAAGGTTCAGAAGGGGAACATTCAGATTATCTGCAGATGTATTAAGCAAATTTACGCCCATTATTGAGCTTTTACAGTTTCCGGGGAAAAAAAAAGAACTTCAGTAGATGTCCTGAAAGATTACATAAACAAATGATAAATGAGGTAAAATTTTAATACATGGAAACCCATGAGATGAATTCAAGTTTTATGGCTTATTCATTTGGTGTATTTACCATAAGGGCGGAACAAGAATGCATGCTGCTACCCACCCACAGACCTCGAATCATACATAGCATGTAAGAGCTTTGATCTCATGCAGAATCAAGTAGAATACAATTTTCCTGGTTAACGTATTGTAAAACCAAGTGTGTTAATAATCACACCAAGGGAGCAACGAAAGAAGACCTCCTGCTGCTAATGGATACCATTTGAGACTTAAGTTAATAGTTAGGTCTAAAATTCCAATATCTAATTCTTCATGCAAACACAACACCCAGAAATTTAACACCACACACGTCATCATCACACAGCATGGTGGCTCTGCTGAACTCAGTCTATTATAAAAATCACTCTTATTACCAGCCCAATACCACAGTGTGAGTAATGAATTGCATTGTAAGCTGTATAGGATCATGTAATGAACTACAATAATATGAAATTGCTTTCTCATAGAATGTGTTGAAGTCAGGTTGTTCCACTTAATAACCCATCTTATCAAGCAACGATTCAGTCCTTAAATCATAATGCATAAGTACAACTCTGGAAGATTCAATATGTAAATAGGAAAATTAGTTTAAGGTAAAAGATAATGTGAGGTCACCTTCAAATACAGTGACAATCAAATGCCAAAATACCATTACATCTGTTCAGTTATGAGAATACCTCTTACCTTATAAAACCTCTATCCAAATACCAATATATGCATGATGGAAATTAGTGATAATGAACCAACTTTCTGAGAATACTAATTGGGACATATAATTACTCGTGAAATATTTTATATCTGATGGTTGACTGATATGGTAGTGAGCTACTGTGAAAGAAACTACATCTTTAAAATATGTACTATCCCACTGGGTTATTGAAACATACATTAAGTAAAAAAGACCACTGCCTTTCATAATCCTTATTTAGGCAGCTAAAGACAAGGACTTATAAAGCTTCCTACTAATGACTTTTCATGTATGTACCACATTAATGAGCCAAATTTGATAGCATGATAGCACCATTTAGACAATTGGAAAATATATAAATCAACATTGCTAATTAATATGATGTTTGCAAGCTAGAATACAATTAAAATCATGTCAACTTTTAGGATACTATTTGTGTTGGTTGACATAACTAAATATATCATTGAATAACCCAAAGTAAGAATCAACTATCATTTATTGAACAGATCATTAACTATTAATATGAAACACTTGTCTACAGACATACCACCCTGAATGTGGCCAATCTCATCTATACATAAACATTGGACTGACCTTTTCACATAAAGTGATAATTCTGATGATGAAAACCCCTGTCAAGCAGGAATACACAACACCACAAAGCTATACCCATGTAGCGCCAAGGATAAAATAAAAACCCTTGTGTAGAAGGATATGTACTTTGTCTTTGAAGAGGACTATCATCAAAGATTTGCATAATCTATCTTCTAAAACAAGATGCTCTAATACCTCAACTCTTTCAAACAAGTCTCAGTCTGCCCTACATGACAACACAGATCTTCACAAAAATGAGAAATTATGCCTCCAGTCCTTCAGTTTTAAGTGATCTCCCCCATCTTTGATCTTTATAGAAGCATTCTCATTGACAAGTCTCAATTGACAACTAAAATATTTGTCATAGCTCGTGACCTCTGCTAAGATTCGGAGTTCAATGATCATGTCTATTTTGTGCACCACTGAACAGTCTGTACCGGAAACATAGCAAATAATCAATAAACATTTCATGAATGTTAATGAAAGCATAAAGAAATAACCTGAATGTAGAAGCTCATAATCTTAGGCCTATATCATCATAACTCATTTTTAGAGAAAGTCACAGGAGAAGAGTAAGAGTTCCTGATTTAGCTTGTCTCATACAGAAGAAAATTTCAGTAAATAACTGAATAATGCATATAAAATTTTTAAATGGTGAAGACAAGCAAGTATGTATATATTTGTTATATTTGTTATATATATTGTATATATGTATATATATTGTATATATATATATATATATTTGTTATATATATATAATATTTGTTATATATATAATATTTGTTATATATATAATATATGTTATATATATTTATATTCTAGAATGTACAAACAATTCACCTGACATTGGTGATAGAATAGTGGGCAGAAAACATTCACATCTTGCCCTCCTGATCCTCATTATGTGATAATGAAATGTAACAGGCAATGAAACAGAAGCAAAGCAGAATATTTATTGAAAGAGAACTGCATTAAGTTCACATCCTTGCATAGATTTGGCAATGAAACATCAATTGCAATAGTCAGGTGATAACCACAACAAGAGATAATAGGAGATAGTAGACCTCAATTTAAACTGTAAGCCATGAGTAATAAAACTGAAGCATGAGTAGTCTAACTCAGAGATACAGATAAAATAGAATGGTGCTTGTCAGATATTGAGGAAAGAGGAAAACAGAGAACCTGTTTTTAATTGGTACATAATTTCAGTCTGAGAAGATGAAAAGGTTTTGGACATGGATATGGTCTGATGCTTAATGCCACTGAACTGCCCACTTAAAAATCATTGAAATGGTAAAGCTTATATTGTGTATATCTTATGCCAATGCTTTTTTAAAACCCTACACTTTCCCAGAATATAGCAGTGATTTATCATGCACCTGTGCAGGGACAGAACTCCTGATCCTGAGCTTGTTTTGAGTTCATAAGCACAAATATAGAGAAACAACACAAATAGCAAGAATTCCAAGTGAAGGACGACAACTGTACCTGACAAGTGATGTATCATTATGTTACTTGCAAGAAACATCAAGGACACTGACAGCTCATTTTTTATCTAAATTCTCTTTCAGAAAAGCCTCTCCAGAACTATGAAACTGACTAATTTTTTAAAATTCTCTCTCTTCCAAAATACAAAGAGGTTATTACCTCTTGAGTTAAAAATCTAACCTTTAAAAAAAATCCCAAGGCATAACCACCAGAAATTACTTCAGGATGAAATTGGGAAGCACTAGTGAAGCTAATTGCAAGATGGGAGCTCTGTACGGACACTTTGAATGCTTCCTTTTCACAAGGTACCAGAGAAATAAAATTTAAAATCAAGATGCTGGTAGCATATTACTGAGCAGAAATTCCTTTTCTAATGTAAAATATAAGATGTACTCTAACAGCATTCCTATGAGTCCTCAGAATCAACCATCTTAGTGATCATTCATACAAAAAGCAAAACCAAAATAGTGTCACTGCCAAGCTGTAAAAAAAAAAAAAAAAATTACTATTGTGTGTACAGGATACTAGTAAATGTTACAAGAGAAAATCACCTTCCATTACCCTCAGGAAGCTCATAGTTGGAAGGGTAATGATTTGTTCCTTCCATTTTGATCAAGGGAGTTGGGATGCAATGATGAAAAAGCCTGGACTCTGGGGGGAAACAGATCAGTGACTTAATCCCACCTCTACAATTTTTTAGCCGCATGGCCTTAATAATAATAGCTAAATTACTAAGAGCTTACCACACACTAGGAAGTTTGAAAAGTAATCCACCCCTGTTAATCCTCACAAATTCTAGAAAGTATGTACTTCTCACACTAACTCAAGTTTTTAAATTTTTTCTAAGCCTTATTTTCACTCGGGGAATTAATATCAACCACATATAAGTTAAATGGTTTAATATGTAAAATAGTCAAAGAACTGAGGGTATACAGATGCTATTATTTAAATGTTAAATGTTGGGAGCTGGAGAGAGGTTAAGGTGATTACCTGCAAAGCCAAAGGACCCAGGTTCAATTCCCCAATACCGACATAAAGCCAGATGCACAAGGTGGCACATGCATCTGTAGTTAATTTGCAGCAGCTAGAGTCTCTAGTGCATCCATTCTCTCTCTCTCTCTCTCTCTCTCTCTCTCTCTCTCTCTCTCTCCTCTCTCCTCTCTCTCCTTCCTTCTCTCTCCCTCTTGTAAATAAATAAAATATTTTTAAAATATTACATGTTTATAGAAATGGCATACAATTTTTAGAATAACATTTTGGAACCCATTATCTTTCCACACATACTTAGAACTGTTCATAAAAGCCATTAATATAGTAAGTGTGTGTGCATTTTTTATATTCAAAATATGTAACCATGTATTGGAATGTGTCCAAAGTCACATGGCACAATTCCTACCATGAAAGAGCGTATAATCCAGGGAATTTATGAAAGAATATATACTATCTTAAAATGATCACAATTAACCAATAGCCTAAGATTTGAGGCATGCAGTAAAACATTCTAAAGTGTGTTGGGTTATATTCTCCATCACTATTTTTTCTCATAATCTCAGGATTACTTTTATCCCTGAAAGTAAGATTTTTCAATAAGGTTTTGTAAAAAATGTAATCTCAGCAAATCATGGCTGCTCTTGTTTTTTGCATTAATATGATATGTATTTTTCATAAACACCTGTACCTGTTGAACACATACTTGTTTCCAATCATCTGGTATGCAATTCACTACATGAAAGAGGACAAGCAGTGAGCATTTGTACACTGTGTTTATAATGTCAACCTAAGCCACCATTGAAGCTCACACTGAACCTCTGTGATAATTATAGGAATGAATGAAAACAATCAACAGTGAGAAGGCCTCTTTTCTTCTCACATTGAGATGAATAAGAAGCAATATGTTTTCAATTCCAAGTGAATTTCCCAAGGTATTTATGGTGAAATCTACCCAGAACATTGATCTCAAATGAAAAGTCTTATAACTTGAGAAGATTCAGGAAATTTCCCCATGGAAATAGGGAGAAATATGATAGAAAGTACAGAATATCTCTGCAGTAAATGAATATTGAACAAGCATAAAAAATTTGAGAAACTTTATAATGGACACTGTAATTAATGTGCATTATAAAATGTCATCTCTCAAAATATATTTCTGAAAACATTTAACTTCCTGAAATATCAAAATCATTTGTCAAAATATATTACATTTAATCATCAAATGTCCAGTATTATCACTGTCCTTTATCCTTTCAGGAACCAATAACAACATAAGAATACTGATTAAGTACTTTTTCCATGAGAGGCATTTTTCTAAGCAGGGGATCAAGATATCACACAAGCCAATGTTTTCCAAAACAATCAACATAATACTATTTTGTGATAACTATACAGGGTCTAAATATTCATAGCTATATAAACTCCATTTAAATTGTCATATTTGTCCCATTATGCAAGGTCTACAGTTGCTGTTATGGAATTATGCCTATACATGTCTATAAATCAGGAACTCATGAGGTAGAAGCAGGAGAATAATCATAAGTATGAGGCCAGTCTGGCTACACAATACACCCTGCCTCAAAAAAGAAAGAAAAAGAGAGAGAGAAAGAGAAAGAGAGAGAAGAGAAAGTAAAAGGGAAAAAGCAAGGCAAGGGCAGCATTAAGTACTATAGTGACATGAGATGGAATGGGTTACAAAGCATAAGAAAAGATAAACATTTCTGTGCTTAACCCTAAGGAACAAAATAGTCTTATTATAAAAATGATGGTGGAATTAGACCCACATAACTCACCATGAGAAGTTCTGGGTACAAATAACCTCATGGTACTGTAGGAACACACACGTGGAAACAGTTGGAAAGGGTTGTGAATAAGGAAACTTTTGAAACTGAAAAAGGCCAAATAATATGTCACACTAAAAACCTCACATTTCATCTTAAAGAAAATGTCAAGCATTTGTTAAGTCTTACAAAGGCCTGTGACATCATCAGTTTTATCTATGAAATACTTATCCTGGCAGAAATGTGTGTAATTATACTTAATTTCTTTTTATGACACAAGAAACACAATAATTAGATACTTATTTGCTCTAGGAAGAAATAACAAGTCTTATCAAGCAACTATAGTTATTATTCATTTTCTCTCTCTTAATAAAATAATAATAGCTGATACATATTAAGTATTACTACAAGCCAGACACTTGCAAAGTATCTTAGTTTTATTAATTCATTCAATCTTCACTTTTATAACCTATACAAGTAACTGTTCTTCAGCTGGGCACATATAAAAATGTGGTTAGATTCAATCCTTTCTGGATGAAAACATTTCTTGTATTCAAACCATAAACTCTTTTTGTTCCTATATGAATATATTAAGCAGTTGTAGCATAATTTTAACTCTCTTTGTCAAGAAAGATGATGGTTGAACAATCATTCAATAATCTACTCCCATTATTGACTCAGTGTCTATTACATATGAGAAGCTGTACAAGGAAGGTATTGAAATACACTGGTAAATGACTGTCATGCCTAGAGGTTCCCATGACCAAGTTAAGAAAGCAAACATGATATTAATCTCAGACCTAAAACACAATCATTGTTTATTCTAGCAATCCTGGATTACATGATTAGTTATATTTGAGTCTGAAAAGACTTCCTTAATACTTATTTATTATTTATGTATTTGCAAGGGGAGAGAGAGAGAAAAATAGAGAATGTGTGTCCCAGGGCTTCTAACCACTACAAACAAACTCCAGCATGTGCCACTGTGCATGTGGCTTTACGTGAGCACAGGAAAATCAAACCAGGTCATTAGGCTTTGCAGGCAAGTACCTTAACCACTAAACCATCTCTCCACCACTGAAAAGTTGTTTTAAAGGACCTACCTTCTAAGTAGTTTTGTGGGTACATATTCTGGAAGGTAGAGAGACTGATACAAAGATAAAGACAGAAATAATCAATTAAGATTGGTCATGAAAATGAAGCCAAGAAAAATAGAATAACGCCTTCATACATGGCCAAATATTGGTATTTAGAAATTATCCCATCAGCAAAACTGAAGAAACAATAGCAGATTGCTACCTTAGAGAACTGGGTTGATAGTAGAGGAAGAGAAGCAGGGAAACAGGTATGATGGGAAGGAAATGATGTGTGGTTTTTACTTGATTTATATTATTAAAGATGAAGAAAATAATCCACATCTGTAAATATTCTGCTTACATTAAATAAGCTTGAATTGCTGTTCATATCTAAATTTACTATTGTCATTTCATTAAATCATTGCCCACATAGTACAAGATTTACAAACCAAGACTTATTAAAACTAAAGACATGATTTTGGGCTGAAAAAGATGGCTTAGCAGTTAAGGCATTTCCTGCCTGAATTTGAAGTCTAAGAAAACCCAGAGAGAAGGAATTAGATTCTCCAGGTTCCACATTGAGCTAGATGCAATCCAGTGATCTGAACATGATCTACTGCCAAAGAGAAGGAGAAGAGAGAGAAGATAAATGGATACAAGGAAAACCTTCCCACCAACATATACCTCTCACTCAATTTTTCTTTGTTTATTTTTGTTAGCATTTTAGTATTCATTTTTAATATTTATTTCATTTTAATCAATTTAAGCAGAGAAAATCTGGAGTTCATTCACCAGTGGCTGACTGGGGAATCAAACCTGAGTCCTTAGCCTTTGCAGACAAGTGCCTTACCCACTAAGCCATCTCTCCAGTCCTTAACATTCTTTATTAATACTCATACTTAGTTTTGGTTAACTCTCTCCCTCCCACTCCTCCATCTCTCTCTCTCTCTCTCCCTCCCTCCCTCCAGAAAAAGAAAAAAGACATGGTAAATTTTATGCATTCAGTCCCTTATTGGGAAATTAGATAAGATCACACAACAAAGAAATTGTCATTTCATTAAATCATTGCCCACATAGTACAAGATTTACAAACCAAGACTTATTAACCATCACTTAAACAACATGATTTTTATCTGAAAAAGTGGAGAAGTATATCTGGATTTTTATTTCTTCTTTTGAGAACTCCATTTTCTGCAGTATGGGTTGTTTAATTTGAGATTCACCAGAAAAAAAGGGTTTAAACCCAGAGAGAAGGAATGACAGCATGTTGTACATCTGTACTTTTTCACTGAAGACTTGAGATATTCTGCTGACAATACAGACTGCCTGACTGATGGATAGCAGAAAATGAATTTAGTTAAACAAATGACATCCAGTCCAGATATGGATGTCTGAACATGACTAAAATGACAATGAGATAGTGTTCAAGGAGCCTACCTTGATAAAGAGAAGCTGAGAGAGAAATTAAGTCCCAAATGAGAAGATTAAATGGATAATAACAAATTAAATTTGACAAACCTTCCCACCAACATAGTTACCATAAAATTTCTCAGGTAAAATTTATCCAGAAATTTTTTCTGTTGTTTTGTTTATTATTTTTGTTAGCATTTTAGTATTCATTTTTAATATTTATTTCATTTTAATCAATTTATCTGAGAAACAGAGAGAAAATGGGCATGTCAGGGCCTCTAGCCACTGCAAACAAACTCTAGATGCAAACACCACCATGTGCATGTGATGTTATATGTACTTTGTGATTGGGAATCAATTTTATTTTCTACTTTTGGTTTGTATAAATTTTTGGTTCATCTTTTATTAATATGTATTTTAAATATTTATTTATTTATTTGAGAGAGAGAGAGAATGGGAACACCAGAGCCTCTAACCAATGTAATTGAACTCCAGATGCACGCGCCACCATGTGCATCTGGCTTACATGGGTTCTGGGGAACTGAACCTGGGTCCTTAGGTTTGGCAAGCAAGAGCCTTAACCACTAAGCCATCTCTCCAGCCCAGTTGTTTCATCTTAATTGAAATGAAAACTACAGTGTTGTTTGTTTGTTTGTTTGGTTGGTTGTTTTATTATTACAGATTGGCTTCATATTTGCTGTGTAACCAAGGATGACCTTGAACTGCTAATCTTTTTACTTTCACCTCATGAGTGCTGGGATTATAAGTATGCACCACCACGCCCAGTTCTATGTGCTGCTGGCAATCAAACCTTGGGCGTTCTGCTGTGCTAAGCAAACACTCTGCCAACGGAGCTACATCCCTAGCCCTATGAAACTAATTTTTTTACTTAAGGAAATGTTATGCCTAATAAAAATATTGTATACCTACCATGTGAACTATGGAGAAATCCCAGATAATGAAGTACTGTAGTCAGAATGCTAAGTTAGCCAGTCATATACATTTCAGGGCAAACAACCAGCCCTGCTTCATTTTCTAAACCACATATGGTTCAATACATGCAGAAGCCTAGTGAATGAGGATCACTAATATTTCATATCCAAGGACTTTTAAAACCCTATTAATAATATAACAATTAGATCAGACTTTCACCTTATCCTCTTAGATGAATGCTAATATTAACTATGAATAGACTCAATTAAAACCAGCTGATTTCCTTTCTCTAACCCTCTGATAAAGTACCTGTGAAATGGAGAGTACCAAAATGTCCTGTTTGTGTGATTTCCTTTGCTCACTTGTTTCATAATTTATCTGACTAACTATATGTATTCAGTCAAAGAAGGCACAAAAAGAAGAGAGATAAAGGAAACCTCCTTGAAATCTACTCAATCCCAACCCCCACCTCACACACACACACACACACACACACACACACAAACAACACACACAGTCATCATCCCCAAAAGGCATAGTGAGGTAACCCATATGAATGTATCTCATGATTACACATGTGAATTTCCAGTTTTCTAGAAAATTCTGAAAACTTTGTCACTGGAAAAGGTTCTACTTATTCATCTGTTTTTCTCTCTTCAGCTCCAGCTCAACTTCCTTCCCTGTTGTAAACTTCTCTGCCTACCTCACAAACAGCTCTGATTTCTCTATCTTCTGACAGACAGTATTCACTTATTTTTAATATTCTATTGATTCATTTATTTATTAGAGAGAGAGTGTGTGAGAGAGAGAAAGGAAGAGGCAGGCAGAAAGAGAGAAAATGAGTGTGCCAAGATTCCAAGCAACTGCAAACGAACTCCAGATGCATGCACCGCTTTATGAATCTGGCTTATGTGGGTACTGGGAAGTCAAACCTGGGTCCTTAGGTTTCACAGGCAAGTGCCTTAACCACAAAGCTATCTCTCCAGCCTTCAGTGTTCACTTTTGTCCAACTTGGTTTTGGATTGCAGAGCCTGGTAAATGGTCCTGTGTTTAGAATTTGCTGAATTATGACATTAATCAGATTATTCCCTGTGTCTTCTATTTTTATCAAAAGTGTCTATTTCAAAAGGTACTCAAAATCATGATAAATCTCTTGGAGATTCCAAGCTTAACAAAAGAAAGTATTTAGAATTATAAATTTGTATTTAAATGCTTGACTGTTATGGCATCACTTGTGTAGCCATATCAAACAGCATGTAATAAATCAGAACACAGCTTGAAATTACAGTCCTAACTGATTTGATTTCATAATAATTTTAGGGTCTTTCCTTTACAAATCAATAGCTCAAAGACATATTTTTCCCAAAGAATTCTTTTCTCTTTCTGAACAATGTCTCCCATGGTTCACAAATTGGCACAAATATTGGAATGCTATTTCTATAGTAATTGCTCCTAATTTTAAAATTTAGCTAAACAGCACCTACCACATATTTATAAGCTCAAAATTAGGCAAAAATCATTGAACTGAAAGCAGACTAATTTAAAATATGTAAATGAAAGTTGTCTGTGTTGGACCAAGTATTTGCATATAAGTAACAATTGCAAACTGAACTTGTGTGATTGAAATTAACATGCAGCATGTAGCCCTTGTAATTGCCCTAGAAACTGTATAGGAAGCTAGAGGATACTATTTACAATCTGACAAATTAATAAACTAGAGTGCTGCTCACAGGGCACAAAACTAGTAGGGAAAATCAAATTATTCTCAAGACAAGTTGCATACATTTAAATTTTTAAGAGAAAAAATTCATTGCAATAAGCAAAACAAGAAAATATTCATAGCACTTTTGTGCTGATGTTATGAATGATGACTTTGTATTTGTGTAGCAGTTTTTGTATAGAACTTCAAAACAACATAATTTTCCCTTGCCCAGATTCCACTGCTGCCCTACTTAACAGAGAGTAAATTTTAGCAAATGCCCCCACCCATGAACTTCCTATGTTGCACTTTGCTAGATGGCAGTCCCTAGTCAGTGTATTTTTTGCTCTAAATCATATCCAGATAATGTTATTTTCCTCTTAGAGAGGAAGAAACTGTAGTACACAGGAATTTCTTACCTTACCCAATTTGTCATAGAAAGGAAAAGAGAAAAATAGAGGTTCCAAGCCTAGGCTTTTTCTGTACAACTTACATGCCTTTCTGTTTCTCAACAACTCACCTTTGCAGAAACCCAAACCAGATCTGGATTTCTGAAGCACTACAGGCTAAGAAAGAATCCCCTGATTACATGTTTCTCTGCTCAGCCATCTACTTCCATGTTGAAAGGCTCTGACTTAAGTTCTCAGAATTTACTTGCCATTGAGGCAGGCAACTGTGTCAGAAAGATAGAATTCAAATCCCATACAGCCATATTATGGTTAAAGAAAGACAATGCCCTTATTCAATAAAAACTTGCAGAATTGACTACTATATCAAGGTCTTAAGGAATTTACCCAAAGGCAAATACGCATACTTGTTTTCTGTGCATTAATTACAGCCTACCATGGCAAACGAGGCTAGGCTTAATGAGCTAGTCAGTCTGTCATGAGCTCATGGTATTCATTGGCCCCTTCACATTGAGCCCCAGTCTCTCTCCTTTCTTTACTCTGTACTTTATCTTCTTATCTGCAAAAGCCAGTGGAGCTTAGAAAATGAGTGTTTATCTTGCAGCTCAAAGCAGAGACACTTATGAAATAACATTCAGTTATAACTATGGAATGGTCACTGTGTGGCTAATTCTGGCATCCGCCATGGACAAGCAGTTTAACCCAGAAGAAAAGTACTATGGGAGTCACAAGACTCGATCTTAACTTACATGTAAGTTTACAGAATTTATATAAATTCAGCTAACTGTGCTAAGTCCTCTATTGCTTTCATCATAACAGAAGGCTCTCCAAGCTCCTGACAGCCAGCAGTTGCACAGACCACTACAGCCTGACTGGCCACCTGCTGTGCGGTGAGGAGCCAAGAACAAATGTGAGTAAAATCAACTTTGTTTATTAATCAGGGAAAGGGACATCTGTCACAACTGCCAGTACACCTACCCCAAAGGACAAACCATGGTCCAGACTACTTCCCAGTTCCTATTTGCTTCTGTTCAGCCCTGCTTCCTGTCTAATACAGGAGTCTATACAATCTATTATCTTCACTGTCATAGCATGCTCCCAAAGAAGACTTAGTTTCAGTTTTAAAGCTTATTTTAAAACATGTCTATTTCTTGTACAGTTAATAGAAATTATTAGAAAAATGTAGAAATTTAGGTGTCTAACAGTCTGAATAATATGTTAAATACTGAAAATGAAAAATATTCTCTATGTTTAAAATTTTTAATTAAAAATTCAATAATATGTTAAGCTATACAAATTGATTTTAAACAATCTTTTTATGTTTTGATTCATTTTGCATGAAGTGTCTCAAATACTGAGCTAGGATTTCTTTTTTAAATATTTTTAATTTTTATTTATTTACTTATTAGTGAGGGAGAGAAAATGGGCACACCATGGACTCTAGCCACTTCAAATGAACTCCAGACACATGTACCACCATTTGTATCTGGCTTACATGAGTTCTGGGGGATCGAACCTGGGTTCTTAGGCTTCATAGGCAAGTGCCTTAACCACTAAGTCATCTCTCAAGTGCCTCTTTTTTTAATTATTAAATATATACTTTGTATGGACACAGCATGTGTTGGTAACATCATTTCCAATAAAACCTGCTAATTATGAATGACGTAGTATGCATCTGATATGCTGGACAGGTTCGCTGTATGCTTTCTTTACAAAACTAGAATCATGGTAAAATAGAATTATATAACCAGTGCACTGACAGAATAAACTATTCTTTAAAAACAAAAGCAAAAGGGCTGCAGGGATGGCTTAGCAGTTAAGGCATTTGCCTTCAAAGCCAAAGGACCCAGGTTCGATTCCTCAGGACCCACGTTAGCCAGATGCACAAGGGGGTGCAAGTGTCTGGAGTTTGTTTGCAGTGGCTGGAGGCCCTGGAGTGCCCATTCTCCCTCTCTCTCTCTCTCTCTCTCTCTCTCTCTCTCTCTCTCTCTCTCTAATAAATAAAAATGAAATATTTTTTTAAAATGTTTTTAAAAAAAAAACAAATATGTGGACTGTAAGGCTCAGAGGGAGTACAGTCACTCTCTATTTCCAAATCATCCTACTAGTTGAGTTTCTGTCAGGATCTGTGTATAATAACAATGAATCCAGTAATCCAGATGTGGTGATTTGAATGTAGATGTATATCCCCCATAGCCTCAGGTATTCTTGATTAAAGGTAAACGTCCTACTTAAGTCTCCAGCAGCCAGCTGAAGGAGGTGTCACTGGGGTCGGATCTTGTAGTACAGCATGAAGGTGTGTTTAGAGATAGTTTGAGTGCTGGCTATTTGTGCTTGCTGGCTGTTTGGTAGTGTCTCTGTGTTATGCATCTGTGGAAGTGATCCAGCTTCTTGCCATTGATGGCATTTTCTCTGAATTTTGTCAGCCTTTCTTTTCTGCTTCTAGTCTCCTTGTCCCAGCAAAGAGAAAATAACTGCCTTGAGCTAAGCCCTCTCTGATCAAGGCCACATGAAAAGCAAGACCATTTTTCTCTCTCTCTCTCTCTCTCTCTCTCTCTCTCTCTCTCTCTCTCCTTCTTCCCCTTCCAACCCCTCCCCACCAGGACTCCACATAAAGTCCTAGAGAAGCAGAAGGAGCACAAGGCATTGTTTTAAGCACTGCACTTACCTCTGACTAAGGTCTCTCTTTGCCTCATATAATTAAAGAGGACTCATAATTCTATCGTCCATGAAGTCACCAGGTGTATGTTAGTAACAAAAAGACACAAAATTTGGCCTACAGGAAGAACTTTCAGTGCTCACCCTACCACCCTTCCTTTCATAATGCACTCTCAAGCAGGAAAAGCCCAATACAGTCAAAGGTGCACTGGGGTTATTAGGAACTGAAAGATGGTGGCTGAATAGGATGCTTGAAAGTGAGACCACTGGCAACGGCAAGCTCCTGGTTGAGAAGGAGAACATGGCTAACTGAGAGTGGAAGATAAGGTCAAGAAGAAGTGAGAGTACTAGGAAGTACAAGCATATTGGAAGAACCATCTATGTAGCATAAGTGATCGAGGATGACGATAGATAGAGGTAAATAGGAGAAAGTCAAAATGGCCCACAAAAGGAAATTGCTGAGAAATGAACAGGAAAGCTCCAAAAGTTGGGAAAAGTACTTTACATGAAAGACAAAGAGGTTGGGGTGATGATGCGGTGGATAAGCATTTCATGCACAAGTGTAAGGCCCTGGGTTCAGATCTGCAGCCCCTACATAAATGCCAGGCAAGTATGGCGACCTCAAGAGACCAAGACAGGAGATCCCTGTGGCAAGTGGGCTAGGTAGACTGGACAAGTCAGTGAGCTCTGGGTTCAACTGAGACACACTGTCACAGTAAATACGGTAGAGAGCAATTGAGGAAGACACCCAGTATCAACCTTGGGCCCCCCCACACACACACATTTGCACACCCGCCCACACGTGTGCTATTGTAGTTCCCTTTAGGTTGCTGGGATAAAGCACCTAAGCAGAAGCAGCTACCAGGAGGAAGAGGTTGACTTTGGCTTACAGTCTCAAGGAGAAGCTTCATTTTGGCCCAGAAAAGGACAGCATGAACAAAAGCTAGACAACACCTCTGCCACAGAAGGTGGACAACAGCAGCAGGAGAGAAAGCCCTCTAACACTGGGAAGCTAGGGGCTAATAAACTTCAAGGCCCACCCCCATCAACACAACATCTCTAGCAAGACTCCACCTACCAAGTTGCCATCAGATGGGGAACAATCATTCAGAACACATGGGTTAATGGGAGACATCTGATTCAAAATACCACATGTGCTAACACACATGGGAACATGCATATCCATATACACACACAAAAAAAAAAAACACATAAGCAAGATTACTATCTGAAGACATCAGTGAAGACCAAGACAACTATCCCATCTTCATCCTACTGGTATAGCGTGTAGTAATTACAGAGCTTGTAATGAAAGCAGAAGCTGAAGAAGAAGCCCAGCATTCAAGTGCAGAAGTGGATGGAACATTAGAAGAAAGTCTGAGACTCTAGCAAATTTTGCTGATGATGGACCATAAACTCTAGAAAGCCTGAACGAAGAGTTTTAGGAGTCAAGGAATACAGGAATACAGAGACAGGATCGAGGTGTGTAGGAATGCTGACATATCAGTGTGGAGGACATGGTAGGGTGTGATAAGCAAAGCTGAGCATTCTTATTTTGACTGACTTAAGACAAGAAACATAATGAGATTTGTCGCACTAAATTCAAAGCAGATGGTGAAGGTGAAGCTATGGGTTCTGGAGGTAGGAAAGATGAGCTTTCATGGCTGCCTCTTCACCTTCAGTGGTGCAAGGGAAAGTCCCAGGGGTACTAAGCACATAGTCGCAGTGCGCATCTAGTCCTCGCGATGACCGTAGGCAACAGATCCTATTATTACTCCATTTTTATATATGAGAAATAGACTGACATCTAACTCTGTCTGCACTGTACTTAAACCTGCAGAGCAAATGCACATGGACTATTGGAACTGAATTCTCTCTACCTTAATAAAGGGGCTCTGTACCTGAAGACAAAGAGAAGTTGCAGAGAGCCAAGATAAGAGTCCCATGTACAGGTGCTAAGACCCTCTTACCTCTAGGAAGGCCAGGTGTCCCCACAGGAAACTATGAAGCATGCCCACCAGCTTGGACATATGAACCTTGAGAACTTGGGGAATATAAATTTAGTAGTCAAGTACATTAAAAATATCTACCTTTCAACAAAAACACAAATATCTCAATGAATCAAAATGGTGCCACCTCTGATGATTTCTATTTTGTAGAATTTGGAGGGTAATTTGAATACTTATGATGGCCTTCTTTATTCTTAGCTTTTATTTAGTACATCATCATCACCCCAGAATAACTTTTCCAGGGCAGCTAGTGTCTCATCTAATGAGATGCAGATAGTATATCATGAGGCACATCATAAAGAAAACATGAATTCGTTTTAGCAAAGATTATACCTATGCCCTACTTGTCTTCTATTATCAGGAAATATGAAAAAATATGGTCACAACATGAATAACATTGGAAGTTAGGCTGGAAAATGCACTTCAAAAGCAGTTACTAGTGACTTAACACCAACCTGGGAATTTATAACAATTCCAAATCAAAGAAATCAGTGGGAAATGATGAATCACAAGCATCTCTGTTGGTAATTTTAAAAATAAAATGATGACCAAAATATAATGTAGGAATATACAGCTATGGTGAGCAAAAAGAATCCACACAGGACAGAGTTTCATTAAGTGATATGACCTTTCTTAAATTGCAGTCATCCCAAAATCTCTTTCCTAGAATTCAGAAATATATATTGACATCAAGTGACATGCATATTACAAATTAATCAAGCTTTGCTAATATCTCTGACAATGTTTCTGAAACTGGTTGACATATGAAATATAGTGGAAACATGATAGGGAACAAAAAACATTATATTTGTATTAATAATTGTATCTGTCATAGTAATAACAATTTTAGAATATTCCTACTCAGATAAAAATGAAGTGTTTATAGCATCAGAAAGCCCTGTCATGATAAGAACTTCTAATCATGTCACTGGCTTATTACTTGAAGTTATTTAAATTTCATAGTACTGATGAGTTTTGTCCCCCCAAAATTACAAAACTTCTTAATATTTACTATTTAAAATAAATCTGTGCTCTCTTTTCTAACAAGGAAAAAATAACAGCCTGATTTGGAGCTCCCTTTATTTATGAGCATCAGGAGTTTATCTTCTCTTGCTCTGTATTAATCAGAGACACAGAGTGGATGGAGATTCTTATATTTGACTATCTATCTAAAAACATCAAAAAAGGAAGCAACATTATCACATAAGAATATCCTTGCTCTCAGCAATGATTCCCATTTCATCATGGATTTTATTATCATTCTACAGACAGGGGATTTAGGAGGTAAATAAAAATTTATGATCCAAACCTTAATCTCTTTCTCTCCCCCAGCTAAGAATCTGCCCTGCAAGGAAGCAAGTACGTGAACTGCCAGCCCATTCGAAGACATGTCCTACTGGTGCCTGGGAAGTTATTCCATTCTGTGCAGCTGAGCTGAGCTCAAGCTGTTATCCTTGCTTTTCATGAGTTGAAACCATCGCGGGTTACATTATCCTTCCACAGAAATACCACCTTCCTGCATCTCCTTACCACACATCACCATATGCCCACTCAAACCATAGATAGGGCTGTTCATGAACATATTCTTATGTGTCTGGAGGGCTGACTGTCTATAAACTAAGGAATTTCCCAAATTCTAAGACCAAGAATTTGACAATGACTCAAAAAAATGGTCTTTATTCATTAAAGATCACTGATATAGTGACACCATCACTTAATCTCAATTCATCTCTAATTGCTAGTCTTTACCCAAAAAGAACTATCAAAAAAACTTTTGATTAATCCTACTGTCACAATATGTAGCTTGAGCTACATTTTCCTACAGTCACTGATTTAAATTGCAGTGAGGGTCTCTGGCTAGGCTACAAAATTATATTTGAACTACTAAGGGCCTTAAAAGCATACAAATACTAGAAGAGAAGTTATTATGTTGTTTGACAAATTAGACATGCTGTGCCCATCAAACTTCCCTCTACCTATTTATGTGTGTGCCCATATTCGTGCTGCTCTCACCCTTAATCCAATTCTTTGTGCATTTGGTGGTGACTACTGAGGAAGACTTAAAACTCATCAAAGTCCTAAGAATGAGTGGCAGTTAAGTATTCTGTTCTAGATGACACATCTACATCACCAACTCCAAGGATCAGGTAATATGTCACAAAGTGGGGGGGAGAAAATGTAAGAGGCAGAGGATGGGGAGGAATGTATTGATACTCTGCTTCCTGACATAACATGACCATTGTATTCATGACCTCACAGCAACTGCCTTTACCTGCACAAGACCTGTGCAATACTGGGCTCACCAACATTCCACCAAAGTAAGGCATCAAAGTAAGAGGGACTATTTGGAAAGAAAGGGTTCAGTGGAAAGGAGACAGGACAGGGGGTACAAGAGAAGAGAACTGAAGACGAGCACATTCAAAATATATTATATACTGTAAGAAAATGGCTAATAAAAAGTTTAAAGAGTATAAATAGTACAATTCCAAATTTGTTTCACTATTAATATATTATTTCTATAGAAAAGTGAATAAAAAGCTTTAGATTTGTATTGGGCTAAAGTATATGAAAATACAACTTTTTTTGTTTTGCTTTGTTTTGTTTTTCAAGGTAGAGTCTCACTCTAGCCCAGGCTGACCTGGAATTCCCTATGTCATCTCAGGGTGGCCTCAAACTCTCGGTGACCCCCTACATCTGCCTCCCAAGTGCTGGAAATAAAGGCGTGCACCACCATGCCCAGCTGAAAATGCAATTTTTGTAGGTCAAAAGTAGCTAAACATTAGTAGTTTCTTATGACAACCTGACCCAGTCATGGAAGGAGTATTAACATGCACAAGATAGAAGTTAGGAAAAGACTGTATAAGACAGAGTCCTTAATTTTACAGACCATCACATTCAGTTAACACATAGAGAGATATAACAGTTACTTGACCCTCATGATCAGCAATTCTAAAAGAAAATCTAAAAACAGACCACATGCTTTCTTATTATCAAGCAATGTTAAGAAACAAGTGTCTTCAGTGTAAACTGTGTCTCCTTTGCCAGCCCCACACACTAAGTAAGAGCATGTGGATCAAGCTCCACTCATCAACTGAGTGAACAGGACTCTGATTATTAGACTCATACACCCCAGAAAGGGCCAGTGAGTCAGTCCATTCTGAACAAGTGGACTCATATGCAATGCTGTGCAGCTCATTTTGTTTTTACTGTCTTTAGTTATGATGTTCATTCTCATTTGTGTTGGGTAATAAATAGATTAATCAATTTAATAAGAATATTCAGTCTGTTTGCCATTTGAAAAATCTACAGGATGAACCCTCTGGTTTGTGTAGGCTGCCCAATCATGCTAACTACCTTTGAAGGAGCACAGATTATACAAGGAGCCAAGCAGGATGTTTGGCTTGTAATATGATCCCTATTCTCTACTCCAAATTGCATCATTAATCTTTAATTTAATTTCTCACAGATTTCTCCATAGCTAATAGTAGGTATGTGTTATGTTAACATTATTAAGCTCCTATAAAATTATAGTTTGGAGAATTGAATGCTATGATCTGAAGACTGCAGTACATCTCCAAAAATTTTAAATTTTAATCACCTTTGTAAATATTAAAAAATAATTTTCATTATTTTTTAATAATTAATGTAACAGAAAAGTGGAAATTGAAACTCATTTGTAATTAAGGTGACAAGAGCACATACAATAAAGAAAGCAAGAGGTGATGATGAAAAGAAAAAAGAGTAAGTTCATTTATGAAAATAACAAGATCTAGGGTTGAGAAAATGGTTCAATGCAGTATAAACTACTTGTCATGCAAGTATGAAAAACTCTGAATTTGGATCCACAGTACCCATGTAAACTCTGGGTGTGGTGGCACACACCCCTAACCTCAGTTCTGAGAAGCTGCACACAGAAGAATTCCTGGGGCTTGCTGGCTAGCTTGTCTAGCCAAATCAGTGATTTTGAGTTGAGTGAAAGATCCTGACTCAAGAAAATAAGGTGAAGTACAATAGAGGAAAATACCTGATGTTCACCTCTAACTTCCAAACATACACACTAACACAAATATAAACACAAATATGCATGCACATATACACTACACACATACACATGGAAAAAATTAATAACTTTGTTTTTTGTTACAGTACCAGGCCTCAAATCCAATCAGAAAGCAATTGGTCCCTCCTATAACTCTTCTGCTATTATTGTACCAGTGGGCATATCCTGCCTAGCAGGTCGGTTGTGAAGAGCACAGGATCCACGGCTGGATAGGAATGTTAATGCTTTTTCTTCCCCAACAACTGGCATAGCACCGTCTGGCATGTAGAAAGCTAGCCAATAGGGAGTAAGTTTCCAGTTCTGTTCCAGCTTGGTTTCTTTACTTCCTGAAACTGAAATGTGTGATGTCTTCAGCAATAGGGACTTAGCATCTAATTTTGGTGTACTACCAAGAGCAATCCAATAGCCAATACTATTTGGGGGGGCCTCTGTAGCTTCCTTAACCAACAGGTCATTGGGAAGTATCTTATCCCTGGTATTTGGATTTTTTAATTAACAGTCTGCGGCTTCTGGAAGCATCTTTGTCCATTCAAATAGGGAACCTTCATTTAAAGTTTTTTAAAATTTTATATTTAAGCCGGGCGTGGTGGCGCACGCCTTTAATCCCAGCACTCAGGAGGCAGAGGTAGGAGGAGCGCCGAGAGTTCGAGGCCACCCTGAGACTACATAGTTAATTCCAGGTCAGCCTGGACCAGAGTGAGACCCTACCTTGCAAAACGAAAAAAAAAAAAAAAAAAATTTATATTTAAGTCTGCTTACCAAGCAGCAGGTTTCCATATGGCTTATTCACATGTCCTTAATTTTGATAAATTTAGCCAAAAGTCTGTGGCTAAGAACCTAGGCACTAGGAGGGAACCCAATACTGCAGTTATGCTAATTAGACAGCATGTCAAAATACCTTCTAAATCTCTGCTTGTTCTTCTATATTGGTACTATCTACAGCCTCAAACACAGAATTATTTTATACACTGTATTACAGAAATCCACAGATGACCAAGTTGCCAAAAATAAGTGATTAATTTGTCCTCAGCCCTAAACATGACATCTAAATCACAACCTACAAGGCTCAGGGAAACTCTTGGAAGAGACGTCAGAAAGAACACAACAGCAGGAGGATGAGAAGTGGAGCTGCGGCATGCTGTCTCCCAGATACAACAAACCTCTACACTCATCTCCTCACAACTTGACGGGGTTTCCTATGTGTGACTGAGCTTGTCAGTGTCTCATCATAGATGATGGAGGGATATATGAGACCCCACACTTCCCGGAGTAAATAGAAACTGCTGGCTACTGAGAGAGGAGAAGTGGTGTCCTTTATGGGAGTAGCCACAGGAGGATTACTAATTCTCCAGTAAATAACTTCCCATTCATCAAGTTTTCCTGGTTTAAATCAGTGGGTCAAATATATATATACAGAGCTAGGCATGATGGTGGCACACGCCTTTAATCCCAGCACTCAGTAGGCAGAGGTAGGAGGATCACCATGAGTTCGAGGCCACTCCTGAGACTACATAGTGAATTCCAGATCAGCTTGGGCTAGAGAAAGACTCTACCTCAAAAAAATTTTTTTAAATATAATAAATAAGGCATAGTAGTAGGCTAGGGATCTAATGGGAAGAAAGGGTAAGAGAAGAGATCAAAAGCATCGTATACATGTATGAGATTGTCAAAAAATTTTAAATTCTTTAAAAAAACAAAAAATCATTATATATTCTACCTTACCTCTAATTACTACCAAAAATCTTATAGGATTAATATCATAGGTTGTTTTAAATAGAAATGCACTGTACATTTAGAGAAAAGAAGTCATCTCTCTATGGTTCTCATTTTTGTAAATAACTATCAGATATATTAACTTAATTTAAAAACTCAGTCACAAAGAATGGTTCATTGAATGACTACCAGTGCAAATCACAGTGTATCAATAGGCCCTGCCCTCCTGAAGATTTAACTTCCTAACATGGCAGGTAAGATCTGAACAACCAATTTAAACAATCACTTAACTAGAGATGTCAATAATGTCCAGAGCACAGGAATGCATGAAACTTTAAGAGGAAAGGAAACCTAACCTAAGGGGGAAAGCTGAGGATGCTCTGAAGAATGCTACTAGCTGAACTCTGATTGATTCCGTTAACTCCTTTTGGACAAATGCAAGACGTGGGAAGAGAGACCTTGAAGAAATGGCTACAAATTTAAAAAGCTATAAAATGCTCCCCAGATCCCATGTAAGCCAGACACACAGGGTGACACAAGTGCTCAAGGTCGCACATGCGCACAGGTGACACATGCATCTGGAGTTCAATTGCAGGAGCTGGATGTCCTAGTGCACCAATATTCTTTCTCCTCTCTTTTTCTTCCTATCTTTCATATAAACAATCAAAGCTAATATCAAGTACTGACAATGAAGAAGTCGAACACCATAAGCTCTAATTTTTATTTAGTAAGTCTCATACTAACTTGCGACTTCGTTGGTGAGAACCAAAATTAGTCAACTGTTTAAATTCCTTGTTAATTCGTTTCCTCTGCTCTTTAGGAAAAACATGCAACTTCTCAGTGAGGAATCTTGATACACCAATTCTGCTGCTTTTCTAGTTGTTTTAAATCTTAATCAATTGGAAGGTGTTTGTCATTCAATTTAATGGCAATAAGAAAAGTAAATCTGGATGTTCTCATAAAAGATTTGCTATTTACAGTCCTATTTGGAAACATGAGTAAATGGGGCATTTTCTACCATGACCAGGTGAATGTTTGTTTCTCTCAGTCCCTTCACTTTCCACATACATCTTTGCTTTTCTTGCTCAGTCCCATGTGTGGGCTTTGCCAGTGAACTCACTGTTCTGTCTCCATCTGTGCTCACACACTATTGCCCATCTGTGCAGGATGAGTTTCATTCAAACCAATAACGAAGAAGCAAGATCTTTATGTCCTAAACAGGCTGAAAGGAGAAACACTGCCAAAGGAATTCCTCAGGCCCACAAGCCAGGCTACGTTTCCAACAGCCCATGTTGCCACTAAAACAGTTGTCACCTGAGTCCTGGCTTAAAGTTCTAGGCAAACTCCTCCTTATTAAAAGAGCACATGATTCTTAATCCAATCATGCCACATCATATTGCTTCTGGATGTTGGCAGCAGAGGTTCATGAGCTGACACAGATGCCAGAATTACCTGCACACTGCCCTTTGCACATACATATGCCTGAGCCCCATTAGAGAATATGGAATAAGGTTCACCATGACAGTTCCTCTAGCAATATTTTTCACAAAATTACAAAGAGAAGTAGCTTGCACACCAAATTCCAATGCATGCCAAAACTTAAAAACAACTGCTATATAAACTAGAGACATAATTTGCCGGAGATAAAATAAATAAATAAAAGTGAGGGGCTGGAAAGATGGCTTAGCAGTTAAGGCATTTGCCTCCAAAGCCAAAGGATCCTGGTTCGATTCTCCAGGACCCACCTAAGCCAGATGCATAAGGGGGAGCATGCGTCTGGAGTTCATTTGCAGTAGCTGGAAGCCCTGGCACACCCATTCTCTATCTCTATCTTGCTTGCTTGCTTCTCTCTGCCTCTTTCTCTCTCTCTTGCAAGTAAATAAATAAATAAAATATATTTAAATAAAACAAATAAATAAAAGTGAGAATGGAAATTAATATAGTCCCAATGATTAGATAGTCTCTTTAGCTACTGAAATCTTGGGAGAAAATAACATATCTTAATTACTTTTATCTCACAGATCCAGTTTTACAGCAAGTATTTAATAAAATGCTAGATCAACTACTTTAGGAAGTTTTCTCACTTTGTTTGTATATATGAAAAACTATAGTTCATAATTTCACCTAATGAGTAAAATCTAATTTATTCAAAAGTCAAATTCACAGAGGTAAAGAATCAAACACTGATTATTAGGTACAGAGGTGAACAAAAATAGGGAGATGTACATGAAAGAATACAAAATAGCACATACATACAATAGATAGGTCTAGAGATCAACTGCACAATGTGAGAACTACCATAACATATTGTATTCACAATTTTTGATTCAAAGTTCATTTTTAATGTTTTAAGACCAAAAAATAAGTGGCTACATTAGATGAGGAATATGTTAATTTTAAAATATTATTTATCTTTATGTATATATGTATAACATATACAGTAAGACTATTTTTAAAAGTTGGGCATGGGGTCTCCCAACTGTAACCCCAACACTTGAGAGACTTGAGACAGGAGAACTGATGTGAATTCAAGGCCAGCCTGAAATAAAGAGTGAAATCTTGTCTCAAAAAGAAACAAACATAGGGCTGGAGAGATGGCTTAGCAGTTAAGGCACTGGCCTGTGAAGCCTAAGAACACTTGTTCAAATTTCTCAGTCCCATGTATAGCCAGATACAAAAGTGATCCGCCAGCATGGGCAATGTTACACATGCACACAAGGGGGCACAAGTATCCAGAGTTCATTCACAACAGCTGAAAAGGCCCTGGCACACCCATTCTCCCTCTGCCTCTTCTCTCTCTCTCTCTCTCTCTCTCTCTCTCTCTCTCTCTCTATCTATCTATCTCTCAAATAAAAAATATAATAATAGCTTCAAAAGAACATTTTCCAGACATATAAAAAAGGTAGAGAACAAATGAAACACCAAGTCCTTCACTTCACTTGATCACATGGAAATCACATGGTAAAGCCTACCAGGTTCCCAGAAATGCATGTTCCTCTCACCCACCTTAACTAACATGACTGCACTTTACATCCCAATTCCGAAAAGAAATGAAAATAAGCCATGCTATATTGGACAGTCATAAAATCCTCTTGAAGAAATTAGATAATTCCCAAATCTCTTATCTGGTCTTCACCCTTCTGCATCCCTTTATGTAAACTGTTCATTATATATATATAGTTTTTTATCTATTTGAGAGAAAAAAAAAAGCAGATAGAGAGAGAATGGACATGCCAGGGCCTTCAGCTTCTGCAGACAAACTCCAGACACATGCACGTTCATGTGCATCTAGCTTATGTGGGTCCTGGGAAATCAAACCTGAGTCCTACACTCCCCAATGAGGAGGGTCCCTTCGGAGGGGGGAGGTCAGGGAGGAGGCTACCAGAGGCACCAACATGAATGTAAAATTAAAATAAATAATAAAAAAAAACTGGGTCCTTTGGTTTTGCAGGCAAGTGCTTTAACCACTAAGCCATCTCTCCATCCCACTACATTTTTTCCAGCATTTTGCAGCATCTGCCTCTAGAGATGTCCACATCTTTAAAAAGAGGGACACTTTATGTCCTTCTCACAAATGACCCACAAAAACATTTGTAAACACCCTACCCTGAAATCCAGAACAAGAAATGGAGAACTAGGATTACAAAAGTGCAAGTAGAAGAACTCCACTGATTTGTAATTCCACTGATTTGCAATTTGCATTTGTTTTTTTTTTCCCATTACTGGGAAAAATATCTGACCAGAAGCAGCTTATGTTTTGAGAGGATGCTTCATCATGGCAAGGACAACATTGACAGGACCAGACAGCTGGGCTTCACATCTCCACAACAGCAGGAAGGAGGGAGAAACAGTAAGTTCACCATGAACACCCATTTGGGCTGAGCTAATATACCTTGAGGTCTGTTCCCAGTGACACACCTCCTTCAGGAAGTGCTCCACCTCCTAAAGACTCCACGAGTTAGGGTCTGAGTATGAGGCTTAGTCACAAACACACATGAGACTATGAAGGACATTCTACATTCAAACAATCACAGCAATATTATATAAACCTATGCATATGTTAAACTTTTTGCACCTCTTGATAGTTCTCTATTTTATTTATCCTGTCTGAATCTGTCCAAAATGGCAAATGTCTTCTTTCAGAGCACTCCATGAAAACTACTGAGTAAAAAGACTAGAATAGGTTATTTGTTCCACAAATATCACCTTTGTTTATGCTGCACACATCCCACTAAAGAGGATAATAGGCTCAAACAAACAAACAAAAGTCGCCTTTCACTGGGTTCTGACTCATTCTAGATAGGCAGTTGTAAAGTGAACGTGTGATGGTTGAGAGCAGAGCATTAAACAGTTTTGCAAGAGATCAGTTGCCAAATGGAGCTTAGAATAGGACTTTTAAAGGTAACTGAGATGAAATTAATGTTACATTACCTCAATATCAATACTGTCTTTGCCAGAAATATGGTTTGGGCTTCTGCTAAGAACTCAAAGAGAAAGCTAGAGTAGACTGCTCTTCCCCTTGGTGCTTAAGCAGCCTGAAGACAGAAACACTTGTGCAGTCAACCCCAAAACCTCACACTATCACCAAGAAAGAAACCCACAATGATCTGCAGATGCACAGTCCAGTGCTTTATTTGAAGCATATGCAAAACTCATCAGGAGAACTTAAGACAGACAAACGAACTCCATCCCTGGAGTTTTGAGGCACCAAACTGAGACTGAACTCAAGTACTTGAGCATCCAAAAAACTCTCCCAGGTAATATAAATGTTGCTGGTTTATAGACTATATTTTGAGTGAGTGGTATTGTTCCAGATTTTTTTTCCTGAGTCGAGACAATGTGATAACACACAGGGAGTGTACATCTCATAACTGGAAACTGTAAGACACCAAACATTGCTAGAAGCCAAATGGGGCAAAGAGTTGTTCCCCTCTAGAGGGTAAGGGAGAGCATCATTTCGGGAACACTTTGATCTCAAACTTCCAACCTTGGTAGCAATGCATTTCTGTTATTTAAAGCCACCCAGTTTGGGGTACTTTGTTACAGCAGCCACAGGAAACTAATATGCCATTATTGACAGGAACAAAAGGAAGATCCAGCAAAGAGGTTAAGAGGCCACGTTTAACAGGAGAGGAGCACTGTACCACAGGACCAAAGAGAGAATAGGTCAAACTGAATTTAGATTAAAGAGAGACATGTAAGAACTTCACAGAAATTTCCTCAACAATTGTTTTCTCTCTAAAAGTGACCTTTCTGATCAGGTGAACTTCAACTGTGATTAGAAAATCTCAAAACATTTCTGAGCATTTGAGTTGAACATTTTGAGATGTTAGCAGGAAAGAATCATAATGAATTTTTATAAGTCTAGCAAGATTTCATTATTCAGAATGGTTTTCATCATTTATTCTCAAAACAATGTGATGAGCTCTATTTACAATAGCTAATAATTGGAATCAGCCCAGATGCTCACCAACAGATGAATGGATAATGAAAATGTGGTACATGTACATAATTGAATTTTATGATGCAGTATGGAAAAAATAAAATTACAGAATTTTTAGGAAATTGAATGGACCTGGAAAAGTTAAATTAGGTGAAGTGACCCAAGGTCAGAAAGACCAAAACTGCATGTTCTCTCTGATATGTGGATTCAAGCTTATAATATCTATAAGTATGCATATATAGGGGATAAATATGGGTAAAACCTATAAAATAGAATAGTAACCCAGAGTGAGGATCAAGGGATGAGGAGGAAGAGGGATGAGGGAAGGGCAAAAGGACACATGTGGCATGTAAACAGAAGGGGAGGACATTGTAGGGAGGAGAAATGGAGAGAGAGGAGAACTGATGAGAGGGACAGGGAACAAGAAGCAATGAAAACAAACTATTTTGGAAAATGCCAGGTTGAATAATACCTAAATTTCTGTATGACAAATAAAAATGAAAAAGAATGTGGTTAGGTAGGCAGTGTCTCTATTGTTTAAATAAGAAATTGAACCTGAGGTGGAATGAATCTTTACATGAAATTGCAAATGTGCTGACATTATGTTACTGACTTAATTGGTTCCTGATTTATTATCTAAAGACTGCATAGAAAGTATCTTATCTACTTTTCACAGGTTAGAAAATATGGAAAATTTAAGTATGTTGAAGATATATGTATATGCCTATTGTCTCCAATTCATGTCTTTTGTCCCCAAAATTCATATTCTTTTCATGATATTCTGACTCCCATGTGATATTTGTTAAATAATTATTAAAATGAAATTGATACTTTCAGCATATTTCTGATACTGCAGTTTGACAAAAATATTTACAAAGTACTAGCATACATTTTACACAATATATATAGTAAATAGCTTTTACAAAAAATATCTGAGAAACGTTGTGCATAATGCCACATCATTTACATTATTAAGAGTTCATTGATGTCAAAATAAAATATTTTTCTCATACATGTACTAACAAAATGGCTTTTCTGCTCAGCAAACAAGTGTCACTGGCAGAGTGGTCAGGATAGCTCAAGGCAGAATTTGGAGATCACCATCTAAACCATGTTAACATTTATTCCTTGCCTTACAAAGAGTAGTAGAAAATAAACTTGAAGCACAAACCATATGCTACATTACAAGATTAAGGCATTTTTATTAGCATCATGGTTCCTTGCCACAATGAATATTAAATAAAGCTTTATGGTTTAATAAAGATTCCACTCAGGGCCTGGGAGATTTTTTTCAAAGATTATCCTACTTTATCTTAAGGTAGTTTTCCATCCAGCTTTAAGTTCTGAAAGATTTCAATATTGCTCAAAATATAAGAATGAAGAAGAGAAAATAATGCAGCCATTCTTCTTATCATTAAACGTTTACTTTCAAATCGCAGGGTTCTAAAGACTCCCTAAGAGGCATCTAATTTATCTATGTAGTCTTAATACCACCAATAAATGTCTTAAATAATGATCTTAATGAAAATGCTCTGACAGCTGTCACAATGATGGCATCTGCTTTATATTTAAAGAGACATCCAATGCACAGAGTCCTTTATGGGGACTCCTACCATTCCCATTCTCACCTCCACACACCCAAAAGCACCTAACAGCTCAACTCGGTCCAGTGGAAAAACCAATCCTGATCTTGGGGAGGAATGCTGTGAACTAATCTTGCCTTAAAACATAAGGTCAACAGAATCAGCCTAAATTTCCATGGCCCCTAACCCAGTCAGGTGCTTGCTCCTCATCCTCAATATCCAGGTTCAGTCTTAATTTCTGCACTCACATATTTTGATATTTGTTCATGTACTGATTGGTTGTTTAGGCTAGAAGTGTTTTTCACTTCTGGTTTTCATTTGATAACATGCATAATGCATATACTCCTTCAGAACAGACACATTGCCTTAATCTAGCCAGTCTCCTTGCTGGATGAATCTTGCCCTAAATTCTATTCTATTAGTTAAAAAATCTTAAAATTGGCTGAGTAATTTTCTTTGGGCTCACCAACCTGTATGTCTGAATGAACTCTTAAGTACCTGTGCTGTATTGCTCTATCCTACCTATCAATTTCATAACGAGCCCATATTTCACCTGTTATTATACCTGTTAATAACATGCCCTGCACATCATCAGCAGTATTGAGTCATCTCAGTACTTTTCCATTTCAGTGGAGTAGGCCTCAAGTATTCTCTGTCCTGCCTTGGTTAACTATGCAATATCTAGCTCAATCTTAAACACAATCTATGTGGTGACTACTTATTGGATCCACTCCAATATATAACTGTCAGTACTCTGTCTCCCTCCTCCCCCATTAAGGTCTTCATTAAAACTCCATATAGTCAACATATTTCCATGTGTTTATAAAGTAAAAATTAGATCTTTCCAATAAAAGGTGAAATGGGATGCCAGTCCTAGATGACAAAAGACCAAAGTAACTTTTATACATAGTTGCTTTCTGTTGCTAAGATAGAAATGTTAAATATGTTAGCTTTAATTAACAATGTCTCACTGCATTATTTAAAGCCTACTTTATTTCAGAAGGGTTAACAATATTGGCATTGAGTTAAAATTATAGTAATTAAATCTCAAAAGTTAATTATATACCATTACATCTTTGCTTCAAGTAGAAGTTGTCAAAGGAAAAGGTGATGTCTTTCATAGAACATATGATATTTACATCTTATGTTCAATCCATAAATCTCTATACATTGACATTTTATTAATATTAAAAACCTATTCCTGACATTAGACTAAAGGCTGCATTAACATTATGATTACTACTTTGGAAAATAAAACAATGGAAAACACAAAAATGTCACAAGTGGCACTTGTTCCAATTAGGTAAATATGATCCTCTTCAACTCAAAATTCTCCTGTTAATTACCCTGATGTTCACAACTGTTCTATACAATCTGCAGCCCTTTCTCCATCTTTGAAATGCCTATTTTTCACGTACAAAATTATTTAAGAATCCACTAATAGAATGATCTTAAGGGTCTATATCCTTCCTTCTGAGGAAAAGATAAAAGTCTCATGGATTTTTCAAAAACTAATCATTCCCCACTTTGAAAGAGTATAGGCAAGGAGTGTTAATGAACTGAAAAAAAATTCCTGAAATACCATAAACATTAAGATTATAAACCCTCACCCAATCATCATGCATTTCCTGTTGTTTGAGTTGCCCAAGGTTTCTTAAAGTTCTTAACACTAGTAAAACTGGCAGCAATATGGTAGTTTTAAATACTGTAAAACTGGTATCATTTTCACAGCCCTTAAACAAAAGCTCTAGTTATAAAGAAAGTGAAAAAGAGAGAATGGATCATGAGAACCCAAGGAACCTGAGTTTGGAAAAGGGGGCCTCTAGAAGAAATCAAAGATCAATAGTTCTAGGGACACAACTAAACTAAGCACATGAAATTCCCACACATGAAGAAGCCTGACTAGCTGGTTCTGGCTGACACCAGGCAGGTAGGTGACATGACAGCACAAGCCAGGGCAACCAGCAGGAAGGTGATGAGCGACTTCCAGCTCAGACTCCTGTTGCTTGTATCTGGTGCCACTTTCTTTCTACTGAAAGATAAATCAACATTTTTATTAGATATTTTTCTCAATGTCATAGTGGGAAACAATCAGTTTTTGAAGAATCTGTGAAACTTTTTTCTTCATCTTTCTACCTTTTGCATACTGCTCATCCAAATGTGAACAGAACAGCTGGGCTTGAAATCTCTCCCAGGTACAATGGGAAAAGAAGGTTAGCCATTAATCTCCTTCAAGCTTCCAAGCCTTGAGAGAACACATTAAGACCTGGGACGGTCAGGCTGATTTCTGCTTCTCAAATTTGGCAGAAAGTATCTCCATCTGTTTTTCTTGGGCCTTTGAAAATCACAGTGTCTGACATTTTAAAGCCCTGGTTACCAGAGACAGCACTCCTTCCAGAGGGAAGAACAAACAGAACAACCCCTGGGCACAGCAAGGGGTTTCCTTACAGGGAAAACCTAACTTCCCCCTTAGACAGACATCTAAAGCACAGATCTGTACTGGATGTGGATACAACGGGAGCTGTAAGGGTAAGAAATAAGACTAGAATTCCAAGGAAATATAAATACCTGCAAATTAAATGGACTGTGTTGATGCTCCAGTTGTTCTGTTCACCTCCAGCATTTTTTATGCTGATAACCTCTCTCTCAACTCCATTGTTCATGCTCAGGCTCACATGCTCTCTTAATCTATTAACTATCTGTATTAATTATTCATCAAATACTATATGCTTTTAATTGGAACCCAGCCAAGACTTTTTTTTAAGTTTCATACTTTCACAGGAATGACTTCCAGTGAGCAAATTTCATCATACAGAACACAAAATATACTTCCCAGATAAACATCACCATTAAAACAAAGTCATGCATCCATTTCTTGCAAAGCAAATTATGCCTAATCTGAAATTTTAAACCAAAGTTGTTCAAAAACAACAAAACATTTTATGGATAAAGATGGGCTTTCAAAGTTATTCTTGACAAACTTTTGCTGTGTCTTCTATTAGAAAACAAGAGCCCAGTGCTGAGGTGCCACAAACTAACCTGGGGCTATTTCAAATGGTCCTGCTTTAAAAATTGAGAAATACTACATGTGGAGAATCAAAATGCATTTTCCCATTTTCTTCTCCTCTTACCAAAATCAATCAAATTACAATGACTATCCGGAACAGTATGAGAGAAACCTTATCATTCATAACACATATATACCAAACAGCAAGGAGGCACCCCACACCAGCACTGCATGCAGAGAATCAACAAAAGGAAGGAAAGAATACAAACTGCCTCTTCCAAGAAAGACCAGAGAAAGAGAGCTTAAGGCTAGCAGAGAACTGTGATCTAATGAAATCTGAGGAAGAACAAGATGAATGGGGAAACCAGAAGGAAGGAAACAAGATAGAGAAATAAGGGAACCCTAGATATGCTGGGACACAAAGATCAAAATTGTCTATGGCTATAATGAGGGATTCAAAAAGCAGCAATTCTTCAATTTGCTCTGTAGACAAAAAAACTAGATTCAAACGATTAAAGTGTGCTTCTGAGAGTATTTGACCCCCAAATTCAACCCCCTTCCATGTTTGTTATATATCAGAGCTAGAAAATGAGTCACGATAAGTTAGCTCCTACACTGATTTATTGCTATCCAATTAGGAAGCTCTTGGCTCACTGATCAGAAATGAAGATTAAAGGAAAAAATATACACTATAAAGGCTAAAACTTTGCAATCCTCTCTCACACTCGACTACACACAAAGATATGCAGAAGCTAATTTAGTATGAGCTATAAATCACCTCAAATGCTATAGAAAGAAACACACATATTCACATTTAGACATGTTTCATCTAGACTTTGATGTATTGTTATCTCACTGATAAAAGTATGTTTCAAATGAAGCTAATAGTACCCTTAGTTTGACCTTCTACAATGAATAAATATAGCCAAGGCAAAGCAATGCTTACATGAGTATGGAACACAGTACAGACTGGAGTAAATATTGTTCTTACAATTGTTGTTCAGCCTGCCTTATGCTAATTGCCTAAGTCTTAGTAAAGCCACAAAGATATTGGTCAGCACCAATACATGAATACCTAATACCATGAGGTTAAGGGATGTGACCTGTTCACTAACTGATTACTGTTGTGGTCATTAGAGGATGTTAGTATATCAACATATTAGCTCCAAAACTCTGGTGTTTAAATTTACAGTTCCATCGCTTTAGCTTTAGTGTAACACACAAGGAAAGGATGTGCAGGAAAACAAAGATGTTAAAGTTTGGAGGGTAAAATAGTCCTAACAGTAATTAGGTCAGAAATTGTTACACCAATTTATTGATAGATATTCATATAGATATTTTATAAGTTTCCATCTTTCAGTACTCTGGGTGTAGCAATATCTATAAGCCACAAAAGAAGGACTCAACAATCATAGGAAGGCCAGACATGTAAAGGATGAACTGTAGCTCCTCCACTGAGAAGCTGTATAATATCTGGCACATCACAACCTGCATGAGCCTCAATTTTCCCTTAATATATCAGCTCATCTTAAGTCCCAGGATCACTATGCTAATTCAATTAGATGATGTAGGTAATATTTTATATGATGAATCTCTATATAATATAAATTTATTACTATTACCAATATGTAGCTCAAGAGAGGAAACAACCCCAGAAATTATGAAGAATAAATTTGATTAGGTGTGAGGTTTATTAGATCACAGAATACTATTAAGGTTCATTAACTTAACTTCAAATGTACATTTTTAAACTTTTTTATCCAAAGTGTTGGCTGGCATTTTTATAACTACTCATTAAACAGGAAAACATAGTTTAATCAGACAGTATGTTATTTTCTTTCCTTTAAGCATACATAGTCATTTAGATAAAGCAATAGTCATTTTCCTACGTAAGAGATTTTTTAAATAATAATAATGATAACTTATCAGGCTACAACTTTCAAGAATTATATAGCTTCAAATTTTCTTGAATGACAGAATGTCTAAGTAGAGATTTAAAAGGAGAATGGGAAACTGTTTTCTCAGTTGGAAGGAACCTGCAAAGGGCTTCCCCAGAACCCCCAGATGTATAGGGCATCAAAATACCACAGAAGAAATAAACAAGCACCAAGAAAGCCATCACACAGAATCCTGCATTAAATAAAATATATACGTTGTAAAAAGTGATATCTGAAACTAATTTTTTCAAGTAATTCTTTATCTGGTGATCACCTTGAGAAAATTACAGGTTGCTTATGATTGGAAAAACTATTTCTCAAATGTCTGAATTGAATAGTTTTTGTAAAGCAGATATAAGACCAGAACAATACCCATGGGATGTTGGAAGTTAAATCACTTCCTCCTGATAATATTTCCAAAACTTCTGAGTCTTCTCTTATTGCCAGTTACCCCTTGATTTCCTGCTCACTTTTTGATCAAGTTGCTATTATAGAAAATTCATTGTTGTTTTTGCCCCCATTAGTATCATTTTAGGTAAACTTTAATATGACTAAACAAAATATTGAAATCACCCAAATAATAGAATTAGTCAGGTAGAGAAGAAAATGATGATTATTCATAACCCATAACTGAACATTATCATAATTATTAGCTGGTAAATGGTAGCAGCCACCAACAAGATCTGACAATTTCAGCTGGATATTACATATACAGTAGACATATGCAGGCCAAAGATATCAGAAACAGAGCACATTAAGAGGCAGACTAGCCATGCCAGCTCATGTACTTGGGAAGCCATCAGTAGAAATATAACTAGATGGAGAGCATTATACTTACATGAAGTCCTCCCTAGGAGAAACTATATGAAAGAATACTTTGACAAGTCTCATAATAGAAGGACAATCTCCAGTGTCCAAGCAGCTGTGTTTGGACTTCCATGGAGGAAGGTGTACTCATTGAGCAAACCATACACATTGGCCAACTCCACCTCCCCACTCAATAACATTCCTCCAAATGTTGAATAAAGAGAAATCAGGCATCGGGGTACACGCCAGTAATCCCAGCACTTGAGAGGATGGGTCAGAAGGATTGCAAGTTCGAGGTCATGGAGGCCAGGCCTGTATATACTATATAAGGAACACATTTTCAGGTGAAAAATAGGCAAAGAAGCCACTACCCTAAATTCATAAAGAGGTGAGAGTAGAGTGCTCATCCTTAGCCCATCTTATGAAGACATGCTTTAAGTAATCAATAATCTTAACAGAAAATGAACTTTTATTTTAAAAAGGGGGAGAGGTGGGCTGGAGACATGGCTTAGCAGTTAAGATGTTTGCCTGCAAAGCCACAGGATCCTGGATCGATTCTCCAGGACCCTTGTAAGCCAGGTGCACAAGGGGCACATGCATCTGGAGTTCATTTGCAGTGGCCTGAACCCATTCTCTCTAATATGAATGACATATTAGCAATATAAAAAGCAATAGTAAAGAATAATAACCAAGAAATAGCAGCATGAATACAGGTTTTATACCTAGAACACAGAGGCTGACACCATGCTGCATTGTTACCACTTAACTATAACAGAAAATGGCTTAGGAAAACATCCAAGTGGTCACTTGAATATTCAAAATTAATAATTTAGTTAAGCATGAATTAATCTCAGAAAATCTGTAGATTTCCAACTAGAATACCCCAGTAACCATTAGAAAAATTGCATTGTGCTGACTCTAGGGTGTAAGGGAAATTCCCAATGCTGTCTGTTCCCTGTAATATCAAGACAGGTCACTCTTTCAGAAGGAGAATTTTGAAATGTCTTTACTGTTACCTCAGCTGAAGGGCAAAGTAAATTCCTGAGACCAAGCCCTCTGGCCTTTCAGGGACTCACAGTTTGAAAGTTACAATTGGCTCCCTTGTCAAGATGTCAACAGATAAAAGGAATAAAAACTCAATTATAAACTTTATGCCAATTGCCTGTCCTCCTGAATATGCAAATCAAATGGTCACACATTATTTAACTAGTTACCAACATGAAATACCTCCACAGAGTTCCTACTCACCTGGCAGCCAAGAACTGATGACAGCTATTGCTGGCGCTGACTGGTGCTGGCTGTGGAGAGTGAATTCAGCTCATTCTTTTCCAACTCCGCACAGTGACCACAGGTCAGTCACTTTCACTAGCCATGGTGGGAGTGTTTACATCATAGAAACAAATTCATTCCCCCTGAAGCATGCTGATTGTTAAACCTTTACCAACATACCAGTACTCAAAACATTCTTTTCATAACTGCTGAGACGCCAACCTTGACCCCTTCCCATCTCTCAAGTCTAGAAGAGTTCTCCAGGACTTCTAAGCTGCCAACACTTTCAAATATAAAAGCTCACTGTCCCCAAGGAAACACACCTAACAGCATCCTTACTGTCATTGAATTACACCTGGGGTGAACGCTTTTTGTAAATCATCTACTGGAATGCATTGCCCTAATATTTCAGTTCCATTCTTCCTGACAGATGGGAATCTAATTACCACTCCCCCCTTCATCCACTCAGCGATCTTTGACTATTCCATCTTCAGTTCAGTAAGGCACAGAGATTGGGCCTGACTGCCTCCTCTTTCCTGAGTCAGGAATTCATCTGGATCCAGAAGTTGATGCCTGTTTATGCAGTAAGGAACAATTACCATTACCCATTGCCCCAACTCCTGCTTTGTGAGTATTGACAATAAAAAGATGATCAGCACAGTCCTTCTTCCAAAGGACTGCAAGGTCCAGGTGTGAGAAACAGACATTTAGACAACTGCTTTCCACTGCATTTTAAGTAAGCTTCCAGAAGGAATAGGAACAAGAAGATTTTGAAACTTGAGGAGAAATTATTAAATGTATGATTTCCCATTACATGGATTCTTTATAGATAGATAGATAGACAGATAGATAGATAGATAGATAGAGATAGATAGATAGATAGATAGATAGATAGATAGATAGATATGGGTTTTTTATATTTTTCGGTTTTTCAAAGTAGGGTCTCACTCTAGCCAAGCTGACCTGAAATTCACTATGTAATCTCTCAAGGTGGCCTCGAACTCATGGCGATCCTCCTACCTTTGCCTCCAGAATGCTGGGATTAAAAGCGTGCGCCTGGCTTTTTTTATATATTTTATTTATTTATTTATTTATTTATTTATTTATTTATTTATTTATTTATTTATTTATGAGAGAGAAATAGGCAGAGAAAGAGAGAGAGAATGGACACACCAGGGCCTCCAGCCACTGCAAATGAACTCCAGACACATGCGGCTTCTTGTGCATCTGGCTTACGTGGGTCCTAGAGAGTCATACTGAGATCCTTTGACTTTGCAGGCAAACGCCTTTAACTTCTAAGCCATCTCTCCAGCCCCTACATGGATTCTTTAACTAATTTACTTAGTGCCCATAGGAAGACAGAAACTGTGCAAATTGTCACTGGCCACAGAAGAATAGAAATGTGATGGCAGATGCCACTATGCAATCATGGAAGTTAAGCCATGTGACTAGCAACATATAAAATACTACTCAGCAGTAAGAGACCTTAGCCCTTAAAAATATATATGTGGTTATAATAATATATAGATTAAAAATTGACACATCTATAAACTGTTATTTCAAATTATAATTTCCTAAGTCCCTCTTAAATATGATGCTAATAAAATACATCTCTATCCACTACTATATGTTCCAATGAAAGAAAAACTGTGCTTCCTATGCTCCTGGAGAAGGAAGTCAAAGCAATGATTTTGGTCAGTAGCATCAAGCAGACCAGAAAGCCAAAGAGGAGACGTGTACACAGTAGCTGAATCCATGGGTTCAGCTGTGCATCCACTCTGCCTGTGTATTAACTCACATATAGCTTCATTACTTAAAGGTTGCAGAACTTGCCTTTCTGACCCTTTCACCATTAAAATCTTAGTCTAATATGAAGATGGTTCATTGTACTTACAACAAAGTAACACCCCAAAAATAAAGTTCTAGGACAGTAAAGTATAAGTCTGAGGTCACAAAAGACCTCAGAGTTCTCTTCAGTGTGCTCAGCCTGAAGGAAATGGATACAAGTCTAATACCAGATAAAATCTGTCTTGTTGTTGTTGTTGTTGTTGTTGTTGTTGTTTAAAGAAAGGGGAGGTACATTTTAATGTGAACTGCATTGTAAAGCAAAGGCAATATAATGGTACTTCTGGAATCCCACAAACTTTGAATAAAAATGGAGCTGTTCACACTTAATGCTTTTTTATAAAGCTTTTCTTGATGCTTGAAATATGAAAACTGCTACTCTACATAAAACTATATTCATTCTATAAAGCTGTGTTCTAAATATATAACACTTGGGTACACTTCATGGCATTTTAAAATGCCTTGTTTTCGAGACCTGCATTTATTGGTGATCTCAGGGGTAAAGACTTATAAAACACTGTCACAACTGAAACTGTGATGAAACATAATTTCATCACAGAATCTCATTAAGAGAGTATTTTTATCTTCAAATAAGATTAAACAACAGGAAAAAATATTCTCATACAGCTCTAGATCACTATTTTGTAGACCTATTACTGTAGACTGGATTGTCCCTCTAACGTTCATATGCTAAATATTAATAGACACTGTGATGGTATTAAAAGTTGGGGTCATTGGGGGTAATTAGGCCATGAGAGTAGAGTCCTCATGAATGAGACTGAGGCCCTTATAAGAGGGACCCCAGAGATCTCCGTGTAAGCCATCTATGAGCAAGGAAGCAAGCCTTCACCAGACACGGACTCATCAGGCACCTTGACCTCGGACTTTCCAGCCTTCATAACTGTGAGAAATAAATTCTCTTGTTTATACACCAGTTATTGACATTTTGATATAGCATCCCAAATTTTCTAAGACAGCTATAGCAGTCAATATTTAACCTACATCTTTCAGAATTATTTTTGAATGCCTGAAATAGAAACAGCCTCTTGAGCTACTTCCACATATCATTTAGTTAACTTACTATAAAAGTATGGTTATTTCTACATTCAGTTTCCACTGGTTTTAATTGTGATCATATCATTAGAAGCATCATTAAATTTATCAGAAATGATTGCATCATGCAGGTCCAGTTGCCACCATTATTATTGTTGCCAGTATGCCACCATTTCAATGACAAACTAGAAAGACTGAAAAAATAAATGATTTCAAGTGATTGTGTTTAATAATGGAGATCAACCAATATCTAAAGGGATACTACCAATCTAATTACATTTTAGTACTATGTTTTCAAAACATATTAATGAGTCCCAAAATCAATTAAATAGTTCATAGCCTACATTTTTAAATAAAATGATAGGCTAGAATGAAATAGGGATGTTAGAATGCATCACATCTATAATCAAAGTATCTTTTCATGAGCATGTTTTCAATTTAGCTCAAGTATGTGTGAATATATTTGATGGCAATCAAAATGTATTTATTATTATAGGTTACCACCAAAACCTTTGAAAGTCATGGAGCTATTATGCATAACTACAAATAAAGATATAAGATGCAAACTCTTGCTCTTTGCTTCTACATCATTACTTCCTACTTAAACCTAATAACTTAATAATTCTCACAATATCGAAAGTTCTAATAAGTAGAGACAGAGCATTCTCTGCATTTGAGTCCAAATCCATTACTGATGTTATTGCTAAGAATAATGTTTCTCTCCTCAGACTCTTTTCAGAATGTGTAGACATAACTTAGAAAAGTTAAACCAATGCATACAATCATCAGGGTGGGATGTAATTAAATTTAAATTACCATTATTTGCACATAATTGTTGCAACACTTTTCTTGGGGAGGGTCTACTTCTATCCCCCCACCCAGTGTAATGACAGAACAAAGAAACAATTCTGTCAAAGTCCAATTTGGTTAACCAATAAGGTCACTGGAGTATGAGTGAGGGGTTACCTATAGGAACATGGGTGACTCAGGCAGCTGATCACTGAAAGGCCCAATGGCTGAAGAGATGAGCAATGCTAGAGGGCCATGCACAAAATATCAGAGCTACACAACTGAAGACTTTCCTCCTTCTCACCAATGCACATCACCTCCGACACACTGAGCAATGACAAGGTTCCCTAGCAGGTTGAAGAAGTGCTGCAACATTCCCCAAGATTGCCAGAAGATTAGCTATACTTTGTTTAGGGTTTATCCACCCATGTCTATAGTTTTCTCCTCTCACACTGTCCTTTCCTGGACTCAGTGAAAAGAGTGCACTTTCCCTCTCATCATTGCTCTCTGGAAAGACTGGGGAAAAATGTTGGAAGAGTTTTTTCTTTGAGTGTTGAGATAACTTGTACTGCCTTGAATTAATTCTTATAAAAATTTTCAAATTTTTTATTTCATCTTGAATTTTAGTAGGATGTTATTTTCTAACTTTTTACACTTTGTGTTAAGTTTTCAACTTTATAATCATTAAATTTTCCAGTGTTTCTTAATTCGTTTCATTCTCAATTGTGTGCCCTTTTCAAATTCCCCCAAATTTTTATTTTTTAATTTTTCTTTTCTCTTGATCCATCATGTTAGATGCTTGCTATTTATATTTGTCTTTTCAAAGAACCAAATTGTTACTTCATTGTTTCTATCTCTGAAAGTGATTGCTTCCTAAATTACTATTATTTGGGTTTACCTTTACTACATTTTGTTTTTTTTTTTTGTTTTGTTTTTTTTTTTAAAGAGAGACACAGAGAGAGACAGACAGAAAGAGAGGGAGAAGGAGACAGATAGAGAATGGGCGCATCAGCAGTCTCTCAGCTGCTGTGAATGAAATCCAGATGTGTGCGCCCCCTTGTGGGCAAGTGAGGCACTGCACCCTTGTGTCACTTTGCATCTGGCTAAACGTGGGACCTGGAGATTGGAACAGGGTTCTTAGGCTTAGGAGGCAGGCGCCTTAACCACTAAGCCATCTCTCCAGCCCTTTTTTTTTTTTTTTTTTTTTTTTTTTTTTTTTTTTTTTTGAGGCAGGGTCTCACCCTAGCCCAGGCTGACCTGGAATTCACTATGCAGTCTCAGGATGGCCTTGAACTCTTACCTCTGCCTCCCGGATGCTGGGATTAGAGGCATGAGCCAGCACATCCTACTTTCTTCCTTTATTTTAAATTAATAAGGTTCTTTCTCATTCAATTTTATACTTCAGTTAATTTAGAAATTATGAGATATGTTCCTTTTCTTTCATAATCCTTAAGCTTTTGCTATTTATTCTTAGAAAGGTAAAACCAAAAAAATACTCAGAATTATTACTCTCCTTTCAAGGAAAGTAAATGTGTGGCTGGAGAAATGGTTCAGTGGTTAAAGGTACATGCTTGAAAACTAGCCAAGCCAAGTTTGATCCTCCCCAGAACCCACACAAAGCCAGACACAAAGTGGTACATGTATCAGTAATCCCAAGTTGCCTAGAATAATGGGATGCATAGCCAGGAGAATGAATTTTCAGTGGTTAGAAATCCTGTTTATAAGAAGGTAAAGGAACAGACACCTTGAAGCTGTCCTCTGACTTCTACAGGCACACCATGGCACGTGAGCAAGCACACACATGCGCACACACACACACACACACACACACACACAGAGACAAACATTAATTAATACCATTTACTATATGCTATTGCCAAATATGTAAGTTCCATCATTTTTATGTTATTAATGAGACCTTGTTATTAATGATGCATGTGGAGGGTGTCAGTCTGCTTTGAACACAAAGGTCTGGCTGGCTTGTCTTCATTTCCTCTTGCATTCAGAATTCCCTTACAGGTATTTAAGTCATCATTTAGAAGTCACTTTAGTTAAGGATTGGTTGATGGAATGTTCTAATTGTCTTTAAAACTCTGTGTTTTCTGGCTGGAAAGATTGCTTAGTGGTTAGAGCACTTGCCTGTGAAGCCCAAGAACCCACGTTCAACTCTCCAGATTCTGCAAAAACCAGACCGCATAGGTGAGGCAAGAGCAAGGTTGCACATGCCCACTAGAGGGCACAAGTGTCTGGAGTTCTATTGCAGTAGCTGAGGCCCTGGCACACAAATGTTCTCCCTCTCTCTAAACTGTGTGTGTGTGTGTGTGTGTGTGTGTGTGTGTGTGTGTGTGTGTTCAAAAAGTTTTGAAAGAATTCTTTTCTAACTATAAAATTGTTTTCTTTGACTCATTTTTAGATATTATTCCACTGTCTTCTGGATTCCATTTTTGCGATTGAAAAGCAAACTATTCCCTTGTAGGGAATCTGCCTTTATTCTCTAGCTGATGTTAAGATCTTTATATTAATATAATGATGGGCCTCAAATGTAGATTTCATTATTTTTATTTAGAATTCCCAGGGTTTTCCTTAACCTAAGAATTAGTATTTTACATCAATTTTTAAGAGACAATCTTTGTTATGCCATCATGAAAATGTGGTTGACAGTCATTATCTTTGTACTTATTAAATTCATCAAAAGCTGTAAAAAAAAAAAACTCTAGCCATGAGTTCTTCAAAACTTGCTTCTGTCTCATTCTTTCCATTCTCCTCCTAAACTTTTGGTTAGATAGATATCAGGCCTTTTGTTCATAATCTTCTTTGCCAATATCAACAGTGTACACTATGTGCCAGACTTTGACCTAGACACTGGAATACAGCCCTGCAAGTCCTACCTACATTCTGCCAAGGCTGGGGGACTAGATGGTGCATTTCCCAGACTCTTCAGGTGTTGATGGGCCCATCAACATTCCATCATGGATGGTGCGGGAAGGCTAAAAAGAGGGGGAAAGAGCATCAAAGTAGAACAGGGATTAGTTGGAAAGAAGGGATTCAGTGGATGGGAGGTGGAGAAGGGGGACAAAAGAAGGTAACAGGAGAGGATTATGAAAATTTATTTTTAAAAAGAAGATAAAGAAAATAAATACTACAAAGAAAAATCAAGCTCAGGAGTGGTAGTTGCTATTCTAGAGTGGAAGGTCAGGGAAGACCACCAGGATAAGGAATTACTTGAACAGAAACCTGAACAAAAAGAAAAAAGGTGAGAGTAATCCATGTGAAGAAAATGTCCCAAGCAGAGTCAATAGTATGAGCTAAGGTAAATTCACCCTGAATAAGTTCTTTAGGGGAGTTTATGGGAGGGTATACAGCTACACATGCACAGATGTGTATGTGTGGGTAGTGGCCTAAAGTCAACGACATATGTCTGCCTCAGTCACTTTCCACATAATTCTTTGAGACAGGATCTCTCACTAAAGTCAGAACTCATCTATTTGGGTACACTAGCTAGCCAGTAAGCCCCAGGGTTTTCCTGTCTCCACCTTTCCAGCACTGGCATTACAAGTGTATGCCATCACACCTGGCATTTGATATGGGTGTTAAAGATCCAAACTCAGGCCCTCATGCTTGTCATCGTCCCAGCCTCCTTCGTCAGTCTTCTTCATAGGCCACAAGTTCCATAGCTAAATCTCATGCTGGGGCTATCCACTATTTTTAATATCAGCATTTATATTTAGATTTGTGGGTTCATGACCTATTGGTCCTTGACCATCTCTTAATCCCTTCCTTTATTTCCTCCAACTATATTAAAAACATTTATATGCTTGTAGGAAATTATTTTAATATCTAAAGGTGCTAAGAATCTATCAGTTACTTGTTTCAAAACAGTATTGCAGCTGGGCGTGGTGGCGCACGCCTTTTATCCCAGCACTCGGGAGGCAGAGGTAGGAGGATTGCCATGAGTTTAAGGCCACCCTGAGACTACATAGTGAATTCCAGGTCAGCCTGAGCTAGAATGAGACCCTACCTTGAAAAGCCAAAAAAAAAAAAAAAAAAAGTATTTCCATAAACATAGGGTTTTTAAACAATTCATTTATTGTATCACAGTTACTTGGGTACAGGAGATGGGTCTTGACTCTCATAAAGCTGCAGTGACCATGGTGCCCTACAGAGCTGTAGTTTCATTTGAGACCGGACATAGAGAAGAATCTGCATGCTTCACATGGTCATTGGCAACATTCAGTTTTCTGCAGCCTTCCAGTCTTAGATCTTAAGTCCTTGATTTCTGTTGGCTGGGGGGGGGCTGCCCTGAGATCCTTGCCATGAAGCCTTCTCTATAGTGTATCTCCTGATATGAGACCTTCTTTCTTCAAGGCCACTGGAACAGACTCCTTAGACAATGTCAACACAGCATCAGATATCATAACCACCAGAAGTAACATTCGACCATCTGAGCCATATTATGCTAGTTAAGAGCAACACTGAAGAGAAGGAGTATGTGCAACTGGGAACCACGGGTCATGGGGCCACTTCATAATTCTACTACAGAACCTAATTCTACTCCCTAATGTTTCTGATTTCCTCGAATGGGGCCTTGTTTCAATGTTGAAGTCATTTCCTTTGTTACCTTATTTAAGAACATACTTAAAGTCCTACGTAGAATAAATCTTTAATTTTTCAAGAAAAATGAAATCTAGAACATATTGAAACCAGCTTTTGAGCTTAAGTTTTTTTTTTTTTTTTTTGGAGAAAGACAGACAGAGAGGAAGAGGGATACAGAGAATGGGTGCACCAGCAGCCTCTCAGCTGCTGTGAACAAACTCCAGATGCATTCGCCCCTTTGTGGGCAAGTGCAGCATTGTGCCCTTGCATCACTGCATCTGGCTAAATGTGGGACCTGGAGATTGGAAAGGGGTTCTTAGTCTTAGCAGGCAGGTGCCTTAACCTCTAAGCCATCTCTCCAGCCGATTGAGCTTAAGATTTTTTAATGGGCCACACAAATGGCAAGAATTCAAATCTTAAACTTCTGAGAGGGCCATATTGCTTTTATAAATTCTCAAGGAAATTTTTCTTCAACCCTCAAACCAATGTCAAGGTAGCCATATTTTTCTACCTGGCCTTTGTGCACATTGACTTCTTGCTGGTTTACTTTTTACTGCGGGTTTGGCCCTGTGTCTCTGAAGCTGCCCCTTCTGGGTAGGGCATGGGCTTTGTGTCCTGTCCTCTGTTCTGAGCAGCAACAAATAGAAACCCCTTTAGGCAGGTGCCTCAAGTGATATTTTAAGTATTAAATATATCCTTCATGGAGTGGTAAACGATTGAGTCACCATTGTAAGAGAGAAACATACATAGTTACTGGAGTCTCCAATTTAATCAAACTGTCACTAAGAAGCCACTCGTGAGAAGGCATAGGAACAATTCTAGGAAGTGGATAGACAGCAGAAAGAGGGAAAGCTATAAGGTGGCAGTGAAAAGTAAGAAGGCATCAGTCATTCATTTGTTCAGCATGTGTCAAATATAGCATAAAATGTTTGCTAAATTACCAATGATGTAGTCTGTCCTCTAGCTAGAGAACTCAAGCAACCTGCATCTGGATGGGAAAAAAGGAATGCAATTAAGAATATTGGACTGGGATATGGGCTTTCAGTGTGACCAGTCAGTATATGGAATAAGTTTTTTTGTTTGTTTGTTTGTTTGTTTGTTTGTTTGTTTGTTTTTGAGGTAGAGTCTCATTCTGGCCCAGGCTGACCTGGAATTAACTATGTAGTCTCAGTGTGGCCTCGAACTCATGGTGATCCTCCTACCTCTGCCTCCCAAATGCTGGAATTAAAAGTGTGCACCGCCATGCCTGGATTTGTTGTTGTTGTTGTTGTTGTTGTTGTTGTTGTTGTTGTTTGAGATAGGGTTTCTCTCTAGCCCAGGCTGACCTGCAATTCACTATGTAGTCTCAGGGTGGCCTTTAACTCACTGTGATCCTCCTACCTCTGCCTCCCCAGTGCTGGGATTAAAGGCATGCATCACTATGCCTGGCTTTTTAAGACTGACTTTTTAAGAATATTTTTCTTGATTTTTCAGACTTATATTGAAGTATTTGGTGTTTTGAGGTACTTTGCCTACTTAGTTTTGATATTTTAGGAATAAAATTCCTAAAGAAAAAAAAACTGCACAGAAGGTTTGCTGGGACTGTTTACAGTCTTAAGTCTTAGACAGGAAAGATGAGGGACACTCAAAATTCAAGTATCTCCCAATCTAGTTTGTGAAGACCGGAGGTTTGAAGCCAAAAATTTATAATGACAGATGGAGTTCATATCAAAGTGTTTGACCTGAAAGCTTGCCTCATGATTCTGAAGTCATGGAGGGCTAGTCAGTGATTCAGCACTGTAGGTTCCAAGCCAACCTGGCCTCTCTCAAACCTGAAATTACTTGTGAGATCCAGTCTCACTATCCTTTGGTCCTAGTTTACTTGGCATGGAATGGAGAGGTGACTCCACCTGGATTATTTTTTTGTTATTATATAGCAAACTGTATAACTTAAAGCAACTCCAATTTATTATCCCACATTTCTCTAGGAAAAAAAAAAAAAAAAAACACTAAGTCCCAGCAAACAGAAGGCAACATGTTTTGCCATGCTGCTCCTTTCTGAAGCCTCTAGGAAGAAGCCAGCCTCAGCTCATTTGTGTTGTTGACAAAGCTAAATGCCCTGCAAGTGAGCTACAAAGGTCTTCATCATCCTGATGGCTATAAGCCAAAGTCCTATCTAAGCTTTTAAAAGTCATATATTCCTCTACTCATGGCCATTCCTTCTGTCTTTCAAAGCCAACAAGAGAAGCTGGAATCTCACACTTCACACTTTATATCTTTCTTCAGTCTCATCTCTCTGACCCAGCAAGAAATGGTGTTTTATCTTTAAAAGACTCATATGATTAGAGGACCCACTTGGCTAATCTGAGAAAATTTCCCATCTCAATCCTCTTTTCTTTAATCATATCCTTTGTAGGGTAAGGTGATATATCCACAGCTCTGAAGACTGGGGCACAGTCATTTTTCTGTCTATCACACAGCCCAGTGGTTTACACCACACCATGCTTCTGGTTGAGGATCAAAACTGCCCTGACTAAAACCAGAGGATGGCTTAGAGGTGAAGAAAACTGGTCTCTGGTCATACATAGTACAAAATGCAAGACTTAAAGTGATCACTAGAGTTAAGCCAGTGCTACTTGAGTGATTTTAGAGAGTTTCAATGCAAGAAATAAACTTCCTAAATATAGTCATTAGAACAGAACTTTGCATTGGAGTGCACACATTTTGTGATATAGAACTAAGAATAACTTAGCCAACCACATAATATTAAGTTCCAAGTGCACAACAGAAATGTGTTGTTTCCATAACAACTTTAGTAATGACAAATTAAATTTTACATTACAATGCATTAACAATGCATTAATTTCTTTCCATAAGTTTATACTTATGATACTCTTTCCCTTCAGGATGATAGCCTTTTTGTGATGCAAGTCTTTTCCATTAATTCAATCTGAAATGGCAATTGGAAAGCTCCTCTTTGTGATTTCTGAATACATTTACTTTTCTCTTTAAGAGATTAGTTTCTTTCACAGTATTATGCAGCCATTTTAGTGTTCTTATACACGATAGCTGCTTTGTAGAGGGTAAGACCAGTTATAATCTCTTACTGTTAAAATTTACCCTTAATCTTAACACAAAAAATCTTACAACTCCTGGTGCTAATCTAAACCAATAATTATAGTAATTGAACATTTATGTATCGACTTTGTGCTATGAATAAATCCAGAAGTCATACTCACTTATCTGCTAAAGTTTTTCCAAGTCCACAGAAGTCTGTATTGCATTTAGTTTGAGTTAATCTTTAGTGAACAACCCAGAAACATTACATAGCAATAGCACCCACTCAGTATGCCACCCCAAAAGGCACCTTTGACAAATAGGCAGATACAGGGACACTGAATTCTTCATAGTCAACCCAATCATATTTTAATACTTATTATTCAAAGCTACTCACATGGTAAATTCTTTGTTAGGAAACAAACGTCAGTTGTTTGGATAGTTTTCATGTGGTAATTAATAAAATTATGAAACATATAGATTTCCTGCAATTATAAGAACAAAATGTGATCATTGTTCATGATATTGCTATTTGGAGAAATTAACCCAAACACAAAGAAGGCCAGTTGTTTTGTAGAAAAATGTCTTGACATACACAAAACAGGTTGAGTGATCCTAATGTCTATGGGCAAGACAAGAGAAGTAACAGTAAAAACAAGTGAGAACTGTTTGTTGTTACTCTGTTCCCAAGACAGGGCTAGATCATTAATATTCAGTAACATAGTCCTTACAACAGCCACTAGTTTATGTGGCATAACCATTTCAGAAATTGGAAAACTGAGGCTCAGAGGAAATTTTAAAAATGTATTCAAGGTCCAACAGCTAAAAAATGAATAACAGAATGCTTTAATCTGAGTGTGAATTCTACAGTCATGTTCCTTGTAAACTTCACTAAACACTTTAATAAACAGTTTTTTATTCCGGGGGAGAAAGATGATTGTTTATTTTCACATATTATATAAATGTACATGGAGGTCAGAATATGTTCGCCCCAACTTAAGTGACAGTTGTCAATGATGAGCAGTTTACCTGTGCTTGATTATTGGCATGTTGTCAGTGCATCACTAAGAGAACTCTTAGAGCTAACCTGAGCCAAAAAGAGTAAAGGAGCTCAGAGTACATATATATCACACTGATCTGCCAGATTTTGGTTTTCAAATATGGCATTAGTGGATTTAACAGTGACTATGCAAAGTCTTAACATCATTACCCAAATAGAAGTATAGTTCTATTCGATCACATTTAAACAACCCATTTCTGTCACATACATTATAATTGTAGAATGACAGCAACATGGCTGTAATAGTATGCCCAATAAATAGTAAAGTTCACTATATATTAACCTATCTGTAACAAAATAGTGGCCAATTTTAGCTTTTAAGCGATGTGATCTCCATATAATGTACAATACTTCCAATAACCATCATTGTAATTGAAATACCACTGGGACTCCTCATTCACACTGAGCATTCCAGTGTGATTGCACCATTTTATGAACGAGAGATACAGCTTCTGTTGTCTGTATTTTACCATCATTAATATTAATTTGGCTATTTTGAATAACAATATAAAGTTTGGGACATGCATAAGTCAATGCTATGTCTAATATTACTTTAGGTAGCTTTTTTTACTATATTTTAATATTATGCTCCCTCAAGATAGAAATCATGCAGCCTTGTTTTTCCTCCAAGGAGCTTAGTTCCAGACCTAGTCATAGCAAAAAGTATTTTCTGCAAGCTATTTTCATAATGAGTACAAGCTTTGCATGAAATCAGACTATAATGTATAACTTATGTATTTGATTTAATAGGAGCTCATGAAGATGATAAACATGGTTTCCAGGAAGAACCTAAGCATCCAACAACAATATCAATGATATTTTTATGAGGAGTAAATGGGAATAGGAATATCCAAATTACAAAAGTTAAATATTCAGCAAACCTGGTGCAAGCAAAAATTCCATGAATAATCACCGGCCATAGTGGAAAGACTCTGGGCTCTCATTTTCCTGCCTACTCGTACCAATGAAAATGTCATAATGATGTTGGAAACTGCACATTGAAAACTCCAAGTCATCTCCAGTCTTACAAAATCAGCACTGACTGATGTGTGTGATAGACACTCTCCTATGATAGGCCCAAAATCCAACACAGTATAAACATTTTTGTAGCCATCCTTAGTGTGTCTCTGTAGCACTCAAAAGATGGATGATTAGGCTGGAGAGATGGCTTAGCATTTAAGGTGCCTGCCTGGGAAGCCTGAGAATACCAGTTTGATTCTCCAGGTCCCATGTTTAGCCAGATGCAGGGCAAAAAGCCACACTTACTCACAAGGGGGAGCATGCATCTGGAGTTCTTTCACAGGGACTGAGAGGCCACTGGCATGCCCATTCTCTATCTCCTTCTGTCTCTCTTGCCCAAAAAAATAAAAAGATGGATGATTAAAAGATGGATGAAATTTTTTAATCATGCACTTTGATTAGACAAGAAGCATCATGTGCTAATAAAAACTCTGATCGTGTCATGGCTGGAAAGATTGATTAATGGTTAAGGCACTTGCCAGCAAAGCCTAAGGTCCTGTGTTCAACTGCTCAGATCCCACTTAAAGCAGATGCTCAAGGTGATGCATGCGCAAGATCACACATGCATAGAAGGTGGCACACATGTCTGGAGTTCAATTACAGTGGCCGGATGCCTTGTTGCACCAATTCTCTCTTTCTCTGACTCTACCTTTTGCTCTCTCTCATTTAGAAGAAAGGCCAGAATGTTGGGCTTGCCTCAAAATATTCTGATAGTGGTGGGCATGGTAGCACAAGCCTTTAATCCCAGAACTCCAGAGGTACAGGTAAGAGGATTGCTGCGGCCAACCAAAGACTACAGAGTGAATTCCAGGTCAGCCTGGACTAGAGTGAGACCCTATCTTAGAAAAAAAAAAAAAAAAACCCAACAGTGTACACATGTGTTTTAGTTATCACTGGGGGGTAGAAGCATAACTCTGAATTCTGCACATAGGATTTTTCACTTCAAAAATAGCATGTAGAGCTGTTTCCAGCTTGATTACCATCCATAGTGATAAATGAAAAATCAAGAACTTTTCTTGGTCGGTTACAGAAGACACCAACCACCTCCAGAACCACAGTGCTTTAGAACAAAGCTTGATACAATTAGAATTATCAGTCCCATATGTAAAGAACCAGGGCATGATGAAACTCTCAAGATAAACCCTGTCATTTCTGTGTCACTATGGGCAGTACTTTTTTCAGAACTGCTGAGAGTAAATGCAAAGCAAAAATGGAATTCCTCTTTCAACTGAAAGGCCAAATACCCCATTTTTATCCCTGGAATAGCTTTATTTCTTTTAATAGTAAAGAATCAGACAAAGCTTTACTATCATTGCAACATTAAAAGGAACTTTCAAGAAACATTCAGATGTCTTTTAAGTAGTCAGGTATCAAAGGAAAACCTAATAAAACATCAGCTTTTCGCAATTAGATTTGCATGTCTTTGTTACTGAAATGACTTACTTCAACTTGACTATGTATCTCATTATTTCCCTTCCCTTTTTAATAACTTCTGGGTTTACATTTTGCTTCCTTCAAGTCTTTCTGAACAGGAAGATTATTAGTCTCAGATCTTCAATTCAACAAACTGCATTCCACAATTCCACAACTATTCAATTCCATTACCACTGGCCCATAATTACTTTTATAGAAGTCTTATTTATCTCTCTCACTTTGAAAATATAAACTCCAGTACACCTTGGGGCTGATTTCTATATTTTTTTTAACTATAACAAACCTTGTACTGTGTGTTCTCCCAGATACAAAGGCAGCAACTAAGTCTACAATGAGAACCTTCAAGAAGTTTTAAGACACTGATACTCCACGTGAGCTGCCCTTTGCTCTTATGGCCCCTCTTCAGCTACAATGGTGCATCTTCATCAAAACAGGCAAGTCAGTCACATTGGCACCAAGGCACTAACAGAGCTGTAGGCTGGATTACTGAAAGAAAAAGATAACACAGGATTGTCTTTTTATAACCTCACCTCTGCTCTCTTTTGAAAAGCTGAAAAATATCAAAGCTAAGCTATTTTCCCTGCTGATGCCCACAGAGCAATTATCTCATCTTCCACCTGCCTCCTTGGAATAGGTCTTACAGTAGTTAAGCAAGGGGTTCATATATTGTGCCAATCAAACCATCAAATGGTTTCTGTTAGCATGTATAAGTAGAAAATTGATAAGACTCCAAATATTATTCAAGAAATCAGTTCAGAGGATTTCTCCTTCACAAATCCAAATACTATCTTTGAGTTCATAGAAAGTATTACAGATGTTTTGTGGTTCTCAGCTGTAGCAGACAGCTTCAGGTTCGCTGAGATGAACTTCCAGACCAGGCACAGTGATGGAGGAAGGGATATTATTTATTGAAGCTTACAGATCCAGGGGAAGTTCCATAATGGCAGGAGAAGCGGCCTGCTCTCACAGGACCAGGCAAGAGAGAGAAAAGCCAACCAGGCACACAGCACACAGAGCAAAGCTACAGCCAAAAGTCACAGCACACTTCAGGAACTCCTATTAGGCACACTTTACCTATCTTTACAATGGAATCTCAAACCATCACCACACCTTAAGATCCACCCCCAGTGACATTGCCTCTATCAAGGTGATTGCAGATGCAAACTATAAACTAATAAAACATTGAATATATTGGGGGCTATATATTCAAACTACCACATCAGCCATCACTGGGAAGTACGAACCAGCAGTCTACATGGCTAAAATATCTTGCACTTATTTTCTCCCTTCTGGTACAAAACACCCAAGCAAGAAGAGGGAACAAGATTTTTTAATAAGACATAGGCCCCAGAGTCATTATCAATGTAGGATGTCCTGTTAATATTTTACGTCATTCTAGTAATTCACAATTTCATCTGTGTATGGCTTTTATTTTTAATAGATTCATGATTTTGTGTCTTGTGGCTTTACAATTTTTTTTCCAAGACAAACAAAAAAAAAGCAGCTGATGGGAAGAGAGGGTTTATTTTGGCTTACAGCCTCAAGGGAAAGCTCCATGATGGCAGGAGAAACTGTAGCATGAAGAGAGGCTGGATATCACCTCCCAGCCAACATCAGGTGGACAACATCAGCAGGAGAGGGTGCCAAACTAATACAGGCAAGCTAGGGCTAATAAGCCATCAATGTCCACCCCAGCAACACACTACCTCCAGCAAAGCTCCACCTCCCAAATTACCATCAGCTGAAGATCAAGCATTCAGAACACATGAGTTTATGAGGGACATCAAATTCAAACCACCACATTCTGCCCCGACCCTCATAAAATCACAACCATCCATGATACAAAATGCAATGCATTCAGTCCAACTTTTAAATGTCCTCAAGTTTTTATCAATTCCTATAGTCTTCAAATACCCCCATAGTCCAAGGTCTCTTAACTGTAAGCCTGTAAAACCAATAATAATGATAGTAATGATAATAATAATGGCACAGAATAAACATTCACACTGCAAAAGATAACATACCAAAGAAATACTGAAACAATACAAGACTTAAAACAACAGGCAAACATCAAGTTCCAAAGGTCCAAGTCTAACATCTCTAACCAATCTCTAGAGTTCCAATTCCAATCCACCAGCTGGGCTTCTAGTCTCAAATTTCCATCAGCTGGAGACCTAGTATTCAGAACACGTGAGTTTATGGGGGGTGGGCACCTCATTCAAGCCACCACACAGTCCATTGGAAATATTTATGATCAGGGGGCTGGAGAGATAGTTCAGCAGTTAAGGGGGCTACTTGCAAAACCTAACAACCTGAGTTTGATTCCCCAATACCCATGCAAAGCCAGATGCACAAAATAGTGCATGCACCTGGAGTTTGTCTGCGGATGCTAGAGGCCCTGGCACACCCATTCTTTCTTTCTCTGTGTCTATCTGCTTGCAAATAAATAAATAAAAATATTTTTTTAAAAAATAAATATTTACAATCATAGGTAATCATATAAAAGTAGAAACAATGAAGTCTTACACTGATTGCATTCATCAGTACTGTCATCATGAATACACACACAAACAAGTGATACTATCTATAGTAGTCACAATTTTCATCACATTTTATCAGTTTCTTAGGTCAAGATATGGACTCTGTAGAAATAAATAACATCAGCTTGACAATCTCAATCACAAAAGATGATTCGTACCAAGATTTCCACTGAGAGGATTAGCTTAGAACTGAGTAACCAATGAACAGCTTCTAGGCTCCATAGTGGTCTCTTGTTCTCCTAGCTCACACCTTTCTTGTAGCTCCACAACACCTTTCCTTCTTGTCTGTGACCATAGCAGCAAATCCAGAGATGGAAAAAGGGTAGCAAAGAATCAAAGCCGAGATTTCTTTAAGATTTGTTCTCCTTATTTTCTAGAAATGACTAAGTTAGTGCTAATATTGCGTTTTAAGGACAGGGACAGCACTTGTTCTTTACCCAAATAAGTTTCCAAATTTAAGGGAATGCTGAACTAAGGCCTTGCAGGGCTAAAGTTACATTGTGTGTAGAGAGTCATCTTCAGACATTACCACCCTAAGAGGACACACAAATTGTGTCTTCATTCCATGAGCTTCTATCTAGGTGTAAACAAAGAATAGACAAGAAATGTCTTGCAATCCCCTTCCCTAATCTCCCCTCACTCCTCTCTTTTCCAAGCCTCATTCTAATTCCTAAATAGACCAGTACTACTGATGCTTATGACAATTTATAAACAAATCTAATTATTCCAAGTTGGGATCCACATATAAGAGAAAATCTTCTGTATGGAGATGGCAGTAGACACTGGGGAAACTCATCAAAGCAGAAAATAAGAGGCAGTTGAGACCTCAACAGTAAAGGAGACTTCTGAGGCTTAGAGAACAATGCAGAAGAGGGAGCAGAAAGAATCTAAGAGTCGTGGGGTAGGAAATCATCCCATGAGGCACTGTCCTCCAGTCAGGAACTGACTGGTGCATTCATGACACCACAATGCCCTCACTGAGGAGGGTCTGTAGTGGACCAGGGGCCCGGGAGAGGGGACAAAAGAGGATAACCTGATGGGAATAGGACCACTTTACAGTATGTTCATATACTGAAGTTTTTGTTTGTTTGTTTGTTTTTGGGTTTTTTGTTTTTTTTTTTTTGTTTTTTTTTTTTTTTTTTTTTTTTTTTTTTTTTTTGGTTTTTCAAGGTAGGGTCTCACTCTGGCCCAGGCTGACCTGGAATTAACTATGCAATCTCAGGGTCCTACTTCTGCCTCCCAAGTGCTGGAATTAAAGGCTTTGTGCCACCATGCCTGGCTTCATATACTCAAGTTTTTAATAAAAGTAATTTCAAAAGTCTTAAACCCCATAATGACACTAGCTAACTAACACATGATGAGCAGTTCCTATGTGTCAGGTAATATGCACATGACTCCTGGTGCATACATATTGAACCAAAGCTCTTGCCTTTTTATAGAAGAGAAGAAAACAATATATTTCTAATTAAGACTCAGTTTCTCCATTTGGTTGTTTTAATTTTAGTTCTTCCACATAACAACAGTGGCCAATAAAACTGTCTCAATTTCAATGCACTTGTCCACTGCAGACAGCATCAACACATGTTTAAATAATAACACCCTTATTTTCAGTAAATATAATGTTCATATGCCATGCATATATATATTGGTTATTTTTCTAATATTCTTAATGTTGAAATATAACTTTACTTCACAAATTCATTTATACACTTGCCTGGCAGTCATGGGAGTAATACTAATTTATCCATCTTTCTTTCTGTCATGAGCTGAGAGAAACTCTCTATAAGAAACTAGAGAAAATTCCTAAAATGTAGAGGTCAGTTTCCTTTTTAAAATACTCATTGCTTATGCTACTTTATTTTTAGAACATAATCAAGAAATTTGAGAGGAAAATGTCGATTAAGTATTATAATAATAGCCATGGACAACAGAGATTTCTTAATCTCTTACTAACACTGAAATAGCTGACAGCTGTTTTTAGGCAAACCTCAAACAATACAATGTTTTCCATATAAACAAGTGTGGGGGGGTGGACAGAGAGACAAGAGAGACAGGGACAGAGAGAGAAAGACTAAAAAACTCAACAACTATGTGCTAAAAAAGAACAAAGCTATAAATTATCCAATGAATTAAGTTAATCTGATTTTAAAAAATCAGAAATTACTCATTAGTCAAAAGACAGCATCCATTAAAAACTGATTAATTTGGGGCTGGAGAGATGGCTTAGCAGTTAAGGCATTGGCATGCAAAGCCAAAGAATTCCAGTTCTACTCTCCAGGACCCACGTAAGCCAGATGCACAAGGAGGCACATGCATCTGGAGTTCATTTGTAGTGGCTAGAGGCCCTGGTGTTCCCATTTTCTCTCTCTCTCTCTCTCTCTCTCTCTTTCTTTCCCCCTCTCTCTCTTTCTCTTTCTCTCTCTCTCTCTCTCTCTCTTTCTTTCCCCCTCTCTATCTTTCTCTTTCTCTCTCTCTCTCCCTCTTTCTCTCTCTCAAATAAATAAATAAAATATATTTAAATATACATATTTTTAAAAACTGATTAATTTGAACTCTGAATACTTCCACTGAAAGTTAAATTGCCATTTTATTTTATAGCATGAGCTGCCAGTACACACTGTAAAATCATTTATTTTCATGTTTCAGAAGGCAGCATATATACTCATTTAGCTTTTGGTCATAAAACATAAATTTTTCAGCCACAAAAGAATCATCAAATCTGAACACATAATGTAAATTGACACAACTAATGCCCTCTCATAATTAACATGACAGTAAGTCTTGTTTCATATGTAAACTACAAAGAGAATTATTCCAATACAAGGTTCTTCAAAAGGCTTCAACTGCAAAAATAAACACCAATTTAAAAAACATCCAATCCTATTGTCTCTTCTGTGTTTTGATTGGAGACAGATCATTCTCAGCGAACTCGCCCAATCACAGAAAGATAATCATCACATGGTCTCACTCATCTGTGTCTCCAAACTGAATCTGCCCGAGATGCTGACATACCTAATAAGCATCTTGAGGACCAGACAATGGGGGGGGGGTGGAACAGAAGGGGTGGATAAGGGGGTGGGTCACAAAACAGGACCCAAATGGAAATGGTACCATAAAATCCTATATCCTGAAAGACAGACTAAAAGGTTGAACCTTCATCAGGTCCTTATAGGGAACATCTGAATCACAGGGCCCTGGTGAGGATATGATGAAGACTAACCTTAATCTTCTCCTGTTTTTCTCTTTCTCTCTTCTCTCTTTCTCTTTCATATTACCTATCTTTTTCTTTCTTCTTTTCCCTTGGCACTGGCCTGTAACTCCCAGTACCAGCATGCGGTTAACATCCACAATGAGCTGTTGATCAGAGAGACCTACAAAGTTTCCAAAAAGAAGACAGATTTCTGTCAGAGTACTTGATGACCCACCAAAGGTTAATGGTAAGACCCCATTGCTGACACAATATGCTATTGGTACAGAACATGGACAGACCTTGCTGGAATCTGGACGAGAGTCAGTCCCAGAAGTTAGCTTGTCTAGTGCCAGAAGGTGCTACTGGAGGAAAATGACCAACATCTGTCCAAGCAACTTGTGGTCTAAGCTACTCAGCAGCTAACAAGCTAACAACCTGACGTGATGCTCACACAAGTGCAACAGTGGCACACAGCCATGGTGGGTAACCAACTGCTCTTGATTTGGCTAACGGATCTGCCTAGTGGAATGGAACTTATAACTGGAACTGGAAAATAAGTCAGAACCATATCCAAAAAATGAGCCCACTCTCCAATATCAAGCTCCCACCAATAGTGGGCTGCAAGAGGGCCTACACCTATTAAATTCTCTCTAAACAATAATGGTTATCCCATTTATCTGGTGCTGACTTCACTCTCCGTTGGAGAATCTGCTTCTCATTTTCAGATGGGCGCCAAACCTGAGGAGAGAATCAGCCCATTGCACCTCACGAGGGCCCCAGCTGAAACCATAGAGTAATTGGGGAAATGAGCAAGAGTGTTGCTTTCTTGTTGAACCTGGCACCAACACAAGTGTGAAGGAGCTAGACACAGAGAACACTCAACTCCTTCCAAACCAGATATCCAGAGACACAGAGGCTCCCAAGAGCTCATCACTGAAGTAGACCTAAAATGAACCCAACATGGCTCAGGGAAATTCATGGAAGAAGAGGTGGAAAGATTGTTAGAGCTACAAATTGGGTCATTATGCACACAGACATTGCCTCTTCCCCATAACTGATGGCTACCCCCACAATGCATGAACCACATTCCCCAATAAGGAGGGTCCCTTTGGAGGGGGGAAGATAGGGAGGATGCTAACATTGGTACCAATGTGAATGTATTCACATTATGTACATAACTAATATAAAAAAAAGCTGGGTGTGATGGCACATGCCTTTAATCCCAGCACTCAGAAGGCAGATGTAGGAGGATCATAGTGAGTTAGAGTCCACCCTAAGACTACAGAGTGAATTCCAGTTCAGCCTGGACTAGAGTGAAACCTTACCTCAAAAAACCAAAAACAAAACATCCAATCAATAAATGGACTACGGAAGTGGATAAACAGTTCTCAAAAGAAGAAACCAAATGGCCAGTAAATATTTGAAATGGTTTTCAATGGGCCAGGTAGATGGCTTAGTCGGTAAAGAACTTGCATGTAAGCTTAAGGAACAGAGTTCGTATTCCAAGCATCCATGTAAATGCTGAGCAAGCATGGAAGCCCACCTGTAATGTCAGCACTCAAGAGGCAAAGATGGGATCCTGGGGGAAGCTGGCTAGAGAGACTAACTTAATCAGTTTGCTGTGGGTTAGAGCAAAAGACCCTGTCTCAATAAATAAGTAGAACAACAGAGGAAGACACCTGGCTCTAACCTCTGCCCTCCACACACACATGCATATGCACCAAGACATGTGCATGCACCCATATACATGTGAACATACATATACTTATGTACTCGCACACATACTACATGTATAGACACATGCACACCACATATACACATGTGAAAAGAAAAAGTGTTCAACAGCTTCAGCCAGAAGGGAAAACAAATGAAAACTCTCTGGGTGGAGGAAGAGGGCCAGCAAGAAGGAGCAACAGGAATTAAGGAAGATGGGCTGGGGCTGAGTCAGAACAAAGTATAAAGACCCTGTCTTGAACAAAGGTGGCCAGTATACCTGAGCATGACACTCTAGGTTGTCCTCTAGGCTATACATTCACACACATGTATGCCCATACATGTACAAACACACCACAAACCCAAACTTTAAAGAAAACAAGTATTTTTTGACATATTTTTTGTAAACGCTATAATGAAACCCTTTACTTTGTAAGCTAACTTTAAAAAAAATTAAAATTAGAAGGGACTATAGTCAAAATACGTGATGTACATGTTTTAAAATCATCAATTAAAATTAATTTTTAAAACCCATAATACACAAAAGTCTTTCAATAAATATTGTTAACCACATTGCCAACTTAAGTACTGCAGAAACAGGGATGAGAAGAACATGCAGCAATCTTCTCATGAAGCTTTGACCTGACTATCAGAGATGTACTGGGAAAGTAACAGCAGCCGTGTGATTGATGGGAAGCAGCAGGACCAGCTACTGTGACAGGGTGACATTTAAGCTAAAAACATGTTGTGATGAAGAAGGAAAGAACTTTCCATGTGGGGAGTTCAGCCAGTGGTGACTAACATATAGAGTAAGAATGAGAGAAGGGCCACAAAATAAACTCTGAGAGAACAGGCCAGTGAGGGTCAGGGAGGACTTTGGAAGCCTGAGGTAGCAGAGTGGATTTTCTTCTAAGATGTGGTAGGCCTCCAGGGAGTTTAAACAAGAGAAAGACAGGATCTTATTGATGTAAAGTGTTTCTTCAAGTACTGGTTAATCATAAGTACCTGTCACTTGGTGTTGCGGTCCCCCCTAAGGCCAGCTCAGGAGGGACCGTAGGGTCTCTGCCGAGTCGGGGTGAGCAGCGCAGAGTCACGACACAGACTCCAGGAGTTGGGTGAAAGCGGGAAGCGAGAATCCACAAACTCATTTATTCAGGAAGTACACGTGGGTTTTAAGGGGCTTGGCTGGCTAATCCTTGTATGGGGTGGTCCCCTTTTTGTGACCAATGACAGCCTGTCTCTGGATAGGACATCTTGTAGCAGGCTTCTCGCGAACATGGAACTGTAGCTGTTGTCACACCAAGCCTGCGCAGAACGCCATTTCCACAGAAGCCACTTCCTGTTTTCTTCTGCCATGCGGTCTGGCTAGGACCAGGCCTGTATTGTGCCATACAACTTGGAATGTAGTTCAGTTGGTAGAGTTGTTTTCTAGCATGCACAAAGCCCTGAGTTCAATCTCTATCACTGCTTAAGCCAGACATAGAGGGGCATGTCTGTTGTCCCAGTACTTGGGAGATAGAAGCAGAAGTATCTGAAATTCAAGAATTCCTGGACTACATAGTGAGTTCTGGGAAAGCTCAGGCTACACACCTCAATAAATAAATATTAATAAAACCTGAAGGAATGGATGGATAAGTGTGATGCATAAGGCTGACTTCCTTATATTTGGCTTGGGCAGCTGAGTGGATGATAGTGTCAGTACTAATGTAGGAAGAATTTGAAAAGGTAAACTTGTAAACATGGAGGAATATAGTATTGTTTGTGTCCTGTCTGACAAATTATGATGTTTTATCATAGAACAAACCTCACTACCCAGATATATATAAAAATTAATAGTATCCCAAAAGGTAGGGAGACAAAACTTCTTAATGTTATGCTTTAGGCACTATTTTTTCTAATTTACTGTTCTCCCAGCATCCTGGCTTAGACAAAGTTGTACCTTTGGAGAAAGAGAGTAAGTTAAAATGGTCAAGAGGATCAACATCCTTGGGCAACAGCATCTTCACCTTCAAACAACAGAATGCTCCATCCCAAAGCTTCAAACACTGGCAGGTTACAACAGATGGAGCTGAGAGAAAAAGAGAAAAATTCCTGATCTATGAACAAACCTGGCTTCCACACCAGGCCAGGTTATTCTTGCAAGATGAACCTTGTTTACTTACAGAGATTAACAGGATAATATAGCTCTTAGAAGGTCTGGGCAAGCCCACCTACATGACAAATGTTTGTTTCCACTTTACATCACTACAGCCTTTATGATCCCTCCCACAATAGTGTCACAGAGGACAGCACACAAGATGAAAGAACTAATCCAAGATAGGAATTCTGATACTCACAAGTGCCGCATCCAGTTTAAAGTATTATAAAAAAGAAAAATGGGGCCTGGAGAGATGGTTTAGCGGTTAAGGCACCTGCCTTTTAAGCCTAAGAACACCAGTTCCAATCTCCAGGTCCCACGTTTAGCCAGATGCAAAGTGACACAAGGGCGCAATGCCACACTTGACCACAAGGGGGTGCACGCATCCTGATTTGATTTGCAGCAGCTGAGAGGCTGCTGGCATGCCCATCTCTATATATCTTCCTCTCCTGCTCTCTCTGTCTCTCTCTGTGTCTCTCTCCAAAAAAAAAAAAAAAAAAAAAAAAAAAGAAAAATGGGCAAGATGGGTCAGAGAGTAGAAGAAAGTCCAAGAATAGAGACAGAGAGCTGAAAAAATAAATCACTGAAGGCTGGAGAGATGGTTTAGCAGTTAAGGCACTTGCCTGCTAACCTAAGGACCCATGTTCTACTCTACAGAGCCCATGTTAGCCAGACGCAAAAAGGTGAGGCAAGTGCAAGGTCATACATGCCCACTAGGTGGCACAGCACCTAACATTCTATTGCAGTGGCTGAGGCGCTGGCATGCCAATTCTCAGTCTCTCTCTGTGTCTTTCTCTAAAAAATAAATAGATAAAATAAAAATAAATAAATCACTGATATCTTAAACTCTCCTGACTAAAGATGCACTATTACTCCATCTTTGTTCTGCTCTGTGTACTATGCAGTTTAGATATCTTCAATTTAATCAGTTTATACTACAGGTCTATATAGAAATCTATACTACACAGATGAAAAAAATCTTGTTCAGTAGGGAGACTAAATTTCTTATGTTATACTTTAGGTAACATAGTATCACACTTCCTGGTGTAGAACCTAGATTTGACTTTAGGTCTGTGTAACCTAAAAGCTCATTTTAAGGCCTCTCTGTTTTTTATAATTTGATAGACACATTTCCAATCATATATTAGTACCCAGTATAGTTTGTGTTTTCTTCCATTATAAAGCGACAAATCATGAACCAAGTAGGGCACTGAGATCTCCCTATCCCATAACTGTACACATAGAAACCCATCCTTGTAAAGAATATGAGAACAGAAACAAGTCCTGGTGAGATTAAGCAGTGCTTACACATAAAATCCATTAAAACAAATTAGATATCTTTTGTCTTGTCTATGTTATAATTTATAATAGAAGTGTTTTTAAAATATTTGTCCTGAGAACCTTGTGAAAGAAGGGGTTAGAAAAATTGTGAGAACACAGGGTGGGTGGGAATATCCCAAGGCAGAGTCTCCCTGCCAATAGAGACTGAGGCCTTCAGGATCTCACAGTGAATACCAATAACCCCACTGAGGAGGGCCCTCAGTGGAATGGTGGTGGTGAGGAAGGGATATAAAAGTATAACCTTTAAAAAATTAAATTAAGGGCTACAGAGATGGCTTAGAGGTTAAGGCACTTGCCTGTGAAGCCCAAGGACTTAGGTTCGATTCCCCAGTACCCACATAAGCCAGATACACAAATGTGGCACATGCGTCTGGAGTTCATTTGCAGTGGCTAGAGGCCCTGGCATGCCCATTCTCTCTCTGTGTATGTCTCTCTTCTCTGTATTTCTCCCTCCCTCTCTCTCTCTCTCTCTCTCTCTCTCTCTCTCTCTACTTGCAAATAAGCAAATATATTTTTAAATATTTTAAAAATTAAATTATTTTTTTAAAGTCTCTCAGATCTGAGATTGGTAGACACAAACTTGCTTAGAAAATTATCAAGCAGCAATTGAACTCCTTCTCATTAAATGTATCATTGATTGATGCAACACAGTGGCTTGAGTCATTATAGATAGATTGATGATAGATAGATAGATAGATAGATAGATAGATAGATAGATAGATAGATAACAGATAGACAGACAGACAGATAGATGGGCTCTTTATTTACTGAGTTAAAATACACACACATACATACACACACACACTCACATACAAGATTATGAATGGAAAATCCAGCATTGACTTTGAATTTCCATACCCAGGCAATATATATGCCATCAGATACCACAGCATACTAACTAGCAGGGTCACACAGGATGAGAATTTTTAAAGTGTATCTTACTAAGTAATTTATATTTATATTATAAAATTTTTCCTATAATCATGTAAAAAAGTAAATAAAATCTTGCTTAAATTTTAAAGTGGAAGGTTCATTGTACAGGAAGGATTGCTTTAAACACCTTAAATTCCACACTCGAATGCAATCTAACTGTTTGGGAAGTGTTGTATCTTACAAGATAATTCATAACTCATGAAAAATTATTAAGTGGTGATAAATATGTTAATTTTGGAGAGACTGCCATAAGGTGTTATATGTTCCAAAGATTTTGTAGCTAATGAATCCACAAATACAGAATGCTTAGAAAACAAAAATCTATTTCATCCTTGTTGGTGAAGCATATCCTTCATTCAATTGATTTTCACAAGAGACAACATGAAGTAAGCTTATAAATACAGTATTCACATTGGATACACCCAGCATAATTTCATGTATATGATTTTTAGATATTTTAAAAGTCAAGAGACATCATGGAAGATGGACATTGGTCTTATTACATGTTCAGGTACTATGACAGTTAAGTTCTGGGATCAACTTAATCAGACTAGGATTCTAGTAAGAGACACACCTCTAGGGTGAGTCTGTGAGGATGTTTCCGGAAAGGACTGATGAAAGAAGGAAGAGCTTTCTCCAAAGTGGTTAGCACTTTTGGTAGTGGACGATATATGAAGAAGTTCCAAGACAGCATAGGGCAAAATGCATTCAGTCTATTTATGATGAACTTGATAGTCTTAGAAGTACCAACACAGTTCAAAGCACAAGTTCAAAGTCTCCTGTGATATTCAAGGCAAACTCTTAGTTGTAAGCCCCTGCAAAGTCAAAATAAGTGATATACTGCCAAAATATAATGCCATCGAGTAAATATTCCTATTCAGAAAAAAAAAAAAAGGAGAAATAAGAGAATCTCTAGGAAGGATTACACCAAAGCCAGTGTGGGTCTTGTTTTGTTCTCGTCGGGGCGAGAGAGGGAGGAGTTGGGAGGGAAGCAGCAGGGTCCTTCCTGGAACAGCGAGTGAGTGTGACGACATGACAGGCAATGAGCACCCCGGAGACCATCTGATGGACAGCACTCGTTTATTCAAAAGGGGAGTGGGTTTATAAACACTTGGGGAAGGTTGAGATGGCACGTACAGACTATATGGCAATCGGATGCATAGTTTATGGGCTGTTATCTAGGTGGTGGAAGGACTAGTAACTTCAAAGCCATGGGGGAAGGATAAGGGAAGGGAAGGGAAGGTGGGCAGAAGAGGAGATAACAAAAGGCTGTGACTTCTGTTACTGTGGGGGGTGAGAAGGCTATGTGACTTCAGCCACATGAGGGTCTCTTGGGCAGCTAGCCACAGGTCAGGAACTGTGGGGGGCAAAGTCTGACTTATGGAATGGTCAGAGCTTTTTGGGGTCTGGGGGGCGGGCCTGGCCAGTTCTGCCCACTCTGGGTGATGACAGCACACTACAACCTACAATGTAGGGAAGGCCAGTCACGGTTGCCAGGGACTCCCTGGTGATAGGGCCAGCTGCAACCCCACAGCCCAGGGTCCCTGTCCACGTCCAATAGTTCAGGCAAGCCTCCTCACAGGTCCAGCCTGTTTCTAGAAGGGCCCAACACCAGAGTGAAACTCAGGATGAACAGTCCATACTGTAGCTCTGTACCCAGCATCTTCATCATGTATAACTATATTATAATTGTACATTATATTATAATTATATTATAATGATATGAGCCCCAATAGACTGGTGCAGTCCCATGTGCTATGGCCTTGCCAGCAGCTGCCCGCATGGCCTCTTCTTGGGATTCACTCTCATTGCCTCTGACTTCCTAGGCTGACAGTCCACATTACTGACATGCAGTGCTGTCTCCAGAGCAGCAACTTCACCTAGCACCATCTCAAAGATAGAAAAATGACCCAGTCATGGTGGCTGAGGCATACTCAAGGCCAACCTGAGCTTCATATCAAGACCCTGACTCAATAATAAAAGGAAAATGAGAGCTGGAGGGATGGCTTAGCAGTTAAGGTGTTTACCTGCAAAGCCAAAGGACCCAGGTTCGATTCCCCAGGACCCACGTTAGCCAGATGCACAAGGGGGCGCATGCATCTGGAGTTTGTTTGCAGTGGCTGGAGGCCCTGGCATGCTCATTCTCTCTGTCTCTCCTTCTTTCTCTGTCAATTAAATAAATAATAAAAATAAAATATTTTTTTAAAAGAAAATGGAAAAAGGAGAAAGAGAAACATAGCTGGCAAATAAGAATATGTGTTATTAATATAGATTCTTTGATTTGCTTCATCTGTGAACTTTACAAAATTCTAAAATCTACACATTATTCAGTATAACTCTATTGTGTCCCTTAATTTCACTGGACTTCATTTTCATAACTTATAAAACCATGATATCCTCTTTACTTGACTACCCACATAAACTAGCATATCTATATATTTTAAATTTTCAAGGCAAATAAATGAAAAATAGGCTGCCTTCACCCTGTTTCTGTTAATGCCCATCAAGAGTAATCTCCACAACCAGTCCATAAAAGGCCAGTCTCTTAAATGTTTTACAATGACCTATTTGTTCTTTCATTAAGACATCACCCTAAATGTTTTTATGTGCATAGAATTATAATGCATCATCATAATTATTTAATTATCTTTAACTTTCCAAATTGCCCTCACTATTGCATATTAATTTTATCCTTAAAAATCCATGTCAAGCTGAGCATTGTGGTGCATACCTTTAATCCCAGCACTTGGGAAGCAGAGGTAGGAGGATCTCAAGGAGTTCAAGGCCACCCTGAGACTACATAGTGAATTGCAGGTCAGCCTTGGCTAGAGTGAAACCCTACCTTAAAAAAAATAATCCTTGTCAAATGGTAAGGCATGGATTAGTATTTTCCTTCTAAAGGTAAAACAAATAACAATGAATCTAAGAAAAGTTAAATCTATAGCATTTCCTCAGCAAGTTAGGAACAGAACCAAGAGCAAAATTCATCTTTCTTCTCATGTGGCATGAGGTGCTTCCTATTCCAATGTTGTTCCTGTCAGTTTTTTTCAGTCTATCTCACCAATATTTTTTTGGTTGCCAGCCCAAATCACATTTCAAAAAAAAAAAAAAAAAGGCATGTACATCATTTACAAATCAAAGAATTTCAATTTGAGCCAGGTCTGATGGCTCACACCTTTAATTTCAACACTCTGAATGCTAAAGTAGAAGGATTTCCATGGGTTTGAGGCCACTGGGGACTAAAGAGTAAATTCCAGGTCAACGTGAGCTAGAGTATGACCCTGCTTCAAAAAAAAAAAAAAAAAAAAAAAAAAAAAAAAAAAAAAAAAAAAAAAAAAAAAAAAAAAAAAAAAGAAAAAGAAAAAGAAAAACCGTGGTTGATGTTGAAAAAGAACTTAAATTTGTTTCCCAAATTGTTATAAGATAAAGAAATGTGTCATGTGTGTGTATGTTGTGTGTACATGAATAAATAGTAGAGAAACTAGTATAGGACTGTATTAATGTATTGGAGTATTGTAGACTACCTCCATCAGTGGGATGTCTAAGACATTTTCATTATATTAGTAGACTTAGCATTTATATGATTTTTTACTTTTTATTCATCAATTTGAATTCTTTCCACACTGCTATTACTTAGGGAATGTTTCATTCTCATTGCATGCATGTGTTTCAAAGTATACACATATAAAGAAATGCATTAGTATTCCCAGAGCATTTTTAAACTGAACTCTACAATTCAAGAGATTTATGGTTTAAGTACGAATACACAGTGCCTTTTCAAAAAAGCCAACCTTTTATCAAAATCTGCAATAGGTATGCAAAGAGAGACAACATCATCTGGCACATGCACTACATTTTTCTAATATTTTCCTTCACCTTTTTGTATTCCTTTTCCTCCCACAATTTTCAAATCAAAGTTGGCAGGAAAGCTTTTGGAGACCACAATACCACTTCCCAATTATATGCTTAATACCTAAACACCGAACAGCTTATCTAATACTTGTTTAAATAATGAGCCCAATTATGGCAATCATTAGCATTTTTCCATTTGCTTTTCTCTAATTATGAGTATAATACAAAGGTAGCAATGTAATACAAATGATGTGAGAGGAACAGTGGAAATTCCTATGTAAAAATGAGACGTGTCTTCTGCCTTATTTACTAAGACAAAGTTGAGAACATTTGCCAAATCCTGAGAGCAATATTTGGACATGTGTCTAATATTTTTTATAAGAAGAGAAACTTTGCTCCCCAAAAGGGGGAAAAAGAGAATAATTAAAGACAAGTCCTCTCTCCAGTGGTTAATTCCTTCCTAATTAGCAGGTCTCATGCCTGGAGGATCACTCACACTCAAGCCTAAAGGAAAAGGCTGGACAAAGAAGTGTTAATCATCAGGCACATATATGAATACAGTATCTTTAAGAAACACTCTAAAATGCACTCAGGAATTTACTGGTAAATTTCAAAGTAAGGATTCTACTTTTCAAAAACCAGTGAGAGAAGAACACCATCAAGACATGTTGACATCAATTAAAACACTTCCAAGGTTTTCCTGACATAGCAATAGCTCCCTCATGCCACATCATCCAGAGCAAAATGAAGTTCTTCTGAGTCAATATTAAAGCCTCTTTCCATTGTTGCTGAAAAATATGAGTCTCTTTTCCTAGAAAATAGAAAAGCTGTTTCACATGCCCCAGAAATTAGTCTTCTCACACAAGACCTCAAATTTTAGAATTTATAAGAAAATCCTTGGTTATTCCACTAAGAAGTTAAAAAAAAAAGTACTGATGGTCTTGCCAGACACTGTTACAAACAAGCAAAGTACAGGCTTCTTTGTCTGAAAGGTTCCCATGTGTCTGCTGCATACACACCCATAGTGCTTACCCCACTTCAGGCTACACCAGGCTGCTTCCAGTGTTCCTAGCTCCAGAAGCCCCAACCTCTCTCATCCAGGGAAAAAAGTCATATCTTCCTATCTTTGTCAGTTGATTCTCTCATAATCATATAAACAAATTTTCATGGTGGTAGGCATTGGTGAACAGAAAATTCTTCTCTACCAAGTATTAAGAAAGAGTTCTAGGACTGGGTAGTAGCTCATTTGGTAAGGGGCTTATCTTAGCACTGCATAAACTGGGCATCATGACAATGTTTATAATACCAGCACTTAGAAGAGGATAAGAAGTTCAAGGTCATCCTTGGCTACATAGTGAGTCTAAGGCCAGTCTAGGATACATGGGGGCCCTTTCAAGGAAGGAGAAGAGGGGAGAACGGAAAGGAGGGGAGAAGGAAAAGGGGGAAGAAGAAAGGAGCAAAACAGAAAGACAATGCTAAAATTTTAGGTCCATCCTCAATTTTTGGTATTATCATTTGCACAGTCATGTGCTAAGAATCTTAAACAGGATTTGTTTTCTCAAGTTAAATACAATGACAAAAACTGAAGTGAAAACATATCTCACAGTAAATTTTAAAATATATGAAATCTAGCTGGGCATGGAGGTGCACACCTTTAATCCCAGCACTGGGGAGGCAGAGGTAGAAGGATCACTGTAAGTTTGAGCCCAGCCTGGGACTAGAGTGAGTTCCAGGTCAGCCTGGACTAAAGTAAGACCCTACCTTGGAAAACAAACTAACAAACAAACAAAAAAAAAAAAACGTACCAAATCTACTCTGGAGCTTGTTGTCTCATTTCTTCTCCAGATGACAGACAGCTGTCAGCTCGGTTTTAGTCCCATGTGAGCTAGGCTAAGGTCACAAAAGCAGTGAGCAAAGTTGCCATAAAGCTGGACGTGATGGAGCACACCTGTGATCTCAGAACCCATGAGGTGCAGGCAAGAGGGTCTGCAGTTCAAGGCCAGTCTGGGCTCCACAGACTCAAGGAAGAAAGGAAAGAAAGAAAGGGGGAAGGAAGGGAGAAATGAAGGAAATAAAGAAGGGAAAGAAAAAGAGAGGAGAAAAAATGAAAAGAGAGAAGGGAGGGAGGGAAGAAGGGAAGGAGCGAGGTAAATAATTGATTCTTATGGTGCCACAAGTTTCTATGAATCTGAGAAATAAACATCAGCATTTAAAATATTCAGTAGAGGGCTGGAGAGATGGCTTAGCCATTAAGGCACCTGCCTGCTAAGCCTAAGAACCCAGTTCCCAATCTCCAGGTCCCATGTTTAGCCAGATGCAAAGTGACGCAAGGGCTCAATGCCGCACTTGCCCACAAGGGGCACACACATCTGGATTTTGTTCACAGTAGCTGAGAGACTGCTGGTGTGCCCATTCTCTATCTGTCTCCTCTCCCTCTCTCTCTGTCTCTCTCTCTCTCTCTCTCTCAAAAAAAAAAAAAAAAATTTTAATTGTTTTAATATTCAGTAGAATGTCATCTATTTGTTTCAAAATGCCAATCTTTAATTGAAGGAATGAGGATACAATATAGATTTACACAGACATGACATCTCATTGAAATATGAATGTGTGTGTGTGTGTGTGTGTGTGTGTGTCAAAAATCAAAAAGCAGACGAGAGGGCTGGAGAAATGGTTTAGTGGTTAAGGCACTTCCTGCGAAGCCTAAGGACCCATGGTTGATTGCCCAGATCCCATGTAAGCCAGACACACAACGTGGCACGTGCAAGGTTGTATATGTGCACAAGGTGGCTCACACATCCAGAGTTTGATTGCAGAGGCAGGAGGCCCTGGTGTACCATTCTCTCTCTCTCTCTCTCTCTCTTTCTGTCTTGCTCACTCTCTTTCATAAAAAAGTAGACTAAATGCTCCATGCATCGATACAGGGACATTTACGCAACCAGGTTAATAGCTGCTCAATTCATTATAGCTAAGAACTGGAATCAACTGAAATGCCCATCACCGGGTGAATGAATAATGAAGTTGTGGTTCATTTACACAATGGAATTCTACTCAGCGGTAAGAAAAAAAAAATGATACAATGAAATTTGTAGAAAAATGGGTCATACTCAGCGAACTCACACAATCACAGAAAGACAAACACCACATGGTGCCACTTATCTGTGGTTCCTAACCTGGTCCTGCTCAAGTTGCTGTCAAAGCCGATAGACAACTCAAGGCCCAGACAATAGGGATAGAAGGTTTGGGGGAGAAGGGAAGGGGAGGGAAACAAACACAAAACTAATTCCAAAAATGAGCAAAAATACCATAGAAACCTTTATCCTTGGAGATGGACTAAGAGATATAACACTCAAAAGGAGTAAAGGAGGAGCACCTGAACAGTAGGGCTCTGGAGAGGGTGCGATGAAGCCTAAGCTTAAAAGAAAATTTTTTTTCTTTCTCTGGCCTGTATCTCCAAGTACCAGAGACTGGTTGCTGCCCACTTTGAGCTGTTGATCAGAAAGACCTACAAGGTCTCCAAATCAAGACAGCTTTCTATTAAAGCACTTGATTACCCACCTAAAGCAAAAGGTAAGACCCTATTACTGAAAATACCATATGCTGCTGACACAGAACAGGGACAGACCTGGCTGGAATTCACAAGAAAGCCAATTCCTAGACAGCCTGTGTAGTGCCAGAAAGCACTACATGAGCTACTGGGAGACTCCAACAATGGTCTGAGAAATCAGAGATCTAAACTACTCAGAAGCAAATACCTTGACACGATGTACATGCCAGTGCAATAGTGGCACACAGCCTCAGTGGGTAATCAATACCTTTCTCATTGGCTAATAAATCCACTCATTTGGGGGCAGGGATGAGGGAAAAGAGGGTACCAACACAAGATGTATCCATACAAAACATGTTGTTAATAGACATTAAAAAATTAAAAGGTAAACTAGATATCATACGTTCTATAAAATTTACTCACAGTGAATCAATGAGCTAAACTAAATCAAAGGAAAATAGTAGAAACTTTATAGGATTTAGAATGGTTTCTTAGATATGGTATCAAATGCACAGGCAGCCAATGAAAAAGTAGATAATTTGGATTTCCTCACAGTTAACTTTTATCTATTAAAGACACTATAAAAAGTGAAAAATCAACCCATAGCATGGGAAAGAAACATTTGCAAATCATATATATAATTAGAGATTACTATCCAAAATATATAAAGAACTCCAACAATTCAACAACAACAAAAAGCTAACAGTTACAAAATTTACAAAGGACTAGAATAGATATTTCTCCAGATATGCAAATAGCCAATAAGCACACATAAAGAATGTTCAACCTAGGAGAGCCCTTGGCAGGCAGAAGGACCATCAGTTCAAGGCTGGCCTGAGTTACAAAGCAAGTTCCAGGCAAACCTAGGCTATAAGACCCTGTCTCTGAAAAGAGAGAAAAAAAAAAGAAAAGGTGGTTCAATCTCACTATCTAAAGAAATGCAAATCAAGACTGTAATATGATTAGACTTTACACTAACTTAGGATGGCTATCACTGAAAAAATAAAGAGTAGGAGAAGAGATGAGAAGGATATGGACAAATTGAAACCCTACTGACTGTTGGTGGGATTGTAAAATGTAACAGCTGCCACAGAAAACAGTACAGCAGCTCTACCAAAATTCAACATGGAATTATAATCTGATCCAGCTCTTCCACTTCAGAATATATATATATATATATATATATATATATATATATATATATATATTATATACATATATATATATGTACTCAAAACATCAAAAAGAAGTATTGTGCCAACATACAGCATTATTCACAATATCTAGAATGCAAAAGTAACCCAAATAATCACTGACAGATAAATAGATGAGTAAACACAGGTGGTATGTCCATAGAATTGAGTATTATTCTCTCTTAATAAACAAGCAATCTCAACACATACCAACACATGGACTAAACTGATGACAGTATGCTAAGTGAAACAAACCAGTCACAAAAGGATCAATGTTATATAATTCTCTTCATATGAGGTAGTCAAATTTCAGATTTGAGTAGTCTCATATAGTCATCAAATTCATTCAGAAGGAGGAAAAGTAGAATAGTGGTTGTCAGGGGATAGGAGGAGAGAGGAATAGGGAGTTAGTATTCAGTGAATGTAGACTTTCAGTTTGGAATGATGAAAAAGTTCCCAGATGTTATCAGCACTACAATGGAAGCATACTTAATGCTGTTCAACAGTACACTGTAAAATTATTAAAGTGAGCTGGCCATCAGGCTGGAGGGATAGCTCAGCAGTTAAGGCACTTTTCTGCAAAGTCTAATGATCTGGGTTTGATTTCTCAGCACCCACATAAAGTCAGATGCACAAAGTGGTGCAAGCATGTGGAGTTCATTTGCAGTGGCTATAGGCCCTGGAGTGCCCATTCTTTATCCCTCTCTCTCTCTCATCTCTCTTCTTTCTCTCTCTCTCTCTCTCTCTCTCCATGACAGTCTAAGCACTCAGTGGGCTGAGGAAAGTGGTGTGGAAATTCAGGACCAACCTGGTAACATATGAAGAACTTGTCTCCAAAAAAAATTATTAAAATGGTAAAATTTATGTGATATATATTTTACAACAATAAAAATGTATAACAAGAAATTTCAGATAGCTCTATTAAGAAAAAATAAAGGTGAAAACACCACAGAATGAGTTCAAGCACTCAGCAGAGGTGACATTTGACTGAGATGTGAATTGGGGAGTCAGAACAGGAAGGCCCAGGGGCAAAAATTTCAGGCAGAGAGAAGAACAAATGCAAAAATGCCTGAAGCGGGCATGAGCTTTGAATGTTAAAGGGAAAAAATAAAGAATTGTCGGTGGAAGGAATCCAGGAATATTGATGTAAGATGACCTACAAAAGACAGTAAGAGACTGCAGGCATGGAAGCAATATGAAGATTCTTCTAAGGACAATACAAAACCTTGGAGGATTTTTGGGCAACTGATATAATTTGTAAAAGATCATTTGGGTCTGTGTTTAGAGAAAGAATCATATGAGGCAAGAATTGAAATGCATCCATTAGGAGTTGCTGTAACAGCCCAGAATAGAGACAATGGTGACTTAGAATAGATAAGACAGAAAGTAGACACAAATGAATACACTTAATATGTTTTGTAGGGAAAAACCAACAAGTCTTCTGATTTAGTTATGCACAGGGTAATTCAAGTTGGCCTGGAACAGAACTGGTTTTTTTCTTGTTCCCATGCTTTCTACAGATAGAGATTTCTTTAACTCTCAACAGTATCCCACATAGATACATCATCATATGGTTGCCCTGGCTATGAGGAATAAAGAAAAAATAAGACCGAAGGAAGTTCCTCGGCTTGAGTAAACAGAAGTTCCCAGTGTTAGTGTTTGCCTAAGGCTCACTGTTTAACGGTATTGTCGATGAAGGAAAGAAGGTCACTAGAAACCTATATTCAAGATGTTTTATTCATGAGCCCTTTGTGTCTGTGGTCCTTTGATACCCTCATATTCCACTGCAATGCAATGCAGCATTTATACCTTAAGTTCTGTAGAAAAGATACAAGGCAAACTGAAGTGGCCAGTGAAATGATAGTTCAAGTTAACCAGTCATAAAGTAAGAAAGAAAAATAAATAAAAAGAAAACAAACCTGGATGTGGTGGTGCATGCCTTTAGTCCCAGCGCTCAGGAGGCAGAGGTAAGAGGATTACTGTGAGTTCAAGGCCACCCTGAGACTACATAGTGAATTCCATGTCATCCTGGGCTAGAAGGAGACCCTACCTCAAAAAATCTAAATAAATAAATAAACAAACAAACAAAGAAATTCCCAGGAAGGAGCAGCATGCATGGGAGTGGCTCATGGAGTTAAGTGTGGTCTTCTGCTGAGACAGACACAAAGAACATGGGTCTGCATCACTGGTCTAATAAATTGAGATATAATGAGCTCTCTCCTACACTCTGGAGCCTTGGAGTGGTTTCTACCACTAAGTCAGTAGAACGAAAGACTCAGGAAAATGTGCTACATACAATGATGCTTAGACCATGACAAATAACTCTGGCAATAAATAAGTTAGGATAAAAAAATTGAAAGTTATTAAAAGTGAGAGCTATAATATCACATGACTTCTTCCCTAGAAAGAGGATTGGTGCAACAATATCTTGGGTCTAAGTAAAATAAAAGAAGTTGGTATAATCCTATGTAAAATTATAAGGCAAGAAATATTTTTGAGTAGGAAAAAGTTACCATTTCTTGAAATATTTTCAAGAAGTATTCAATTTGTTTTCATTTTGAATTTTGGGTGGTGTGGTAACTCAGAACATTGTATCCTAAAGTACCACTATGTCTTCTTTTCAGACATGCACATCATTGCTTGTGCACACACACATATACACATCTCTTATAGATTATTTCTTTATCCTTACCTTTAGCCAAAAATATAATAGCAAAGAAAGTATTGTCTAAAATTCCTATATTTATTCTGAAGCTAAAAAGATATCCACAGAGCAAAAAATATGGTGTAGTGTGAATTTGAAATAACCTTTAAAAAAATTAACACCAGAACACAGTAATAGAACTATCCTTCTCTTAATATTTGAAAGCCAGTTAGTTAAAATGAAAGCTTATGCCAGGTGTGGTGGTGCACGCCTTTAATCACAGCATTCAGGAGGCAGAGGTAGGAGGATCACCGTGAGTTCAAGGCCAGCCTGAGACTACATAGTGAATTCCAGGTCAGCCTGAGCTACAGTAAAACCATACCTCGAAAAACCAAAAAAAAAAAAAAAAAAAAAAAAAAAAAAAAAAAAAGAAAAAAGAAAGAAAGAAAGAAAGAAAGAAAGAAAGAAAGAAAGAAAGAAAGAAAGTTTATTATAACACCATGAGCACTGATGCTTAGAAAGTGATTGATAATAATTGACTGGAGACTGTCAGTGAAGCTAATATGAGCAAAGAAGCAAAACAGACTAGCTATGTTTCTATGTTTCTGTTCACCATAATTTCCAAGCTATTTTAAGCCATGGTTTTGTGAATCATCTGCATACTGTGATTTCCAGTACTACCCTAAATAGAAGAACCTTAGAAGTTCCCAAAGACTTAATTCTGTGTTGTTGTTGTTTTTTTATTTCAGTAATTGGCTTTGTCAGTTGATGGCCTTAGGATAAGTCAAACGGGCTATGAAGAACTGTATGGCTTCACTGGAGTTGAAATGTGGCTACAACATCATGAGAGAGGAGGGATAGAATGTGTCCCTGTAGAACAACCCAATCTATATGCTTGCTAACTTGTTCCAGTCTTTTAAATATGTACATTTCATGGAAGTATCTTAATGACCTTTTTAAAAACCAAAGAGTTAGTGGGCTGGAGAGATGGCTTAGCGGTTAAGGCATTTGCTTGCAAAGCCAAAGGATCCCGGTTCAATTCTCCACGACCCATGTAAGCCAGATGCAAAAGGGGGAGCATGCAAATGGAGTTCATTTGCAGTGGCTGGAGGCCCTGGTGCACCCATTCTCTCTCTCTCTCTCTCTCTCTCTCTCTCTCTCTCTTTCTCTCTCTCCCTCCCTCTTTCTCTCTCTCAAATAAATAAATAAAATATATTTTTTAAAACCCAAAGAGCTAGACCAGAAAACTTCTAGAGTCATTAGACTGAGGTTTAGGTGAATTCTGTTATTTTTCATGTTATCAGTAACAACAGCTGCAAGTAACATGCACATGTCATCCGTGCTGCCACCATCACTTGCTGTCTTCCTGTAACAGCGTTCTTTGATCACAGATATTTCCACAGGTCCATCAAACCTCACTCTTTATTGAAACTTCTGTTCTAAATTAAGTAGGTAACATTTAGATGCCATTTTTTTATGAGTTAAATGCTACCTAAATATCACCAGTTATCATAGAACTGCCTGAGTACTGTGGTTCACACACAACTACTTTCAAGCCATTGCTGTGATTGCTCACTTTTCTAAACATTACTTTCCCTTGGATTTCAATTCACATTCAGATCTGTGCTTTTCCAGCAGATAAAATAGAACATGATTTCAAATAGTCTCTCACCTCTAGTCCAATAGAGTGAAACTCTCAGGGACTTTCTTCAAGAATTTCAATTAATGGACTGAACTAGAAAGCTTTTCTCCTACAAATAAATGATGAGCTATATAGGAAATTGGACTTTGAACAAAATCTCCTGACAGTCATTTACCCATCCATAATCTAACAGAAAATGTTCAAACCCTACCACATCTTGAAATTATACTACAAAATCAAAGATAATATGTTTCTACTATGGAAAAGTAGAAGGAAGCTTTTATAGATTGAAGAATAGGAAGGTTTCTAAACAAAATTGGCACCTCTTTGAGCTGTCTGCTGATATAGAAAGAGAAAGAGCTTGCCTCAAGGCTGTGAGTAAAACATTTTTCTTCGGGAATGGAGGAGGAATATCTGGGGACTGAAACAGACATCACTAGTCCTCAGGGTCAGCTGAGAGCCAGTCTGTCCATTACTCTTTCCTACAGTCATTTAATTATTCTCTTTCTAGTCTTGTGGATTTGGAAAAAAATATTTTTCTAAAGAATTTAAAATCCACATTATAGTTCATTTTCCAAGGAAAATATTCCCAATTAGATTAACATAAATGAACAAATCTATATCTTCTGTGGTTGTTCAGTCTCTTTTCCAGAAATCTGCCACTTTTGTTGAACTATTTCATAAATTCCTCTGAGGATAGTTGGTTTGGGCCAAAATTAGATTTCCCATAATTAAGACTGTATAATGCTGGCAAAGCAAAATGTGTAATGCAATATACATATTTATGTCTGCACTGCATTGGCTTGCCACTTTCAAACAAGCCATCTTTTTTAAAAATGTGTTTTAATTCATTTGAAAGGGGAAAGAGAGAGTATATGGGCATGCCAGGGCGTCTTGACACTGCAAACTCCAGATGCATGTGCTACTTTGTGCATTTGGCTTTACCTGGGTACTGGAGAATCAAACTCAGGTCAGCAATCTTTACAAGCAAAAGTATCTTAGGGCTGGAAAGATGGCTTAGTAGTTAAGGCCCTTGCCTGTAAGCCTAAGGACCCAGGTTTGATTCCCCCAGTACACCATGTAAGCCAGATGCACAAAGTGGTGCATGAGTCTGGAGTTCGTATGCTAGAGGCCCCGGCACACCTATTTTCCCTCTCTCCCTCTCTCTCTTTCTCTTTCTGCCTCTTTCTCTTTCTCAAATAAATACACAAATCAAATATTTTTTAAAAGTGCCTTAACAGGGAGGAGGCTACTGGAGGCACCAACATGAATGTAAAACTAAAATAAATTTCAAAATTTAAAAAAAAAGTACCTTAAACCACTGAGCCATCTCCCCAGCCCACCCACTTTCAAATAGTTTGAAAAAAATATTGGAATGTTTGCACAGAATATATAGCAAGATTGTTCAAACAAGCATTTCACAAGTGCTTAATATGTCCCAAGGATTTTATTCAATGCAGATGGTCTATTATTTTTTTTTATCTCAGGTGCCTAGACACAGAATTGGCTTAAACTCCTACCTGAAGTTACTTTGTTTTCATGAAAGTTTTCTGCACATATTCCAGTCCAGGGTGATTTTCTTTTCTCTAAGCAACTATAGAATTTATGTCAGTATTTCTCATTCTTAATTCAAGGCAATAAATTCTATTTGACATTTTAAAAAATATCATTACAGAGCTTGGCACAAGTTTTGCATACAGTAGATGTGCATCTACTGTATTAAATATTAAATTAATATTTAATATTAATTCCATATTGGGTATATGCTAACATAAATCCATGAAAACCTGTCAGGTAATATTGCTTCAGATACAGGCCTTACTTTGGAAGCTTCTTTTCTCAGTGTGCTCAATGGGGAGGGGGTCAAAACCAAATCTTACATTTGCTAGATAAATACTTTACTTCTGAAATCAGGCCTTGTATTTTTGTGGAATAAAATTTATAATCTCACTGTCACTAAGAAAAAGAAGATGGTCACGAAACCTCCCATGAAGCTGAGACTGACGCAGGTAGGACGTCATGACTGGTTTGCCCAGTATCGAGATTTTTTATGGCTGTTTTCCATGTTTAGTCATTCCTCATTTCCCCAATGTCTGTATTTGAAGGTGCTATATTAACAGTCACTCCTAAATGACCCCAGCCCCTATAAATCCACTCAATGGTTTGTCATACCAAAGGCAAAGTACACGCTCAATCACAACAGTCTCATGTAACTGTCTTACAACCTCTGTAGGAAAGTGATTTTAAAGCACCATTTGAAGATTTGCTATTAAGTGTTTTTAATGAGTTTCCAAAGCAGAGTAAAGTGACTGTCAACAGAGTATCAAGTTGAGTGACAGAGTGCTTTCAGTTCACCCTTATTTGGAGTGCTACTGAACAGCAATACTGAACCCTTTGAGCATTTAAAATTATTTTTAAGGACAAGTGGCACCTATTGGCATCTCTGCCCATACATGCAGCCTTCTTTCTTGATAACATGGATATACTGTCTGTGCTACTAGCTAAGCCCAACCTTAAATCTGTGCCCATAAAAACCAATACCATTTTCTCTCACATACACAGATTGTCCTTCTAGGAATCAGGACCCAAAACACACAAATATGCTGTGATTTCCCTTTACTGAAACAAAAAATGTTTTTTTCCATTCTCACTGAAACGTGATCATCTTGTCTTCACTATTTTCTGTAACCCTCCCTAGAGGAATTGTTAAAACTACTATTTTTAATGTCTACCTTCCCAATTTCTCTAATCAGGAATTCTCCCATGCCAACAACCACTCCTGACCAGGTCACAAATAACCCTCCATTTTGATAAAACCCATGGCCAATTCTTAGCATTCACATGAAGCATTTCTTCCTCTGACTGCTTTCTACTCCTTCTTAGCCTTCTTCCTGATTCCTGCTATTCCACAGTTTTTAATTCATCAAATATCTAAAACAGAACCTAAACACAATATACACACACTATTCATCCAATTAACTGAATGAATAAATCTACTGCATTACCTATTTTTTTTTTTAGAGAGAGAGAGAGAGAATTGTCATGCCAGGACTTTAACCATTGCAATCAAACTCCAGATGCTGTGCCACCTACTGGGCATGTGCAACCTTGCACTTGCCACACCTTTGTGTGTCTGACTTACATGGGATCTGGAGAGAGTAGAACATGGGTCCTTAGGCTTCTCAAGGCAAGTGCCTTAACTGCTAAGCCATCTCTCCAGTCCCTCATTACCTATTTTGATAAATTAGGAGATGGCTCTGAGGTCAGTACTATGATTTCTTTCATATTTGCCTGTAAATATAAAAAGCTATATAATTTTTGGTAGCTTGAGAGACATGAGACTTGTAAGTCTCCTTTCAAATACCATATAATTTTTAAAACCATTATAATACACAAATAACTACCACTTACAATTTGTCAGATAAGAGTTTCCAGTCAAATTTATCAACTGGGTTTTATTTACTGTATGAAGACCATTGTTTATTCATATCTTCTTTGTAATAAATATGCCCAGTCTATTTATGTATAAATTATGCAACTTGGTTATTGTTATTTTAGATATTAAAATGTCCCTTTATTTATATCCCTTTATTTACTTATTATTATCCTCTTTTTCTGACTTATTTGATTTTGACTCATTGTTTAAGGGCAAAACCTCCAAGAATATGATTTATTTAGGAAAATATTGTCTGCTTTCATATAACTTTCTTCAGAATGTGTTGTAATGGAAAATTCACTGAATACATTTACATGGCTGAAACATAAGCCACTCTTGTATGCATTCTTTGAATTTATTCAACTAGTACTAATGACAGAAATGAAGATATCTAATAGGTGCAATTAGAATGGTAAATGTTTAATGCCAAAGTAAGCAATAATGAAATAGACGTATTGGCTGTTTTCTTCTACGTGGTAGAATTCTCATGCTCAAGTGAATTCTGACTTCAAACTAGCTATGTATTTAAATGCAAAGAATCACTAGGACCCAGTGTGGAGTAATTTTAGGTATAAAAATAATAACCACTCAAATTTATACATTCAAATATATCTTGGTCCCCTCAAAGTGATTGCCTTGCAAGACTGCACTATACCCCAATGTTGGTGGCCATGTGTGCAGAATGCTACGGGATATCTACCTTCAGAAATGTCATCAAACCCTGTATCATACTCCTTATGGTCCCCAGAGAGCCACATGTTCATATTTTGTGGAGAGAATTTTTTTAAGAACCAAAATTATTCAGTGTCAAGTTCAATAAATCAGGTGAATGATAAAGTTCAGTAATACCATCCTGAATCTGAAACAAGATTTAACTACAAAATAAAAAGGCAGATGTCCTTGTGAAGACTGTAAAGTTGCTCTGAAGGCGAATACAAGTGACCAGGGGGATAAGCCTGTTTCTGAGCAACTACAGCAGAGAGTAGTATATGCAGCTGCCGGTGGTAACTGCTGTGAAAGCTTTCAATCACTTTGATTATAAATTCAGGAAACTTTGTGCTTAAAACCACCCTCCAGTACATATTTTGTGACCTTAGGAAGCTAAGACACTAGGATCTAACTTGCCCTATCCTCAGGATTATACTTTCTAGCTTTAAAAATGGTGTGTATCATTGACTAAGGTAGCCTTTGACCCTTCATAAAGAAATAATTTTCCAAAGAAAACAGTTTACTTTTGAAATTTTCAAATGTATCCATAACATGGGAAAAAATAGAACAAATGTAAACCTTAATTTTATCCAGAACTATGTGATATAATTTGTGAGCCTTGGTGAATACATAAGATCTACTTTCCCCTAGATACTCTTCTAAATACATTGTGTATATTAATTCATTTCCTCTTTATAAAAACTATGAAAGATACACCCTATTAACTTCATTTTACAAATAAGGAAGGTGAAATTGGAAAAATTAGGAGACTACCCCCAAAATTCCCAAAACCAGAAAGGTGAGGAGCCAGGACAGGACCTCAGTCTACAACTAATCAGCGAACTACAGTGTCACGTTGCCTACATGAGAATACTGAGCAGTCTGTCAGAACAAATTCAGAAAATGTTTTCCTCAAAGGTAAAGTGAGGGAACTACTAGACCTGGAGGTCACTGAGGATGGATTCCTCCCTCCTAATAAACCTCAGGTCCCTCTTCTCATGTCCCTGTGCACATACTGATTTCAAGGAAGGGGGAAATAACACAAATGTCCCTCATTAGAATTTAAAATATTATGTGAAGGAAGACAGAATATAAAGAGCACAGACACACCAACATTCCCTCCCTTAAGAATTAATCCAAATGGGCCTGTCAATCACCTGAACAGGAAAACATGTCAGGAAAAGATGTCTGCTTCAGAGACTTGAGAAAATAGGTAGGCTGCCTAACCATGTAACTTGGCCATTATCCACTCTCACCCCTCAAGAATACTTTCCTCTAAGATGACCCATTTGGTCATTGTCCACTGTTAACCTTGAAGGTACATCATGTTATTCTGTAATAAATTATGCCTGGCTTACACACTATGCTCTGTATCTTGTCTAAATTCGTCCAGTGTAGTCAAAAGGGACAAGAAGCAGGGAGATACCAGAACCAAATAACAAGTAACAGTGAGGAAATATAGAAGAAAGAACAGCAAGAAACTGATGATCAAAAAATTCTTAAACACCTGGCTTTCCAACTTTTAAGGATGTCTGTAATTGGGGGATAAACACAGCATGCTGGGGTCAGACCAGGCTTCAGACTCAAACCTCATGCAAAGGTATATGAGTGATATAGCTACAGTGATGTAGCATGCACCATCTCAGAAAACTGTCCTCCCTTGTGACACATACAATCCTGAAAGCATCAGATGCTAAATATTATGGGACTAGAAAACATGGGCCTTTGTCAGTCAAATACTGTGGCAGGCACTAAAGCTACATTTCAGATGAGAGAAATTATCAGTGCCACTTGGTAGTGTGTAGAGTTATTTCTGCTGAGCTTAACATCAACCCCTCCGTCACAGAGCAGCAACTGCTGTGGTAGCCTCCAGAATGCTGTTGTCCCACAGGCAGGGCAATAAAATGAGCAAAACAATAGTCATAGCTAGGTCTGTGATAATGATGATGGAGCTGGTATAGTGTAGCCTTAGATGGTGCTAGAGTATACAGGATGTAAAAAGTTGGCTGAGGGTAGGACTCCAGTGATGTACATTTTCTAAGTTAACACCGTTGCTTTCTGGGACTTTTAGGTACTACTTTTGAGTCATCCATGCTCCTAGAAGTAACCCTTCACCCATGCTTCTGCAGGTAACCCTAATAACTCACTGGTTCATCAAGATGAACTTGGGTGGTGTATTAGTCAGGGTTCTCTAGAGAAACAGAACGGATAGAATGAATTGTATTAAAAGGGAATTTATTGGATTAGCTTACACAGTCCAGCAATAGTAGGTTGTAGGTCCGAGAGTCAAGCAACCCAGTAGCTGCTCAGGCCACCAGGCTGGAGGCCTCAGCAGTCCCAATCCGGCACTGAAGGCCTGGAGGCTTCCTGGAGAGACGCTGTTCTTCAGTCCACCCTGGTCTTCAGTCCACACTGGAAAGCAGCAACATCAAGCAGCAAGTACCAAGCGGAAAACACCAAGCACCCAGTGGCAAGGAGCGAGGAGCACCGGCAGCCAGGTGGGAGAGAGAGAGCCTTTCTTCCCAGAGCTCCTTTTTATCAACCAGCCCCCTCCTCCAAGAGGGGCCACCCACTCTGGGCCGCCCACTCTGGGGGAAGGGCTTACCCCTGCGGGAAGGATTATTCCTTTAGTTAATCCTTCCTAGAGGCAACCTCAGAGACACACTTATGAGGAATGTCTGTGGATTCCTAAACAAGTCAAGTTGACACAAACTTAACCATCACAGATGGGATCATTTTCGTAAGTGTTCTATATGCAGTGAATACATATTTACTCACATCTCCCAGGAAGTCATGTAATAGCTGGAAATACCATATTAGTGGTATGAATTAAAGTCTCCAGAAAAAAGCTGTACCTATCTAAACATCTACAAGAATGAATGGCTGATTTGAGCTTCTATAATAATAGAGAGATGGACTATTATATAGAGGACCAAATTATCTTGGGCTATCTTTATTCCCTAACAAGACTGCTCACCTCTTTTGTGACCTAACATTCTTAGGTAAATCTTTTGGGGATGTACAAAAAGACACCTAGCTTCCACCAACCCAAAGGCTAAGAATGTCTTTCTCTTTCCCATTACTATACTCTGTTCTATTACTATAGAGGGCACATTGATCAATAAAATGTAGATTAGGGGACTGGAAAGACAGTTCAGTGGTTAAAGGTACTTGCTTGCAAAGCCTAATGGCCCAGGTTTAATTCCCCAGTACCCACATACAGCCAGATGCACAAAGTGGCACATTCATCTGGTATTTGTTTGCAGTGGCATGAGACCCTGGAATGCCCACAGTCACTTTCTCTATCTGCCTCTTTCTGTCTGTATCTCTCTCCATTAAATAAGTAAATAAATAAATAAATATATATATTAAAAACATATATAGAGAGAGTTAGCATAGCAATAACCCTTTAGTTGTTGATATTGATTGTCAACTTGACATAAACTAGAATCATTTAGGAGACAAATCTTTGGGCATGTCTGGGAAGGTTTCTAGATTGAGTTAACTGAGGTGTGAAACCCCACCCTAACTATAGGTAGCACCACTCCATTGGCTAGGGTCCCAGACTGAGTAAAATGAGAAAGCAAGCTGAGCACTAGCACTCATCTCTCTCTACTTCCTGACTATAGATAGAATGAATGTGACCAGCAGCCTCCTATTCCTGCCACCACACCTTCCCCACCATGGTGGGCTGTATGCCCTTGAACTGTAAGCCAAAATAAACCTCTTCTAAGTTGCTTCTTGCCAAGTATTTGGATATGGAACAAGGAAATTTATTCATACAATCACTATATCTAAATCTGCATGGCATAGCTCAAATGAAATTCTTTTAATAAGACAGACCCCATGAGTTGATATGCCAATTGCCACACTAGGTAAAAAAAAAAAGGGGGGGGGGTTCAAAGATAAAAATCCCTTTCCTAAAGGGTCCCTTACCTGATCCTTGAAAAGCATAGGAGAGCCTAGAAAATCTGTCTCATCCCTACAATTACATCATTAATTTCATATTCATCCTTACATGCCTTGTTTTCTGGGTCAACAGTAATAAAAAGGAGAATTAACATTGCTCAAAGATAAATAATCCAGGGCTGGAGAGATAGCTTAGCGGTTAAGGCATTTGCCTACAAAGCCAAAGGACCTCAGTTCAATTCCCCAGTACTCACATAAGCCAGATGCACAAGGTGGAACATGTGTATGGAGTTCGTTTGCAGTGGCTAAAGGCCCTAGAACACCCATTCTCATTCTCTCTCTCTCTCTCTCTCTCTCTCTCTCTCTCTCTCTCTGTCATAAATAAATAAAATTTTTTAAAAATAAAAGATAAAGAATCCTCAAGTTTAAAGTAGTCTTTATGATTAGATTGCCTCAGAAAGCCTCCATAAGGATGCGGTATTCAAGTGGAATCCTAAGGATGAAAAGAAGCTAGTTATGCAAAGATTCAGGAATCTTACAAGTCTGGTTCAAAGAGTAAACTTTCACAAAGACTGATGCTTGACAAATTCTCTTGATATTGCCATATATTTCCTAATACCTTTTATATTACTGCTTCCCATTACCATACAACCTGTCTCCCATGATAAGACATGGAAGCCATTATCAAAGAAGTACAGGCATGAGCCTTGATCCTCTTATTAGGGAATCTTATTGGCCTGTGGGCTCTTAAACCTTACGCACAGCCCAACTCCCCAGGTGGATCTGGGATTTCTGTTGCTGTGCCAATAGTGTCATTTAGGCTGAGATACTGTGAAAAGTCAAGTATCCCCACATTATCGACAATAAAAACACTAAAATCATTTTTTTAAAAACTGCAGAGTACCAGAAAGACATATCGTATGCCACAAACATGATGCTATCTATGGATATAGAAAAGCAGAATATTAGTTGAAAAAGCAGAGAAATAAGGACCCAGACCTGTGAGTTTTCATGAACTTGTGGCCTTATCCTTACAGTCAGTTCCATGTTGCTGGAACGAACATCCAATCAAACACAGTTTATGAGAGGAAGGGATTTATTTCAAGCTCACAGGTCCACAGGAAGTTCCATCAATGGTTAAAGAAGCTGCTTCGCTTTCACAGATCCAAGTAGAAACCATCTCCAACCAGCACCACAGACAAGCAGACAACAACATCTGCAAAACACAAACCCACCAGAGCACAGACCACCTTTGGGCTGGAATCAGAACCACACCTTTGGACTGGAATTGAGATCTGCCCCCCACAGACTTCCTCCAGCCAGGCAGCTGGAGACCCAAGTTACAAGTTGAATTTCAATAAAACACCTCTGTCTATGGGGCCATACATTTTCAAACTACCACAGTGATCTATTCAAATAAATCACTAAGTTGGCTGTTGTTAAGTCTAGTAGCACACATAAGTAATCCAATACTCCAGAGCCAGAAACAGGAGGATCACCATGAGTTCAAGGCCAATCTGATCTACAAAGCAAGTTCCAGGATACCCAGGGATAAAAAGAAAGATGCTATCTCAAAATAAATAAATAAAATAAAATAAACATTTGGATGTTATTATGATTTGAGTATGAAATGTCCTCCATGGCTCATGTGGTAATGCTATTTGGGAAGGTTCTGAAATTTTTTAGGGAACAGAACCTAGGTAGTAGATGTAGGATCCTACAGGCAAGTCTCCAGTTTTGATCCTATTCCTGGCCAGCGTATTTGGGAACCAAACTTGCTGGCATGTGCCTTAACCCATGATGAACTGAAATCTCCTGAAACCATGAGCCAAAATAAATACTTTCTCCTTTAACTTGCTTCTGCCAGGTATTTTGCTATAGAAATAAGAAAAATAACTAATATGGATGTCCAGAATTATAAATCCAAATGTGGACTCTTCTCTTTTGGAAGTAGTCTCAAAAAAAGTTAAATGGAGCTGGGCGTGGTGGCGCACGCTTTTAATCCCAGCACTCAGGAGGCAGAGGTAGGAGAATCGCTGAGAGTTCGAGGCCACCCTGAGACTACATAGTTAATTCCAGGTCAGCCTGGACCAGAGTGAGACCCTACCTCAAAAAAAAAAAAAAAAAGTTAAATGGCCGAGTTATGCCTTTAAATTGCAGTGAAAACAATCTATAGTGCATGTTGTAACTTCCAAAATTTTAATATGATATCATTGACAGAAATGAAGTGAAATCTCCTAGTATGGCTGGGATAGAAACATACACACAAAAGGTTCAGCTTGTCATTCGTGTACAATACGTAGGCCTTTCCCTGGGCTGCTAAGCTGCACTGACTTCGAGGCCTCCCGAATGTCACGCTGATTCACTCAGAGACTGTTGAGCAGCTGGCCCATGTGCCTGTGCATGTCCTAGTGATAGACGTGCTTGAAATCACAGAGCTTCCTGCCCCACATTGCAACAATGTTCTGAGGGATGTTTGGATATATACCATTCACTACGTCAGAATATCTCCATTTACCACTCCTTCCCCAGTTCTGTCTTTACAGTCAGCTGTTGCAGCTCTTTCTGTCCTAATAATTCTCTTTCCATTTCCTCAGTGACTACTGAAAAAGAATTTATTGGAGCTCAAGAGATTTCTCAGTAGTTAAAGGCACTTACTTGTTTGCAAAGCCTGACAACCCAGGTTTGATTCCCTAGCACCCATGTAAAGCCAGACACAAAGTGGCACATGCTTCTGAAGTTTATGCAGTGGCATGACGATCTGGTGCACCTATTCACTCACACATGTTCTCATATTCTTTCTCTCTCTCTCCATCTATCCCTCCCTCCTTCACTCTCCCTCTCCTTCTCCCTTTTTTCTCCCTCCCCCTCTCTCTGTCAAATAGATATTTTTTAAAAACACAAAAGGCATGTATTGAGTAACAAGTATGCCCCTCACACTGTATTAGGCACCAAGAGAACAAAACAGACATGATTGTTTTGTACATAGTGCTTACGATGCAAAGGAGAGCACAATATTAAATAAGCACATATATCATTTCAACATGCAGTACTACAGCACTATCACAGTGAAAGAGAAAGAAGTTCACATGGATTATGGCTTCAGAGGACCTCTCTAAGGAAGTAAAAATTAAACCAAGGCCTAAAGATATGAAGAAGAAAAGCAAGGGGGAGAGTGGAGAAAGGCTATTCAAGGCATACACAGACAAAGCCCGGGAAGAAGATGAGCAAGGCAGGAGGAGAGGAATGGAAGGCCAGACAGTGGTGAGGATGACTCTGGCATTGATGCAGTGGGAAAAGAAGTCAGAAGCAGAGTATGACCTGAAGGTCATGTTAGATATTGTTATGCCTTGATCAGCGAACAATATTGACATATGAGCTGTCTGTTATGTGAATATGAATTTTAAAGTCTCAAGAGAAAAAAAATAGGTTACAGGAACAGTATATTAACACTGGTAGATTCTGTTCTACTCACACTCTGATTTTCACAGACAATCTCAACAGAGACATTATCTTTTCTTCCAAGAAATCTCTCTTTTTTTTTTTCCAAGTAGAAAAAGCAAATAATCAACATGAGAAAAATTCCAGCTCTTCTCAGTTCACTGTTCCTGGAAGCTGCTTTGTCATAAAGTTTAAAGACATCTTAGGCTTGTGAAGTTGATAGCCAGATAACAAAAGACTATAGTCCCTTGTATTACAAGAAAATATTTTCCTGAGCTCTGTGTGACAAACATTTCATTTGGAAGTGAAAATACATCTGTCAAAGTTTGATTTCAACCCTTATCTGGCCTGCACAGGCCCTGGGTTTGACTCCATAATTGCAAAAACAAAAGACTCGATTTCAATGATGAATGCTGCAGCCTTAACATTTTATCGCCAGGGCTTTAATGTGAAGTCTATAAACCACTGAGGAAAGACCATGAAATCCCCGAAAGAGTATGAAAATACTGAGCTGCCATTTTATTTGGAAACTTTGCTGAAAGTGATCAAACATTCACCCTATTTCAGTTGAGTTCTAGAGTGAGTAACCAGGATCAACCTACCTTTGGCATGCAAGCTTTTCCACCCTCATGGGCACATGACCAAAGCCGGCCCAGTCAGTCTTCTGTGGCAATGGTAAGTGTCAGGTGAATCAGACTTATTCCCTGCAATATGGAAAACTGCTTCCAATGTAAGACAATATGTAAAAAAATGAAAGCATGGGTAAAGAATAGTACAAGATTGAATGATTACCACCATCACACACGTGCTCTAGGTCTTTCTCTAATACTAGCCTTATGATACCAGTGTTTTTCCAAACTACTTTAACTGATTAGTTCCCTCTTTTTTATACCAGCTATTTAAGTTGGCATTCTCTGTCCCTTGCAACAGGAGTCCTATTTTATAAAATTGCCCCCCAAGAGTTTCAGAATCGCCTTCTTAAAGTAATGACCTGATATCAAAATTCACTAGAGGCTTATATGTATCAAAATTTTAAATTGAACAAACATATTAATCTATATTTCAACTAGCTAACATTCAAAGATATGGCTGACTTGGATTGCTCAATGTATTTGCTGCATTTAGTCCTGGTGGCAGAAATTAAATAGTAATTAGACACCTGTGGTAAATTTATTAAATTATATTCACACATTACATGTTTGCTTAATAAATGTAATAAACCATAAGAACACTTGAGGTTATAAGGCAGATGGAATATTTTACATAAATTTAAGGAAGTTAGAGAGTGCCTAAAGTTTTCTTAATCTAGTATATGGCACAAAGTCTCAAAAATTCTATGATAAAAAGGGTCTTTCAGTTTGATCTCAGTGTTAATAATGATATAAGGAGTAAAAACTGGTAAATCACAAAATATAGAAACACTCTGTCTAATCAATAGTGTAAGTCTCTAGAACATCCTCCAAATCAATAAAATATATAATAATGACAAGAGGCACTGAAGAGTAAGTGAGAAAAAAAAAAAACAGCAGATTGTAACCCAGCCCAGAACCATTATCTGAATTATATTAAAAGTGCATTTAACACAAGAATGTGATCAGTCTTCTCAACGTCAATAACCCTGGCAATAAATAAAATTGATCTTCTCTCATATTCTAAAAAGTCATAATGTTCCTGAAACTCACAAAGCCAGAAGACATGTTAGTGCCTTCATGACACATATCTGCCAGCTTTTAGCAATACCAAGGTCATTCAGAGATTAAGATATTTTTTATAATTGCAGAGTTCAATGACCAGTTACTGCCTGGAATGTACATTATAAATCTACTTTCCAGTCAAAGAAATAGCACTGTGATGAAATCTTATTGAGAATGGAGTGTTTTCCATCAACAAGGTTCATCAAGTAGGTGAAGATGCAAATAGTAAATATAGAGTCAGCCATGGGCCAGGCCTTGGCCGTCCACCCTTAGTGTACACAATGTCATCCTAAGAGCACAGTCTCCTTGCAAGATGAAAAAAAAAAAAATACAACCCCACTTTACATACCAGAAAACCAAAGCTTACTACATCAGACAACTCGCTGACATGACTTAATATAAGAGATGGATTTGGAATGACTACATATCCCTACCTTTACACCATAACATGCAGTATCCTCCTAACTACCAAAAATGTCCAATTTGACCATGTTTTAGTCAATTAATGTTTGAAAAATCAGAGCGAATTTCATGGTGTCCCTCCAGGCCAAACTTTCCATTATGTCACTTGCTGCTGTGTATTTTGCCTACCTTTCTTTATAATAGCAGCTACTACACACACACACACACACACACACATGCACACACACTTTCAAGCATGTTTTTACAATTGTCTCTGAATGACAAATAAGAAAATATGTGTTCCAGCCGGGCGTGGTGGCACATGCCTTTAATCCCAGCACTCGGGAGGCAGAGGTAGGAGGATCGCCATGAGTTCGAGGCCATCCTGAGACTACATAGTGAATTCCAGGTCAGCCTGAGCTAGAGTGAGACCCTACCTCAAAAAAACAAAAAAAAGAAAGAAAGAAAGAAAGAAAGAAAGAAAGAAAGAAAGAAAGAAAGAAAGAAAGAAGGAAGGAAGGAAGGAAGGAAGGAAGGAAGGAGGAAAGAAGGAAGGAAAGACGGAAAGAAGGAAAGAAAGAAGGAAAGAAGGAAGGAAAGAAAGAAAGAAAAAGACAGAAAGAAAGAAAGAAAGAAAGAAAGAAAGAAAGAAAGAAAGAAAGAAAGAAAGAAAGAAAGGTGTTCTAAGTACTATATGTTGCTTGAGAGTCATTCAAATCTGGAATAACCCAAAAATTCAGTTCTGTGCAGTAAGCACAAAGTCTCTCAGAGATCTCTTGGTTTATTTCTTTTGTACTACTATTCTAAAGAACTGAAGTTTCACAAAGGAAAATTGAACACAGAAAAATCCCATCCAGGGCTGAAGAGATATCTCAGTGGTTAAACATGCTTGCTTGCAAAGTCTACTGTCCCTGGTTCAGTTCCTCAGTACCCATGTAAAGGCAAGTGCATAAAGTAGCACATGTGTCTGGAGTTTGTTTACAGTGGAAAGAGGCCTCATCATGCCCTTTTCCTCTCACTTCTCCCTCTCTCAATCGCTCTCTGACTTCCCTCCTCCCCCCCCCGCCCCTTTACTTGCAAATAAATAAATAAAAATATATTTTAGCCGGGCGTGGTGGCGCACGCCTTTAATCCCAGCACTCGGGAGGCAGAGGTAGGAGGATCGCTGAGAGTTCAAGGCCACCCTGAGACCTCATAGTGGATTCTAGGTCAGCCTGAGCCAGAGTGAGACCCTACCTCGGAAAACCAAAAAAAAAAAAAAAAAAAAAAAAATATATATATATATATATATATATATATATATATATATATATATTAGAAATAACAGAAAAGTCACATCCAAAAACATGGGATATTGATAATTCTAAATTTATGTAGTGTGCTCTGGGATAATTGGTGGAATACATATATTCTATCCACATTTCCAAATTAGCATAATTAGAAAATATTATTTAAGGGTCAAGGTATATAATCTCTTATTTCAACCAGTAATTCAAAAACAGTCTAAACCTTCCTAAAAATAAAGGTCATCATTATTGGTTCATTTCCCCCATGCCAAGTAGTACACATAGATCCATGCACACAGTGACTCATCAGTTCTCATAACCAAGCAAGTCTGCTCAGTGTGGCTGTGCTTTTCATCCTCTTCAAACCTCAGTGATCCCTATTATAAAGACAAGAGTGGAATCGTGCTTCTTGAGACGGGCAATGCCTAACCTGAATATAGCCTGAACATGGAGACTATTCTATCCCTATATGACAAAAACCAAGGGAACACAGGCTTAGAACACTTATATGAGTAGCAGAAACATGTTAGAAAACATGCTATGATAAGCTACATCTTAAATTTTCCTATAAAATATTATTGAATTATGATACCTCAAAGCATATCCATATAAGGCAGACAAAATCAAAATACAAAAATGTCCTAGATCAGTAATAAGTGAAACAGTAATGGCTATGAATCAGTCGATTTCTCAAGAGGAAAGTCAAGATTCAGGAGAGTTCTGAGACTCTGACTCCTAAGAGCTCCATCTCTCTCAGACATGAGATCAATCTTAGGATTCCAGCACTTTGAATATTAGGTACTTTGACTACTAAACCATGCCCATCTAAGTCATGCTTGATTAATGTAGATTATTTCATAAATGAATCTCTAATCTGTAACCATGGCTATAATGAATTTGAAACTTAATTAGAAATAACATTGCATGGTGTGCATAACATTTGCATGCTGTGTCACTACAACGAATGCCTGAGATAATCATTGCATCAATAGAAAATGTTTTGCTTCATGATTTCAGAGATTCCAGTCCATGACTGATTGACTGTTCACATCATGGATAGGAAGCAAAGGAAGGAAGAAGAGACGGGGCTGGAATCCAACTATCCCCTTCAAGGTCAAACATCAATGAGCTGAAGACCTCCACAGGGCCTACCTCGACAATGGTCCACTGAGCTCCCAATAACACTAGGCTGGCAACCAACCGTTTACTAGATGGATCTTTAGGGGACACATAACATGCAAATTATAGCACTTGGACATTCACTATACACGGTTTGGTTATCAACTTTCCATAAATTGAGAGTTAAGCCCAAACGTGGCTCTATTCTGAAAGACAAAACTCTATAGAATATGACTGGACTCCAAGGTATCTAGGTAACCAGTGAGCTACAGAGTCCTGGATGTGGCTTATATAAGAGCAATCTATCAGAGGACATAAACCTGTATCACCCTACATGGAAAGTTCTATTTCAGCATAGTAAGGATAGATTATTTCTGACATCTGTGTGAGAGCCTTTTTGTTCCTCTCATTTTTCACTAGATATTCATTAAGTACCTTCTCTAAGTCTAATTACTAATAGCATTTAACAATGCTATATAGAAATAAATAAGAAACAGTCCCTGTCCTTGAGAAATTTAGTTAAAGGAAGAGGAGAAATACAAAAACGTGTCAATTTGGACTAGGGTGATAATTCAGCCAGTAAAGTGTTTGCTGTGCAAACATGAGGACCTGAGATCATTCCCCAGAACTCAGGTTTAAAAAGAAAAAGGGTGGGCACAGCAGAGTGGAGTGAGTAGGCCAGACCCCTGTCTTCTGACTCCTCCCAGCTCCCTGGTCTGGGTTCCTTGCACCAGTCTGTGTGCTGGTGGGTGCTGCGATGAGGAGAGAGTATACCAGACCCCTGTTCCCTGGCTCCTCCCAGTCCCCTGGGCCTGGTAGGTCCCATTGTGCCTTCCATGGGGAGGCCTGGTCCCTGTGTGAGCTGTGAAATCAGGACTTTTGTTCTGGTATCCTGACTGGCCACTGGATACCAACATTCCTGTTACATGAGTCAGAGGGTACACGGGCCAAAGGGACAAAAAACTTGCTTCCTCCTCAATAAAATAGTCTTCCTAAAATGGCTAGACAACAATGCAAAAAGGCTAACAAAAGTCAGAAAACAGATATCTCCACCAACGATGCTTAGTCCTACAATGGAAGCCTCCAATAAAATCATAGAGAAATCAACATAAATTTACTCCCAAAATGAAAATACAACAACCAGTGAGACCCTGATCAAAACAGTCACTGAACTGTAAGTAAACCATGAAAGAACCAACAATCATAGTAATGAAATTGAACAGATAGTCTCTTAGAGTATTCAGCATTTGACAGTAGGTTTAACTTGATTGAAGAAAATGTTAGAACCCTCCAAAGAGATATGAATAAGTTGAAGGTGAGTCAAGAAATGGAAGATCTCAACAACTGGTTGATTAAACTTAATGAAGATTTGAACAAATGCAAGAATAAATTCCAGGAAACATCAAGAAAATCAGAAATTGAATTGAAACTGTACCTCAAAAAAATATGGACACAATGCAAAAATAAAACAACAAAAATCAAATACAAATTATAAGAACCTCTCTAGAGCCCCTTAGAAACAGAATTACTCATGTGGAAGACAAAACCTCTGACCTGGAAAACAAGACAGAAGAAATTGATCAGGAGGCCAAAAACTTGGCTAAGTTCAAAACATCAAGTGAAGAGAATACAAGGAAACTGAGGGATACCCTAAAACAACCAAATATCCAGATCATGGGTATACCAGAAGGAGAATAAATCCAGGCCAAATTTTCCAAAGCTCTCAAAAGAGAGGCCCATCCAAACATAAGAAGCCCACAGAACACCAAACAGACAGGATCAAAGAAGAAACTTTCCAAGTCATATCATAGTTAAAATTCTTAACAGTGAAAACACTGAGAAAGTACTAAAAGCAGCAGAAGAGAAACAACTCACTACATGCAAAGGCAATACCATCAGAATTAGATCATATTTCTCAGTGGAAACCCTGAAAGCCAGAAAGGCCTGGACTGGAACACTTCAAAGTCTAAAAAACTATGACTTCCAACCCAAGCTACTCTACCTAGCAAAAGTATCCCTCATAATAGATGGTGAAAGAAGAAATTTCCATGGAAAAAGTCAACACTATGATTATATGACCACAAAGCCAACCCTACAGAGAATACTTGAGGGAATATTCCACACAGTACAGTCAAACAACCATCTCAAGATCCAACAAGAAGATCACAATAACCAAAATAGACCAGGCTCAAAATAGTACAAAACATAAGAAAGCACCAAACCCCATATTAATTCAAACCTCACAGTAATAATCTTAAATATTAATGGTCTTAATGTACCCATCAAAAGACACAGGTTATCAGGGTAGATCAAAAAACTGGACCCTTCTATCTGCTGTCTTCAAGAAATCTACCTCACCACTAAAGACAGTCACCTCCTCAGGGTGAAAGGTTGGAAAATGATATTCCAAGCAAATGGAAATAAAAACCAAGCAGGTGTTGCTATATCAATATTTGATAAAATAGACTTCATACCAAAAGTAATCAAAAAGGACAAAGACTACTTCTTACTCATCAAGTGAATTATCCAACATGAGCACATCACAATCATAAATATATATGTGCCAAACACAGGTGCACCACAGTTTATAAACCAAAATCTACTCAACAATAAAACAGAAATAAACACCAACATCATCATAGTCAGATACTTCAATCCTCCCCTATCATCAACAGACAGATCATCTAAGCAGAAAATCAACAGGGAAATTATAGAGCTCAACAACATCATAGATCAACTAGAAAGACTAAACAATACACTTTTAAACAATGAATGGGTCGTGAAAGAAATCAAAAAATAAATTGTAAAATTCCTAGAATTGAATGATAATGAAAACACCACCTACCAAAGCTTTTATGAAACAATGAAGGCAGTCCTAAGGAGAAAATTCATAGCCATAAATGCCTTCATTACAAAGACAAAGAGAACCCAAATTAATAACCTGACTGTCCACCTAAAGGCACTGGAAAAACAAGAAAAGACAAACCCAAAGAGCTCCAGATGGAAAGAAATAATCAAGATCAGAGCGTGGTGGTGCACACCTTTAATCCCAGCACATGGGAGGTAGAGGTAGGAGGATCACCGTGAGTTCGAGGCCTCCCTGAGACTACAGAGTGAATTCCAGGTCAGCCTGGGCCAGAATGAGTCCCTACCTTAAATAAATAAATAAATAAATAAATAAATAAATAAATAAATAAATAAATAAATAAATAAAACAAAACAATTTAAGATGTGAGCTGGGCCTAGTGGTGCACACCTTTATTCCCAGCACTCGGGAGGCAGAGGTAGGAGGATTGCCGTGAGTACAAGGCCAACCTGAGATTACATAGTCAATTCCAGGTCAGCCTGGACTGGCGTGAGACCCTACCTCAAAAAAACAAAAAAAAATTTACGATGTGAATTCCAGGTCAGCCTGGACTACAGCAAGACCCTGGAAAAAAAAAAAAAAAAAAAAAAAAAAAGTTTAGAGCAGAAATTAATGAATTGGAAATTAAGAAAACAATTTTTTAAATTGATGAAACAAGACAAAAAGCTGGTTCTTTGAAAAAATAAACAAAATTGACAAACCCCTGGCCAATTTGATCAAGCAAAAAAAAGGAAGTCTCAAATTAACAAAATCAGATATGAAAACGGAACAATTACAACAGTCATCAATGAAATTGGAAGAATCATCAAGGCCTACTTCCAAAACCTCTACTCCACAAAACTGAATGATCTGGAAGAAATAGATGAATTTCTAGACACATACCACCTACCAAAACTAAATTCAGAGCAGATTAATCTCCTAAACAAACATATCACACCCATGGAGACTGAAAAGATAATCAGAAACCTTCCCAAAAAGAAAAGTCCAGGACTGGATGTCTTCTCAACTAAATTTATCAAACCTCCACTGAAGAACTAAAACAAATTTTTCTTAAAATGTTTTGCATAATCTGAGACCAGAGAATCCTCCTTGACTCCTGTTATGAAGAAAGCATCACCCTAATACCAAAACCAGAAAGAGATGCAACAAGGATAGAAAACTATAGGCCTATATTAATAATGAACTTAGATGCAAAGATCCTGAACAAAATCCTTGCAAACCGAATTCAACAGCACATCAAAAGTATTGTCCACCATGATCAAGTAGGCTTCATCCCAGAGATGCAGGGATGGTTTAACATACAGAAATCTGTCAACGTAATACACTGCATAAATAAACTGAACCATAAGAACCACATGATCATTTCAATTGTTGCAGATAAGGCCTTTGACAAAATACAACACCACTTTGTGATCAAAACACTGGAAAGAATAGGCACATAGGGTTTATATCTCAACACAATAAAGGCTATATATATAAAGCTCCTAAAGCCAAAAAACACTACCAACCAACTCAAAGTCTAAGTGACTCAGAAGCAGACAACCTGACATGGTGCTCACACAAGTGCAATAGTAGCTCACAGCCATGCTGGGTAACCAACTGCTTTTGGATTAGCTAACAGATCTGCTCAGTGGAAAGGAAACCATATCTGGAACTGGGAAACTAGTCAGAATCATATCCAGATAAAAACTGTGCTTTCCAATGTCAAGCTCCCACTAATCTTGGCATAAAAAGAGGGTCTACACCCTTTAAATTCTAAATTAATAATGGTTACCCCATGTAACCAGTGCTGACTTCACTCTCCATTGGAGATTCTGCTTCTCTTTTGCAGATGGGAGCAGAATCTGAGGAGATAAACGACCCAGCACACTTCACCCTGGCCTCGGCTGAAACCACAGAGGAATCAGGGAAATGAGCAAGTGTGCTGCTTTCTTAGTGAACCTGATATCAGCACAAGGGTGAAGGAGATAAACACTGAGGACAATGGACACTTTTACCAAACCAGAAATCAGAGGCTCTTAAGTGCCCATCACTGAAGTACACTTAAAACACACCCAACATGGCTCAAGGAATTTTGTGGAAAAGGGGGTGGAATGATTGTTAGAGCCACAAGTTGGGATGTTTTGCACATTGCCTCTCCCCCATAACTGACTGCTGCCTCCACAATGCATGACCCACAATCCCCATTGGGTTGGCCTGCATCCCCAACAAAAGTGGCAGGGAGGAGGGAAAGGATGGTACCAACATGTGTTGTTTATGTACTAAATATGTCCATATCTAATAAAAATAAATTTTAAAAATCCAGGACTAGTGGTATGTGCTGGGAATCCCAGAACTGGGGAGATGGAAATAGGCATATCTCTGAGGCTCACTGGCCACCAGTCTAGCCTACTTGGTGAGCTCCAGGCCAATGGGAGACCCTGTCTCAAAAAGGTAAATGGTGTTCCTGAGGAATGACACCTGAGGTTATTTTCTGGCCTCTACATGCACAAGCATATATATGTATACCTGCATAAACCAGAACATGTATACACACACACTTACAGAGATCAAATCTGAGGCTAGGTAGATAGCTCAGCAGGCAAGAGCCCATCTCTCCAGGCATGAGGACTTGAATTCAGTCTTCAGCACACATGTAGGAAAGTAGATATGGCATGCATGCCTCTAGCCCTGGCACTGAAGGGAGTAGGCATACAAGTATCACTGGGGCTTGCTGGTCAGCCAGTCTGGAAAACAATGGCAGCTCCAGGTTCAATAAGAGACTCCAACTCAAGGAAATAAAGTGGAAGAGTAATAAAAAAGGACACTCAATGTTCTCCTCTGGCTTTGACATGTGTGCACACAGAGCAGGGCATCAACACATACACACATGTATACACCATACATACACACATAAAAAAATCAACTGTAAAATAGATAATGGCAACAAAATTTGGACAAAGTGCTGAGAGAACAATTATCTCTGTCTTTATATAGAACAGGAGATTGTAGGGAGACTGAGAAAGGTCAGTTTGCTTGGTTAAGAAGCTGAGGTAGGGAGAGGTGGGAGCAAGCTTCCTCTCACTGTATAATTAACTAGAAGAATATAACAGGAAACTTTTTCTAGCTCTCATTACAGCACTGCTTTGTCCTCTTTTGATTATATTTTTTTGGGTTTAAATTAAGTAATCAAGAAAAGAATCACCAGGCTGTTATTCAAATGAAAGTAAGATTCAGGCCCAGGTAGTAGCTACTGGTGTTTTTAAAATATGCTTCTAGGTCCATTACAGAAATCAAACACAGTCTCTTGACTTTTCAACAGTAAGTGTGAAAATGTGAGATTCTTTTCTTCAAAAAGTATGACATAAAGGTCACAATTAAATTAAACATCAACATGTATTAACATCAAGTCAATACTTCCTGAAAATTAGGTTCTTTTCCCCAGTGTGCATTTAAATTGACAGTTGGAGTGTAGAGTAACGTGTTTCATATTGTTGCACCCCAATAACAAAGAAGCCATTACAAAATGTAAAATTATTGTTGAGATGGTGATCTCTGGGATCTTTCCCGAGTAAACCCCAAGTCTGGAACTATATGTTAAACAAGTGTCAGTAGCTATCAAAATTACCACACCAACACAGAACCCTAGTGGTCCCTGCTGAAGCTTAACTGCTCCTTTTGGATAGTGCAATAGTGTACTCTAGAGCCAAAAAAAAAAGACATTGTTAGAGGGAGAGAAAGATAGCAACCCAAACATGACTTTGGGACCATCCTGAGCAAAGTTATTCCACCATCTTTTTCTCTGTCTTATCAACAGCCTACCACAGTGCTTCCAATATGGAGAGAAACTTAGGCTTCTTATGTGTATTCTGGATGGTATGATACAAGTCTTGACTTCTCTTTCTACAGTTTATCCTTGTACATACACAACCTCTAGCCCTACCAACAAGCGATATGTGAACTCACTTACACAAGTTCCATTCATCTGATGAGAGTTCCCACTGGCAAAGGTTGGCCCAAAGTATCTTTCAACACTATCACAAGCATCCCACCAGAGGCCATCAATGATCAAAGTTCTACTTGCTGCCTATTGAGAAAGATTGCTTCCCAAGAACTACTGTTGACAGAGATTCCTTGTCATTTGTGACACCTGCCTCATGGCTCACTGGACAATTATTTCTGATCTCATTCTAAGGTTGAAGTCACACACTTACCCCATCATACCTAGCAGCAGTGATCTGCTACTGTCCACTCCCAGATCTTCAAATTAAAACAGCAACATGGTTGAACAGAATGGCTATTTACAGATCACATACTTCCTCGTAAATAAACACACAGTGGCTGGCAAGATGGGATAGTATGCACTATAGGAAATGATACAAATGAGCAATGTCTCATTATTCAGGCATTGCCCAGACTCAGACAAAGGCAAGAAAACTGAGAGTTCAGGATGAAACCCTATCCCTCTAACCCTATTGTGCCTGTGTACCGCAGTACATATTAATGTAACATTAAGTCCTATTTTTAGACCTCTGCAATTCCAGAGGCATAAATCATTCCTGTGCCTCAAGTCACCTCTGAGTTAGCAATGCCAAGTTTAACATTTTGCAAGATCCTACAACAATATAATTGGAAGCAAGTGATATTTAAAATGAATAGTGATAACTTTCATAGAATAAGATTACCCTAAAATAGATTTTGAGAGAATTTATTAAGTAATAATTAAAAGAAAAAGTGACAAACGTGCCACTTACCTAACCCTACCTTCACAATAGCTTTCACAGTTGAATTTAGAATGCTTTTCTTAGGCAGAAAAAATGCTAATGAAAGTCTTGTTTTCTTTTTACATAATACTGACTAATCCACAGTGATTTTAGCCACCAGGGTTTTCTCTGAAATGCACATCTGATTAAAGAAGGAAAGAATCTGCACCACTAAAGGACAATCTGGTCAAAGTGCTATTTTTATAATGCTCCACATCCACCATTGAGGAAACAAATTGAAACCGAAATCCTCCCCCAACCCAGAAACCTCCAGAATGATAGTAATAAAGAAAACATTTTTATCATTGAATAAGCATGGACCCACTGAGCTGCAAAGACTAAAAGAAATATCACCTTGTTAAACAGTCAAGCAAATAGATATAATCACATACATACTTTCAAGATGAACAAAAACAAATCCTCAAGCAAAAAAAGGCTTCAGCACCGTTTGTCTCAAACAGTTCATCCTAAATGTACCTGGTAACTGGGGTGACATCTGTGTTAGCTAACTGGCTTTATCAAGAACAGAAACAAACTTCCCACATCTCTCTGACAAGAGGTTTTTTTAAAAGATTTTATTTATTTATTATTCATTTATTTATTAGAGACAGAGAAAGGGACAGAGATAGAATAGGCACCCCAGGGCCTCCAGCCACTGCAAACTAACTCCAGAGACATGTGCCCCTTAGGCATCTGGCTTACGTGGGACCTGGAGAATCAAACCAGGGTCCTTAGGCTTCACAGGCAAAAGTCTTAACCGCTAAGCCATCTCTCCAACCCAAGAGGTAGTTTTATAAATGGGATCACTTTGCCCCTTTGAACATCGTGGCTCAGTTAGGTTCCTACCTTCCCAGAGAAACTGGGAGCCAGGGATGCTGTCTCCCAGGATGCTTATATTTCAAAGGGATGGATTTCAGACACTGGAGGAAGATATTCCTGGGCCTTAAAGCTGACAAAAAGCCCATCCAGTTTTCAAAAATATTTATATACATTTCAAATACAGAAGAAAGTACTTACAATTACAAGGGAAAAGATACATTTTCTTCATTTTCAGCTAAAAGAACTCCACGCCTCATGCTTAATTTTTGTGTACAGTTCACTGTAACCACCACACTGAAAACTCATCTACAGAAACACTTAGAAGTACTGCAAATCCCTAGGAGATAAAATTTAAAAGAAAAGAGCAACTCTATATTGGTAATAGTTTCTCCACCATTAAATCACTTCAAATTAATATGTCATGCCAAACCACACACATTAAGGACTGCAATGATTATTGATAATATAGTTCACCAGGGGAAAAGCAAATTCTTAATAAGCTTTTGTTTTCCTGTCCATTCCTTACAAGGATGATGATTTCATTTTTAATTTGTTCAGAAGTAAATTTATAATGATAACCAAAGGGAAACAATTTTCTCCCCTGTATGAGATTATCTATACAATCATTAGCCATTAAAAATGTATTATATTGAGTGCAGTGGGGAGTGGGGCATTCATCTAAATAATTCATGTCACTCTACAAGAACAAAATGCATAACAGAGATAAGACAAATAAATCAACTTACCAAAATTCCAAATCTGTCCTACAGTAGTACACGTATTACACATATTTGGTGGATAATGCATTCCAGACACGTAGTTCAAACTTTTTTAATGAACTTTCTACCTATATACGGTGATTTTCCATTAAGTGCTCTGGTAAAGCATCTAATGTTAGCATTAAGAGGGATGTGTAATACCAATCAATAGCCAAATAAAACAAAACCACCACAAGTCAGAAGGGGATAATGCAGAGAGTAATGCTTTCTGATGAGACCTTCAGAGGGCAACATCAAAGAACAGATCCAGAAGCTGCTGCCATTAGTGGAGCACATGCCAGGTTGATGAAGTTGCTCACCCAGCTTCCTAGGTAATGAGAACTAGGTGCAGTCTTGGCTCTTGCTAAATGTTCTTATGAAAAGAAATGCCATAAACAAAAGAATAAAGGTTTAGTGAAAACACTGAGTCCCCAACTCAGTTACTACCCCAAAAGCTTTCTGGCTTCTGATGTCTGCTTAGAGGCAGAATGGAAGAGATATTTCAGATTCTTGATTTGAACTTCAGCATTGTCAAATGCAATGTGTTTGGCAAATTAAAAGAAAACCAGAAAGTACAAGAGAATTGCTGAAGATGACACTCTGGCCTGCTTGCTGAAAAGCCATAGTCACAGTGCACTCTGCTTCAGAATATTCTCCTTTAGTTTACATGAACAGAGAAGCTGTGTCTGCAGCGTTCACCCCACCCCACACACACACACACATCCCACTGTGAAGACAGCTGCCTGCTTTGCCTTTCAGCAAATTACAAGTTAAAGTAGCTTCCCTGTGAGGAGCAGCAGCAGTTGGGAGAGTTGCATAAGAACTTCATTTTCCCACAGCCCTGTTCAGTTTCCCCAGCATCACTGGGATCTCTGACTTGGGCAGTAAGGTCTGGTACTCTTTATTCCTTTACTTCCCCTCTACAGGCCCCTCTGTGAGCCTTGTTGGCAAAGGTCAAAACATTAAAGACAAAAATTCCTAAGGAGAAAAGTGTTCATCTCTCAGCGTTTCTCATTGATTTCTGCTTTCACATTCTCATACTGCAACAATCCACCTACAACTGCCCCCAGGTATCAAAGTAATTAATAAAAATTAAAAGCAAAGGTGAAACTTAGATTACTCCAAGGCTGGTAAAATGTGGAAAATACCTCCCTTATCTTCCAAAATAGAGAAGTTGAGAGTGAAGAAGAATCAGAATTAATGAAGCTATTGGGGGTGGGGATTGTACCAAAGAAGGAAGTATCAAGAAAATTCTATCAGAGACCTGTGCTTGGATTACACTTCCTTTTTCCAAGTAAACCAAATTCTTCCTCAAAAGTGAAAGGATAATGAATATATAACGAAATATGACCTTGAAGCTCTGCTCCTCCTGCCTCCACCTCCCAAAGGCTGTGATTACAAGGTGTACCACCATGCCCAGCTTGTGAGGGAGTTCTGCATATCCAAACAGGGCCTTGTCCATGCCAGTCAGACAATCTACCGACCATGCTACATCTCCAGCACAAAGGTGGTAAATTCTTAAAGAGTTTTAAAGCTATGTTTTCATCATTTTAACTAGGTTAGACTAGATATGTTTTAGTATTCTGACTAGTGGTAATGAGCTAAGGTTATTTCCTTAAGGAAGATTAGCATTTCAGAAAAGAAACTAAACTAGGAAGCCTGAAGGTAGGGCTATTTCTTAAGTCTGACGTGACTGGACATCTCCACTTGACTGGACATCTCCACTTTTCTGCATTCCTATTTTCGTCGGTATGAACTCACACCAACCTCCTCCTCCCTTATTCAGTGACAAAAGTCTTTTGTTTAATTTCAGTTAAAACCCAAATACTGGCATTTCAAGAATGCATCATCATGTCCAGAATGTTTTAAAAAGTCTTTCAGAAACAATTATGTAAATGTAAAACAAATGGTAACATTAAAGATTTTAAAAGTAAAAAAAAAGTTTCTTGGACAAATAAAATAAGAAGAGCACTAACAGGATACAAATGACTGCAGCATTTATTTCTTTAACACTATTGTTAGCAATTGCCAGAGGCCATTAAAATTGCTTTGTTTAAGAAGCTATACAAGAGTATTATCTAAGGGATTCATTCTTAGAGTTTGGACTGTAGTTCAGTGAAGGAGTGCATGCTAAGTGCAAGAGGCCCTACTGTGATTCTCCAGCACCCAAAAAAAAAAAATCATTCTTCATTCACTGGCTTTTATTCATTGTTTTCTTCTGTTTGCTTTACTTTGTAATTCATTTACACATGAAGGCTCTTTATCATGTACGCATGATTTTTAGCATATACAAAAATTAAATTGTTTAGGAATGCAAAGCCCATAATGGCTCAACAGTTGAAGATATTTTGTTAAACCAACCACGAAGAACATTTTAGAACATGGGTCAAGATGCTAAAAACCTAAAATAATAAAACCTTCAGCAATACCAAAATTATTACTATTTCCAGGCACATTCATGGTGTGACTAGATTGACGATTCACAGCTGCATTGTGGAATAGTATTTGTGTTCCCACTCTGTATAAAGGCTAGACACATGGCCCAAGTGCACATATCTACTCTGATGAGACTCCACCTGAACCTCAAGTCCTGACTCTCACCATCCCATCCGTCATCTGAATATTCTCAAGCGTAGGTGCGTGTAGCATCCCTGTGGGGATTGCACGGGTTGCTTTTCATGGTATAACTCATAATACTAAGCATCCCCAGAGATTGCTTCCAGAATGTTATTTTTATTAGTAATTTGTCATAGAACCTAAATTAACTCATCAAGTTAATTAAAAATTAGTTGATCTAATTCTGAATTAGTTAAAATACTGTGTGATGTTTGTCATGTAGGCCAAGGCTAATTTCCAAAACTAATACAGTGTCTTAATTCTAAAATACTTTCTCAAAATACTAACTTCTTTCAAATAAATCTTCCTTTATCATTTGGTTATTTTCTGTTTCTATTTTAACTCTGAACCTATGAGTGAAGACAATATGGACATGCTGGCTGCCGCATTATTAAACCAAAAGCAGCCAAGAGTAACCTTCCCATGGGCACCATAGCTAAGCCTATCTCCCTTTTGTTGTCCCCATTTCCCAAGTTTAGATCTCAGATCATCTTCATATTGCTTCACAAGGCCAATATTTCTCACTGCACTGATGTTTTCCTATTGATGACGAAATACTACAGGAGGTATGGTAAAATTTTTACAGTTCATGAGTCTCTAGACTTGATCCAGCTATGCCGCAACTCAATCTTTCTCAGTCCTTGTTAGCAAAGACCATTGTATCTAACCTGAAATGTACAGATATCACAGTGCCACATCCTAATTGCATACTATAAACCCAGGTGCACTCTATACCTAACATTTGTATTATTTATATTTCTATAACCATGTGATGGAAACGATATCTCAGGACATTTAAAGAGACATCCTGGGCTGGAGAGATGGCTTAGCTGTTAAGGTACATGCTTGCGAAGCCTAAGGACCCAGGTTCAATACTCCAGGTCCCACGTAAGCCAGCTGCACATGGGGACGCATGCATCTGGAGTTCATTTGCAGTGGCTGAAAGCCCTGGTGCGCCCATTCTCTCTCTCTCTCTCTCTCTCTCTCTCTCTCTCTCTCTCTCTCTCTCCCTCCCTCCCTCTCTCTGTCTCTAATAAATAAATATTTTTTAAAAAGACATTCCTCTCAACCTCACAGCTACCCTCACCTGTCCTCCCTGTGAGCCAATCATGTCCAATTTCAACCATATAAAGAAGGCTTTTGGCTTAGTTGAACAAAAGTACTGGAGGAAGGGTACAGATCTCATCACAAAACACTAACTATCCACACTGTTAATAACGCAGACAGACAGCTTCCTTTCTTGTCCTCAGCTGCAGCCCATGCAGGTGAAGACACGGTATTCTTCACTCCCTTCCACAGTAACCCCATCATGTGTAGCTGCTTCAACTGGGGAACCATTTGACTCTGTTCTTTGAATATTTCTGTTAGCCTTTCCACAAAAGAGTCTCAGAGGAGTGTCAGAATTATACCTAGAGAAGAAGAAATCCCTGGATAATCTTAAAAGTAACATTCTTAAATTGAACTTAATAAAATAACTGAGGAAAATTTCACAAAATATTGAGTCATCTCAGGACCCTAATTTGAAATGTATACCAAGTGGTTTACCCATGTTTTACTTTAAGAAACCTAAAATGTTTCTCAAAGAGAAAGACAGCCATTTTTCTTGAGCAGTTAACACCAACAGGCCTGAAGCCCATGTTTCTGCAATTGGAGGAAACACAGCTCAGAGAGTAAGAAAGATGTGAACAGGGGAAATGCACTGGTTTGGCTGGAGGGATGGCTTGGCAGTTAAAGCACTTGCCTGCAAAGCCAAAGGACCCAGTCTCGATTCCCCAAGACCCACATACGCCAGATGCACAAGGTGGCACATGCTTCTGGAGTTCATTGGCAGTGGCTGGAGGCCCTGGCTCATCCATTCTCTCCCTCTCTTGCTCTTTCTGTGTCTCTGCCTTTTTCTCTCTGCCAAATAAATAAGTAAATATTAAATATAAAAATATTTTAAATATAGGCCAGGCATGGTGGCACACACCTTTAATCCCAGCACTTGGAAGGCAGAGGTAGGAGGATTGCCGTGAGTTCAAGGCCACCCTAAGACTACATAGTGAGTTCCAGGTCAGCCTGGGCTAGAGTGAAACCCTACCTCGAAAAATCAAAAAAAAAAAAAAAAAAGAAAGAAAGAAAGAAAGAAAGAAAGAAAGAAAGAAAGAAAGAAAAGAAAAAGGTTAAAAAAAGAAAATGCACTGGCTCAAGACCCACCACCAATTGAGTCGGCTGCTGCCTCTAATTATATGTGCATTTAAGTCGCTTTCCTGTGCTTTACTCCATACAGTGCATTCCGGACACTGGGGGAACAGCAGGGATTTTCTAGTTCCTTTAACAATAGTTAATTCTCTCCAACAGTTAAAGGGAGAGAGTTTAGTTCTTAGTGAAAATGACAGTGGATTGGAGATTATGGCATTTACAAATTTAATATCGTGTTTTCCCTGTATCAGTGGTCCTGTTTCTTTCTCTTGTATATTGTGAGGTATGGACTAAAGCTTTCCTGCTCTAGTCTAGCATCTAAAGTGGGACCTGGAAGACAAAAGGAACTCATTATTAGTCTCTGGTTATGGGAACAAGAAAAGGATAGCCCCAGGGACAGAATTGTGACAATTAAGTTACAGTGAAGCTGTTGGGATGAGCTCTAACCCACAGGCCTGCTATCCTCTTAGAAAGAAGAAACACCAGGAATGTACACAGAGAGGAAAGACGAAGAGGCAGCCCCGAGAGAAATCACATCTAGCAACACCTTGATCTTGGATGTCTAGCTTTCAGAACTATAAGCAATTAAAGTTCCACGGTTCAATATCACCCAATCTATAATATTTTTTAATGGAAGCCCCAACAAATTAAAACACATGTGAGTTAGTATCTAGGTTTCATTACAAAGTAGTATTTCAAGCTCTAAAGACTGCCAGTTCATTTTGTAAGCTAAAATTCCTGCCCTTCTTCTGATTAGCTCTCATGTTGGTTTGGATATTATAACAGCACCATTGCACTTGTATTACATTACATCTGCAGTAATGCACAATATATTTAATTTTGCTATTCTAGGATAGGATGCTTCCAATTACCAAACACAGTGTATTTTAAGACTCAGATTGTACTATCTTCAATAATGAGATGTGAAATGCAGCCCAAGACCTACATATTTCTAACAGATGTGTTTAGACTGATTGTTTAAATACTCGACACTTCAAATATTTCCAATATCTTCATGAGCTTTGAATAGTTTTACATTAACCTTAGGTTTAAGTCATTTCTAAAGAAACTATTTATTAAAAAAATTAATGGAATATAATTTAAATGAGCACCTAAAATGAGTGATTTCTGTTTCCTTTTTATACAATATACACAGATAATCTAATAGTGGATTTTAAAATGCTTTTCATGTAGTATATAATCTAAAATGCATTTATAAATACTATGAAGATAGGAACCAAATATGTGCCTTAGCTCAGGTGGTAAAGTACTTGCCTAGCATGCAGAAATCCATGAGTTTAAGCTGGGCATGGTGGTGCATGCCTTTATTCCCAGCACTGGGGAGGTAGAGGTAGGAAGATTGCTGTGAGTTCAAGGCCACCCTGAGACTACATAGTGAATTCCAGGTCAGCCTGGGCTAAAGCAAGACCCTATCTCAAAAAAAAAAAGAAGAAGAAGAAGAAGAAGAAGAAGAAGAAGAAGAAGAAGAAGAAGAAGAAGAAGAAGAAGAAGAAGAAGAAGAAGAAGAAGAAGAAGAAGAAGAAGGAGAAGAAGGAGAGGAAGAAGAAGGAGAGAAAGGGAGGAAGGGAGGAAGGGGAAGAGAAGAGAAGAGAAGAGAAGAGAAGAGAAGAGAAGAGAAGAGAAGAGAAGAGAAAAGAAAAGAAAAGAAAAGAAAGAAAAGAAAAAAGACAAAGAAAGAAATCCCTGGGTTTAATCCCCAGCACCATATAAAACCAGGCTTGGTAGTACAAGCCTGCAGTTCCCGCACTCAGGAGGTGGGGTGAGAAGGATCAGGATTTCAAGGTCATTCTTAGCTACATAGTGAATTCAAGGCCAGCCTGGGCTACATGAGACCCTGTATTTAAAAAAAAAAAAAGGAGTGGGTTGGAGAGATTAGTGGTTAAGGTGCTTGCCTGCAAAGCCTGAGGACCCATGTTCAACTCTCCATATGTCACAAACATGCCCACTAGGTAGCACAAGTATCTAGCTTTCGATTGTTGAGGCCCTGGTGAGCCAATTCTCTGTCTTTATCTGTCTGTCTGTCTGTCTGTCTGTCCGTCTGTCTCTAAAAATATGAAAAGAGGGGCTGGAGAGATGGCTTAGCAGTTAAGGCATTTGCCTGCAAAGCCAAAGGATCCCGGATGGATTCTCTAGGACCCAGTAAGCCAGATGCATAAGGGGTGCATGCATCTGGAGTTCGTTTGCAGTGGCTGGAGGCCTGGCATGCCCATTCTCTCTCTCTCTCTCTCTCTCTCTCTCTAATAAATAAATAAAATATATTTTAAAATATGAAAAGAAAAAAAGAAAGGAGGGAGGGAGGAAAGGAGGGAGGGAGAGAAGGAGGCACTGAGGGAGAGAGAGAGGGAGGGAGATAGAAAGGAAGGAAGGAAGACTGGCTGGGGAGATGACTCAGTGGTGAAAGAGGTTTCCCTTCTGGCATAGGTTCAATTTTTTACTATCCTTGTAAAGCCATATGCACAAATTGCATGCATCTGAGTAGCTAGAAGCCCTAGCTTGCCAATAATACACACTCTGTCTCTTCCTCTCTCCCTCCCTCCTTCTCAAATAAGTGAATAAAAATTATTGAAAGAAAGGAAGAAATGGAAATACAGTCTGCCATGTCAACTATTAGCATATAGTAAAATACTAAATTTCCTTATTACTCATTTTTAGGAAGATACTTTTGTCTCTTTGTACCTCAAATGCACAGAATAAAATTCATCATAATCCTTGGTTCACATCATATTCCCACTATTGTTACCATGTATGACCCCCTTTCATTTTTTTGTTTATTTATCCATTTTCTATTCATCCACTTTCAATGATAATATAAATACCCATGAATTTCTCCAACCAAACAACCATTTGGATTCCAATCAAAATCTATATTCAACTATGTGTTCATCTAATATGACATCATTTCAGTCCCTGGGCTGATTTGTCACAAACTCTTCTTTCCCTTGACTGTCTTATTTTATAGAATAATCTCATCTTCATATATTTAAATATATATTTAAAATAATTTATCAGTATAATTGCATAGAATTGTATAACTTTTTAATATTTATTTTTATTTATTTATTTGAGAGAGAAAGAATGGGAACACCATGGCATCCAGCCACTGCAGATGAACTCCAGACACATGTGCCACCTTGTGCATCTGGTTTACGTGGGTCCTGGGGAATCGAACCTGGGTCCTTTGGCTTCTCAGGCAAGAGCCTTAACTGCTAAGCCATCTCTCCTAACTTGTGTTTTTTTTAATAACTGTGATGTGCTAAATATATCTACGTTTGTAAATGCTATGCATCATTTGACAGCTATGTCATATTTTATTGTATCTACACCATAGTTTATTCACACACTTTTCTATAATGTCCATTTAAGTCATTTCTGAGTTGCTCTTAAAATACCAATGATTGGGGCTGGAGAGATGGTTTAACAGGTAAGGCACTTACCTGCAAAGCCTAAGGACCAGGGTTCAATTCCCCAGTACCCATGTAAAGCCAGATGCACAAGGTGGTGCATGTGTCTGTTCATTTGCAGTGGCTAGAGGCCTTGGCACACCCATTCTCTCTGCCTCTTTCTCTCCCTCTCCCCCTCCATAAAGAAATAAAAATTTGAAATAAAAACAAGGAGGCCAGGTGTGGTGGCGTACACCTTTAAAAAATAGCACTGATATAAACATCACTATGTGTTTCTCTTATACACATAATAATAAGTGAGTTTTACTATACACCTAGGAACAGGGTCATCGGATGTTTAGGTGGCCATTTTTTTTCAAAATGTTTAATGCTTTCTAAAAATGACTTGTTGGGCCCTAAGAGGCCCAGGTGTGAGGCCTAGTGGAACTTCCTGAGCCTGACTAGAGTTTGGCGACCTGTCTTTGGCCTATTACTCCCACACAGGAGTGACTCAGCAAGGCCTAAGCCAAAACTGCCTCCGCCCAGCTACTGCTTATGTGGTGAAATACTATTGGCCCCTACACCTTTTTCCTATCCTGAGACCCATCCTCTTTCTCAAGGCTATATAAACATCTTCCTACTACAATAAAACAAGTTCCTGCTTCAACAAGACTCCCAACCCAGTGTGCTTTTCTCACCAGTGTCTGGGTTCTGGGTCACCGACATTCACCATCCCGCTCAGCCCCAAAAGGAACCGGCTGGACCGGCTCTTTTCTTCAGCCCTACCTGCCAGGAGAAACCAGCAATGACTGCACCAATTTACATTCTGACCAGCAAAGACCATTCAGTGTGGATCTATCTCCACTAAAATAACTGATACTATCTCACTTACAATTTTTTTGTCAAACGCAGACTGTAAAAGAATATTGTATAATTGTCTTTGCTTTTCCATAATCATAAGTGAAGTGATTCAAGATACTGAACATTTGTCAGACATTTGTTGGCTGCGTCAGTTTCCTCTTCTGTGAAATGTGTATCATCAATTCATTTGCTCACTTTTCTAACTGAAAACGTGAAAACGGCTACTCTGGGTTCAGTGAGAGATGTTGTCTCAAAGAAATAAGCTGATGAGTGAGAGAGGAAAATATCCAACATTCTGTGGGTTCTGTACTCACACACACACCTACATACATATATGCACACAGCACACACACACATTTGAGGTCATTGTTATCACCTCAAAATTATAATATTGAAATAAGGTAAAATCTAATAATGAAATAAAATTATAATATCGAAATAAGGTAAAATATAATAATGAAATAAAAGTGTTATTGCCTCAAAATTATAATACTGAAATAAAATTCTAATGACTATATGTTATGACCCTAAATGAAAGAAAATCACTCACAGTAGGAATTAAGGTTGCTACTTTCAACAAATGTAATAAGAAGTATTATAAAATGAAGGAAAGCATTTCCCTGAGAACTAAGTATCCCCAACTCTCCTACCAAGGCATATTTAGAAATCTACTTAACTAACTAAAACACACACATGTACACACACATACTACACAGAATGTAATGGCAATATGGAAAAGGCAAGTATAACCACTTCTCCACATATCTGCTTCCATTTCCATGCTTTGCATTCCTACTGCAATTTAATTTGTTTTCCAATCATTTTACATTAGTTATTTTGAATACTGCTTAAAATGAATTGGAATCAGTCACTACAGTATAGATAAGTAGGTCACAAATGATGAACTGGCACACTATAAAAGGAAATAGATTAATGTCAAATACCCAATATGCACTAACTCAGAGGAGATCTTATTTCTCTGTTCTTCCTCATCATCCTTTTCCTTACCATCTCTGTAAAAAGTAAAACATTTTAATTTACAAATTACTTAATAAACATCTATTAATCTACTTTTGGCAAGCAGTACACTAGATGGTATACACAACAAAACTTTACTCTGCAGAATAATAAGGGAACCATAAGCAAGTAAAACATGGAACCAACTATGATGTTCTAAAGAAGTACCCGCAGACGTATGTTTGTAATACTAAGCACTTAAGAGGATATGGCATTGTGTGCTTTAATGGTCTTATTAAATACACATGTCTTAAAAGTCCATTTAGTAATTTCATGATATAGGACATTTAGAGTCACAACAGTCAATCTGTCAGAAGTTGGTAGGTAAAATTTCTTTCCAGGCAAGCTCCGAGAAACACTGAAATAGCAGAAGAAGAATATTACCGTATTTGACTTTTCTTCCAAACCAAATCACAGGAGGAGGAAGTAGAGTCTTTCAAACGCTTCTCTTTCTGTAGTATATATAGTCAGTCACAATCCCAGCCTGCTCCGTTACTACCTAAGTAACCTAAGCTGGTGATGGGTTTCCAGCTGGCCCCACAGTATGACTAGCTCCACATAAAGTTATGCAGTTCTTAATGCTCTCTCCATGTCTTCTGCTTTCCAGTCTCCCCTTCCTGTTAGTTTTCTGCATTCCCATTACGTTTATGCAGGCACCCAGTGGGATGTCCCATCCAGGCATTCTATTTCCTATGGATGCATCAGGAACTTCTCATTCTTACTACCCTTCCTCCCTCTTTAAGGCTTCCAGTCTTACATCTATTAGGAGCCTTGGAGCTTCCTCTAAGATAGCTTATATATAACCTCGTAAGTTAATACACACCAATATGAGAAATTTAGAAATGCTTTGACCTTCACAAAATGAGTGATACAAGTACAGGGCCTTCAAGTTACTTATTACAGAAAAGATACAGAGCTAATGAATCAGAGGAAAATCCCTTGCACTTATAGTCAAAGAACCTCAGACCAAATCCAGGAGCTGTCATAGTTCATGTATGACACTAAGTCAGTTTATTAACTCCACTAATACTCAATGGCTAAAACTATTAATTGGTAAAAGTCTCAAAGATTTCACATAAATGCTGTAGGAAAATATATGTTGTGTAAAAGAGTGTTTTAAACTATATTATGACAATGACAGACACTGGGTAACATATTTTATTAGGTATCTCTCACACCATCCTTTAGTAATCACTACTTGGGATAGAACTTCCAACAAATTTATAGGAAAAAACAAGGATGAAGTTTCCTACCATTCCTTCATTCAGCCAAGAACCCTGGTTATGAAACAAAACTGAATGTCAGACACATGAGACAGTAACAACTGTTGTGGCCTCATTGTCATAGAGCTTATATTCTGTCAATGGTCCAATACAGCTAAAATATTTGGAGACACCTCAAATTTAAGCTGGACCACTGAATTCCCAGGTGAGCATCACTTTTATTGAAATGAGTATCACCACTATGAAACAAAGGCTCTTCTGCTTCATGTCAACAGCAAGCCTGTGAGGCCAGTGCAATCTGAATAAGATCTGCTGCACTGTTCTGAACTAACAACAGAGCAGTCCAGGTGAGACACAAGATTATCATAACTAAAAACCTAATGAAGGGCTGGAGAGATGGCTTAGGTGTTAAGGCGCCTGCCTGCTAAGCCTAAGAACGCTGGTTCCAATCTCCACATCCCACGTTTAGCCAGATGCAAAGTGACACAAGGGCGCAATGCCGCACTTGCCCACAAGGGGGCGCACACATCTGGATTTCGTTCACAGCAGCTGAGAGACTGCTGGCGCGCCCATCTCTATCTGTCTCTCTCTCTCTCTCTCTCTCTCTCTCTCTCTCTCTCCAAAGATAAATAAAATAATAAAATAATAATAATAATTTTTTTTAAAACCTAATGAACTATTTCTACCATTAGAAGAGTACAGCTGGGCATGGTGGTACATGCCTTTAATCCCAGCACTTGGGAGGCAGAGGTAGGAGGATCTTTGAGAGTTCAAGGCCAGCATGAGACTACATAGTGAATTTCAGGTTAGCCTGAGTTAGAGTGAGACCCTACCTCAAAAAAACCAAAAAAATCTAAAAAAGTGTACCTGCTGTATGCTGAAGTGACATTTTCTCTCTCTAGTAATAAGTTATCACTCAGGTCTCATGGGCTGTAGACATTCTTTAAGTAGATAACATTTTATCTCATTTTAAGTACAACTCTTGGTTGTTGGGACTATTATGCCATAGATGAGGGCAATAAAGCACAAAGGGGTTCATAAACTTGTCCAAGACACACAGCTATTTCAAATCCAGGCTGCCCTGCCTCTTCAGAGATTCCCTTCAATAGAGCAATTGGTAGTTACAGTATACAAAGAATTAGGAAATCCTTTGTCTATTATATATTATATAGTATATATATTATATAACATAGTATATTAGGAAACATGATTCCACATAACTCCAGTCACTCCAGAATATCTTTCAAGGTATGGAGTATGTTCAGAGACACCATTTCCATAAGTTTGATGCAACTAGCACACCTTAGGGGTATGAAGAGTTCAAACAGTATCCTAGTGGTGACATATCCTAAATTAAACTTGCCTTCTCAACACCTTTCTTTCACTTCTCCATGTGAAAGTCCTATCTTCTCATTCCCTCTGTAGCCTTCCCTCCCCCTCCTTCCTTCTTCTCACCTCTTCTTTCCTAGCTTCAAACCAGTCGTCATTCAGCCCATATTGTCCTTAAAGCTTTTCCTAGCTTTCCCAGCTGTAAGGCTCTGCCTGCACACTTCTTCTCTGTACAACTACTTGATGTTCCATTTGTATTTACTTTGAAGTACTGCTCAGCACCTGATTGCATGTTTCATGTTTTGCCAAACACACTTATTTACTCAGGTGTGTTGAAGTTCATGAAAGACGACAGACAGTGGATTCTCTCTCTCTCTATTTCTCTCTCCCTGCACATTCCCCTACACACACACACACATACACACACTCTACTTCATAGAGTACTAAAAGTTCAATAAATAGTGTTTAGACAGTTGCTTGGCTAATTGATTAATCTATTGAGTAAACATTCACCACAACTTAAATAGCTTCCAAGAGTTCCTCCCTCAGACATAGACACACACACAATGTGTGGGCCTGTGTGAAATGGACTGAGAATGGGAGTAAAAAAGGCTTTTGCTGAGTAATCATCCTATATATAAAAATCAGTAGAAATGGAAATGTACAGGGATTCAATCTGAAAAGTTTTAAAGGGAGAACTGAATAACTGAAAAAGTAAGAAAAAACTTGCTTTATGCATTTAGCAGTAAAGTACCTTCTTGAGCTCTGAAAATAAAATGCTTCTCTCCATCAATTCTGTCATTTCTGTTCCAGAAACTAATATATCTTCCACATTTCAACTATCCTGAAATTTTAATAGACAGCATCTTCTACTTCTTTCTTCTGCTTTTCTCTAACACACACACACACACACACACACACCCCATATCCTGACCTCATCTCGCACCCACATCCCAAATCGCTCTTTGAAGTTGAATTGCTACTTCAGTCATCAAAACAGCTCCTGAACTTTGTTCATGAACTTGGGCTCCCTCTGCTGGGTTTGAGGCAGTACAACATGCATCTCTGCAGAGTTGAAAATTAGGATACTCATCATTGGCCACAAAATTTTCTATTTAAAATAAAACTTAAACTTGAGTTTACAAGTCAACAAGTATGATATTTTTAAAACAAAGAATCAAGATTTATATAAATTAATTAAAAATAAGTTAAGACACTTAAAAAAAATCAGTGCTTTTTCCCCTGCTTATTTTCATCTGTAGTAGAATAGTACAATATAAAGGGACTGCAAAAATCTCAGAAAATGATATAAAACTGCTCAGAATACAGTAGCTACAAGAAATAACACCTGCATTATTGTTTTCCAAAACCAAATGCAAAGGAGTATGGCCACAGGTTCAGTAAATTCTTTATGCTTCGAAATTAAGTGAAAGTAGCTATTCAGAATTACTAAACTGTTAGTAAGGCCACTAAATTGTACTATCCAGCCTGACAGTATACAGTGTGAGACTACACCATATATCTCACACACACATAAAAACAAAAGAAAATTCAACTCACAAAGGACATTCCATATTTACTAAAAACAACAGAAATGTGACTCATGTCAAAGTGGAAATGGTGCCTATTGATTTCTGTTAAAAGGAAATGTTATTCCTCATTTAATTGATTTGGTTCTTATTATAAAAGAAAGTGGTTAAATCGATCTTTTAAAAAAATCAGGCCAAGAAAGGGACCTTCAAAAATCTAAAAATTAGCCGGGCCTGGTGGCGCACGCCTTTAATCCCAGCACTCGGGAGGCAGAGGTAGGAGGATCGCCATGAGTTCGAGGCCACCCTGAGACTACATAGTGAATTCCAGGTCAGCCTGGACCAGAGTGAGACCCTACCTCGAAAAACCAAAAAAAAAAAAAATCTAAAAATTATATGTCATGGTCTATAATTCTTTTCCTTAAGATAGATTCGTATTATACACTAAATATACCTTTAGGTCATCAACCTCAGGGTGATCATGTGGAATCATGAAGTGCTTGGGGAACTGGTATTACACAGCTTAGACATGTAGAATCTAAGGCATTCTTTGCTGAGCCCAGCATGGCAGGATCTCAGGTTACTGACACAATCAGCACACTTCCTTTCTCCATCATCAAGCTGCCACAGAGAGTCAAGGAAGAGATCATCCCACCACTAACTATGTACTCTGAAATGCACCATGCACAAAGAAAATGTGAGACCCCTTGTTCAAAAAGCACTGGGAATTTTAATGAAATTTTGTATTGAATTTTTTTCCAAGCATGTTAGAATCTAAAGTCATGGAAAACCAGCTGGTTGGCTGCAGGAAATCTGGCATTAAAATGAAAGCAAAGTAGGAAATCAACCAAGGATACCCTCCTCAGCATGGCCCTTCCAAGCATGGAGCCTTGTGGCACCACTTAGATCACACATCTATGAAGCTGGCCCCACTGCATCCCAAAGTCAGCTAGAGGTTAGTAACAATATTGTTTTCATGGGTTCCCATCCCCAACAATCACAGACAAGCATAATGACCTCACATTACCATCTTAAAGAATTTGCTTTGTAAGAGACATGTCATAGTAAGTTCCCACCAATAGTGGGATATAAGAGGGTCTACACCTATTATATTCTCTCTAAAATAATAATGGTTATACATGCATCTTGCACTGACCTCACTCTCCATTGGAGAATCTGCTTCTCTCTTTCAGATGGACTCAGATCCTGAGGAGAGAATAAGCCCATCACACCTCACCAGGGCACCAGCTAAAGCCATAGAGTCAAAGGGGAAATGAGCAAGAGTGCTGCTATATCTGTGAACCTGGTACCAGCACAAGGATGAAGGAGATAGACACAAAGAACACTCAACCCCTACCAAATCAGATATCCAGAGACTCACAAAACCTCGTCACTGAAATAGACCTAAAATGAACCCAACATGGCTCAGAAAAATTCACAGAAGAGGGGTCGTAAAGATTGTTAGAGCCATGAGTTGGGTCATTACACACAGAGTCATTGCCTCTCCCTCATAACTGATGGCTACCCACATAAGGCAACACCCACACTACCCATGGGGGGAGGACAGGGAGAAGGCTAACAACAGTACCATCATGGCTGTATATATACTATATACATAACTAATAAAAAATATATTTTAAAAAGAGATGTCATTTCTAAAAAAGTAGTGGTTCAACTTAGTTATTCAAACGCACACTGAATCTTACTGATAGGACATACATATCTATGTTCTGTCTATCTAATTTTAGCTTTGGAAACAGAGCAAAGGTTTATAGAACCTAGTTGCCTTTTCTATGAAGAGCTGGTTGGTTAAAACAACAACTTTCAGAATCAGACTCCCTAAACTTCAGTCAAATGACCACTAACCTTCATGATTTCAAACAAATTACTTAATCCTTTTGTATAAGTCTTACTTGAAACTTCCTAAGCCTTCTCAGTCTCTTTTTCAAGTAGCCAGAAATAATGGCACTTCTCAAAAGGTATATTGAAAAAATATTAATAGAGTTTAACTCAGTGTTTGGCACAGAATAATAAACATCAATTTTAATATGACATAAGATATTTTGTGTAAATGTTGCTAGAGTCTGAATCATAGAAAACCAACAGATTGTCTGCAAGAAACCAGGTATTTACAATTCAGTCTGAGCAAGCCAGAAATGGTAGCTCATGCCTTGGGATTGCAAGTGAGTTCCAGGAACCAGCCTGACTATATGAACATGTTTGCTATAGCTCCAGGTTGCCTGTATTTTATTTCATATGTGTTGATTCTCCACATTGTGCTGGATAGGAGGAATGTAAAGATGGAAAGGATTGTCTGCTTTAAGAAGTCTCACTAGGGCTAGGGAGATGGATCAGTAGCTAAAGGCACTTATTTGCAAATCCTATTGATCCAGGTTTGATTCCCCAGTACTCATATAGAGCCTGACACAAGGTAGTATATACATCTGGAGTTTGTTTGCAGGGACAAGAGACCCTGGGGTACTCATATACACATTTGCACAAAAATAAGCAAATAATATTTTATAAAAAGAACTCTCACTAACCACTGATATGTATACTTTTCATACAATATACCAAATGCAAAGACAACTGGAAGGCAGTTCTCTGTAAATCTTTCCATTTTCCTACTTTCCAAGTGAACACATTACTTGATATTTTGTTTCAGATGACATATTCAGCAAATGGCTACCAAGGAGCCTTCGAAGATAATAAAGATATGTGTATTTTCAGGGCTAAATTTGAGCTTGTTTGTAAAAGTCTCCTATTAAAACAAAAACTGAGCTTTGGCTGGGAAAGACAGATCAGTGAATATGACAACTCACACAAACATGGGGACCTGAGTTCAGATCTCCAAAAGCCACATAAAGCCATTATCCCAGCCCATTAGGGAGACAGAGACAAAGGAATCTCCAAGAAGCTCACAGACCAACTAGCCTGATGAATGCAGGAGTAAATAATGAGAGATCCTGTTTCAAACAACATAGAAGGCAAAGACCAATACTTAAAAGTTGTTCTCCACACATGTGCGGTATCATGCCCTTGCCCACATATGCACATGTGTGTGCATGCACACACACACACACACATGCACACACACCAAAAAGAATTCATTCTCTAAAACATAATGTTGATGTTACTATTTCAAGGAGTTATTCAGTTTACTTGACTGACCAGTTTTCAGCCATTTGAACAAAGCAGCACATTTGGTCTAAGCCTGTTTGAGTGAAATGGGGTGACAGCACCAGGCTGTGGTTTGCGTGAATACACCAGTGTCATCACAGGCTCAATCACTGGATGTTTTGTTCCAAAGGTGGGCTATCAATGATGAAGTGAAACTTGAGTATAAGGTATTCATAAGTACAAAAATGTTCAGGAATTAATTATAAAACTGAGGTAGAAAGAAAATGACACCTTTCAAATACTGATTCCATTATATCCCACCTCTACTGTCTGTCATGTGTTCTCAGATATTTTCTTTCTTCTTCATGTTACATAGAAATTGATTTTCTTTACTTTCAAAGTGTTGCTTATTATTTATGTAAATCCATTTCATTGTTAAATTGTTCTCTTTTTCTACCTATGAATATTGTTTAGCTATCTTAAGTTGGGGTGAAATCTATTATGACTTTTCTTATTAGAATTAATGGAATTTTATTTTTAACTTTTAGCTTTTGACTGAACAATATGTTCTTAGAAATGAATTATAAAAATTGAATGAGAGGTGGGTGTACTTTGAATTTTGTAATAGGCTCTGCAAAGTCAATGGAGGTCTAGAAATGATAATTGGCTATTGGAGTTATAGTCACTGGTTATAATCCAGTGGGCTCTAGTCCAAGGGCCTGAGATTAAAACCTGACTCAACCATATACTGGATGTCATTGGAAGCAAATTTCTTCTTATTTTCTTATGCCATTGTTTTCTTGTTTTAAATTAAGAACAATGATAATTCTGACATGCTGTGCAAAATTTGAAAGATATATTATAAATTATAACTTACACAAGTACATAATAATTAATTGGTTATCTGGTAATCTTTTTATTCTCTTCATATTTGTGGCTTCTATAGCATACTCTGACAGTAATGTGGAGACAGATTTGACAGTATCAAGACTATTAAGAAATAAATCCATCTGAGTCACAATCAAGGTAAGATAATTAAGTGAAAAATAAGCTTAAGGTGAGACATAATACATTATTTTTAAATTTGTTTATTTACTTATTTGAGAGAGTGAGAGAGGAAAAGAGGCAGACAGAGAGAATGAGCACACCAGGCCTCTGCAAACGAACTCCAGATACATGTTCCACCTTGTGTATTTGGCTTATGTGGGTCGTGAGGTATCAAACTGAGGTCCTTTGGCTCTGCAGGCAAATGCCTTAACCACTAATCCATTTCTCCAGCCAGGACATAATACATTCTTATTTGAACATGTTGAGATCAAAATGCCTGAGTGGCATTCTTTTTTCTTCTACCTCAGTAGTTCTGGTCAATTTTTATCACTGCCTTCTAGAACCAAAAACATCTAAAGTTAAATTAGGATTATACTTGGAAATAGAGACTGAATTTTCATTGTTTATTCAATGATAATCTATTCAGAGAAACAGCCCTAGAAGCCACAAGCTTGTTATTGTTAACTGACAAAAATCAATGCACTGGTTTTGCTCTCAGATATTTCATTTCCTTGGAAACTCAGAGGTTGTCAAATGATCATAAATTAAGCTTATGTTTACCTTGTCTTTCTCAAAGCTAATTATTCAGCAAAACTGAAAGGTAAATGTTTCTAACAGAAAGGGTGAAAAACAAACAAATCCCAGTAAACAACAAAAGGTTAGAGATGTAGTAGCTCAGTCAGTTGGTGGAGTGATTGCCTAGCATACACAATGCCCCGAGTTTGATCTCCCGTAGCTCATAAAATCCAGGTGTGGTAGTACACATTTGTAATCCAGACACTCAGAAGGATCAGAAATTCAAAGCCATCTTTAGAATATAGCAACATTGAGACCTGGGATACATGCGACTTTGTCTCAAAAAAAAAAAAAAAAAGAAGGGGATGGAGAGATGGCCCAGCAGTTAAGGTGCTTGCCTGCAAAACCTAACAACTCAGGTTTGATTCCCCAGAACCCATGTAAAGCCAGATGTACAAAGTGACACATGTTCATTTGCAGCAGCTGGAGTGCCCTTTCTCTCTATCTTCTCTCTCTCTCTCTCTCTCTGCTTGTAAATAAATATTTTTTTAAAAGGAAGGAGGGTCTGGAGAAATGGCTTTGTGTTTAAGGCAATTGCCTGCAAAGCCTATGGACCCAGGTTCAATTCTCCAGTACCCACATAAGCCAGATACACAAGGTGGTGCATGCATCTAGAGTTCATTTGCATTGGCTGGAGGCCCTGGTGCACCTCTTCTCTCTCTCTCTCTATCTGCCTCTGTCTCTCGAATAACTAAGTAAGTAAAATATTTTTTTAAAAAAGGAAGGGAGAGAGAGGAGAGAGAGGGAGAGAGAGGAAGGGAGACAGGAAGGAAGAATGGAAGGAAAAGAAGAAGGGAAAGAGTCTATACAGGTATAAGTGGAAAATATCCTTTCACACTTGGTTTATGGTCTTTTCTCTTAGAATACTTAACAAGTCACAAAGCCAATCCACCACTGCTCCTGTCGCACTGAACACAATGAAAACACCTTCTCCCTTCCCTGACCAAGTGGCTTCTTCTCCCAAAGTTGCATGATTGCAGACTCTTCCTCATTCATGTTTATGTCCTTTCTTCACAGAATAGCATGACACATATCAAATATTTAATGTGTACTCAATAAAGAAGCCATCATTGATTACAGAAGCCCACTTCCTGATAATAAGCTCCTTAATTATTTCATAACTGAAAAGTGAATGTGTGGATAACATCAGGACCACACGATAGGTAGTTTCTAGTAATTATTTATGGTTGTAAATACCATATATTATGTTTGTGAGAGATTACTAACTACATATATTAATTTCAGTCTGATGCCTTAAGCTTTTATTATTTTCCAAATAATTTCATGAATGACATCATGAAAAATTCTGTCTTATTCACAGCTCTAACCTGACTATGAAAGAATCCTCAAGAAATATTTAACTCACTGACTAATAAACAGATTCCTCCAGTTTTTCTTCTCAAAAGCAAATGCGCACACCTTTAATCCCAGCTCTCAGGAGGCAGAGGTAGGAGCATCGCCGAGAGTTCAAGGCCACCCTGAGACTACATAGTGAATTCCAGGTCAGCCTGGACCAGAGTGAGACCCTACCTTGCAAAACCAAAAAAAAAAAAAAAAAAGCAAATGCTTTTCTCTTCCATTTTCTTAGTTTTTTTTCAGAAAGAAACTATCCAAATGATAACAGAGGAAATTTTTCTTTTATCTTAGGTTCTCTCAGTAACCTAAAAATAAAATCAAGATACTGGAACAATAGCTATGCCCACAAAAGTACTCTTTCAAGACCATGCAACTTCTGATTTTTAAAGTAGATTAAAAACTCATTAACAAAGATCAAGCTATATTTCACTTTGGTTTTATTGTGAAAAGTAAATAATCCTCTCCATAAGAAAGACATAAGTAGTGGTTGTAACTCAAATAGCTACTGTAACATAAGAAATAATGAGCTTCAGCAGGGCGTGGTGGTGCACGCCTTTAATCCCAGCACTCAGGAGGCAGAGGTAGAAGGATCGCCGTGAGTTCAAGGCCACCCTGAGACTACATAGTGAATTCCAGGTCAGTCTGAACTAGAGTGAGACCCTACCTCAAAAACCAAAAAAAAAGAAGAAGAAGAAGGAGAAGGGGAAGGGGAAGGGGAAGGGGAAGGGGAAGGGGAAGGGGAAGGGGGAAAGGGGAAGGGGAAGGGAAGGGGAAGGGGAAGGGGAAGGAGAAGAAGAAGAAGAAGAAGAAGAAGAAGAAGAAGAAGAAGAAGAAGAAGAAAAAGAAAAAATAAGAGTGAAAGAAATAATGAGGTTCCTCAGATAGCACTGCATAGCAGCTCTACTCATCTGGCAACCAGAAATCTTCTTAAATCCAACAATTCTAGACTTCACCAATATTGGAGCAACTGGCAGTAAAAATGACATGAAAATGCTATAATTTCAGAAATTATCATCTAATGAAAAGCCACTGTCATCTTGTATTTTAAATGAATTTTTGCTGCATTCTAATTTGACCTTTTTAAAAGTGCTAACTACTGAGCAGGGTTCCTCAAACTCAGAACCTGACATCAGGCCTGATGACCCCTTGTTGCCATGACTACTCTGTGCATACCAAGGGAGGTACCCTTGTACTATATGCATTAAATGTTAGCAGTATCTTCCCTTCCATCCCCAAACAAACAAAAAATGTTTGCCAGGCTGGAGAAATGGGTTAGTGGTTAAGGCACTTGCCTGCAAAGCCAAAGGACCCAGGTTCAATTCCCCAGGACCCATGTAAGCCAGATGTACAAGGTAGCACATGCATCTGGAGTTCCTTTGCAATGGCTGGAGGCCCTGGTGCACCCATTCTCTCTCTATCTGCCTCTCTGCTTCTTTCTTTCTCTCTCTCTCTCTCAAATTAATTAATTAATTAATTAATTTAAATATTTTTTGAAAATTTTAAAAAATTTTTAAAAATGTTTGGGAACATTGCCAAATGAATCCTAGGGTACAAAATTGCTTCATTTGAGGACCATAGTTATGGAGGGCATGATGTGTAGCAATTCTTGAAGTTCCCAAATACTATGATATTCTATTTCCCAACCATTAGGGATAAATGAGAAGTTTCTAAGTTATGATTTAGTAACACTCCATTAAACAGTATATTAGATTAACTTATAAGTCCCATGTCCCAGTTATAACAGATAATAAACATAAATCCAAAAGTACTCCATTCATGAACTTAGCTTTCATACATTTTAGCAGTTATTTTTAACAATAAGTTGGAAGACAAAGGGGAAAGCTTGTGAGAAGTTGCCCCCATCTTCTCAAGTTACTGCGGGCCCGAGGGACCTAGAACATGTTGTCCCCCATACCATTTGTCTTTTCTCTGAGTAAACAAGATAATTCCCATATTTTCAACAGGTATCAGGATCAGGAAGCCTCCATAGTTTCTCCTGCTATTGCTAAAACTCACACAAAGGAGCAAATTGTGAGGGGAGATAAAAACATTACATTTTAGCTCAAAATGAAAGTAATAAAAAAGAAAATACACACTTCAAAGATATAAGGAATATAATATTGCAAATAAACTAATTCAGGACATTTTTACTGGCTTAATTCATTACCCAAGATGTATGAGGGTAGAAAAAAAGAGTATCATTTTGAGTTCCCTGTTTTTCAAAATTAAAAGGTGATGATTCACAAATGGTCTTCATTTTGTTTCCTCTGACCCTTGGTGAGCATTTCACACTTTTGAGCACAAAGGGACAAGCACAGTGCTGGAGATATTCACAGACTTTGAGAGTGTGCTTAGTTAGACACCAATTTCTTCGACATTTTCCACACAATGACCTTCTCTAGTGTCACTTGAAACTTGCTGAACAGTATTTGATCTGTTCAGAATGGTCTTTTTAAAAACAATAATGTTTTTTGAGGGGGACATATCTGCTAATAGGTGGAGGTTGGGTAACATTTTAGTAAACCATAAAAATTGCTTTCTGAACAATGAAGAGAAAACTCAACTCACTGCAGTGGTTAAACAAACTGCAAACCTGACAAGTGATAAGTATCAACAAATTGCTTAACAAAACGTTAGCTACTGATTGCAATGTTGATGCAAAACGGTAAAAGCCAGCTGACATGAAGTAACGTGAAAACCAAGACTTCGCTAATGAAATGGGACAGTGCTGTACAGCTTGTTGGCTTTTATGGAAAGAATGGTGCTTGCAGAGCAATGCAGAAACAAGCACTGTGGTTCTCTTCAGTAGCTAGAAATCTAGGGCACAAACACAAAATGCCAAAGCCCCTTCTCTGCTGATTAATTACTAAATAAATGGATCATCTATGATTCTTTGAGCTGTAAGGATTCTAGGTAGCATCTATACACAGGCAGAAAAAGAAGTAATATTTGCACTGTATGCATTGAAGCTCAGTCAACAGCAAGTGCTTAGTAACTCCTTACTTAGAGGAACTTTACTAGGCAAATCTATTCTTTTCATAAAGCTTACAAAAGCCCTGGGAGTGAAGAGCTTTGGGAGTACTGCTGTGTAGTGCTCCACAAATCCCCTTGTAAAGTTCAAACATGCTCCTGGAGCACCCAGACTGGATTCTTAAGCCATCCCCAGAATACTTTGGCTAGTGGCCATATGTGAACCCATAAGATACATTATGACCACAACAGTAGAAACACATTTTTAAGTTTTTTTTTTTTTAATTTTAATTCACAGTAACAGATAAGGGGCTCACTTCAGTGTGGGTGCTCTCTGTAGAACACAATATATTTCCATAATCTAAAAGGTACATTTTCAAATCTCCTATCCTTTTTAAACCTGCTTTCAAGAAATTACATATGTTTGTATAACTCCAGTCTCCACTAATACCGCATTGTTCAGCCTACTAAGTAAACCAACCACTCTTCTCTATTTCTGTATTTGTTCCCTTCCATTTCTATTCTTTGGTTGCTTCTGTGGTGGTTGGTTCCTGTTGCTAGGAATGTAACACTGCAGTCATTTCTATTCACAACTTCATGGCCTAATCACTAAGAAATCTTATAGATGCTTAAATCAGGTACTTTGTTCACCAAAATGAGACACAGCGGTGCTCAAACAATGAACAAATGAGAGATGCTCACACAAAACTGAACGAAGTCCAAGAAGGTTATTTAAATCCTGCATTGAGTGTCTAGGCATGCAGCTCAGTGGAAAAGCATATGCTTATTAGCATTGGGCAAAGCCCATAGGTCAGACCTGAGCACCAAAAATAAAGGAAAAATAATCTATATTGATAAAGTAAACATTTTAATCTGAAATAAAATTTGTATCACATTTCATCCCAAATTAGCTTGCTTTTTAAAAATACTTTACTTATTTATTTATTTGAGAGAGAGAGAGGCAGGCAGAGAGAGAATAAGTATGGGCATACCAGGGCCTCCAACCACTGAAAACGAACTTGAGACACATGCACCACTTTGTGCAATTGGCTTACAAAGCACTGGGTAATCAAACCACCCATCAGGCTTTGCAAGCAGGTGCCTTTAACTGCTGAGCCATCTCTCCAGCCCCAAAAATAGTTTCACTCTTTTTGTTGTTGTTTTTTCAAGGTAGGGTCTCACTCTAGTTCAGCCTGACCTGGAACTCACTCTAGTCCCAGGCTGGCCTCAAACTCACAGTGATCCTCCTACTTCTGCCTCCTGAATGCTGAGTTTAGATGCATGTGCCACCATACCCAGCTTATCTTGCTTTTTAAAATTTATAATTTGTGCCCAAATTGACAAGAAGAAATATCTTTTTTAATACTTTATTTTTATTTATTTGAGAGAGAGAGGGAAAATCATATAGATAGCTAGAGAGAATGCTACTCCAGGGTCTCCATACACTGCAAATGAACTCCAGATGCATGTACCACCTTGTGCATCTTGGCTTATATGGGTCCTGGGGGAATGAACCTGAGTCCTTTGGCTTTGCAGGCAAGCACCTTAACCACTAGGTCATCTCTACAGTCTAAGAAATATCTAAATTTTCCTTCAGAACATATGTAATATTTTAAATACTAAACTCTACTCACTTCTATATTGAGAAAGACCCATATTTAGCAATAAACTGGGCATCCAGTGGCAATTTGGCCATCTCCACAATATCTTCACCCCTCTTTTATGCCATAAATATTAACCTGGGCCTCTGATTCTGAGAATGGACTATTATGTGTCTACATCAATGATTCAAATCCTAGTACGCATTCCTTTATATGGTAAATGTTTTAAAATATCCCATTTCTATATTAAAATATAAGAGTGAGAAAGAGTTTTCCTTGGACTGTGCTAGAAACAGTTTGCGTGAGAGGCCTGCTGTTATACCTGTGTCCTGAGAACTTGTGCACGGTTGCACTGCATAGAAATGGACTGGTGTGAGCAGAGGGATATGACACAGAAAAAAAATTGTTTGAGAGATTATAGCAATTGAGATTGGGTCAGCTGGCCTGCATTGGGACAACAGGAAGAATGCAGAATTTTTGAAGGGGCCTGAATGCTGAAGGAGTGTCCCATTCTTCAAAGTCTGCTTTTCTCTTCTCTGGATTAACAAATTGGCAGCCCACCTGGTATTATGGAATATAACAAATGCAGGAAAGAGAGGATCATTGAATTTGCAACATGGTTTTATATTCTGGAAGTGCTCATGGGCGGTGTGAAGCAGGCTTGTTGACCTGCTTGCTCACCTGTGTGGAGAACCTGTGGAGCCATGAGGATGAACCATGGGTTGCAGCAGAGACCAATGGAGATGCCAGGTCTATGGAATGGCTGGCAAGAAGAGCTGCAGGCACCAGATAAAGTTTTCTGGGACTGTAAGTAGCCTAGCTGGAGGGGTAGAATTGGAACTCCAGAGACTTGCTTCTGGTTAGAATTACCGGACTTGGAGACTTGTCACTGACTAGAGTTGTTGGACTTGGAGCTACAGAGTTTGATGTTTGCCCTGTTTAAATCTTGTTGAATTTTTTTTTTTTTTTTTTGCTATACTAATGCCATCTTTTTCAGTATGAATGTTTATTCTGTGCTATTGTGGATATTTTGGGGATTTTTTTGGTATTATGGTTCAGTTAAAAGACATTGGACTATAGGAATGTTTGAACATCATTGAGATTGATTAAAAACTATGGAGACTTTTAAAGTTGGATGAATTCGTTGCATTGCATTTTACATCATCATGGCTATCAGTTTATGCTGGCCAGGGGTAGAATGTGGTGGTTTGATTCAGGTGTCCCCTATAAACGTAGGTCTATTGAATGCTATGTTCCCAGCTGATGGCGATTTGGGAATTAAAGCCTCATGGAGACAATGTATTGTTGGGGGAGGGACTATAGGTGCTATAGCCAATTTCCTTTTGCCAGTGTTTGGCACACTGTCCTGTTGCTGTTGTCCATCTGATGTTGGACAGGAGGTGATGTGCACCCTCTACTCATGCCTTCATTTTCCCCTGCCATTATGAAGCTTCCCCTTGAGTGTGTAAGCCAAAATAAACCTTTTTTTTCCACAAGCTGCAACTGGTCAGGTGTTTTCTGCCATCAAAAAAATCAATATAATGTTTGAAATAAAATAAAAATGGAAAAAAATTAATTTTTGCTTTGTTTTTTTTTCGAGGTAGGGCCTCACTCTGGCCCAGGCTGACCTGGAATTAACTATGTAGTCTCAGGGTGGCCTCAAACTCATGGCAATCCTCCTACCTCTGCCTCCCAAGTGCTGGGATCAAAGGCATGTGCCACCACGCCTGGCAAATTTAATTTTTAAACGTATTTTAATATACAAATTCTCAGGCATAATATTATGGTCAGATACTTACACTTATACATGAGTTTGCAATGAATGAAACACCTACAATCCCAGATAATAAGGTGTGTTTTACAGAAAATGTAGCAGAGTATCACCCTATTTGTATTAATTTCCAAATGGGTGAAGCACAATATTCTCAACAATACATCTAATATATTTCTAGAAAATTCAGTGTATATTAAAATAGTGTCAAAAATCATGCTTTGCTAAAGCCTAGGTTCAGGTGATTAAACAATTTTTTTCATCTGCATATTGTTCAGAAACACATTCAAAATACACATAGAGTGCAGAGAAGTTCTGAGGGGTAGATGTGTCCTGTGCACGGCAGGACCATTAGCATCCTTACCCTCCATTCCATGTATCAATTTTCACACTTGCCCACCCTCAGTACTGTGACTATCCAACATTCACCCATAGATTTCCATTCACTCCTTCCACACATTTCCATTCTGTCATATAGCAAATTCCTCTGAATTGAAATATGCCCTCCTGGAGGGAGAAATCAGGAGATCAACAAGGCTAAGAGAGCTGAAACTTAAAAGGTCCCATGACCATTCCCAAGGTTATAGGAGCAGTAAGCAATTTTTGAGGGGCATATTCTGGCCAGTGTTGTGTAGCAATTTTCTAAACTTAAGAGGCTTCCAAACCCTTCTCTAAGGGTATATAAAAAGTAAACAACTGCTTTGAAAGAGACTGACCAGCTGAGCTTCCTACTGGTTGTGCAAGGTGCTCCAGAGACTCAGTTTCCACAAGTCACCACCTAGGCTGGGGTGGGTGTTTTCATGATGTAGCTACCTTTGAGTCATCCATGTTCCTGTAAGCAGCCCCTCACCCCACTCTGTAATTGACCGTAATAAACTCATTGCTTCACCAGGACTAGTTTTGGTGCAACTGTGCTCCTATTTGTCCTCTGTGCCCTATCAGAGGTGAACAGGCTTGTGCTCATGTCTCAGCAAGGTAAAAGTTTCATAGAGCACATGCATATATGTTCCCAAATGACCGAGCTCCCTGCTGATGATAATTGGGAATACCTTGCTACAATGACTAATTCAGAAATAAGGATGGAATCCAAGGCTAAGCCAGTTAGCATAAGTATTCTGGCTCTATCATGGTCAATCCAATCAGTACAAAGCTCAGGACTTAGGATGAAAATTCTAGGATACTGTGTCCTTTTAGACACAAAATCTGAAACCAGGAAATACCAGACCACAGAACAGGAAAAAAACTGAGATTAGAAAAAGTGAAAATGGAGATTTATTCTATCCTCCCAGAAGCTTTATTTCTGTTACATGAGCAATATCCTTATACTATAAGCCCATTTTGAGTTTTGTTTTTCTATTGCTTGTAGATAGAATTTCTCTTTTCTTTTGCTTGTCCTCCAAGGATGAAACATGACTCGGGAAAAAAGAAAGACAGATCCTCATGAAGGCAAGGACCTTTGATATCTGGTTTCATATTGCATCTCCAAAACATAGCATGATGCCTGGGTACTAAAAAATATTAGCTGTTTAAATGAATAAGCAAGAAACCTAAGTTTGGACCAACAATCACAGAACAAAAGGGCTTAAAATAACTTTATATCTCTGTCATTTTGACCTCAGGAAACCTGAGCAAATAACTTCTTAATTTCCCTGCCCGTAAAACTGAGAGCAGAATCCCACTGGCTCACCTCTCCAACTTCATCTCACAATTCTCCACACCTAAATTGTTGTGCTCCAAAAACACAAACCTCTGGGTAGAACTGCAAACACTCCAGTCTCTTTCCTGAGGCATGCAAAGACCATTCCCTCTACCTGGGATGCTCTTTCTCTCCCTCTTCTTATGCTTAATTTCTGGTCCATGTTTCAATTTAAGTGACACTTCCTCTGTCAGGCTATCTCTGAACATTCTGTGGCCCTGTTCCAATTTATATGAACTAACCCTAATGCCCCATGTGATGATACTGGAGAGGAGGCATTTGGGAAGTAATTAAATTTAGATGAGGTAGTGCAAGAGGTGCCCTTACAAGAAGAGACAGTCCATCTCCTTCTATGAGAACTGATACAGGTTAATGGCACTGATCTCAGTTCACACCTTATGGCTAGGGTGTCTTATGGATTGATCAAATGTGTCTTTCACTAGAAAGTAAAGTCCCCTAATGGTAGGAAGTATACCTATCTAGTTAAGTTTATAACGATCATCCAGAGCATTACTGTTAGTACATAATTGTCCCACTTCCTATCATACCACTCAACCGCTATAGTCAGTAGCTATAAAAATTTTTCAATTCTTCCAGATGTCTTTACACATGCCATTGACCCTGGCAGAGTACATCTTCTATCTGTGCACTGAAAAATACTCTACCCTGCCCTGCTTCTTGATCTAGTCTGGTATGTAAGATCTTAGCTTGATATTGTTCCTTTTTAGGAGGTCTTCTCTGTTTCCAAATACTAAGTTCAGACCCTCTTCATCCTCAGAAGAGTTCCATTTAATAATAACATTAATCACACAAGCTGGAATGATTATTTCACTGTTTCTTTCACTTGATCTACTGTAAGTACATAATTAGGTTGAAGAAACAACTATTTCTTAGTTACAGCTGATAAATATAATAGACACTCAGTGAAACCTATTTTTGTGCTCAGTACAACTGTTACCTTCCTTCTTCCAATAAAACTGGTGCCTAAATCTGAGGTTGTTACCAAGAGCATATTGCAAGAGAACCCATTAGATTATTTCCAAATAATCAAAGTAAAGCTATGTTCTTATAAAGTCTGGTTCCTCTAATTTGACAGCAAGAAAAATGTCCAAAGGATTAGATACTTCAACAAATTGCTTAAGAGTCATTGACCAGCATCAAAAGATTTCCATCAGATTTATGATTTTGAAACACAACTGTTCAACAAAAATGAAAATCTCTTCATTACAAGATTATCAAGCCAGCCATGTATCTCTTCTACAAAATGAAAAAGATTTGGAAACACATGACAGAACTAAAACAAGGGTTTATTTGAAAATGGAATTAAACATTAGAAATAACAATATATACTTCCAGATGGTATTTATATAGTTTTCCTTGTCTATCTTTTCACTGCAAAATTTCTTTTTATTAATAGTGTGATTAATTATGAGATGAAAAAAAGAAAATTAAGACTAAAACAATAGAAATAACAATATATAATGAAAATTGGTTTTACAGACCATGATAAAACAACCAAACAATAACATAAGTTTTCCTTCAGAAAGACAATCCAAAGACTGACAGACTACCTTGGAATTATTTCACTTATAAATGGCATCAGCTCAATGAAGTTAACAACAAATCCTTCAATGTGTAGCAAAGTGAAAATCATAAAAACTGTTATCAAGAAAGCTAACCTTTTGATTCATCGGTAGCCAGATAAACAATAGAATTTACTTATTCTATGATGTGAACATGGACAATGAAAACTTGGGGGAGAAATCACATGTATAAGAAGGAAGGTGTGACTTCTTCACCCAATTGACTTTTTCCACACTCTGTCTTGGGAGAAGATGCTTTTCCTTGTCAAATGAGATATAATTATGAATGCTGCTGAAACAATATTTGATTTTCCATTTGACTGTTTCATCAGTTTATTGGCCTGCACACATAGCAATACTTGGGGCATGATTCCTAGTGAACAAAAAACAAGTTTTTTTTTTTAAGCTATAGAGACTTTGTTAGGAGAAAATGTAGGTTCACTTTCATTAATCTGGATAAAATTGATCCAAGAATTAATTAAAATATCTAAAAATCTTAAAATTGATTTTATTTAATATAATGATCCACAATTGTTGCTCATCATCTCATGTTAGTATAGGTAAGCTGGGTTAGATAGATACAAATCCATAGTTATACAGAATGGGACAGTTCTTGACTCCTTTGTGATTCTTCCTTCAAAGAAGAGATCTACTCTTTCCTTTGATAAAACTATCTCATTTTAACATTCAGCAAATATAAATATCAAAGGGTAAACTTTTTCAGAATATGATTCCCCCATAGATTTTTTTTTGGAGAACATTGCACAGAAAAAAAATGTTATCCTTGTAATTCACAATGCCAATAAATAAATGCCAAGTGTAAAGACATCCAAAGTATTTTTCTGTAAGCAGTGTATACATAGAGAAGTTTATAATTAGCAAAGGTTGGACAAAGACAGGATATTGATAGACTAAGAAATACAAGAAGCCAGAATAACATCTTCTAACCACAAAGTGTTTTGTGGTGAAATATTTGTTTAGGAGAATTAGTAAGAGTGGGTAGCAAGTTCTCTCACATGCGGGGACAGACATTTAGAGTGATTTGGGTAAATAAAGCTTTCTAGAACAGTGGTTTGTTATGTTGGGGAGCCATGGACTCCTTTGAAAAAATGATATTCAATTTCTTATTACTAGGAAAAAATAAACACATGAACAAATTTTTCATATAATTTGTGGATATTCCTTGAAGCCCTTAAGTCTATCTTTAGAGACTCCTTACACTCCCCTCTCCAGCAGAAGTCTCCTTCAGAGAGGACACCCACCATAAACAGGGACTTATTCTTTCAGGGAAAAAAAATGCACTAGGAATTTGTTTTCAATACAATTGCAGCTTTTTTACCAGAAAATTAAAAAAAAAAAAAAACTATTTCTACCTGTGCTACCTGATGGGCAGACATATTACAAAATTTTCTGCATAAATTCCTCCCAAGGAGTCAAATGAATATATTTATAGTTCATGGGCAAATATGCCATGATCTATTGAACTTACATTGTAAATGACCATAGTTAAGCTAATGAGGAGTTGAAGGTAATTAATATTTATGAAGTCCTTAGTATGCTAAGCCCTCTAAGAGCAACTCTCAAACATTACCAATTAAATCTTGACAAGAATTCTGAGAAGTGATTCTAATTATTCCAAACAAACAAAACCACTCGCTCCAAGAGGCAGAAAGACTTGCCCAAGGTCACATTTCTGGTGGATGATAAAAACTGAATTTGAACTGAGATTTCTAAATTCCAAAGTTCATGATATATAGCTAAGTTTATTGCATAGTTGCTGTGATGATTAATCTCAATCGTCAATGTGGCTGGATCAGGTAAAAGACATACCTCTGGACAAATCTATGAGGGCATTTCCTGGGAGGTTTACCTGAGGAGGTAAGATCTTCCCTCAGCATAGGTAGCACCCTCCAGCAAGAGGTGGGAGACAGACCTAAAGAGGTCTAAGGAAAAACAGAGCTATCTTTGTTTGCCTGCCTTCACTCCTTACTGGTGCATGCAGCTACCCAGTTTGTTGCTAGCCTCTCAGGACATTAGAACCCAGCTTCTTCAGCCTCCCAACATGGACTGAAGACCAGCAGCTCTCCAGGCCTTCAGTGCCACGTTGGGGTTGCTGAGATAGCCAACCTCATGAATTAGCAGCTACCCAGTTCTCAGATTCTCCAACCTCTAGACAGCCATTGTTGGACTACCCAGTCATATCGTTTAAGCCAAATTAATAAATCCCCTTTGGGAGATAAATATTCATTCTATCAGTTCTCTTCCTCTAGAAAATCCCATGTAACATAGTCACCCAATGTGTCTGAAACACAAATTACAACCAAGACCCTTATCTTGGGGCACATGCATAATCCAGCCCAAAGAATCCCAAACCATTCTCACCACTGCCACTGCAACCCCCTAATGTGACACATTCTCTTCCCCATCTGCAGTATTGCAGGAGCTTCTGCACTAGTGCCTCAGCTTCTCCCCTGTCAGCAGGTGAACTAGTCTCGACAGAGCAGTCAGTGAGACTTTCATAGCGTAAATAAGATCACAGCATCACTCTGTTCAAGTCCTGTATGCCCTCAGCATACTCAGAAAAATAGCTAGGTGTCTTCCAAAGGCCTGCAAAGTCCACCTGAATCACAGCCATCCTTATCCCTCTGACCTCATCTGGGACTCTGAAACCCCTCCTGATTAATGACTCCGATCTAGCTACAAATGTCTCTTTCATGTACTTTTTGACGTCTGTCCTGCTTATTTCCTCTTCCTGGAATGTTCTCTGAAATCCCCATCACAAATCGCCTTGCATCCTTTAAGTCATTGTTGCAAATGCCTCTCCTCTGTGAAGTCTTTCCTGAATAGCCTACTTTAAAAGAATATCCTAGGGCTAAAGGGATGGTGTGGTGGTTAAGTTGTGTGTCAACTTGATCTGTTTAGGAATCCACAGACATTCCTCTTGAGGGAGTCTCTGAGGTTGCTTCCAGGAAGGATAAACTAGAGGAGGAATCCTTCCGCCAGGGTGAGCCCTTCCCCCAGAGTGGGTGGGCCCCTCTCAGAGTGGGGGGGGGCTTTATCTAAGGCTCTGGGAAAGAAAGGTATCCCCTCCTCCCACCGGACCGCCAGTGCTGCTTTCCAGTGTGGACTAAAGACCAGTGTGAACTGAAGACCAGGAAGCCTCCAGGCTTTCAGTGCTGGATTGGGACTGCTGATGTATCCATCCTCGCAGACTGAGCAACTACCAGGTTCCTTGACTCTCAGACCTGCAACCTGCTATTGTTGGACTGCCATAAACTAATCCAATAAATTCCCTTTTAATACAATTCATTCTATTGGTTCTGTTCCTCCAGAGAACCATGACTAATACAGATGGCTTAGTGGTTAAGGTGCTTGCTGCAAAGCCTAAGACCTAGGTTTGATTCCCAAATACCCATGTAAGCCAGATCCACAAAGTGGCACATGCATCAGGAGTTCATTTGCAGTGGCTGGAGGTCCTGCTGTGCCTATTCTCTCTCTCTTTCTCTCTCTCCCTCCCTCCCTCCCTGAAATAAATAAATATTTTTTTTTAAAAAAGTATCCACCAGCCGGGCGTGGTGGCGCACGCCTTTAATGCCAGCACTTGGGAGGCAGAGGTAGGAGGATCACCAAGAGTTCGAGGCCACCCTGAGGCTACATAGTGAATTCCAGGTCAGCCTGAGCCAGAGTGAGACCCTACTTCAAAAAACCAAAAAAAAAAAAAAAGTATCCACCAGGGCTGGAGAGATGGCTTAGCAGTTAAGGTGCCTGCCTGCAAAGCCTAAGAATGCTTGTTCAAATCTCCAGGTACCAAATTTAGCCAGACTCAAAAGTGACACAAGCATGCAATGTTGCAGATGCGCCCAAGGGGGTGCACGCATCTGGAGTTCATTCACAGCACCTGAAAAGGCTCTGGTGCACCCAATCTCTCTCTGTCTCCTCTCTCTCTCTCTCTCTCTCTCTCTCTCTCTCTCTCTCTCTCTCTCTCAAATTAAAAAAAAAAGTATACACCAGCTCATTTGCTGACATACCCAGTCCTTTTGCCCTTCTTTATTTTTCCCATAGCATGCATTATCATTTGGCATGCTTTCACATTAGTTACTTGTTTCTGCTTTGTTTCCTCCCTCCTATAGCATATGTTTCACAAAAGTAGGAATTTCTGTCTCTTGGTTTACTGTTGGAGCTCCATTTCCTAGACCGATGTCAGGCATACAGTAGGTGCACAAGCAAGCTTTGATAAATGAATGAATAAGCAGTCACTGGCACTTTAAGTGTAGCCTTCTATAGCCTACTGGCATGTAGCTGCTGTAACCCGAAGCCTGCCTCGCAACACTCCACCGCACACCAATTAAATGTTGCCTTTGAGTGTGTGTGCAGTTCTCAGCAGTTTGGCCTCCCTGGTACAACCAAATGGCTGCTTCACGACTTCTTTTCAGTTCAGTGCACCACTTAAGACATCTAAAACAATGGAAACAGAAACATTCCTTTTAATTTAAAATAATTTTTTTTCCAGAAGAGGTACAAGCTTTACATTTTAAACAGGCTTGCCCACTTTATCTTTAATTCAGTGAGTGCCAACAGAATAACTAGATCTCATGACACCTAAAGAATAGAATGAAACAAATAATGCCTTTCTTTTTAGAGTAATTAGTATAGATATATAAGTGAATAAATCATATGCTTGTATGAAATGGTAAGATATGATTAAATGAGGGCTGGGGAGGCATGAAAGAAGGGACCCTTTCTCTATAGGTTCACCTTTAACACCAACCAGCAAGCAATGTTGTCGATCACTTGTTAATAGGTGTGCTGGGGTGCTGGAGAGATGGCTTAGCAGTTAAAATGATTGCCTATAAAGGTTTTATACCCCAGTACCCACATCAAGCCAGATGCACATGGTGGTGTATGTGTCTGGAGTTCATTTGCAGTGGCTAGAGGCCCTTGTGTGCCTATTCTCTCTCCCTTTCTCTCCCTCTCTCTTTCTCAAATAAATAAATAAATAAAAGTTATTTTTTTAAAGGTATGCTGGGGGAAATAAAATGAAGATAAATAAATAAATAAGTGACTGTCTCAATATTGCTGAAAACCCAACAGCAAGACTTATTATAATAAGTTGGTGCTTTTATAACCAGTGCATCCAGTGCTGCATGATGAAAACTTCTGATGGGATTATGGAATGTCTTAACATGCTCGTGTACTTTATAAGATTCATGTCCTCACTTAGGGACTGACAAGTAAGCCAAAATATTCTACCCTAGAGTATCAACATGCAAGTCAGTTACTCAACATGGAGATGCAAGGCACTCATGCAATGACAGAACGAGGGCTACGCCTTCCATCTTATACTTCACATGTAGATCTAAGAAAAAACTTAAACACAGTTCTCACGGAATATTTCAACCTTTTCTTCTGGTTGGAGATGGAAAGTAGGAAACCTCAGCCAATGTCTCTACCACAGATACATTTTCTCCACTTCATAGACTGCGATTCATGACAAACATAGGGTAACAAGCATTGCTTCAGCCATTGCATGGCCTAAGGAGCCAGCACTCTGGAAAAGGCTTCCTTATAGTTAAAAGTCAGAACACAACAGAGCTGGAAGGAATCTAACCCTATTTCCTCAATACGCCAACAAAAAAAAATTGATATTTGGACTTGAGAAGCGGATTGTCCAAGGTCACACAGTGACTGCACCAGGATGAAAACAGTCTCATAACTTCTAGTGCAACATCTTTCTAGTACATAGTGGGTACTCAATAACTACTGGTTTCTCATTCTTTTAAGGAACAGGAGGAAAGACAGAGAAAAAGTACAGTGTCATTTATTACTGTTTGCTTGTACTCTTTAATATAAAGACTTTAGAAAGACAGTGCCAGAGTGGCAGTGTGTATTTTATTTCCCCAGAGCATGAGGTACTCTTGGGTGAATGTGTTTTATGAAGAGATTTGTCCTGGGAACTTGGCAGATTTTACTGTAAATATTTTAACAGTTTCCTATTATTTAGTTGTGGGATTAAATTTTTATCCTATCCTAGCCTCCCCTAGACTAATGTCTATAGATTATAAATGCTTTAAGAGTGAGTGCCTACAACAGGAATTATGGCTTGGTTCATTAAAGAATATTGTGGTAGACACTGGAAGAAAACTTTCTCCTATCCTACAAGAAATTAGCTATTTTATTTTAAGCTTCTCATTAGCTGCAGAAAACTCCCTTCCTGGATGCCAAGTTCTCCTGATGCTGTTTGCGTATGTGATGATCTGGAGGCATAAATACAGGATAACTATGAAGAGCAAAACTCACTTCAGTGCGCCCTGCCAGAATGACCAAGACTTTCTCGCATACCCATCACAACTCTGCTTCTCTCTCCACCTAGTCCTGTTCCCTCCTCTTCATCTTGACAGGGATGGATTTTAATAAATAGCTCATGCCTCAAACTCTGCCTCAGTGTCTGTTCCCACTCAGCTCACGTTGCAGCAAATCCCTGCTTTCTCAGGCAAATACCCCAGCCATAAGCTTTTACCCAGCCTAGGATGCTGTCCAGTTCAGGCTATTACCAGCTTCCTTTGTGCTGAAGAGCTGCCAGAAATAGGGAAGTTTAAGAGGCAGGAATGTGGTAGCACACAACTTTAATCCCAGACTTGAGGAGCAGAGGTAGGAGGATCACTGTGGGTTCAAGGCCACCCTGAGACTATATAGTGAATTCCAGGTCAGCCTGTATTAGAGCGAGACTTACCTCAAAACACACACAGAAGAAAGAAAGAAAGAAAGAAAGAAAGAAAGAAAGAAAGAAAGAAAGAAAGAAAGAAAGAAAGAAAGAAAGGAGGAAGAGAAGAAGAAAAGAAGGAAAGAAGGAGGGAGGAAAAGAGGGAGGGAGGGAGGGAAGAAGGGAGGGAGGGAGGGGGGAGGGGGAGGGAGGGAGGGAAAAAGAAGCGGGGGTTGAGGAAAAACTATAGCCATTGCTCATGCGAGATCATAAAGTTTGCACACAGGACTGAGTGAAAACAGCCCTGTTCTTTAGGATAGCTTTTACAGTTTTGGAAACAATCTTAGAGAAGCTAAGAAATGTGTTCAAAGTCACTAATTTGATCATAGATGCTCAGATGACTTTAACATTAAACAAGTTCATCATTTCTCATGGAAGGTAGGTGTAAAGCCCCTAGGCATCCCGGGAGATGGAATGTTCATAGAGAGCATAACTAAGTTTCCAGAAACTACATCTTCTGTTCATGACACCTAATTGAGGCTGCCTGCACCAGTGAGGCTGGCAAGCTTTCTCTGAGGTGGTTTAAGATAGTTGGTGACAGCCCCCAAGGTTCCAAGTCTTGGCACTGTCAATCAGGTTTTCTGAGGAAGTTTTGCTTTCACTTGCCTCTCTGTGTCTGTGCTCCCTGCTCTAAAGAGTAAACCTTGGACTTGCTGTTTATAACAGTCAAACAAAGAATTTTGCTTGGCTCTTTGTTATTTCAATATGTAAATTTTATTGTATGTTGCAGCTGAATGGTTTTGTCTTTTTTGAACAATCTTTTGATTTGGCTTTGTATTGTCTGCTTTGTTTTTAATTTTCATGAAAAGTAAGAGGCAACTCAAGCCAAACAATTATGATGAGAGCTATGTCTCAAACAGGGGAAGTCAAATGCTCATTTTATATAGTTAATTTGGCATGGGTCACCTTATCCATAAGGGTGACTCTTTTTTCTTTTAATATTTTATTTTTATTTATTTGATAGAGAGACAGAGAAAGAAAGAGAGAGAGAGAATGGGCATGCACCAGGGCCTCCAGCCACTGCAAATAGACTCCAGATGCATGTGCCCCCTTGTGCATCTGGCTAATGTGGGTCCTGGGGAATCAAACTTGAGTCCTTTGGCCTTGCAGGCAAATTCCTTAACTGCTAAGCCATCCCTCCAGCCCAAGGGAGACTCAAGCAAATCCCAATAAACAGTGAATAAGACTGACAGAGCCATATTCATCTCTGATCCTGCTAATTTAGGGAAGTCTAACCAAATTTTCCTATGGAAATACATTATAACTATCCTTACCACTAAATTATTAATGTTTCTGTGTCTACAATCAAACGCTTACTGAATGTCCACTAGTGCCAAGTTTTTAGAATTTTTGGACAGTCAATAATGGAAGTATTATATTTCCCTATGTACTGGCTATTTGTATCATCTCCTTCTTTTTAGGTTAAATAACATGCTACTTTTGTGAACTCATGATCTTATGGAAGCTACTTCTTTTTTACCTTTCAAGTTTCTTTTTATTGTAATACCCCTTTAAATATTTTCTTCCTCCCATCCTACCATCCTTGCTTAAACAGCTCCATTAATGAAAATTACTTGTTACACAGACTTGATTAAAAATTTTTAGTTGTTGAGTAAAATCATTAGTTTGTACGTTCCTCTTCCTCCTATTCATCCTTTTAAAGTCCCTGGATGGTTGACATCTATGTGATAGATATGAGTTAGACCACACTGTAAAGACGAGAACAGGCTCTGGTTTTGAGCTAGTCTGCATAGTTGGTACCCAATGAAACTTCCATTTCTCATCTGTGAGACCACACTCTGATTTTCACTCTTTTTTATGATTATTATCATTATTGTTAGCAAGATATTTCGTATGGATACATCATGTGTTGGTACTCTCTTTTCCCTCATCCCTGCCTCCATTCCGTTGGGGACGCTCACATTTAATCTATGCTGACCTCACTCTCTGTTGGAGAATCTGTCCTTTTTCAGAAGGTGGTGAGACTGGAGGAGATAAACTACCCCTTGCATTTCAGCCAAGCCACAGCTGAATCCACAGAGGAACTGGAGAGATGAGCAAGAGTGCTGCTTCCATGCTAAACCTGGTAATCAGTGCCAGGGTGAAAGAGACAGACCCTAAGGATACTCAACACCTACCAAAGCAGAGATCCAGAGGATCCTAAGAGCTCATTACTGAAGTGGACTTAAAACTCACCCACCCACCACGGCTCAGGGAATTTTGCAGAACAGGGGGCAGAAAGATTGTCAGAGCCACAGGTTGAGACATCACATCCAGAGGCATTCCCTCCCCCTCGCAAAATAAGTGGAAGTTACTTTCTATCAAGTTTAAAATGAGAAAAATAATTACCAGAGCCTAGTCAATGCCCTTACCCCTAAGTGCTGCCTGGCCCATAATAATTCTTCAATTAACATTTGTTGGATGAATTAAAGTCATAAGGATTGAATGTGATGAGAATTAGAACCAGCCTATGAAAACTGACAAGGACAGTGTGGGGCATTATTGCCACCAAGAGATGAAAGCTGGTAAATAGCAGGCTAGGAATTCCACCTTTGTCTCACAGGTTACAGATGCCTAAGTCCCTTTCACTCCACCGCCACATGTCAGATCATGACACTCACTTTCCCAGAACAGTGGGGAGGAAACCTAATACCACACCACAAACAACTCAGCGTCTCCCAAGCATAACGGCCTAATATTGAGAATACTGCAGACAGCTGTGCCACAGAGAAGGGAGAGAGAAGTTCTACTGGAGCCAGACATTTCAGTTAAATTCCTCAGCTCTCCCTCAAGCAAGGTTCCCTGGGGCATGTAGTGGAAGGAGATAAAAGGTCATCATTATTAGAATCCCCTTAAATGTGGGTGACTTCTTGAAAATCTCCAGCTAAGAAAATCCATCTCTCATCAGGGGAGAGTGCCAGAGGTAATAAATAATATGAATATGTATTAGATTGTAACCATTTCCCCAGAAATGTTTTGGCCAGTCCATGTGAATTCACATCTTTAATCCTGGGGATTCTCTTATAAGCAATGCTATTATTCCTATTTTCCAGAGAATGGTAAAGTGCTCAGAGGTGAAGAAATGAGCTGAAATTCAAAATCAGGCACCCCAGTGCTGAAGAACTCTATGCTAAACAGCCCTTCCACGCCTGCTTTTCCAACACTTTTGCTTTTATCAGATTTTTTAAATTTTATTTAACTTTATTTTTAGTTGTTTGTTTTGTTGCTGTAGCCCAGACTGACTTGGAATTAACTATGTAGTCTCAGGGTGGCCTTGAACTCACGGTGATCCTCCTACCTCTGCCTCCCGAGTGCTGGGATTAAAGGCATGAGCCACCACGCCCAGCTAATTTTATTTTTATTTATTAGAGAGAGAGAGAATGGGTATGCCAGAGCCTCCTGATGCTGCTAATGAACTCCAGTTGTACCACCTTGTGCATCTGGCTTATATGGGTCCTGGGGAATTGAACCTGAGTTCTTTGGCCTTGCAAGCAAGCACCTTAACTGCTAAGCCATCTCTCCAGCCCTCAGACACCTTTGCTTTAAAAGAAACCTAAGAACCGGCTAAGTTAAGAAGTACACCAGATGAAATTTCACAAAACAGACATAGCCACACCATGTTGTTATGTCACCCTTTCGTTTTGTACCAGTCACAGCCTAAGAAGACCCCATAGCCTTCTTTTTTCATTATTAATCTTGCAAAATAAGAAATTTCATGATGATACTTCTATTCAGCCCTACTAGCATCTTGGGTCCCCCTCTCCCATTCCACTAGTCATCCCTCCACAAGTAGTTCCCCTTTTACTTGAATGTTTTTTATTGGTTAAATCTAAATTGTATTTGTGGGCTGGCGAGATGGCTTAGCAGTTAAGGCGCCTGCCTCCTAAGCCTAAGAACGCTGGTTCCAATCTCCAGGTTCCACGTTTAGCCAGATGCAGTGACGCAAGGGGGCACATGCATCTGGATTTCATTCTCAGCAACTGAGAGGCTGCTGGCGTGCCCTTCTCTGTCTGTCTTCCTCTCCCTCTCCCTCTCTCTGTGGCTCTCTCCAACAAAAATAAATAAATAAAAATAAATTGTACTTGTGAGAGAAAATATGACTTGTGTCCTTTGGGGGTACATACACAACATGTTATCCATTCTTCTGTTTCTGAGACCTTTAGGCTGAGAACCCTATAGTCTTCCACAACTAAGTCTGACTCATCTCCCTTAAAGTGGTAATGTCATACAGCATTCCAAGAATCCCCTCCACACAAGTAGTTAGCTGAAGGACTACTAACTGCATTTTCAAATTTATTTAGGAACAGAGCAGGTATCATTAAGGGAGTGCCTTCTAAGAACAGCATGCAGAGTTTAGACTTTAAAACTAATGGTACATGGGATTTCTTTCTCCGGTTGAATTGCTAAAAGACTCTGACCAGCCCAAGCGTTATCTACCTAGGAACTTTCTTTCATCTTTAAAACATGTGCAACATAACTTTCCTAAAGCCACCATCAAGCACAACTCCATCATATATCTGTGTGAAGGCAGCTGCTTGAATCTGTGTAGTGCACAACCCGAGCATCTATAGCAGCAGCCCTCCCAGATTTAGCAACAATCTGAATCTTTTCCCAGCCTGGCCCCTCCCACATTCCCATTTAAAAAAATACCTCCAGAAAACTATAACTTAATGTGTTAGCCTTTATCAGGAAGATATAACAGTACAACTGCAATATGACAAACATTTTTGTCTTACTTCTGAAAATGGCCATTGAAGAGAATGTCAATGTACTTTATATAAAGATCCAAGCAATGAGCTCTCCTCACAGCCAAGGGTTAGAAAAATATTCTGTTCTTTTGCTAAGATACCCAGGAACATGCACTTCCCTAAGTTTGCCTTTAGCTGCCAGTAAACTGAGAGTTAAAATTAGCATTGAGGGCTAGAAGGAAGATCTACATTCAGATGCTGTTTTCTGACCCAATTATCACCCTGCTCTCCTTTAATTCTGCCAACATTAATTGAGTCTTTAGGTGCTAAGCATTGTGATAAGTACCAAGAACATAAAGATGATTCAAACACGATGGTTGCCCTAAAAGAGATCATGGTTAAATAGCTCTTGTCCTTTTACTTTTTATGATTTTTTTTCTGTATATACACATTTATCTGTAACTTACATCTATTATTGAAAATATATCCTGTACTTTTAATACATTCACAAAATAAATTAGCATGTTGTGGAAATAGAAGACATAGACTTAAAATTGCCCAGAGAGGTAAATATCTGGATAGTAGATTTTTCTCTTGGCCTTCTGCCTTGTCTCACAGATTGAACCAGATTAATTTCCTAACAGGCTTAGTCTGATCATGTACCCATTCTCTACTCAACAATACCAAACCACAACCACCATACACATGGCCATCAAAATAAAATCAGTAAAATTGTAGCAAATCAGACAGAAATAGACTTAGAGTAAGGAACACAGAGACTGCCTAATGCTTCATCCCCCACTCTGCTACATATGTGCTTATCACTGGTGGGGCCTTGTAACCAATTCCTAAATTGACATAGTCACATCAAAGAACTGAGAGCCATGTCACTCCAGAAAAATAAATGAGCAAGCCAAATGGGATAGCTTGAATGTGAAATCCTCCCCCCCCCCATAGCCTCATGCATTTGTGATTAAGCTTCATACCCAGTCCAAAGCTGGTGGCCATTTGGGAAATGGAGCCTTGCTAAAGGAGATGTGCCACTGAGTGTGGACCTTGAAGATTATTAGCCCAGCTTGTCAGTGCTAGCCAGCTCACTCTCTTGCTACTTCCTTCTGGCTGCTGTGGCAAGATGGGATGTCCAGTCTTTGCTTGGCCATACTTCTCCACCGTGATAAAACTTCATCTTGAAACTATAAGCCTGAAATAAACTGTTTTCCCCATAAGCTGCTATTGGTTAAGTGTTTTGTCCTGGCAATGAGATGTTAACTGCAATACCAAGAATGGTCACAATAAATCCGTGCCCATGCTCACCTGAAACACTCATTTATTTTCTGGCTATCTGAGATCTTATATAGCCAGCATATTATTTATTGACATAATTTCCCATCATCACTATCACTAAACATAGAGGGAAGGGCTAGTTTGTAGTTTCTAATTTGTGGCCTCAATGTGCCAAAAATATGATGCTTATAGCTCGAGGGGTTTCAAGAGATCTCCGATGAAGATTAGCTTCATTCTCTTAGGCAGAAAGATGTCTGTTGCATCCTTTACAAAAGGAACAACCAGAGCAAACCAAGACCCAAGATGCCCATCAGCATTCACCCTGCTGCCTTAGGTGTATTCCTGTGGTACAGAATGTAGCCAGTACTGAAAGCTACCCACCATAACTACATACTGTGTACTGGTGTGTTCCCTTGACAAACCCTTGCCACCTAGACCTTAGCTGAAAGTCTTTCTCCACAGAGGCGCTTATGAGGAGTCTAAAATGTGCTATAAAAGACAAGTCTTCACTAATTGGAGAAGAGCACCTAGAATGAAAATGCATGTAGTCCATTTACAGTACCTGATGTTTATACAGTTTTCAGTGTCATACAGAAAAGGCTTGATCCTCTATGATAAAACTTACATAACACTTATGTATATTCATGAAGAAAATCCTTTTGCTGGTTTACTCTGATTTCAACTGTAATTTTGTCCACTATTGTAGCCAGAGTGTTTGTAAACTAATTTCTTTCTCCTCCAGATTTGTGTATCTTGTACACAAAATAGAGATCTGTATTTCTATACGCTCTTTAGTCCAAGAAGGCTTGTGTGCCATATATTAAAATAGACAATATTATTTAGACAAGTATATTTATGGGGCTAGGAATACTAACAAGACTCAAGACATAAGTCTTTCAGTTATGTTTCACTTACTTATCGGATTCAGTTACTTAGTGAACAAGTGAAACAAACTAATGTTAGCCTTTAGAATAGATGTTTATGGTTCTGGGGAGGAATGAGAAACACAACACAAGGCTGTGGTGCAAACTATTTTCAATAAAGCAGGCATTTCTTATTTAGTACATCCCTCCAGAACAGCAGGCCTATCTGTAAAATACACAACAAAATGATATTGGTTTGGAAAACATGCCTGCACCGTTACATTGCAGTCAACTGTATCTACAGGGGAGAAAAGATGATGTCTGGAAGGTTTCCTGCCACATTCATTAGAAAGCATTTTTAATTACATTCATATTTCCAGATACTATTTTGTATGCACAGTGAACTATGTGGAGAAAAATTAATTTAGATATGATTTCCTGAAAACAACTAGGAGAAATGTGAGTTGATATTAGTTCCTCACACAGATATAAAAGCTTGGCAGTAAGAAGAATATCCAGCAAGATGAAGCACCTGACACCCCCCTACTTGGGAACTCACTCTTAACTCAAGTGATGAGTTGCTCATTTATTGACCCAAGTGATACCACTAAAACATGATGAGTCATTCATTTCTTTAGAGGATTTTGCTTGTTTATTTAAAGAGGTCCCACGTTTGGATATTTAGATGCCACAACGGCTTAATATGGATCTGAAGGATAGACAAGAACATTCTGGCAATGTTCTCTGTTACGTGCTGATGGCTCTCCTGTTTAAAGATTTGTGTCATGTTGTTCTGAATCTCAGGGTCACTCTCCCACAGAAGTGAGGCATGGAGCTCTGAAAAGGGGCAGTGGATAATTTTAGCCTAGTTGTACACAGCTGCAGCTACTTGCATGGGTAATTGCTTTTGCCCAAATCACCAGCTTAATTGTGGCTCTACAGACATAGATTTAAAAGCCACTGAAGTGTCAAATTATATTACAACAATAGAGCCAATTCTCCAGAAATATTCATGTTTTAATTTTAATCAGTCTCCAAAAATGTGGTGAACCCTTGCTATAGGGCAAAAAAAAATGTCAAAGTGTTATGATATGTTGATGTCTAACATGACGAATGGAAGGGAGCTAACTGAATTCACAACTAGACTCTTAAGATTTCATAATGAAAAGAATCATTAATAATTCTTCCACACCACCTCATCCTGCTATTAGCATAAAGTGAATTCAATAACTTGTTAAAATGGAATATAACTTCTAATTTCCACTACTGAAATTAGAAATCTGGAGTTTAGAGGTAGAAAAGTTCTTTAAGGAAATAGCTAGTGATGGCTGCCCAAAGCAAGCTGACATGTCAACAGAAAGGGATTTGTCTACCTCCTCTACCACATGATTGGGACACAGATCCCTCATCTAGAACATTATTGCACAGGTAATATGGGAAATTCAAAAGAATCTTAGTCCCTGCTCTAGAATTTACAATCTTGTTAGGCAAGACTTTTCAAAAAAAAATAAAATAACAATGCACAATCAAAATGCTAAACCAATTATGTGACACAAAGAAATATAATATAGCATATTTTTTAAAAGTACGGCTGGAGAGATGGCTCATCAGTTAAGGTGCTTGCCTGCAAAGCCTAACAACCCAGGTTTGATTCTCCAGTACACACATAAAGCCAGATGCACAAAGTGGTGCATGTACCTGGAGTTCATTTGCAGCAGCTAGAGGCCCTGGTTCATTCTCTCTCTCTCCCTCTCACTCCCCCTTCTTGCCCTCTCTCCTTGCAAATAAATAAAATATTTTTAATAAAAGATATAGATTAAAAAAGACTTAAGTCCCAAAGATTGTCATTTAGTCATTGCATGCTCTAAGTCAAATCACTAAAATTCTAACCTGAGATACAAATAATACATTTTGACTAGGAATGGGTTTGCAGACAATGGATAATCAAATTCTATGTAAGAAGTCCAGGAATAAGGAGTTGCTGAAGTTGGTTAGGTGGCTTAAGGATATTCACAGGGTTCATTTGACCTTTCCCTCCCATCCTACAAATCTATAATTCAAGCCCCAAGTCTGTGCTATAAGGAAGAAGAGAGAAGAAAGGAGAAGCTTTATTGGAATGCACAAAGCTTTCCAAATCCGAGTAAGACTCCCACTTTCAGTTCATTCACTAAAATCATGTCACAAGCCACCTCTGGCAGCAAGGGAGGTTACAAAGTGTAGCTTTTAAAGCCAGACACATTTTCAAAGTGTCAACATTAGGGCTGTGTTAATAAGGAACAGAAGATTTCAGATAGTAGGCAACATAAAATCTGAGACAATGGTTTTTATACTCTTGATGTTACAGATTATGTAGTGTGTTAACCACACAGCTAACAAAGTCGAATTTTACTAAGTGTAATAAATGTGCTGTTTTAATGTACATCCAGTATCATGAAAAACTTTTTTAAATAAAATACTTTTAATTTTCTAATGTATAGACATATTGTGTAATATGTAAGTACATTATCAGAAGCAAGTTAAGGTGAGAAAATTTCTTCCTTGTGTATTTTTGACAATATAAATTGAAATAAATTAAAAACATATACAATAAGATCTATAATATCAAGGCCATATACCACATTTCATTTACTCTTTGTTCTGTCTCTTTATATAATTACATAATTTATTTATATATTTGTTTATTTGTGAGTAGAGAGAGAGAAAATAGGAGAGAGACAGAGAGAGAGTATGGGGATGCCAGAGCTTTTGCTAGCACAAACAGTCTCCAGATACAAGTGCCACTTTGTGCATCTGGCTTTTTGTGGGCACTGGGGATTTAAACCCAGGATACAGGCTTTGCAAATAGGTACCTTAAACCACTGAGCCATCTCTCCAGCTCCATACCTTTGTTGACTCATTTTTATTGTATAATAATTTTATATCAATGCCCTCAGACCTCAATCACACGTAATAAAATTAAACCATAATTATGCAGTTTGTGGATTTATATGTCTTGGAATACCATGCTCTTCTCTGAATAAATAAATAAGACAGCTATAAAAAAAACTTAAGGCCAGGCAAGGTGGCACACGCCTTTAATCCCAGCACTTGGGAGGCAGAAGTAGGAGGATTGCAGTGAGTTTGAGGCCATCCTGAGACTGCTGAGTGAATTCCAGGTCAGCCTGGGCTAAAACAAGACCCTAACTTGAAAAAAAAAAAAAAAAAAAAAAAAAAAAAAAACTTAAACACTTTTTTTAAATTTATCATCATGTACTTTTTTGTTCTTTTAAGAAGTCTGTGAGAGGACTGGGAAAATGGTTCAGTCTAGTAAGTACACGCTGCCCCTGCACACATGTGTGCCCACACACACATGCCCACATACATATGTGTCTGCATACAGACATCACACACATATACACAAAAAGGCTATGAACTTTTTCATATATCAGAAAATGGTTTGGGGAGAAAATGATTTTTTAAATTAAAAAGTCGATTCAGGAAAGAAGAAACCAGGAAAATATTCTGTCTCTGTGACAATATAATTACAGTGCACTGTGAAGAAGTTCTTGCCACAGTAATCTCATTTTTATTGAATAGCAAAGCATATATGACATTAAAATGCAATTTGAACATGTGTGCGTTAGAGTCATCAGTGGCATTAGGAAGCAGATTGTTTGGAAAATATCTGCAAACACTTTCGCTGTACCTATGCTACATCATGGCTCAGGGGACCCTCTGCAATCAAGCCTGCCCTCTACATCCATACCACACCACATAATGGCTCAGGAAACACTCTGCCATGAAGCGTGTCCCCTATATCCACACCATGCTGAGGATCAGGAGACCCTCTGCCATCAAGTCAGCCTCCTTCACTTATTAAGGCACAGCAGTTCCCCACCACAGGCTTTTGTACTTACTGCCACTCCCTGCTGTGCCATGTGGCTGTCTCCTGTTTCTCATTCTGGTGCTGCCTCAAATGTCACCACACAGAGAGCTTCTCTGATCATCCAGCTAAATACTACCATCCCACCCCAAAGTTACCATTCACCATGCTCCTACATGTATTTCTTTATAGTATTTACCATTTCCTGAAATCCACTATACCTTATATAACTTAATTCCCCTGTGGTATTAGGAAATGGAATCAGCCTAGATGTCCCTCAACTGATGAGTGGATAATGAAGATATGGCACATTTACACAATGGAGTTCTACTCAGCAGTAAAGAAAAATGAAGTTATGAAATTTGCTGGAAAATGGATGGATCTGGAAAGGATTCGCCAAACGTCACATGTTCTCTTCATATGTGGATCCTAGCTGCAAAAGATTGGACTTCTATATGAGTAAAAATAAAACTCAGTAGCAGAAGCCAGTAAGCTAGAAAGGGGATATAAAGGGAATAGAAGCTGGGCATAGTGGCTCACGCCTTCAATCCCAGCACTTGGGAGCCAGAGGTAGGAGGATCGCCATGAGTTCAAGGCCACCCTGAGAATACAGAGTAAATTCCAGGTCGGCTTGGGCTAGAGTGAGACCCTACCTCAAAAAAACAAAACAAAAAACAAAAAAAAAAAAAGGAATAGAAAGGGAGGGAGGGGGTACTTAATAGGATGGTATTGTATATATGTAAGTAGAAGAACAGATTAATGGGGGTGAAAAGGCCTAAGTGAGGTTAGAGAAAGAGAATGAATAAAGGAAAGGTGGAGGGAGGGCTAATCAAAATCTAAGAGGATATAAATAAGTCATATGGAAACCTACTTTTCTGGACAATGGAACACTCAAAAGCCATAGATTGTTACTAGAAAATTTTCAGTGCCAGGGATGGGATATCTTCCAGTGAGTTCTTGGCCAGGAAGGTCACAGATACCCCAAAACATTATAGGCCATTGCCAAGGCCCTTGGTTTCCCACCAGGAATAGATGGTAAGACCCTATTGCTGAAGACTCCACATACTTGGACTGCAAGATCACTGAGAAATGCTGCTGGAGCTGAGCTGAAAGACTCCTCTATGTGGACCAGCTGACAGAAAGCTGGAAAAAGCTATGCTACATGCAGTTCAATGGGACAGAGAAAACACCAGTGAAGGTATTCAACAGTGAACACGACAAGCTTTAAATTTAGCCAGCCAGGCTAAATGAGCCAATGGGTGCAGGACTCAGACTGCCACATGATAACCAAATTTTAGTTCAATAGCAAGTTCTAAAAGTTTCATTACATTCAGGTTATTTAGAGGAAACATAGTCCTTTCCAGTCCCATGGTGTTACTTAACATGGTACTGCAGAATTCCTCTGTTCTGTCACTGTGTGAGATGTGACTAAAAGACACTTTTAAAAAGCACAAGTTGTTTCCATAAAGTATTGCCTCATGCAGTGCTATAATATAGTTAATCACATGCCAAAAGGTGGTTGCAGGGGAAAATAAAACAAAAACAAATAACAAACCAAAGGATTTTAATAATTCTGAAGAATCTAATATTCTGTGTAATGACCATCAATAAAAATATCCACAGCCAGTTCCGGCAGAGCTGCCACCATAAACTGAGTACACTCTGGTGAGTTAGTGAGCATCATAAAATCCTTAAGTATCTTGTAGGATACATTTCCCCCATTTAAGAATTATAACTCAGAAAGAAATACTCTAGAAGGAATAGCTTGTTCCTCGGAGTGTCAGAGCTTCAAGTTGTTTTAATGGAAAACCACAATAAATATTTTTATAGCAGAATTTAAATAATATTCTAGCATTTTCCAACAGGGTCCAGATTTTGAACTAAGTATATGATACAATCAATATAACGTAGTGAAGAGAGATTTTTTTTTTATTGACAACTTCTATACTTACGGACAATAAACCATGATATTTCCCTCCCCTTCCCCCATTCCCCTTCAGAACTACATTCTCTGTCATATCCCGTCCCTCTGAAGAGAGATATTTTGTGCTCCTAGACTCCCCATGGCTTGCGTGTTTCTCAGCTCTTTCGGTACTCTGTCCCAAATACTCAGCTATTGAGCCTCTTCTCTCCCCCTCTCTATTCCTTATCCACGTTACTCAGCCCAAGAAATGAGGAAACAAACATCTTCTATGTGCCAGTTTCATGGATTTAGAATCCAAGAGGCAAGGTAATAGGTGTTGAAGGTATATTTGAAGTCTTTTCTGACAAATCTCCTAGGAACCCAGCTATGCCACAGCCCTTCCCCCAACCAAAGATGCCTTTGTTGGTTTTTCTTCTCCTTCTAAAAGCTGTATGATCCCAAAAGATGGTTAGGTCCACATACACAAAGGGAATAGTGAATGTGATCATGAGTGTGCATCTCAGCAGCTAACAGGAAAGAATTCTACCCAGGTCTAATGTTAGCTCCCTACGTGAAGCTCTCTGGGGTCCTCTGGGTAGTGCTCCTTGGAGCAGTCACAATATTTTGTCCATGCTTCCAGTACAGGCTATAGTTTCTCTTAATGAACTGTGGCCTTGCCATTTCCATATTTCCACCCATAACCCTGAGCACAGTGTCTGTATCACAGTAGGTACTAAATGAATGTGGATAAACATGACAGTAGAAGACAATGAGCTTCATTTGAGTACCATCCAGGGGTGCCAGGTTGTGCAAAGACGAGGCACTCACATTGCTTTAACATATGACAGAAAGAGATGTCTCAGAATGATACAGATGTTTAATGTTGGCTTACAGCTTCCTCAGTGTGATCAGCTGAAAGTGCTTAGGCAGGTCTATTTTCCTTATTAAGCCATAACAGAGGTCTAAAACAAGGATTTTGGGTGGAATTGTAATGACAAGTGCAGAAACACAAATTTAACTCTACCTGATGAAAATAAGAAACAGACACTACCCACCAATGTCTGTTTTCTTAAGAGTGCTAACAGGAGAAAACATAAGTACATAAGTACTTTCTCTGTTTCTTTGAAATTTATATATTTTATTTATATTATTCTAATTTTACATTCATATTGGTGACTCCATTATCCTCCTCCCCCTGTCCTCCCCCTTTCAAAGGGACCCTCATCAATGGGAAATGTGGGTCATGCATTGTGGGCATAGTCAAGAGTATAATTTTTTTTTTTTTTTTTTTGGTTTTTCGAGGTAGGGTCTCACTCTAGCTCAGGCTGACCTGGAATTCACTATGCAGTCTCAGGCTGGCCTCAAGCTCATGGCGATCCTCCTACCTCTGCCTCCCGAGTGCTGGGATTAAAGGTGTGCGCCACATGCCCGGCTAAGAGTATAATTTTTTTAAGCATACATAATCCTCGTGCTAGTTTTAAGACTAGGAATGTCTTTGGGAAATACAAACTTCAAGAAAGTAGAATCCCTATCACCCAATTTATGCAGAAACTTAGCAGTCCTACTCACTCTAAGTTATAATAATTTCTTCCTATCATAAAGATATGAGAAACTTGCTTTTTTTAATGCTTGTTTGTTTTTTGTTTTTCGAGATAGGGTCTCACTATAGCCCAGGCTGACCTGGAATTCACTCTATCCTCAGGGTGGCCTCAAATTCACAGAGATCCTCCTACCTCTGCCTCCCAACCTGGAATTCACTATGTAGCCTCAGGGTGGCCTCAAACTCACAGCAATCCTCCTACCTCTGCCTCCAGAGTGCTGGGATTAAAGGCGTGCACCACCATGCCCAGCACTATTTATTTAGATAAAGCCAATTAGCTACAAGAGGTCACTGCCATTACCAGGTCTCTATAGGATGAGCTTGTGTGACACATGATACTGTCACATCCTCTGGCTTGAACACTTGAGTTTTGTTTATTTTGAAAACATATGTAATAGGTTATACTGCTTGATCATATAAAAGGGTGACATTGGGCTGGGGAAATTGGGCTTAGTGGTTCAGACATTTGCATGCAAAGCCTAAGGACCCAGGTTCAATTCCCCAGGACCCACATAAGCCAGATGCACAAGGGGGTGCATGCATCTGGAGTTCATTTGCAGTAGCTAGAGGCTCTGGTGTGCCCATTCTCTCTTTCTCTCTATCTGCCTCTTCCTCTCTTTCTTTCTCTCTCAAAAAAATAAATAAAATATTTAAATAAAAAAAGGTGAAATTTATTTCAGTCTTTACAATGTGTTAGCAGACTGCCTCTGATACACATCACTTTTGAGTTCACTATTTATTTTAATAATAAAATTGTTTTCTTCTCTATATGCCTTTCTGGAAAGGTTTTCTGGGATGGAAGAAAATTTTATTTTTAATTACATTTCTCCAAAAGTATCCTAATTTAACTCTATGCATGGACTGAAGCCTCTCTCTAGCCACCAGCAAATTTATCTTGCATACTTCCTTGAGTCCTCTTGATTTCCGACCTCATAAGATAATGAAATCTTATTACTTGAAAGGAATTTAGATCACTAAAGAATTCTGTTCCTACTATATATCTATGTGCATTTCATCAATAGAAATAATGTTAACATTATGGCTGAGAAACTCCAGAGCTCCTGAAAGAAATGCCATCTAAGTAAGGTCTGAAAGACAGGGAAGATTTCTCAAATGGTGGAAATGCAGGAAGGCGACATGACAAGTATAAGATACCATGTGAACAAATCACAAAGGAGGGCTTGAAAGAAAGAATAGTTGAAAAATGCAAAGTAGTCTAATCCAAATGTTACACATTCACAGACATTTAGAAGAAACAGCCAGCATTGGAAGTTAGGACATGAGCGCAGAGATCTGAATGCCAGGATAAAGCATTTTTGCCTGGGTACCAAAATATGGTATCACCCATATTTAAGGAAGTAACTTAACAAGAGTAACTTAACAAGATCTTTCCTAAGAGACATGAAGGGGTATGTCAGTTACACTTCCTTTACATATCTGTAGAAATGAGCCTGAAAGAAAACACAAGTCACTTTTCTCTGTTCTGAGGAGGTGGGCTCTTTGTTTGATCACAATTATTCATACTGTCTTCATAACAGCTACCAGCAATTTGGGATGGTATTCCTAAGAGGCCATGGCTGTTTAAAAGAACTATTTCTTTATTGTCCACTTATCTTCGAAGCCAGAAGCAACCACTATTTTTCCTTTTTTTATTGCCTGAGCAACTAAGGCAAGTAGCTTGGCTTTTGCTTTCAACTTCCTGCTCATTTTCAGAGGGGTATCTTACCTATTTAAAGATGATTTGCTAAAACCATATGAGCAGTCGTGGAACTGTAATAGCCTGCAGAATGTCCTCTTTCATTTGTAAAATCTGCATTCTAAGACAGATGCTTTTAGAGAACGGTTGCTATTTAAATATGGTAAATATACCAGCTTGTCTTCAAAGTAATGTAAATCCCCCATGGGCTTATCATAACTGCAGTGAATCTTCAAAAAAAAAAAAAAACAGCAAAGTGAAGAAAAGCCACCAGCAATGACCATTTGTATTGCCATGTCATATTTCTTTTGATGGGTACATTAAAAACATAAAGATTAGGAGGGAGGGAAGTTAAAAAAATAGAGATGCATTTTAACTCTTTGCCAGCCTTCATTAACAGAATTTTCATTTCAGCAGATACTAGTACAATCATAGCTGAGATATCATTTATTTTTTGGGAAACAGAAAATGAAAATGTTAAAAATAGTCTTATTTCAGGCAATCAAAGAGAGTAGAACAGGAAATTAGTATTTGATTTATTTTTATTTTTATTTTTTTTTGCGAGAGACAGAGAGAGAGAGGAAGTGGCAGAGAAAGAATGGGTGCACCAGGGCCTTTTCAGGCACTGTGAACAAACTCGAGACATGTGCGCCCCCTTGTGCACATGTGAGACATTGCATGCTTGCATCACTTTTGCCTCTGGCTAAACATGGGACCTGGAAATTCAAACCAGCATTCTTAAGCTTCCCAGGCAGGTGCCTTAACCACTAAGTTCTCTCTCCAGCCCTTGATTTATTTTTATAATGATTCAATGTGTATGCCATGGGTCCTACTGTAAAGGCTCTCTCAGAAATTTCAGTAAAAGCTGACTCCGTGAATCTGCGATCTGGTAAACTTGTAGGTTTTGAAGGACAGCCTAAGTCTGTTAACTTCTCTTCTTCTCTCTGTCTCCCTGTCACTGGTTCTTGGTCTCATACTCTCTCACTAATGAACTAAGAACACCTATCTTATTCCTCAATAATTTTGGAATTTTTATTACATTTTTATTCTCAGGAAAATCTTGTGCTAGACTTTACCAACCAAAGTCAGGCAATCTTACAGAGACACTGAGTTCCTTTTAAAGAAGTATTTCATTTAGATCCTTAATGAACATACCTGCCTTGAAAAAAAATGCCTAAAAATACAATTGTTGCATCCGGTGGGTATTTTAAATTCTAAATCTAGCCAAGGTTCAGACCTTAGATATTAACATGTACATAATTCAATCAAGATGTATGATAAGTATTATTTTTAATCCACATAGCAATTAATCAAAGTAGAATTTTTTCAGATATAATCTTGATTCTTTCAGAATAAGCTCTCAATTATTAGTACTTCCAGAATAACTCCTGAAATTTCAGATTACATGCACATGAGAGTATAAATAAAGGAAAGAATGATTAAACTTCCGTTTCTCCACGGGGCGCCGTCCTGGGGCCCAGAGTTCCCACGTGCTGTCCTGTCTCCCGCTGCTCCCCACAGCCTGCCCGCCGCCTAGGCGCTGCTGTCCCAGGCTGTCAGGAGTCCTTTGCAGAGGGCACAGTTTGGAAAACCTTAAAAAAAAAACTGAATTTGCCTGGGAGTCTGAGCAGGAGGAGCATCAGAAACTGGACAGGCAGGCCCAGAGAAACAGTGACCATGGCTTCAGAAATCCTGGGCAATGTAAAGGAGGAGGTGACCTGTCCCATTTGCCTCCATCTCTTCATAGAATCCCTGAGCATAGGCTGTGGTCACACCGCCAGCCAAGCCTGCACCACTTTGAACTATGAGTCCACAAAAAGTCAAAATGGCCAGGGCATGTGCCCTGTGTGCCGAGTCAGTTACCAGTTTGAGAATCTGAGGCCTAATTGGCATGTAACCTACATAGCGGAGACGCTCAGGGGGTCCTGTTGAACCCAAACAGGAGAAGCAGGAGTCTCACTATGCACGCCACAGAGAGAAACTCCGGCTCTTCTGTATGAAAGACAGAATGGTCATGGGCTAGCTTTGTGAGTGCTTTCAGGAACACCGAAGTCACCAGACATTCCTCCTGGAAGAAGTGGCCCAGGAGGACAAGCAGAAGCTCCAGCAATTCTTATCTCTCTGGAGACATACTCCTGTGTTTCCTTTCTCCCTCTGTCCTTATGTCCCCAAAGCATGGGATATTCCAAACTTAACTCTGGAATCTCTGTAGTCCATCCTTCAAAAGCACATGTATTCCCAAGCAATGTCATTATGAAAATAACATCAAAGCATTTATCTTCAGCCCCAATCTTCCCTGGGATCTACAAACAGGTTTCCAGTTTTCATTAGTACTACCACCTAGATGCGACAATGCTGTCTTAAAACTACCATGTCTAGAATCAGTGTCATCACATCTCCCCCAAAGGTAGCTCAAATCTTATTTTCAACATCTCCATAATTCTTTTTTTTTTTTTTTTTTTTTTTTTTTTTTTTCGAGGTAGGGTCTCACTCTGGCCCAGGCTGACCTGGAATTACCTATGTAGTCTCAGGGTGGCCTTGAACTCACGGTGATCCTCCTACCTCTGCCTCCCGAGTGCTGCCATTAAAGGCGTGCGCCACCACACCCGGCTTCCATAATTCTTCAAGCCTTAAAAACCATAGAGCATTTCTGAGTCTCCTCTCCCATTCTAATTCTATTTTATATTTTCTTTTCTTTTGTTCCTTTGCTTTACCACAAACATCACATTAGTTTAGTTTTCTACCACTAAGACCAGAACTTCTCCAAAAGTCTCTTTGCATGTGGCTTTGATTTAGTTCACAGATTTACAAACTTCCTGAGTTAGCAGGCTTAGGGACCCAGGATTTAATAGTTTTCCACCTGGACTAGGGTTTTTTTTTTTGTTTTGTTTTGTTTTGCTGGTTGCTGGTTGCTGAGGGTTATTAAACTTCCTTCTCCTCTCTTCTTTCTTTTCTCTCTCTCTCTCACTTTCTACTCTTACTTTCTCTCCCAGCCACTCTCTCTCTCTCCCTCCTTCATTCCCTACCTTTTGTTAACAACATGTTTTAGATTTAAACTTCTTAGATTCCATAAGTGCTCACTTGGGAAGGCTGCTATCTAGATTCCCCTGCAAATAAACACATTTCTAAGAGCTATTACTTTATTTTTTATTTTCCCTCATCTTTTATTTTTCTCTCATATATCTACTACTTTTTAAAAATCCATCTGTACAAATTGAAGCTGAGATAAAACACTAGTTTTCACCTATACAATTGAGATAAATCTAGAAAATTCACAACATATTCTCTTGGCAGTTGGTAGAACAATCAGTATTTCATACTATGCTGGTGTTGATACAGAATGATAACCTTATAAGGGCAATTTGGCAAAGTCATATGTCAGACTTTGCGCCAGTGATATCATGTTTCAGAATGCATCACAAAATAATACTAACAAAAATACAAAAGCTTATTTTTGCAGCACTATTTACTAATAGTAAAGGAAACGGAAGTAATTTATAAATAGATTAGAAAAAAATTCAGCTGGGTGTGGTGGCGCACGCCTTTAATCCCAGCACTCGGAGGCAGGGGTAAGAGGATCGCCGAGAGTTTGAGGCCACCCTGAGACTACATAGTGAATTCCAGGTCAGCCTGAGCTAGAGTGAGACCCTACCTTGAAAAAACAAAAAACAAAACAAAACAAAACAAAAAAATTTAGTTTCCCTTGCTTCAACTTTTGCTGCCTTTTCTTGTGTTTCCTTTTTCTCCATCCTCCTTTTCAACTACCTCTATCTCCCCTAAACTTATCTAACTTCCAGGAAGATAATATAGCTCTTTAAAGAACTACTCACACCTTTGCCAGGAAGTAATTGTACCAGTGATTTCGCACAGTAAGCAAGATGAGCAGCTGGAAAGATGTCTCTGGGTTAAAGGTGTTTGCTTGCAAAGACTACCAGCCCAGATTTCCATTTCCCAGTCACACACATAAAATAGGATGCAAAAAGTGGCACAAGAATCTTGTGTTCCATTTGCAATAGCAAGAGAACCTGGCCCACACAGCAGCGCGCGTGCGCACACACACACACACACACACACACACACACACACGTGCAAATAAAAGTATGAGGAAAGAAGCTGGAGAGATGGCTTAGAGGTTAAGGTGCTTGCCAACAAAGGACTCAGGTTCAATTCCACAGTACCCATGTAAAGCCAAATGCACAAAGTGCAGCATACATCTGGAGTTCATTTGCAGTGGCAGGGGGCCGTGGCGAACCCATTCTCTCCCTCTCTCGTGCTCTCTCTCTGTCTTTTTGTCTTTCTCACAAATAAATAAATACAATATTTTTTAAAAAGAGGAAAGATAAAGCAAAACAGTGCTAACTGCTCCAATAACAATGTCCATAGCATTAGAAGTCAAGCACCCACAGGTCACTCTGCATGACAAAACCACTGTCTTCTTCTTCTGGGACACACCAATGCTGATTCAGCCAGATAACACAGCTGATCTTTCTCTGCTCCTGATACACATCAGCCAAACAAAACTTTTAACCTTGATTTGAATCATTTCAATTAATAATTTCTTTGACAAACTTAAGTGCCTATAACGATTGGCTAAATGAACTGAGATCTGAAAAAAAAAGGACTTAGGAATGTTTCCATATGCCATAAAGGAATTATCTCTACAGCCACAAGACAAAGTCAATGGAGAAACAATGTGGACCATTCTATTGTGTTATTTATCTGAAGAAGACAGATATAAATATGCAAATATCCATAACTAAAGAAAATAAAAATATTTAAAGTTAATTAAAATTAAAGTTAATTAGAGGAGGAAAAAGAGAATAAAAGGAAGGGAGACAGGAATAAAAAAGCTCTGAATATTCTTTGTTCTTTAATACAACTAAAACTGACATGAAACCAGTTAAACTGTATATAAGCTAATTTTAAAACCAACTAACTAATATTACATGTTCTTGTTACTCATTTGGTAGTACTGGTATTGTTGTACCACAACTATGGCGTGTCAATTATGGGATAAAATAAATGAGTAATTATGTTGTTGTCACTGGTAACAAGGATTTTCAGCATGGGAAAAGAAGCAGACATAAATCAAGGATATTAAAAAGTATTTAGTTCTAAACTTGAACTGAAGGTTTTATTATGCATTTAGAATAAATTTTATCTTTAAAAGTTTACATTTTATGAGCCAAAAAAGCCAAGCCAAACATGTTTACAATCCCAGCTTTTGTGACACAAACATAAGAGTGTGGTGAGTTTAAGATAAGCCTAGACTAGTCAGGGATAAGCAGAGAGTCTCTGTGTCAAAACATAAAAAAGAAAACATAAGAAGTTTATACATTCTAACCCTGTACACTGGAAAAGCCTTGAAAACAGCACTCCACCTACAAGCAATGGGAATCCTTAGTTCCCAAGTGGTATCTCTAAATACTATTTCCTACTAAAAAGGGGGGGGGGGACTGGAGAGATGGCTTAGCAGTTAAAGCACTTGCCTGTGAAGCTCAAGGACCCAGGTTTGATTCTCCAGGTACCACATAAGCCAGATGCACAAGGTGGCACATGTGTCTGGAGTTCATTTGCACTGGCTATAGACCCTGGCATGCCCATTATCTCTTTCTCTTTCCCTCTCCATCTCTGTCTCAAATAAAAATAATAATTTTTTTTACAAGTTTAAAAAAAATCAAGTCAGTTTAGCAAGATGCATGTTTGGGGCAGGAAAAGTATAAATATATACATGAAACATCTTGTCTCATTGTTCAAAAAAAGACTCATGGGAAACATGAAAACCTTCTCAGCTGACCAAAGAGAAGACAACAGGAGCTTCAACATGGACAATATCTTCAATGGAATACATGAAATATTCAAATTTATAAGTACATAATCACTCTTCTCAAAAACACTCATTGGCTACCTTTGAAAGATACTAAAAATTCAATTTCTATTATTTGAAAACCTAAAATGAAAAAAAAAATCACTTTTATCTGCCCTTTTCTAATATGATTCTGAGTAAGCAATGAGCTAATATGGAGAGATTTCATTCTATGGAATTAGTGTAACCAACAGGAAGGAATTACGGATTGTATATCACCACTTTGTGAACCCTGGTTCTGAACATCAGTACTAGCATCAAGAAAGACACCTAGCTGTGAACACCCACCTTTTAAGTCTTCTTCCCCAAAATATCTAAATTGAATATGATCAAGCTTCTAATTTGAGCTACCAATTTACCAAAACAAGGAACAAATAAACAGGTTGAAAACAGCAAGGATCCAATCAGCAAAAGCCAGACTGTGAGAAAGTCTACTGAACAAATGATTTGATTTATTTTCTTCCACTGATAAACTATAAGGAAGAAAAAGAAGGACATTGTGGATAGATACAAATTTAAAAGTAAATAATACACCTACAAAGCAACAGATGTATGGACTTCTTCAAACAAACTACAGGAGAAGAAGGGCAGGAGGGAGAAGAGAGAGCTGTGTGACAAAGGGGAAGATCATCCTATACTGCAAACTTGATAGTGGTCCCTTAGAGTATAACAGCTGAATTCCTGTCTCCTATCACCTACAGACATCATAGCAAGCATCACATCATTCTGCAATGCACTACACACATTTGTCATAATAATGGTAAAAACAAAATTACTATATGAAAATATAGCACATATGAAAATATAGCACATCAATTATATAATACATGTATTTATGTAATACATAAAACAGGATTGTGACAACCAGTGGCTATGTTTCTTAATTGGGTATTTACCATACTATACTAAACCTTTTACTTCTATGGTATATTTCTACTCATCTAAAGAAAAGTTTTATATGAAACTGTCTTCCATGTAATGCCAGCAGCAATGTCTTTGGACTGCACCAAGAAGTGACTTAAAGTGATTAATCTCTACTATCGAAAATCATGTAAATATAATGTTTGTATAATTACGGAACTGCCTACTAGTGTCTCAGAATCTATGCCATTGTTAAGCAACACATTATGTGTGTATGTATGTTTTCAGATGTGATTGTATGCCTATGTATGATACATCCAAACAGTCACTCATATGTGTGTGTGTGTGTGTGTGAGAGAGAGAGAGAGAGAGAGAGAGAGAGAGAGAGAGAATGGGAAAATTTTAACATTGGCTATTTGACAATGTTTAATAACTGGGGCTAGTTTTTATAGGTATAACATTAAATATTTAAAGGCCATTATGCTTTAGAAAAAATCATGAATGTTTACAGAAGAAATGATAGATATCTTTCACAAATGAAAGTAATAATGTAAGTAATGAAGCTAGAACTCAAATTCTATTTGTCTAATTATAATTTTTTAATATTTTATTTATTTATTGGAGAGAGAGAGAAGCAGATAGAGAGAACGGGGTGTGCCAGGGCCTCCTGCCACTGTAAGCATACTCCAGATGCATGTGCCACCATGTACATCTGGCTTATGTGGGTTCTGGGAATTAAACCTGGGTCCTTAGGCTTTGTAGGCAAGCTCTTTAACTGCTAATCCATCTCTCTCACCCCACAAATTTTATATCTTCTTCAATTCATTGACACCTAATACACAACTATCTTTAAACTGAGAAGTATTCATGATACCTAAGTTTTAAGGATTTTTTTCTCAAATAATGATGTAATTAGAATTTATAAATATATAGATCATACTCATGAGTGAAGACACACATAAGAGGTGGCACATTACACCTAGCAAAATAACACAAGAAACTAAGTGTTTTTAGCTGGGCATAGTGGCTCACTTCTTTCATCCTAAAACTTGAGAAGCAGAGACAGAAGAATTGCTGTGAGTTGAAAGCCAGCCTTGGCTACAGGGTGAGACCCTGCCTAAGAAAGTGGATGGCACTCAAGGAACAATACCCTAAATTGTTCTCTGGCCTTCACAGGCAAGCACACACATGCACATGTGAGCACACACACACAGGAAATAAATTTACGATATGAGTATATATCTGAAAAGTAAAGTAAGACTCTAAAACCACTTCTACTACATGACTTTCTAAGTTCTTTAAAGGCACCACAACTGTCCTCTTGTTTATCTTGTTGTGCTGGTGATTTATGGAAGCCAGAAAAGAGCATCACCATCTTCAGGACCCCAGAGCAAGATTTAAGAGTACCCTTGAGCCATAACATAATTGATATCCCTTTGCAAAATGCAGAACAAAGCAAACTGTATGTCAGAGCCCAGTATCATCATCCTCATAATCACTTTTCAAAATTACTTTTGAAAGTCAGGTGAATGTGATGCTGAGCCACTGGTACCACACTGAGTGTGTGATTTAGAAAACCTCTCTAAAGAAAGAAATCTACTCAGATAGTTAGAGTCAAGATGCGCCTTCTCCTGAAATGGCGCCAGGAGCTGCAAGAAATACTAGCTTTGAAACTTTTCCAAGTTGCACTTCAAGTTAGCCAGAACCCTGAGGCAGACAGCTCTGCTTTGATGTCCTTCCTACAAGTTGTATCTGAAGAGAAGTTATTACTTCTCTACAGGATATACTAAAAAAGACCACCTAAACCTCATAAGTCCCAACGGCAATATAGATTTTGTCAGGTAGAACATGTATGGCTGTTCACCTTTGTGATGGTACTAGCCAAGAATGTCTGTTACCCACATATTTTTTAACTATGTTTAGTCTTTTTTTAATTTATTTATTTATTTATTTATTTATTTGAGACAGAGAAAGAGTCAGAGAGAGAGAGAGAATGGGCACGCCAGGGCCTCCAGCCACTGCAAATGAACTCCAGATGTATGCGCCCCCTTGTTTATCTGGCTTAAGTGGGTCCTAGAGGATAGAACTGGGATCCTTTGGCTTTACAAGCAAACACATTAACTGCTAAGCCATCTCTCCAGCCCCCCTATGTTTAGTCTTAATTGTAGCCTAAACTACAGTTTCATTTCTTGATTGATTCATATTTTTAAAAAAACATTATTTAACTATCATATTTATTTATTTATTTGAGACAGAGAGAGGGGAAGAGAGAGAGTGAGAATGGGCATGTCAGGGCCTCCAGCCACTGCAAATGAACTACAGACTCATGTGCCACCATGTGCATCTGGCTTACATGGGACTTGGAGAATAGAACTTGTGTCCTTAGGCTTTGCAGGCATATACCTTAACAGCTGAGCAATCTCTCTATTTTAAAACAAGCTTGTTATTTTTCATTATTCTCTCAGAAATAATTCACCCCAGTCAAAGTATAAATAACTTATCATTATGGTTATCATTATTTTATTTAAGCATCATTATTGTATTACAATTGATTAACACTTCTTTACCACTAGGTAACTTATGTAGATAGTGTACCATGTTTGAAAAGAAAGGAAAAAGAAAGAACATAAGCAAGAAAATATTCCATGGATCATTTTTTTTTAGTTCCATAGTGCTGAAATTTTACTTTGCGGAACATTTCTAGGTGTGGAAACATGGGCCTCATGCTTTGACAATGCTCAAAGAAAATGGTAGCTGCGACTAGCACAAAATTGGAGCAATAACAAGAAACTTTAGCTATATGACATTTCCCTCAGTAATAATATGTATCCCAAAGTTAATATATTCAGAATTCAGAGTCCCATCCCCCCAGAGTAATGGTGGGACCTTTGGGAGGTGATTAGGTCCTGAGGAGAGAGCCTTCATGAATAGAAATAGTGACCCTGAGACTGGACACATGGCTCAGAGGTTAAAGGTGCTTGCTTGCAAAGCTTAACAGCCCAGGTTCAATTCCCCCAGCACTCACAAAAAGCCAAATGCAAAAAGTAGCACTTGTGTCTGGAGTTTTTTTTTTTTTTTTTTTTTTTTTTTTTTTTTTTGCAGTGGCAGAAGGCCCTGCTGTGCCTATACTCTCTCATACTTTCTCTCTCTCTCTCTCTCTTTCTCTCTCCCTCTCTCTTTCTCTCTCTCCCTCCTTCCCTCTTTGTCTGTCTCTCTTACATACATACAAATAAATAAAAATATTTTTAAAACAAGAAATAGTGGCTCTATAAAAGAGAATGAAATGAGCTTATTTGTACTGTTCCACAAATTAAGATTCTTTATTTGAGGTGGTAAACATGCTCTTGAAGGGCCTTCACTAGTGTGGTAGTTTGAATATATGGCCCCCAATATATTCAGTGTTTTATTAGTTATAGTTTGCATCTGTAATCACCTTGCTAGAGGCAATGTCACTGGGGGCCGGTCTCAAGGTGTGGTGATGGTTTGAGATTCCATTGTAAAGATATGCAAAGTGTGCCTAAATAGGAGTTCCTGAAGTGTGCTGTGGCTTTGGGGCTGTAGTTTTGCTCTATGTGTTGTATGCCTGGTTGGATTTTTTCTCTCTCTTGCCTGGTCCTTTGAGAACAGGCCGCTTCTCCTGCCATTATGGAACTTCCTCTGGATCTGTAAGCTTCAATAAATAATATCCCTTCCTCCATAACTGTGTCTGGTCTGGAAGTTCATCTCAGTGAACCTGAAGCTGTCTGCTACAACTAGATACCAAATCTGATCTTGGCCTTCCTACTCCCCAGAACTATAAACAATAAATATACCCAGTTCGTGGCATTTAGTTATAGCAACTCCAATCAATTATGACAATAATGAGTTAAGGAAAGGTACCCTTCCACACAGATGAAAATTTTATAAGATACTTTAAAAGGATGTCCTTTTATCACTTTTGTTGATATAATACAGATAATACTAAGATTATGTAAGAATAAATACAAAAAACTATTACAATACCAAAAAATTAGTCTCAGATCCACATCTATCATTTTTAAAACTTCATGGGGGGATAAAAAAATGGTCATATACATATATATATATATATAATGTTATGGGAAATATACTGAAATAATCACAAAACCTTATTTTTGTCATAAAGAAAAACAGGGTAGATCATGGGGTGAAAAACCATCCTTCAAAGAATGAAAACATTTCATGCAAATTTAATATTCTTTTTATTTTATTTTTTACAAATTTAACATCCTTCCTTGTCAAAATTATAGATTTAGGGCATAAAAGATGAGAATGTCGGGGGCTGGAGAAATGGTTTAGTGGTTAAGAAATTTTCCTGCGAAGCCAAAGGATCCCAGTTCGATTCTCCAGGACCCACGTAAGCCAGATACACAAGGGGCACATGCATCTGGAGTTTGTTTGCAGTGGCTAGAGGCCCTGGCATGCCCATTCTCCTCTCTCTGTCTCTCTGTCTGCCTCTCTTCCTTCCCTTTCTCTGCTTTCAAATAAATAAATAATTTAAAAAAAAAAAAAGATGAGAATGTCCTCCTCCCACTCTTCACTTCCTTTTCTTTCTTCTTTGATCTTCAAACATTAGCTAAGAGGCATCAATGTGCCAAATGCAAAGAATAATCCCTGTCCTCAACTGTAATTTAATCTAAGGACTAGATTCCACAACAATAATGCAGGTGTCTTAATAGATGCAATTAGAGTTGAATATGTGTCCAAAAGAGGGCCCAGTAAATCCATCTGGATATAAGTATCTCTACTGACATAGTCATTAATATGCCAAAATGAATTTCAAAGATCACATAACTACAATAGTTCAATAGAAATGAGGTGCTACAGGCATTAACTTGGATCCAGCACAGTTGAACATGTCTCTCCACAATGTCTATAATGGATTGAACCGGATGCTCAGTGATTCTGGCCAATGATGTCAGCAGCTCTTTCAAAGCAGGGGCTGACTTCTTCCTCTTTTAGTAGGTTTAATGCCCAGTATGAACACAAAGAATGTGATGAATACATACTAATTGCACATTCAAAAATAGATGAAGATGGAAGTAAAATGCCAGGTGACCGTGTTAAACTGAAAATGTCAACATAAAATAAGTAAAGACTGGAACAAGGCTTTGTTTTAAAATTCAAACAACCTGGGTTCAAATTCTAACACAGCTGAACACAGTGACTAACAAAGCACATGCTCTATAAACAGTGGTTGAATGAATTAGTATATTGATAAGCAGGGTTATAAACTCTAGAATAAATTATTGAATGAAATTTTAGCATTCTCTTCCCCACTGATTTTTTTTCATAATTGGATCAATGCAAATGTAGCTCCTAAGCCAGTTTAAGAAAACAGGACAGATCTGGGGCCTCTCATACTCTCAGCACTTTGACTCTAGGACAAACTGATAAAGACCAGATGTAGTGAAACATCTACCAGGAAACTGAGGCACCTAGGTTCCAGACCTCTCTGGTACCCTTCAATAGTCTGACTACCTTTCTGGACCTTGGGACCTCATGAATAAGGTAAGGATTTTGAATTTTATATATTCCTAGGCCTTTTCTTGATTTAGAAACTTTAAGATGGTGGAGGGTCATGTATACATATTATAATAAAATATATAAAGAAAAATGTTGGAATAGCTTAGACCCAACTAAAAACATTGCTACAATTATAATTTTAGAGTACAATCTATAATGATAACTTATTGATAAATAATACAAATTGCCATCAATTCCTATAAGCCAGAATTATAACTCAGACCAAGAAAGTGAATCTAATATACAAACATACAATATATATGTACCATTCTTTCAAAGAAATTTGGATGATACCTATTATTCTAAGACATTCAGGACTGGAGAAATGGCTTAGTGTTTAAGGCCTGCAAAGCAAAGGACCCAGGTTTGAGTCTCCAGGACCCAGGTAAGCCAGATGCACAAGGGGGCACATGCATCTGGAATTTGTTTGCAGCAGCTGGAGGCCCTGGCACACCCATTCTCTCTCTCTCTCTCTCTCTCTCTCTCTCTCTCTCATTCTCTTTACCTGCCCATTTCTCTCTTTCAAATAAATAAAAATAAAATATTTTTTTTAAAAATAAGACATTCAATATGTCTACCTTTTCTAACATTCAGTTCCAAAGACAGATGGCAAAAACAATACAATATAGCTGCAAAACACCACTCCTCCTTTGATGTTGGCCACATATTAAAAACATCAAAAAAATCCATAACCTTCAAGAATTGAAACCTTTTATTTATATTACTATACAATGTCTGCTGCCTGCATTATCATATGATTACCAAAACTCTGTTTTCAGATATATTTTCTTCCTTACTATGCCATGTGTTAAACATAAAATTAATTTTAAAAAAGATTCCTCAGAAGTCATTGTCTGAATGCTTCCAGTATAATTAATGTTTCCATGAGGCTTTGCCATTAATCAGAAAATTAGAAGATCGTATTGTTCGATACCCACCAAGCATTTAGCATTAATTAGTCTATATTGATGTGCAAAGACAACCAAGAGTTCTGCAACCCATGCTGATGCAGAAGCTCTTCCCGTTCTACTCCCAAGAAACCCACTTTTTTACACACCAAAGAACTCAGTAAGATTTTTGGAAGAGAAATGTCATAGTACATTTCAGCTTAAATTTAAATTCCAGAAAAAAGACACAGTTATTTACACTTGTTTCAGAGCTGGGCTATTTATAATTCCATTCTGTGGAATTAATAATTGAGTATGCAAGTTCTTAAAATTTCTTAAATGCTACTTCTTTATCTTACTACTTAAGAGCTGAAAGCTTTTTATAAAATAAAATGGAAAAGCCATAGAAAGTTGTTATGGGAAATCTGAGATTCATTCAAAGAACTATATGGATATTAAAGGGTGGGAGGGTTATGCACATGTGTGAACAGATACATGCATTGTAGAGGCCAGAAGAGAATGTCTTATATTCAATATCACTCTTCGACTTTATTTCTTTGAGACAGGGCCTCTCAGGAGCACATGCCATTTTTCAGTTAATCTGGTCATCCAACAAGTCCCAGTGACCCCCTGTGTCTGCACACCTCACTCAGCACTGGTGTTACTGGCATGTGCAACCATGACCAGCTTGCTATATGGGTGCTGGGGATCAAACTCAGGTCCCCATACTTTGTAGCAAGTGTTCTTACCCACAGAGCCATCTTGCCATCTCCCAGTTCCTTATAGTATAATTTTATGATACCAGGAATATGGGCATAAAACTAGAGTGAGACCAGAAAAGAACTCAGTGGCTTTGGATGTGAACCTTCCCCTGCTATACAGATACAATTCTAAACACGAGAAAAGAAACAGGTCCTTTCTGAGAGTTCCAGATGTAAGTAGTGTGAACCAAGAAAAGTCTTTAACCAGCATTCTGTTTAGCAAATTAAACCTAATCTTTTATTAATATGATTGACATACCATTATGTATGGCAAAAAACACCCTCCTAAAGGCAAGATGTCCAATTCAAGATTCATATTTGCAGGGAGCCGTAAGCAGTCGCCATTACAAGATGGCGCTGGCTCCTCCATATTAGACAGTGCCTTGGCGCCAACCGTGTCTAAGGTATGCGCATGCGCTTGACGCAACCTGTCCCAAGCCTATCCCGTGGCACCTGGTGATGGCAAGCTGGTCGCAACCAATCAGTAAACGCCTTGTAGCAGTACATTCTATAAAAGCAGCTGCAGATTTGGGCCTCTGCCCTCCGCCATCAGCTCATCTGTTAACCAAGTGCTCTCCAATAAAAGTGTGACACAAGAAGGATCTTCGTTTGTGGCTGTTCCTTTCCTGCTGGTTTGGGAAGGGCTCGCCGCTGCCTGCTGTATAGGGGGATGTCTGCTGTGTCTATGGCTGATCTGCCGCCTGCGAGCCCAGACCAGGCGGGACAAGGTGGTCATTTCTCAGGCACTTGCTGCTTTGGAGTGTGGGTCCTCCCCCCAGATTTGGCTATCGGCCCTAAAAAGCACCTAGTTTCCCCTGGCCCTTGCACCCTTAGGGCTTGAAGTGCCCATTGCACAAGGATGGGCAGAGGGTTGCTGTTGGGAGCACGGCATTCATCACGCTCAGGATGCGAGACAAAGTACTGCACGTGAGGCGAGCTCTTAGCAGCTTCATGGAGGGCATGTCTGATTGCATATGGGTTGGTACTGTAATCCCATCTCTGAGAAAAGGTACTGGACGGGTGTGACACCAGCCTGGCTGGCCACTAGGTCTGGGGTCATCACAATGTCCTCTCGAGCATCAGAGATCAGACCTCTACCCTCGCCTGTTGCGTTTAAACAAGAAGGGGGAACTGCAGGGAGCCGTAAGCAGTCGCCATTACAAGATGGCGCTGGCTCCTCCATATTAGACAGTGCCTTGGCGCCAACCGTGTCTAAGGTATGCGCATGCGCTTGACGCAACCTGTCCCAAGCCTATCCCGTGGCACCTGGTGATGGCAAGCTGGTCGCAACCAATCAGTAAACGCCTTGTAGCAGTACACTCTATAAAAGCAGCTGCAGATTTGGGCCTCTGCCCTCCGCCATCAGCTCATCTGTTAACCAAGTGCTCTCCAATAAAAGTGTGACACAAGAAGGATCTTCGTTTGTGGCTGTTCCTTTCCTGCTGGTTTGGGAAGGGCTCGCCGCACATATTGACTTCTTAAAAGCTGTATGTCCTGTATCAAGCCACTTGTTTATAAATAAGAGACATATTATATTACAAATAGTATAAATATAAATATGTGAATATTATAAATAGTGGAAACCTATTTCAATACTGAAGTAGTACCTTATATAATACATTGCATTGTATTATAAATTATATTATAAGTTATGAATATTATATAATACATTGTATATACTATATTATGTATATAATAAGATATTATATTATATACATATATTGATATGAATATATAATATAATGCACATTATGCTATGAATTATATTATAAATATATATTATAAATAGGAACAACCATCTGAAATTCCTGTGTGAACCATAAAAGATAATTTATAAAAGGATTTACCACAGTGCCTAACAATGGTGTCAATGCTCAGATTTAAATTTCCAGATGTCTATAGATCTCCCCAGGGAGCAAACATCATGGTGAAAAGAGTTTTTATCCTCCATAGTGCTCCTGTCCAGGACAGCTTGCAGGCTCATGGCATGGATATATACGGATTCTCCCACGCACACAGGGAACAGCATGGAAGCAAGGCACTCTGGGATTCTCCTGTTTTCCTCCATAGTTCTCAGCTTCTCTAGAAGCAGCTTAGCCCACAAATGAGGACTCCCTCAGTGGTGACAGCAGTTTACTGCAAACTGGACAAAAGCTCAGAAAGAGAAAACTGGAAAGAACGGTGACTCTTCCTAAGGACATTTTTTTATTAGCACAAAAAGAATTTTGTTTCCTTATGGTGTTTTTCAAACAAATTTTGGTTTTACTTTCCTTTTCCTCCTCTTTTCCCCATCTGCGTCCCCTTAGTGCTCTCTCCCTACCCCCATAGATTCCTTCCCGCTTCTGATCCCGAGGATTTGCTTGGTTTGGTTTTTGTTTTTTTGTTTGTTTGTTGGTTGGTTGGTTGGTTGTTTGTTTGTTTGTTTGTTTGTGGGGTTTTTTGGTATTTTGAGATAGGGTCTCACTCTAGCCCAGGCTGACCTGGAATTCACTATGTAGTGTCAGTGTGGCCTTGAACTCACAGCGATCCTCCTACCTCTGCCTCCTGAGTGCTGGGATTAAAGGCATGCACCACCACGCCCGGCTTTGAAGGTATTTTTAATAACTGAAGTTCTTTTTTCCAGGTTCTCAGAGCTCTATTGACATTGTTAACCACTCATTTAGAAGGATTCCGATGCAACTTGTGCACTGGTGATTCCCAAACTCGTACGTCTAAACCACAATTGTGAACCAAACTACACTACTCCCTTTCATTTCCTCTTGGTTGTCCTCAGGACAAAACACTGAAGTTCAAACTCAATTACCTAAAGGACAACTACATGAGTCAGGAGTCATTCTTGAATCTTTTCTCTCACATCCCCACACACTTGATCTCTAAGAATGGAACCATTTCCTAGTTGTAAATTCTTTCCCTCCTTTTGTTTTTAATCTCGCTTCTTTTTCTGTTCACTCTTCCACAGTGTCACCAGAATGAGTGAAATAGCTCTCCAGTTAGTCTCTCTCAGGACTTCATGGAGTCTATTTCTACACTGTTGCCCAAAGGATCTTTCCAAATGTCACAGGAGGGTGGGCCTTGAAAGGAAACACATTACAGCAATTCTAAAAGTGTAGGGAAAGTATAAAAGATCACCTGTTTTGTTATAATTTTACCTAGAGTCACAACAAAAATTAACATTATTAGCCAGGCAAAGGAACACAGCTCTACTGGCATAAGAGGAAGAGACACTACTAAGAACTATGAAGTGTCCTATGCTGGAGAGATTGCTCCGTGGTTAAAGGTGCTTGCTTGCAACTCCTGATGGCCTAGGTTTTATTCCTCAGTACCCACATAAAGCCAGATGCACAAAGTGGTGCATGCATCTGGAGTTCTTTTGCAGTGGCAAGAGGTCCTGGCATTCCCATTCTCATTCTCTCTCTCTCTCTCTCCTCTTTCTCTTTCTGTAAAGTGTCTGAATTTTTTTTACCTTACTTTCAAACTTACAAGTAAGCCTACTGTATTTTCACAGATGTTCATAAGAGACACAAGATTCCTGGGTCAGAGACAAGGGTCATTGATGTTCATTGTACAACGTGCAGACGAGAAGTCACATTTGAATCAGTTCTTCCCATTTCCAGATCCCACAGATATAAAGCAAAGCAGCTCACGTAGCTACTGCTTCTGATTGGCTTGTGTCAACTGAAAACTGTTGAGCTGAAGGAACTTCTATCTTTTTCTGGTTTAAAATGTATAATTTGCCTGGCGTGGTGGTACACACCTTTAATCCCAGCATTCAGGAGGCAAAGGTAAGGAGGATCGCCGTGAGTTCGAGGACACCCTGAGATTACATGGTGAATTCCAGGTCAGCCTGGGCTGGAGTGAGACCCTACCTTGAAAAACCGAAAAATGAAAAAAAAAAACAAAAATGTATAATTTATTCTGACACACACACATGTAAAGCTATTACCATATTAGAGGTAAGGAGCATATGTCCCCATTCCCTTTTGTAATCTCTTTTTGCTCTTTCCTTATGGGAATCACAGATCTACTTTCTATTGCTATAAATTGGCTTCTATAAAAATGGAGTCATATAGCATAAAAACTGCTTTTTATTTGTAATACTTTCGTACATGTATACATGCACTTTGATACTACTCCCCACAAATAGCCTTTCTTTTCTTCTTCCCATTAGATTTCCATTCTACTTTCAACATTGTTTTTGTTTTCTGTTTCGTTGGTCCTTTGACCCACTGAGTTAGATTAGGGTCACTTGCATAATTATGGATAACCAACCAGGGAATACACAATCAGTTGCCACTATTTATTCTGAAAGGTATGGGCATAGACCCTTCACTAATATATGATGAGATACTGGCCGTCAGTCTTGTGCAGGAAACCATATCTGCTGTGAGTTAATGAGTCTAGCAGACACTATATCCAGAGACATCATTCTGCAGCCCCATGCTCCATTCTTCTGCTCTTAAATTCTTTCCACCTCCATTTCCATGAGGGGAACCTCAACCTTTTTATAAAGCACTACAAATCTTCATTCCTACTGGAAGATATTATGTTTACTATGCCAAACATCAAACAAATCTTTCACATGAATCATAAATAAATGCTGTCTCCAAAGATGATCACTTTTCAAATACTCTTGAAAGGATATTATACAGCAAAAGGGTAGTGAGTATACTGACAGACACAGGGAGACTTCTCATCCAACAATCAAGCTTGGAATTCAAACCAGCCTCAGGCATTCATAAGTGGTACAACTTCTACTTTTCTCTGTCAGTTTCCTCACATGAAATTGAGAAGAGCCTTCTTCTTTTAAATCAGCCATTTTATCATATGAAATGAAATTATGTGAGTTTTTATAAGCAATATAGCATTATGAAAATATAATTATTCTTTATGCTTCTGAAAATACTTTGTTGTTTCTTATGGAAATGGAAATAAGTTGAAATTTCAGAATAGAAAAATTAAACATCAATTAATAAACTATTTTCTAAATGGTTTGTTTAAAGTTTGGCTTGGGTGATTCAAGGTAAAGAATAAGACACATTGTTGCAATTACCTTCACATTGCTGGCACAAACACCCAACAAAAAGCAGCTGATGGGAAGAAAGGAAAACTTTATGATGGCAGGGGGAAAGATGTCATGAGCAGAGGCAGGACATCATCCCCTGGCCAGCATAACGTGGACAAGAGCAACAGGGAAGTTTGCCAAACACTGGCAAGGGGAAGCTGGCCATAACACCCATAAACCCACTCTCAACAATACTCCACCTCCAGGAGACTAAAATTCCCAAATTGCCACCAGCTGGGGACCTAGCATTCAGAACACACGAGTTTATGGGGACACCTAATTCAAACCATCACACACATTATAGGACTAGGGAGATGGTAAAGTGTTTAAAGGCACTTGCTTGCAAATCCTGCTGACCCAATTTCAGTTCCCCAGCATCCAAACAAGCACTCATTTGCAGCACCAAGAGACCCTACTGCACCCAAACACACACACACACAAATATATATACATACATACATACGTGTGTATGTGTGTGTGTATTTGGTTTTTCGAGGTAGGGTTTCACTCTAGTCCAGGCTGACCTGGAATTTACTATGTAGTGTCAGGCTGGCCTCGAATTTGCTGTGATCCTCCTACCTCTGCCTCCTGAGTGCTGGGATTAAATGCATGTGCCACCACACCTGGCAATAAATAATTTTTAAGAAGTTAATATTATAAGGACACAGTGACCTCAAGAATTTCACAAGCTATTAATTCAACACAAAAAGCAAATAATCTGGTTAAAAATAGGTAAAAGAGTTGAGTAGACATTCCTCCAAGGAGGGCAAGTAAAAGGCTGTCATGGAAATACAAAACCTAAACCAAAATATAGTATCACATCACTCCATTTAGAATAACTGTTATTCAAAAAATACAATTAAAAATATTCCAAGGATATGGAGAAAGAGAAATACTTTTACACTATTGGTGGGAATAAAAATTATGACAGCCATTGTGCAAACCAGTGTGGAGATTCCTCAAAAAAACAAAATGAGCCAGGAGTGATAGCTCACACCTTTAATCCCAGCACTTGGGAGTCAGAGGTAGGAGGATCGCCATGAGTTCAAGACCACACTGAGACTACATAGTGAATTCCAGGTCAGCCTGGGCTAAAGTAAAACCCTACCTCAAAAAAAAAAAAAAAAGAAGAAGAAAGAAAGAAACTGCTATCTGGTTCAGCCATCCCACTGTTAGATATTGAGCCAAATGAAAGGAAATCATTATGTTAAAGAGATATCTGCATCCCCATATTCACTGCAGCATCATTCACAATAGCCAAGACACAGAATCAACCTAAACACCCATCAGTGAGCAAATGGATTTATAAATGTGGTATAAATGCACAGCTCAATTTGTTTTTAAAATATCATAGTTTGGAGAACATTATGCTAAGTGAAAAAATTAGGCACAGAAACAAAAACACTGCATGATGTCATTCATAAATAGTATCTACAAAGGGTGGCCTCATGGAATACACAGTAGAACTGTGGCTACCAGAAGCAGGAAAGGGTAGGGAAAGGCAAGGATGAGGAGAGACTGATCAATGATATAATGTTATAGTAAGATAAGAAATTCTAGTGTTCTACTACAATAAATTATTGCACATATTTCTCTATAAGAGAGGACTTTAAATGTTTTCAATACAAATTATAAGTATTTAAGATGAATACACTATGCTGATTTATTTTGCAATGTATACATACACCAAAACATCCATTTCATTCCACAAGCATGTCTGATTATGTGCCATTTGAAACAGTAATAATAAATCTTTGAACTAAAAAAAGTTACTCAATCTAAATAAGAGAGGGTGGAAAAGATTTTTTTTTTCTTTTAAATCAGCAAGGACTGTGGGACTGTTGGAAAATTTAATGTGCCTGCCATCAAAGTCTCAGAAAGAGAGAAGGAAACAATTGGGTTAGAAAAATTACTTCAAAATTTGATAGAAATTAGATAAAAGGAATGAGTTCAAGTGTTCTGTTGCACACTTTAGTGTATATAATTAATAAAAATGTATATTTCAAGATATCTAGAAGAAGGATGGAGACATGGCTTAGCACTTAAGGTACTTGCCTTAGAAGCCTAAGGATCCATGTTCAATTCTCCATATCCCGTGTAAGCCATACACACAAAGGTGAGGCAAGCGCAAGGTCGCACATGCCCACTAGGTGGCCCAAGAATCTGGAGTTCAATTGCAGTGGCTGAGGACCTGACCTGCCAATTGTTTATCTCTCCTCTCTCTGTCTCTCTCACTCTCTCTGAAAATTAAAAAAAAAAAAAGGAGAAAGATATCTAGAAGAAAGTTTGTTTAATGTTCTCACCACAAAGAAGTTATAAATATTGGAATTGATGAATATGGTACTTGGGCTTATTACACATTGCACAGTATATATGTATTGAGCAGCACACTGTTCTGCCTCCCTCCACAGACATGTACAAAATTAAATATCAATTAAAATAAAAGCTGTTTTAAAAATTAATTTCACAGTATAGACAGGAAGCAGGGAGTACAGTGTGCAAGGTATGTTCAAGTGATGGAATAAAAGCACAGTGCATGTAGCTCTCACTGACTCAGAAACCTGACGGAATCTAAGTAATCATTAAATTTAACCATCTCATTAATTAGTGATGAAAGTGACCTTTATTCAGGTCAGAACGAGGGTCCATTATTTTTTACCTTTAGTTTGGTGACAGAAACTTCTTTTTCAGGGATAGAGCTTGATCCAAACATAGGGGGAATCTGATTTGGCAACCTGGTATTTTCTCTCTTCTACAGCCTTGTGCCCATTGTCATTTCACTATAAATTCATTCTCTAAGTTCTCACCACTCTCAAGAGTTGATGACCTCTTTGTTTTGTATACAAACACTAAGTACAACAAATTTCCCCTCTGACATGGATCTTCTCCCTCTCTTTCCTTCCACTTGGCTTCCTACTTAATACCTATTGTTCCTCTTCCTACCATGCAAAATGCTTACCCTGCCACTGCCTCCATCCGTGCTGCCAGTTACTCCGTCTGCTTTTCACTCTCAATTCACTCCAGTCAGCAGCCCCATCTGCCTAAAAAACCTGATGTAGACTGCACAAAATGTAAAGTGGAATATTACCCAGAAACCCTGAGTTCTACTTAAATACTAGAACCAGCTATTAGGAAAAATAGTAGCCAAAGAAAACCATAGCTCACTCAGTCTTCTTGGCAGTATAACAGACTCTGCCCCAAGGTAAAACTCACCCACATGCAGTAAGCTTGATTAATTCCATTTATTGATTTTGAAAATCATTCTAAACTTTTCACTAATCTCATATTGGAATTGAGTTGGGAAAGAACAGATATATATTTTTCAATAAATTCTACAGTAGCCTCAACTCAATAACCTTAGATAATAACTATATAAGTTTGGATGTTTGAGGACAATACAGGGGAAAAGAAGGTCCATCCAATTTAAAGCCTGTCTATAGAATCATTTAAGTCTCAAAAATATATTTTGTAGTCCAAAAAGTGAAGACATCATATGCAAGGACTTTAAGTTTTGAATGTATAGAAATGTAAACATATAGTTATAATAAAAATCTTTTATATAAACACAAAACAAAATGTTCAACTTTAATTTTTATGATCTAATAAATTATCATGAATTTATTAGAATTCTAATTCTAATGAATTGACTTTTTAGGTTTTGTTGAATATGCTTTTCTTAATGATCAAATATGGTCAAAGCCCTTTAACTTTGAAATCTTCTATAACAGCAAGCATTTAAAAGCTTTATTTAGGCCAGAAGAAAAAAAAAAAAATTAATAAATACGTGAAAGTATTTAGTAATTAGAATTATAACAGAAAAATATTCCAATATCATTGAAGTCTAGAACAATGGCCATTAAAGGCATGTACTTACAATGCCTGGCAACAATGACCATTTTGATCAGCATGCTTATTTAATTTTTTCCTTGGTCTTTTACATAAAATATATACATTTTAAGTTCAAAGTAGAGATAGTAAACATACTCAAAGTAAATGCACCCATAGATAATTAGAATAAATGAAAATGCTTCACAGAATACCTTCTTGCATATTGAACAAATCTACAAAAGATATATCCTATCAATATGTGACTACTGATCATATCCCAATTAAGTTTATTATGTACCCACTATGTGCCAAACACTACTGTAAGTCCTAGGAATCAAAGAAATAAGATATAAATAAGTTTGCCTCATAGAATTTATAGTCTCACAGATTGAATAAAATCAATTCATGTCATTGTTCAGCTATAAACAGAGCATTTCTATATACTGGAAACATACAAACACTTAGAAGAAAGAAATGGAGTTATATTTAACAGTGTGAATATTGCAGGCCATATTAATCTTGGAACAATGCAAATTAATTTACTCCCTATGTCTGCCATATCTAAATCTAATAACAACTTACAATTAATATGTCATAAGTGAACATAAAAGTCTCCATAGAATTGATAAAACAGATGACAAAGGATTTTACCTAGTGACCCAAGCTTGTGACATAAGAATCATGTTATGTGAGCTACAATACCATACCTTCTGTTGTTAGTGAAACTGAATATCAAAAGGGGAACTGATGCATGCTGACAAAATGTTCCAAGTCCCTGAATCATAAGGCATCGTGTCTTCAGGCCTAAAGAAACTGCTTTGGGAAAGTGTCTTGAGCTACAACAAGAGCTAGTCATTTGACATTGTGACCTAAATCTTGACACCTTAACCACTAAAAGTTGGCACCTACTCTTGAAATTCCCAAAAATGATCTAGAGAGCTGAAATTAATCTTGTATAGTAGAATACACATATATGATAAGGCCTTGGTTATGAAATAAATAAGCTTATTTCTTCCAACTGTAGGAATCAAACCAAACTTTCATTAAGATGTGAAAAACAGATAATTTCTGGCTTATGTTTTGGGGGGAAATATGTTCTCTAAGTAGAAAGCAAGAAGCTAGGTAAAAGTACTTATGAACTTTGTGTTCAGATAAGGTTTTTGAGAAGTGTTGAGTCAGTGGCAGATTCAGCCTGCTTACTACAGGAAATAATCTGTCAAAACGTAGGAGTTGGAATGCTACCTTTGTGACTGCATGGAGTGATATTCAGGTAAAATGCTCTATAAAGCCTCCGAATCCAAACTGTATGCCATGAACAAATAGTATCAGCTTTGCTTTTCTTAGAAACTTGTCAGAAATACAGCATCTGAAGCCCTATTCCAGAATTTGCATTTTAGCAAAATTCCTCCATGTGATGTGTGTAAACACATAGAAGTTTAAGATACTGTGACCTAAAGAAGAAGGCATTATGAAACTACAGAATCCATTTCAAATATGCAGCATAAATTTAAACTTCTATATTCCTAGTGTAATCTTTTAAAGCCTCAAAAGTATTGCCCACATCAAAGTGAGTCCATCAAGGAGTCACTGGGAAAAAATAAAAATTAAATGCTAGGGTCAAATTGAGTCACTCATCTTTCTCATTCTGTGCCTCCTGATGAACTTTTACCATGAACCAACCATACTGCAGATGCAAGGGGCACTGGAAGATTATGGCTACAGATGACAAAAGAACTATTATGAATCTCCCTAATCAGCCACCCTACCTGTCTACAAGAACACAATTATAGCCTTTTACCTGCATAATGCCTACATGTATATCTGTTGACCCAAAGATGATTTCAAATTTGAATTTACTGCCATGATATATAAGCATGGAATGTTCACATTTAAAGGTCTGAACATCGAAATTCTATTCTACAAATTGGAAAAGCTGGCAACACATTCAACAGCAACATGTTGAAGCCCAGGCTCAGCTGTCCCAATTAGACGTTGGCCAGATTCTCTGCCACTCCCTGAGGTCTCCCAAACACTGGCTTTGTCATCTTCTATTTGGTCTGTTTCATTCACTCATAGTCCCACCCAGCCTGACTTCTGTAGGGCCTTGTATTTCTAACTGCTTAAAGTCCGGGGCACACTGTGTTTCCGATCTAAAATCACTCCATATTCATAATTCAGGAAAAAGAGCTACTGTTGGGGACACTCCATTTGGTGATAGATTTCAAGTCAACTCATAGCATTACACACCTCACTTTAAATACCCTATGCTACTTTTCTTCACAATCCATCCCAACTTGAGCATTTTATTTACCCCAATAACACAGAGAATGCTTTCCATGCATAGAATATTTGTGTTCACTAAAAATTCTTATGTTGAAGCCCCACCACCAGCACAATGTCATGATATTTGGGAGTGAAGACTTCATTAGATAATTAGGTCCTGAGTATGGAGTCCTTATGAATGAGTGTGCCCTTATAAGAAGAGACATGAGAGATGATTCATTCTCTCTCTCGCCCTTCATCTTTCCCTCCCTCTCTATCCTGTGAGAATCCAGTGAGACAGTGGCTGTCTTCAAGCCAGGAATCTGACCTTTACCAGACAAATCTGTCGGCACGTTGATCTTGAATTCCCAGCCTCTGGACCTATGAGAAATAAATGTTTGTGCATAAGCTCCCGGGTCTGTAGCAAAACTGATTGGCAGTATTAAATGTCTATGGAATTTATATGCAGATCTTGAATATTCATTTTTAAATGTTTATTATCAAATGACATGTAAAGATTATACATTTGCTAACTGGTTTTTTGTTGTTGTTTTGTCTTGTTTTTTTTTTTTTTTTGAGGTAGGGTATCACTCTAGCCCATGCTGACCTGGAATTCACTATGTAGTCTCAGGATGGCCTCGAACTCATGTTGATCCTCCTACCTCTGCCTCCTGAGTGCTAAGATTAAAGGCATGCACCACCACGCCCGGCTTCTAACCAGTTTTATTTGGGTTGATCAAATTCATTTCAATTGACTACAAAAAAAAACTTTCTATAGTGTAAGGACATGTAATTCTAATAAGCCTGAGACCCATGACCTGTCACAACTGATTTCACAACAAAAAAACATCATGCAGACAAGTATAACTAAACTGAATTACAGGACTTAATCTGGTTCAATTTTATATCCCCAGGTCTATTGTCTGTAGTCACCACCACCACCAGCTCCATCATCATCATCATCATCATCACCACCACCATCAATTTCAAATGTCTTTCAAACTCCACTAAAGAAATATGTGGTGGAGAAACTGAGACCCACAGAAATAAAATGATTCTCTTGTGGTTACATGGTTATTTATTGTTCAAGCTATAAAAACCATCTCCAAAATTCTTGTCACACATTGCATTGGTTTTTATAATGGTCATTTTCAAAATGTGTCTCCTAACCAAAATAGCAAGCTAATTTTAACCACTTAACAAATAATGTGAAGAACAAATGTGTCTTCAAGTGTAAATTTTGACTGAATTCTGAACATAATTTATAAACACACCAACCATAAGCCCAAAGGAATTTGTAATAATAGTAAATATATATTCTAGAAGGAAACAAATGTTATATAATATTCTAAAAACTAAACATAAAAAAGTTCTTAGGTTAAATTTTTTCCTTGAATTTAAAGCTTCCTAAAATGGAACCTGTTTCATAGTGTGGGATTTCAGTACCATTTATCTGCCCTATTGGCCTCTGGATAGCCTCACCAAAATGTGGATCATCTACTTTCAGATACTGTGCTTCTCAGATACTGTGTAACAAAAGTAAACTTGGTACTATTTCATTCAATTCAACTCAGGGCTCTCTGAAGAAAACAAACAAACAAACAAATAAACAAACAAAAACATGACACCAATCACTGCTACAATGTCTGCTGGCCATTTCTCAGAAGAATCTAACCACTCTAGCACTAGCAAATTTGAGTGGCCATTCAACATAAACATATATGAAGATTAAACTAAGAAATATATTTTTCTCCCTTCAATAAGGTAGGGAGTAATGCCTCTGTGGATCTGGAAATATACAAAAGTTAATGCAGGCAAAAAGTTTATTTTTCTCCAATATCTTGAATTAGTGATTTCTAAATTCTCAGCTGATAGGAACAGTCACAAATTTATTTTATCAGTACATAATGCTCTATTGTTTTACTAAAACAAGTTTCAGAGTTGCACTGTTAAAGAAAATATTCTTTAAAAAAAATCTGTGTTCTGTCACTTCACTGATGCTCTGTTATTGAGAGTCCATGAACATGTGACATGTGTTTCTTGCCTGTCCAATCCATAAAGACAAAACATAAATAAATAAAGCCAGGACAAAACAAATGGGAACAAATAACACACCTTGCCTTTCTCATGATCTTTTTCAAAATAGAGCCAGCATATCATATATGTTAGAAAATAGGAACATCAGAAAAGAATAAGCATATTTATATTCTGGAATATTTAGGTACAGTTCTATGTGTGCATTTTAAAAAGAAAGAGTATTAAATCCCAAATTAAAAATATACCATGGCAGGATTTTTACATACAGATAATAATTTTAAAGTATAAGAGCTTGTTGTTACTCCAGAAACAATCTGTCTCTTCACAGCCCAGGCTATTGTGACTTGAAACTTAACTTCCAGAACACAAACACACCTTTATAGAAAACCTTCTGTCTAGCATCTACTGTGGATACTTTCACATACTTGTCTATGAAGAGCTATTTAAACCACCAGAGAAAGACAAGATGCTGCTCTGTAGCAGTAAGCTCAAGAGAAAGTTCCATACACAGCAACAGGAGGCCATAGGCAATTAACACTGCAAACCAGAAGGTTTAGACTCTTTGCATGACCTTTAAAGGGCAACACAGTTGCCCACTCACATGCATGCAATTATATAGTGACTAATTCATAACATTAGAAAGTATAAATATGAAAATATTTAGTAGAACAAGCCTTGGACTCATCAAAATCTACTTTGAACTCTCCAGGCTTCACATGAGGAGTTGACTTCCAGATGCCCAAGAGTAAAGAGCAAAGGAGACATATTTGGCTGACTGTCTCCATTTTGTCAAAGCATTCAATTCACCCTATCACCATAATTGCTAGAATGCAATGATATCACTATTGAATCTCACTGTATGGAGTTCTAAAATCTACTGTATAAAAGAAGCAGTATAAATATAAGTTCAATTGAATGGCTGTGTTTGTGCTACTGCTAGAAGGAAAGAAAATGTACCTTGGCTAAGTGGTCATTCAGGGTAAATCATAAAACAGCCACAATGGAGTAATTTAGGAGCTGAAAGGAAGTGATTAACAGGGCTTCATCTAATATAAGCAAACATGGTCTGGTTCCTAAGTTATAGTCCATATACCATATGGACCATTATGAACAAAGTGGGATATTTCCTTTAAATTTTTATTTAATTATTTGTTTGAGAAAGATAGATAGTGGAAGACAGAGAGAATGGTTGTGCACCTGGACCTTTTGCAACTGCAAATGAACTCCAGACACATGAACACTTTGTGAATCTGGCTCTACATGGGTACTGGGAACTCAAACTCAGGCCAGCAGGCTTTGCAACCAAGAACTTTAAACCACTGAGCCATCTGCCCAGATCCTAATTTACCATTTATATATTTACTTTTCACCTGATTTCCAAGCAAATTAAAAGTCTTGTATTTTCCAATAACAATGCCAATTAATTAGCCAAGTAGGCCAGACTGATGCTGGCTTGTCTATCATTAGAACCCAGGATGAAATCCAGCATGAATATGTGGCATACACATTGGAAGGACGTAGTTTTAGGAAATCTGACACAAATTATGAATATAATAAGGTTTGTATTTTAACTGTGGTAGAATATGCTTAAGAAAGGCAAGGTATAGATATATTCAGTGCTTAATATATGTTAGCATTCCCACTTGTACTTCACATGGGGCAAGACTGAAGAACTGAAGAAAAAATATATGTAGTACATAACAATGAGTCAAAGAGTGAAACTCAGGCTAGGAAATAGTTCAGCAGTTAAAGGCACTTGCTTACAAAGCCCTAGGCCCAGGTTCACTTCCCTAGTACTCATGTTGAGGGATATGCCCAATGTGGTACATATATCTGGAGTTCATTTACAGTGACAGGAGGCCATGGAGTGCCCCATACACTCTCTCTCTCTCTCTCTCTCGCTCACTCTCACTCTCGCTCTTTATATATATCATATATATCATAAACACACAAATAAATAAAAATATTTTCAAAAAGAGTAAAACTCAATTATAAGTGGCCTTTTTAAGCTATGGAAACAGTTGTGTGGTAGGTTAAACCTATTATTAATGGAAAACTAAGTACTGAAAATAAAGAGTTGGTGTAAAATTTTTCTTGCCCTCCTTTAATACAAAATCAGTATCTTATATGAATTCTACTATAAACATTTGTATGTATATATATGGGTATAGAAATCATATACAAATATATTATCTATTACATAGAAACATATTTAAATTCTTCTTTATTCACATTCTACTAAGTCTGGTCACTCTTCAAAATTTCTATATGAATAAAAAATAGAAGACAAACATCACCAGCTTTGACTTCACTAAGGACAGTGAACAAATGTACTGAATGAACAGAATCAGGCATTCTGAGAATTACCCAATAATGCAGTGGTATGTGACAACTGAGAAACACAAATGTACCTGTGGGTCTCCGTTTTCTAAGCCTACATGTCTGTAACCCACTTCAGTCTGTGTTCCAAACCTAAAATCAAACTGTTCTCTAAAAAGATGATAATTTGTCATAAAACTATCTCTTATCTACCAATAAAGCAGTTAAACATCACATATGCTTCAAGTAGTTAAAAATAAAGTTAACCAAAGAATTTTCAAACAAAATGGCAAATTCATCACATTGTATGACATTACAAAATCAATGACTCAAAAGTGAGACGTATCACGTGAAATACCTAGAGAAGTGTGTGGGCCACATGGGATGTTGATTCAGCTGGCTTGCCTTCATATCTAGTAGCAGTTGGTATTAATGCCTTTCTTCTCTTTGTTTTGATGGGTCTCCACTAATAACAGATTAAGGAATTGCATTTGCAAAGATCAGGCATAGACCAAGGTGGACTATTATATTACTTTAATTTAGGATTTTTTACCAAAAAAAAAACTGCATTCGCATTGTAAAGTTCCTTATTTTTACTTGAATTTTCAATGAGCAAAACAGCTGCAGAATAATGTGACTTAATGAGGCATCCCTAATAAAATACTGCAGAATTAAAAGCAGGGGCACTGAACTGTTTGTACTCTGGTTGTTTCATCTTTTCAAATATATTAGAAATGACTGACACTTTGGAACATGCACTACAGAACTCATCAGTAAATGTGCATCCGTTTGCAGTTACTGCTGAACTTGAACATAATCTGACAGGACTGATTTTTAAGGGCCATCATAAGAAATGGCTGAGAAATGTTGGAGAGACACAGGTTACCTTGCCTGTACAGGGTAAAGTATAAACTGTAAGTGATAAAGCAACTTCAAGACGTACATCTCAATGTGAAAATGCAATTTAAGGTGGTTATCAAAACACGATGTTGAAGATATTGAATCCAGAACTACTAAAATAATCTGATACAATTAAACGGATACTGACAAATTAAGCTGATCTGATAAAATGAACATAAAATAACTTCTCTAAAAATTTTCAGTCTTCCCATTTCATTATTTTATAAATTTTTAAAAAGGACAGTGGCCATGTCTAAAAACAGACCTTCTTTACAGCCATGGCATCACTTTTTATAACTTGGATGACAGACCTGTGAGCATTTTCAGTCTTCAGTAGACAATTGCTAAACTAGCTAATATTTTCCCATTCAAAATCATGTATACTCAGAACACTTAAATTCCCCTCCAGCATAACTTACTGTTACACAGGCATTTGACATCAAGGTTTCTTGACTCTTCTTTAAGCAGCATATGTCATATCTCTATATGTAAATGTGGGTGTAAGCATTGCTAACTACTGTTTTTCGAGGAACAAAAAGAATCAAGACTTTCATCTTTTTAAAAAATGACAATTTGAATACATCACCACACTAAAACTCAAATTGTGCTTGCATCTCACAAGACTCCCTATGCCCAAGTATTCAGTTGACAGTGATAGTGTTCTCAGAGTCTTACACATACAATAACACAGCCCAATTGTTTTCATTGACAGTTAGGGAAATTACTGAGCTTTTAAGTTTAAGTGGTGACTGGTGGCTTTAGAAGTTAAGGTTCTAAAAAAAAAAATATGATGAATCTAAAACAAGTTGAGACCCAAATAACTGACTCAGGATGGAATCCAGAACAGAAGAAAAGAAAAAGAAATAATCAAGCATCTCTGATCTTTTATATAAAATAGAGGACATTAGGTGCCAATTTTTAATTGGTAAATTGTTCACCACTTTGGAAATACATGTGCGAACATGGAATAGTACAATGAATGCAAATAACCCTAACACTCTGTTTAAAACTGTATATTTTAATCTCCTTATCTAATAATCTCATATTTGACTTCATATGGATATCCTAATAAATTACTCATTTGTCTTAGCTTATATTGCCTAACAGAGCAGTTTTAGAGTGTTAATGGACAGCAGTCTGGTGGGTCTAAAACAACCTAACCGAGACGACAGAAACCAGATAATTACCATCCAACCAATAGAGATCAGAATTCATGCCGTGCAGAGAGAAAGACCCTCAAACACAGAGTGATTTGGGGAGACTCTCCAGAGTAAAGAAGTGTAGGCTTTGGGGATTCAGGTGAGGGCTTTTACCTATGACGGACTTGTGGAAAATTCTAGAGATCTCACAATCACAAAACAAGGATGTTTTCTTTTCGGTTTTGTTGCCATGAGCCTAATTCACAAGATGAGAGGAGGCTAGCCACAGTAGTAAGTACACGTTAGAGTCCAACCTCTTCAGGCAATTGTTAACACCAGTCCGGAAGTGGAATACTGACTAGAAATGCATGGTCTCCCTAAGGGCTTTTAGGGATGGTTGTTCCTTCTCAAGTGGACACGGGAAAGCTCAACCTACAGTTCTAGGACAAACAGGGCAACGGATCTCAAACTTTCCCTTTACCCAAAGCAGTTTCTGGAAATACCACGTTCCCCCACTGATAAGTAAAGATGCGCACGTACTCTGAAGAAAATACGCCTTGGCAGACACCTGGTCTTTCAGAAGGGGGAAGGGAGCAAAGCAGTTGGCAGAAAATAAAGAAAGAAAGAACGTGTACTATTGGCAAGATGTGGGAGACGTCTGCTCAGAAAGAAATGAAAACCCAGTAGTTTCCCCTGTGCTTTTTCTGAAGCGTTGGTAAAAGGATCTTTACTGAAGCTCTCTTGTAATCGCCTTTATTAAAAAAAAAAAAAAAAAAATTTCCCCTATAAAGTGTGTGTTCCCAAGTCTAAATAAACCTTTAAATGGGTGAGGCTCAGGAACTCACAGGCATGATTCTTATGAAGATAGTTAGAGGTGGAGGGATCGATAGCCCCACGGAAACGCCCACCCTCTGCAGACAAGCCTGAGAATTAACTAATCAGAAGTGGACAGAAAGTAGGGATTTCAGAAAAGGCGATTTGACTGACCCGCATTCATCCTCCCTTGATCGAGACACCCCCCAATTCCTTATGAGTAGGCCAAGAGGGTCACCAGGCAGGACTGGTAAGGGATTTGAATTCAACCCCACTTAAGTCCTCCAGCGTGAGAGGAGAGAGGAAGACGCCTCTCACCCAGCCTCCTCCCGCATACTGGGGTCCCGCTCAGTGTCCCTCTTCTGTGCCCTGCCCCGACCGCCTGGCTGTAGGACCAGCATCTGCCCACCTCGTGGCCTCTCGGGGCGAGTCCCCTGCTATCCCGGACCCCCAAGGAAGCAGAGGGACACGCGCGCACTACCCACCCCCCCGCGGGGGAAGGCTTTGGGGCTGCTCGGGGGTCCCCACGGCCGGCGAGCACACCTACCTGCAGCCGGGCTTCCCGGTGGCGGCAGCACCTATCGAGGGTCCTGTAGCTTCCGCGGGCGGGCGCCAGCCTCAACGCTCTTGCATCGCTCCGGAGATGCCAATCCGCCGGCACCATCCAGGGGCATAGGGACCCGAAGTGCGGCGTGTGCGCTCGCGGAGGGCGAGCGAGTGTGGCCCCGAGCGTGCGTGTGCGCGCGCGCGCCTCTGTGCGTTAGCCTGCACGGGTGGCCAGACGGGGCTCGCTGCGACCTCTTCGCATCCAAACTGGGATCCCAGCGAACCAAGCAAGTGGGAGGTGGAGCGCGCGAGGCTGGTCTCCCGTGTGTGCTCTTATTCCACCGTGTGAAAGTAATCAGAAGATGGGTCTATTAAGGAAAGAAAAGGAGGAGGGGGAAAAAAGCCGGAGTCCCGCAGCCCTTGCTTGGCAGCAGCCACAGTGGTCCTCGGTGCTCCGTGCCCGAAGCGCGCGGTGCGCTCGGCTCGGCGTGCGCGAGGCAGGGGGCGCGCGGGGGCAGGCGGGCGGTTAGCGCTCTGCTTCCATCGCTGAGGCGTTCGCTCTGGTCGCCGCGAAGACTTTCCCCCTCAGCCCGCGTCGTCTCTCTGCCTTTCACCCTCGCACCACCCCGCTCACACGTCCCCGTTCCCTCTCTCGCGCCCGCGCTCGCTGGGGCTCTCTGGGGAAAGGCAACTGGACGCGAGGATTCACCTTCCCTCAGGAAAGCAGCCTGGGCCGCGGCCGTCTCCTCACCACTTCCCCGGGGCTGGCTCTCCTCGGGTCGCGGTTCTCCAAGTACCCAGCAGTTACCCCGGGAGGTGAGGCTGCGCTCTCGGCCAGGGTCCTCCCGGGCAGTTCGCAACAGCTCCCGCTGGTGGTGCCTTCGCGGAAGACTTGGCGCCGTCCACTCGAGTCCACTTTAGCAGGAACTCCTGGCCAACTGCAGTCCCCGGAGCGCTGAGGGTCGAGCCGCGCGCAGCCCACCCGCTGCCCCTCTGGGCATCGTGTGCTTGGAAAGACCGGAACCCCTCCTTTATTCTACCCTCCCACACCGTCACCAAGAAGGTGCGAGCCCCAACCTCAAACACCAGAGGTGTGTCACTTCGCTAAAGGCGGGACAAAGGAAGGAGGGAACAAGGGGGCAAAGAAACAAATGCACACCACGGGGGAGGGGGCGGTGAGAAGACGCCAATGACAAGCAAAGTCTCTCCTCCTCGCCGGTCCCAGGCCAGGCGTGATACTGTCAAAATAGACTAATGGTGATCTTTACAAAGTCACCACCCCTAAATGACTGTGCTCCACCCTAGACCCCTAATTCCACACCCAGACAGGCTGCCTGCCAAGGTTGACCGAGGGACCAGCCCCGATGAGCGGTGCAGAGAGAGAGCAGCATAAGCACTCCGGGCAGAGTTAAGCAGTCAAATGGGATGGCCTGGCGGCGCTTCCTCCCCGTGTCCCTCCCAACTGCCAGATCTGTTCGCAGTGGCAGCTGCTGCCGAGAGCAAACAGCGGTCCTGCAGAAAAAGACAGACAGCCCTAGAAGACAGGAGGCCATCGCTATAAATGCTGGACTCTGTCTCCCTCTAGAGGGAGAAGCGGATTAGAGATCTTTGACCGGATTAACTAGGACTCCAGTACTTCCACAAATACAAAAGAAAATGCTATCTGATTTCAGCTCCAACCTCCAACCTCTAACGGTCTCAAAGGTAGGATTTTTCACTGCAGCCCTATGTCAGTATGTTCATTGCAAAGGGAATTTCGTGATGGTTACAGAAATTTCATAGCTCCAGCCTGGAAGGTCATGTCCTTAAGGTTTGGTTACATTGAGTGTTGATTTAAGCAAGTGTGCATATGACCTCAAACGGAGGGTCTTCTTGGGTTCAGCCCGCTGTGATCGTGTTTGTCGTGGAACAAAACTTTAACCTGGTGCTTACATGATTAAGAGAAATAAGTCAACCCTAAAAATAGATGTAGAAAAGAAAAACATGAAACAAAGAAAAAGAATGCTGACTCAGGAAATCTTACAAGACTTTGCAGGAGGGGATAACTCAAGGATCTTGTTTTGTAGTCAGTAATCATACCTTGTTCAGCTAGACTAAAGTGTCACGATGGCTAAATTGCTTCCAGCTCTAAGGTTTTGTGCTTCCGTAGTTCTGAATCACTGAAGACATTGACAAACTAGTTATCACGTTCTCTCCACCAGCTATTCAGCCACAGTAACACAGTCACCATGTTTACAAAGAACTATGGGACTTGTGTGTCACTTAATAACTGAGCCATATTTTCTATGAAAAATAATTCAAATAATTAAGTTGGGTGATTGTCTTAATGAGATGTTGCACAAAGGTTTTATTATGTCAGCCAAGTTCAAATCAAGTCCACCTGTAACTTTGATATCTAGATCTTGGGAATTTAGTATCTGAGTGGAGGTTTGCTTCATTTTTTGTTAAATTACAAAATATGTGTTACGGGTATGATTGAACGTCTTTTTTGTACTTTGAGTTTTTTGGAGCCATTCTTTTTTTAACTTGAAAATCAGACCTGGTTTAGTCTTAAAGAAAGAAAATTATTTTTGTAAGAAATAGCTGTCACTAATTGAAGTCATTTTAAACAAAGAACCAACACTAAAAGATGTAGGATTTCTATTTTTATTGACTATATTATAGTAGATTTGAGAGTCTAGGACATGACAGTGGTTCGTTTCCAACACACCCTAAATGACCCCTTTGAAAAGATCAATGTCTCGTGTGATTAAAGATTTTCATTTCATTTTAGTTACATAGTAAATCACTTCCCTGAGGGACAAAGTTTATATTTTAAAACACCTGACACTGTTTCATTGCAAATCTTACAATAATTTTCTGACTACTCTGTTAAGTAGTCTAGAATCCAAGCAAGAATGACATTGAAAACCTGGACTCTGTACTATAAGGAAAAGCTATTTGAAACACCACTTTAGAACATTGGCCTTCTTTTCTCAAATGGAATATAAAGCACATGTCACCATCGTTCTAGCTTCTAATTCCATGCGTGTGTGTTTGCAGGAACATCTGTAATTATATGATTTTTTTGTTGTTGTTTTTTCGAGGTAGGGTCTCACTCTAGCCAAGGCTACCTGGAATTCACTACGTAGTCTCAGGGTGGCCTTGCATTTATGGTGACCCTCCTACCTCTGCCTCCCAAGTTCTGGGATTAAAGGCGTGCACCACCACACCCAGCACATGTTTATTGTTTTGAAATGTGAAACATTTTATCTTTAATATTACTAATTAAATCCACTTTATTTCTTTTTTATAATATTTATTGGGGGTTTCACCATATGAACACGTTGCAAATTGGTCGTATTCCCTCCAGATTATGCTATCTTTGCTCGTTTGTCCCCTCTTCAGCCCCAAAATTCACTATATTTTTATACACACAAAAGTAAGTAAAGATAATATATAATCACAAAATGCAACAAGCATTTTTTTCATGGAAGGAAACTTGTTTATTTTGGCTTATAGTCTCAAAGGGAAGCTTCTTGATGGCTGGACATCACCTCTATCACAGCAAGTTGAAAATAGAGGCAGGAGAATGAGCCGACTAACAATGGCAAGCTAGGGGTTAATAAATCTCAAGGTCCACCCCAGCACTTCTCCAGAAATACTCCAACTCCCAAATTGCTACTAACTTTGCTTCAAGCACTCAGAACACATACATTTACGGGGTACATCTTATTCAAACCACCACAAAGGGTTTATTTTTCTTGACAGTTTGAGAGGGTATTCAGTCTATTGTGGATGTGAAGGCATGGTGGGAGGCTCTTGAAGCAGTTGGTCGCATTGTGTCTGCTATCAGATCTGCAGTCAGGAAGCAGAGAAAGATTGTGTTGTGCTCAGCTAGCTTTCTCCTTTTTATACAGTCAAGAACCCAGCCCTTTATGGTGGTGCCCACATTGAGGATGCGTCCCCCACCTCGATTAGCTTAGTTTAGAAAATCCCCCAGAGACATGCCCCAACATTAGTTTCCATGCGATTCTAAACCCTGTCAAGTTGGCAACTGAGATTAATCATCACAGACAGTATAGAATTCAAAAAGCATTATTGTATATAATGGGTGGGGTTTTATTGCATGTGTGTGATGTATGACATGTATGTGCAGACATGCCTATATTAGACATGTGTGTATGCACAGAGGCCAGAGGAGAATGTTAGGTGTCTTCTTTGTTTATTATTTATTGATTTTTTTAAATAAAAAGTTGTACTCTTAGTCTCCCTCCCCTGCCTCCATTCTGCTCAGGGTCTTCTTTGGTGGGGTTAGCAGTGTTCATTGTGAGGACCAAAAGGCCTAAGTCAGTCTCTGCAAGCATTGGGGATTGGGAACCCAGTGCCTCAGGTTATTCCCATCCACCCTGAGGTTCTTAAAATCTTTCTGCCCCCTCTTCCACAATGTTCCCTGAGCCTTGGTGGACAAGATAGGGATCTGATTGATTTAGTGTTACTTTCTTGGTAACCTCTGGATCTCTGTTTGGATGAGGTTTGAGTGACCACAGTGTCACTATTAGTGTTGCTATTTCCCTGAAACTGGTTTCCAGGCTAGCAGTGAGAGCAGTATTGTGTCACCACTTCCCTGTAGTGACTTCTGGGCCCAAGCAAATGAGGTGGAGGTGACCCATCTCCTTGGAGACAGTCGGCTCTCTCTTCTTGATGTACTGATGTATGCTTGTTCTCCCTAGTGTCTCCCTCTATCTGTAAAAGAGAACAGATTCTCCAACCAAAAGTGAGACCAGGGGATGGAAATGTGGCTCAGCAATTAAGGTTCTTGCCTGCAAAGCCTAAAAACCCAGGTTCGATTCCCCAGTACCCACATAAAGGCAGATGTCCAAAGTGGCTCATGCATGTGGAGTTTGTTTGCATTGGCTGAGGCCCTGGTGCGCCCATTCATTTTCCCCCTCCTCCTCTTTCTCTCTCTCTCTTTCTCTCTCTCTCTCTCTCTCTCTCTCTCTCTCTCCCTCCCTCCCTCCCTCCCTCCCTCCCTCTCTTCCTCCCTCTGCTAGAGTCTATTGGTTTCCTGTTCTAGGGAATCTGGTTTGGTTCCCAGAGCCAGATATGAGTTCTCCACTACTAAATGGGTCTCATATCCAATCCGTAAGCAGTTGGTTACCTACAACAACTGTGTGCCAGTATTGCACAAATGTATACTTCTTGCTCTGCTAGTTGGTTCTGTAAATAGGATGATATTCTGCTTACTCAATTTACAATAAGAATTTTTATCCAAAGCCTTATATTGCTGAAATTCTGTATTGCCTTAATGCTTTCCACAAATCTCCATGTAAATAGCTCCTTATAATTTTTTAAATCAAGATACTAGAATCAACACCATCAAGACTTTGAAACAAAATCTTTGCATACCTACAAAAACCCTAGATTAATAGAAATCTTGAATTAATATTTTATAATCTGTTTATTTAAACTGCCTGCCCTCTCCATTCTAAGCAGTAAAAAAAAATAACTTTTTTATATGCTGAACTTAACTGGACTGGACTGTCATCACAGCTCCTCATGCTCTGAGAAGTCACTGTAATGGAAGTGTAACACTCTTCAAGCTTTCTTCTTTTTGCCATAAAACTTACCTAATTGGGGCTGGAGAGATTTCTTAGTGGTTAAGGTTCTCAACTGGAAAGCCTAAGGATCCAGCTTTGGTTCCCCAGTACTCAAATAAGCCAGATGCACAAGGTAACACATGCATCTGAAGTTCATTTGCAGTGGCTGGGAGACCCTGGCACATCCATTCTCTATTTCTCTCTCTCTCTCTCTCTCTCTCTCTCTCTCTCTCTCTCTTCTTTCTGTCCAATAAATAAATAAAAATATTTTTAAAATACTTAGTTGGAACATAGCTGGCATGCAATTACAAAATTCTGTAAGTTGGATCATGTGTTATATCTTTTTTTCTATCAGCTTCTTTCCATCACTATAATTATGTTGATATTCATCCATGTTGTTGTATCCAGAGGCATTCCTTTTTATTTCTGAGTAATGGTGTTTAACTGCTCATCTCTTCTATTAGTTCTGTTTTAGAGACATTACAAACATGTCTGTGAAAAAATTTATGAAGAAATTCTTCAATGGACCTATGTTTTGTGCTCTTAAGTAAATATCTAGGACTATAATGGCTGGATCCTGTGGTAGTGAAAACATAAGTTGTTTAGTGAAGTGTTTATGCCATTTCACATTCTGTCCACTGTAGTGGAGACTTTAGAGTCATTTGAAGGTCTCAAATAGAAGATTTGTAGGTTATCTCTACCTCACATCTCAAACCCTCACAATATCCAATAAAACAATGTAATCCCATTTTATACATGAACAAGATGAGAAATAATTCCCTATCATTAAGAGGTAGAGAAAGGATTAAAACCATATCTATTAATTTCAATGCTGACTTTTGATTTTGGTTTTGGTCTTGATTTTTTTTCCCCATCCTCCACCCTCACCACCCCCATCCTCACCTCTCAAACATGCTATCTCTCATACAACGAGGAGATGAGTATGCTATCACTCATGCTACAAGGAGATTAAATATGCTGTCTCTAGTACTACAAGGAGATTAAATATGCTGTCTCTAGTACTACACAGAGATTTAATGTGCTATGTGTGGTGCTACAAGGAGAGTAAATATGCTAACTCTAGTACTACCAGGATAGTAAGTATGCTATCTCTCATAGTACGAGATGAGTATGCTATCACTCGTGCTACAAGGAGATTAAATATACTATCTCTCATACTACAAGGAGATTAAACATGCTATCTCTAGTACCACAAGGAGATTAGAGTCTATTGGACCTAGATTGGGATATGCCTTTAGCATAAAATCTGTGGGAATAGCCAGGATGTCATACATCTTTAATCCCAGCATTTGGGAAGTAGAGGTAGGAGGATCACTGTGAATTCGAATCTACCCTGAGACTACATAGTGAATTCCAGGTCAGCCTGGACTATAGCAAGATCCTAACTCAAAAAAAAAAAAAAAAAGTAGGAATACAATGAAGCTAACAGTGAAAAAATACAGAGAGAAGAAAAACTAGCTCCACCTACCCTCAACTTTCTGCCAGGTACCAAAGCATTAGAAGGAATGAACAAAAACTCTGATGCCTACTGAATAAGAAAAGAGGAAAATCAGCTACAGTCTAGCCAACCTTACTACTTACTCTAATTTGACTTTTATTGGCAAGCCATCTATTTCTATTTTATGCAATGCCTGGTGAGGATTGAACCCCAGGCCTTTCACATGCTAGGCAACCATTTGACAACTGAGAGACCCCCATCTCAAGAAAACACACAAATGAGAAATAAGAAATGGACAATGGACATTCTACTCTGGCCTCTTCACATATAGACACAGGGGTGTGCATCTGCAAACACATGTGCATATACCACACCACACACACACATATTTAAAAAATTTTTAAGAAAACCTTTCCAGGTTTCCCAGGCTGGTGGCTATGTACCCTGGCAAACTTCAGGTATGATCCTGCTGCCTCAGCTTCTCCAGTCTTGCCACATTCATTCTAATTATATCTTAACATGTTTCTTAAAATATTCACAGAACATTCTCACATAATCAAGTAGGCAAGGAAAAGCACAGAATTCATTCCATAGACTCCAAAGTGACACATGTGCTTCTAATTTTTAGTATCCCTCTGAGTAGCCCTACATGTACCTAACTCCAAACAGACCAAGTGTGCAAGCAGACAGACACTTCAGAGATAAAAAGAGAAAAAGAGGATTGCTTTACAAAGTGATATGAGAAAGAACTGAACTGGGAGAACTGCCTAGTGATAAGTAAGTGAAGCAACATTCAATGGCTTGAAAAAATGTTTATTTGGTTCACAGTTCTATTGTGTGGCTATTGGGTTCTGCTCAAGCTCAGCTTTGAAGTTCACCTGGACTTAGTTGGACTGGTTCATATGTATCAATGTATTGCATTGCCTCATTCATTGTCAGACAGCCGACAGATCATAACATCCATTGTTGAGGGTATTGAAACCTCAGGGCTTTTACCATTCAACAGAATAGCCTATTTAACACTGTGACAGTTCCAGGTTTCTAAGAGTATAACTAGGGGAAATTGCAATTGCCTACACAGTTCAAGGGATAGAGCCTCCATATACTGATGGGAATAACTTGATAAGCATATTTATGAGCATGGTACAGGGGAAGAAGTGGTTTACATTTTTGTAGTCCAGCCCAATAGCTATCCCAGATGCCAATACTTTGCAACGTAGATGAAATCAAGTGTCCTGGAAGCTGATCTGCACAAAGCAGTATTTTCATTAAGGGCAACAGGACATCAACCTTTAGTCAGAGCAAGAACTTTGTCCAGAATATCAAGTCTTTGCACTTTGTCAACAGTTTCCACCAATGCAATGGAGCATGTCCCAATAACTCTGCCTCTGTAGAAAGCAAAATCATTCCAAGATTTAATCTATTTTTCATTTTATCCATTGACTTAATCCTCCGTGACTTTAATTTACAATTCAATTGTACCTATTGTATACTAAAGTCTGACTTGTTAAACTAGAAATCAATAACAGCTTTTATAAGGCAGTGGTCATGCCATCCTTAGCACATGGGCCTGATACCATCTGCTTCTGTGGTTCAATGCTATCCTGTGATTCAGTGCCATCCTTAGTGCATGGAACTTATTACCATTTACATCAGTGGTTCAGTGCCATCCTTAGTGTATGGACCTGGTACCATGTTCTTCAGTAGTTCATATGCTTTGTTGACTTTCTGATGTTCATGAAATGAATGCTGTCTGCTGTAAATGGTTTTCCAAATACATTTGATTTAAACCATCGGCACCAGCATATCATATCTGTAATCAACCCCTTCTTTGTCAATTCATTGATTAAGGCTTACAATAAGAGTTACCTCCTTTAGAAAAGCATCTCTGAGACATCTAATCTACGAATTAACTTTTTTCATAGATGTTCTCAAATATCTATGCTTCCTTCCATTTTTTTTTTAATTTGAGAGAGACAGAGAGAGAGAGACAGAGAGCAAGAAACAGAGAATGGGCATGCCAGGGCCTCTCAGCAGCTGTGAACGAACTCCAGATGCGTGCTCCCCCTTTATGCGCAAGTGCAACATTGCATGCTTGCATCAGCTTTGTGTCTGGCTAAAAGTGGGGCCTAGAGATTCCAACAGGAGTTCTTAGGCTTCGTAGGCGGGCGCCTTAACCGCTAGGCCATTGCTCCAACCCCTTCCTTCCATTTTTACACATTGTATTATACTTGCCTCAATTTTTATGTCATTCCATATCAGACTATTGTCTTAGATGTATAGGGCATTTTTGTTCCACATAGGAAAGCTGTATATATGAATGCATCAATAAATAATATATCTCAAATAATAAAATTGGGAATTATATATGTTCACATTTACTTTTATATTTAATAGTGATTTTGAGTTTCTTTCCTGATAATCACAAAAAATGACATCTAGCTATGGAATTCCCAGGTTGTTTCTGGAAATCTTGAAAAATGTTGATATTTTAGTTTTCTTCATTTATCACACACACACACACACACACACACACACACACAAATAAGGCACTCAAAGACACCTTTGCTGATTTTCAAAGTCCCACCTGATGATTATTTTCTATATTTACATGTTTCCCTATACATTTTCAAAACAACCCACTTTTCACAATAGCAACTAACCAGTTTGTTCCAATAGCTGAACCATAGTGGTTCCTAGAGTGAAGAAGTTCAAAATCAAAATAAATAAGCCTCAACTCCAGAATCTCCAACTTTGTTTCCATAATTGACTCCTTTGAGTTTCAAGCACATACACAGCAGGGTGTTCAATTATTACACTAGCTAAATAAGAAAAGACACCCAACATGATTTCCATGCTCAGCCCTTCCTTCCCTGCCATACCTTGAATACTGGTACTGGACATCTTCATGCCTTATGAACACTAAAATCTGCCACAGGGGAGCGGGGTGAGGTGAGATGGGTAATTTTGATCTCACTCCCTGGGTGTTTTCTGAGTTGTAGAGACCAGAGTGAAAAAGACCTTTTGGGAGAATATAAGATTTACATCCTAGAAAAATGGCACAAAAGTGAAATTAAAGAAAAGTGCCTGCTTCTGGTCAGAGATATCAATGTAATAGAAAAACAAAACTGTTTCTTGCTTTCACTTAATGGCTTATGCCTGCGTATTAATGTGCTAAATATTAGGGTCAATTAATATTGGTCTTTTAGGTAATTTGGCTCTGTAGTAAAAGTCAGCAAAAAATTACTTATAGATACTACTTGCTAATAGAAATTGTTACACAGTAGGCTAAGGTTTCATGAGTTCTAGAAATGTGTAAGTCACACACCAAAGATTGCTTTAAAGTGAAGCTAAGTGCAAGTCAATGTTTGCAAATTTTTAATCAAAATGGGTAGGATTGGGTACAGATTAACAAACTCCAGATATATGAGAAATGAACAGCTTACACAGTGACTATAAGTCTCAGCAGTGCAGATTAGAAAGAGGATCATGAGGACTGAGTGTGCTGTCTTACAAAACATCCCCTCTATCAGAAATGAAAATACCCATTCATTCAAGGCAGAAAACCAGAGCATTTAACCTTACCCCATTTAATTCTTTGACTGTCTTGCTTCATGAGATTTTTTTTTTACAAGAGTTACCCAAAAATTATCCTTCTTCAGTCTCTACCCAGGAGTGATATATGGCTTTCTGTCAATATTACCAGTTCAGTTATCTAACTAACTTTTTCATGCCGGAAGCAATCTCAAACAATTAATTTTTTTTTTCGAATCATCATTTTCTTGTCTGATTTGTTGGATAACTCAATTGCTTTTGATCTTGGGCTTACTTTTTGCCCTTTCCTCACCCCACTTCCTCAGTGCAAGGTTGTGAAAGCAAACAGATTCTCTCTCTAGCAGGAAATCAGAGATTTACAGAACAAAATACATTCTGAAAGTACCAACCACAGTGAGTGTCAACTTGCAATACCATACATGAGAAGGGAGAATCCCTCACCTCTAGCTCACAGTCCCATTCATCTCAATTATTTGCCAACTAGACCAATATTAATAATACATAGTTTTGTCTCTCCTCAGAATGGAGCTTAGAGTGAGAATCCACTCAACTAACTGATCACACACGCAAGACTGCTTTCAAGTGAAGCTAAGTACAAGACAATGTTTACAACTTGTTTATCAAAAAGATACACAAGAAAGAAAACCAATACTTAACCTCTTTTCTTCTTGTAACAATTATATAAAATAGATATTGTCTGGTAAGTAGAGCCTAAGGCTCAGATTTCATAACCTGCCCAAGAAATTTAGTTTAAAAGTATGGCATGCCAGGCGTGGTGGCGCACGCCTTAATCCCAGCACTTGAGCGGCAGAGGTAGGAGGATTGCCGAAAGTTCAAAGCCACCCTAAGACTACATAGTGAATTCCAGGTCAGCCTGAGCCAGAGTGAGACCCTACCTCAAAAAAAAAAACAAAAAAATATGGCAGCCAGAATTACAATTACATTTTTTTTTTTTTGAGGTAGGGTCTCACTCTGGTCCAGGCTGACCTGGAATTAACTATGTAGTCTCAGGGTGGCCTCGAACTCACAGCGATCCTCCTACTTCTGCCTCCCAAGTGCTGGGATTAAAGGCATGAGCCACCACGCCCGGCTCTACAATTACATTTTTTAACTCATAAGCATAAACAAGTTCCCAGTAAAGTGTTCTTTTCATTCTATATATCATTATGATTTAATTATTTCCAAAAAGCTGAATATTATGTATTCAAAATATCTGTAAATCCCTGCACAAAATTTCCTCTCATTTTTAATATCATATGAGATGATCTCTGCCATCCAACATGATCAAAATGTGTCTGTAGAAGTTTCTTGATACATATTGGCCACCCAGAGTTAAAACACAGCAACTGCAGGCAGACTGTAACTTCCAGACAAGCTTGACAAGACTGGTACTGTGTTACAGCAACAAAAACAAATCATGGCAAGAATTTCTAAAGTCTTTGAATCTTAGAAGCTTGTACATGTTGAATAAACTCCCACAACAGAAACACATCAAAATGAGCAGCCAAAAATTTTAAATGAAAAAATTTAAGTATCATAAATAAAAAAGATGTATTCATTCTAAAATGCTAGGAGAAAAAAATGTAAAAGGGGGACTAAAAATAAATGAGATAAAATGTAATCATATGTGCAAAAGCAGCCAAAATAAAAGCCAAAACCTCTTCACACGTTTTTAATGTGGAAGTTAATTAGACAGTGTAATGAGCCACAAAAGGAATTAGTGGAATTGCCAATATTAATGGTATGCAGAGAAATATCTAGCTAGACAACTGATGGGAAACCTATAGAAATCAAGTTCTACCAAGTAGTAATGACAAACACAAGTGAATAACATGCAGTAAGACATCGGTTAGGAAATATCAGGACACTGTCATCAAAGTGGATTTACTACATGTTTGACTTTATATAGTTAACACCTGTCCTTAGCACAATTCAGTAAAGTAAAAAGGATCACAATATCACAAAATAAAACTATTGGCTTCAATAATCAAATTGTATGAATGCTCAAAAGGCTGAAGTTTACAGCTGTATTTATTTTGAACTTTACATTTAGAAAAATGACCATAGAAGTCTGACTATGATAAAGAAGGAATTTTTAAATATTTTTTATTTTTATTTATTTATTTTAGAGAGACAGAGTCACAGAGAGAGAGAGAGAGAGAATGGGTGCACCAAGGCATCGAGCCACTGAAAACAAATTCCAGACACATATGCCATCTTGTGCATCTGGTTTACATAGGTCCTGGGAAATCAAACCTAGGTCTTTAACCACTAAGCCATCCCTCCAGCCCAGGAAGGAATTTGTTGTGTTTTGTTTTGCTTTTGTACTTTTTTTTCTTCTTGTGAGCAAAGAACACAGTCAAAACTATAGTAAGGAGAAATTAAACAGTGCTAAGCCCACGCTTTATAATTCAGAATAGAAATATCCTTAGATATGCTCTTTTTGTTTTGTTTTACTTTTGGAAGTAGGGTCTCATTCTAGCCTGGATTCACATGCAACTCACTCTGTAGTCCCAGGCTGGCCACAAACTCAAAGCAATCCTCTTACCTCTATATACTGAGTGCTGAAATTAAAGGCACACACTACCACACCTGCGTATTAGTTATTCTCTTTATGGACAAGCTGTTCAGTTACTTAAACGGCTTAAGTAAGTACTATTTATTTATTTAAGAGAGAGAGAGAGAGGAAGAGGCAGAGAGAATGGATACACCAGGTCCTCTAGCCACTGCAAACGAACTCCAGACGCATGTGCCCCCTTGTGCATCTGGCTTATGTGGGTCCTGGAGAACTGAACTGGGGTCCTTAGGCTTCGTAGGCAAACACCTTAACCACTAAGCCATTTCCCCAGCCCAAGTACTCTTTCTTTAATAATTACTAAAAATGCACAAGTTTCTATTGGGTATTAGTGTGAGGTACTACACTTTGTAAACACACATGACCTTATCTTCTAGATTTATAAGCTAAATAGTAAAAAGCATTTTAGCCACTGAAATCCACAAAACACAATTATTCTTCTTTATTGCAATAGGAAGTAGCCTCAACTTACAAAGGGGGTACCTTTCAAGAGCTTATTTGTTGTTTAGAATTCAGTGTGTCCCTGTTCTGTGCAAATAATGATTTTTTTAAAGAAAGTTAGATTCCTATACTTGTGTACAAGGAAATAAAACTCTATAGCAAAAACATTGAATCAAGTTCTCAATTTATACCCCTACCAGTATAGAAACATCATTTGAGCTCAACATTTTGACAGAGAACCAAATGAGGATACGTACTTCTGACATTTCACAAATTGTTCCAAGAAGCCCTGGTCTCTTGAACCACCCAGGGACCTGAGTGAAGAAGGGTTTATTTCATCCATTGTTGACTGTCAATGAAAGGAACAATCCCAATTGTCCTGGGCTGAATTCTGTGTCCCCCTACCTCTAATGTCTCAGCATGTAACTGTATTTTGAGACGGTGTCTTTTAAAGAGTAATTAAGTTATTGCTAGGTGTGGTGGCATATGCCTTCAATCCCAGAACTCTGGAGGCAGAGATAGGAGGATTGTTGTGAGTTCAAGGCCACACTGAGACTTACGAGTGAATTCCAGGTCAGCCTGGGCTAGAGTGAGACCCTACGTTGAAAAAAACAAGCAAAAAAAGTAATCAAATTAAAATGGAGGTCTTTGAAGGGAAGAGGAGGTGCTAATGCAACATAGCCCTCATGATAAAAGGGAATTTGGACAGACATGTACAAAAATAGAACACCAAGGGAGATGCATATTTATAAGCCATGGAAAAAGGCCTTCAAAGAAACAATCCTTGCCTATATCTTTATTTCAGAGCTCCAACATCAAGAACTGTGAGAAAATAAACTTCTTTTGTTTAAACCACCAGTCTATGGTACTTTTCTTGAGTCCTCAAAGTAATACACCCCCCTCCATCAACATCTCCAGATATAACATGCCTCAAAACAGAAGGAGGACCATCCAGGAAGCAGCATCTTAAATAGTTCCATTTGTGATTTTGATAACCAGCCATATTGAGGCCCCTGTACAGACCCACTTTCCTGACTAAAATATAAAAGATGCACATGACTAGAAAGAGAAGAACATTGTAAAATGCACACACCTAAGAGAGGAAGAAAAATCACTATTTTACTTTTTTATTTGAGAGAGAGAGAGAGAGAAAGAGAGAATGGGCATGCCAGGGCCTGTAGCCACTGCAAACGAACTCCAGATGCATGTGCCACCTTGTGCATCTGGCTTACATGGGTCCTGGGGAAGTTGACCTGGGTCCTTCGGCTTTGCAGGCAAGCACCTTAACTGCTAAGCCATCTCTCCAGCCCCCAAATTACTATTTTTATGCAATATTTTTTGCATATCAACAGAAGACAAATATTTCCAAGATGCTTATAACTCCTGGCTTCTGAACTGGAAAACAAAAGGTTATTTCTGCTTGTTATTGCTAAGTGAGTAATATTTTTTAAATTATTTACTGATGACATGCAGTATACAGTCACTAAGAGCAGTCTTTTGTATACTGTATATAGGTCATTAGAGTTTTCACTTCTCAGTAGCTGCCCTAACAGTGGGAATAACCTGAAATGGAAAAGTGCCAGGTGATAAAATACAAGAAATTTTCCAGGACATCCCATAGCCTAGGGAAGTACTGACATTTTCACCTACTCTCTTGCCATTCATCTCTGCTTTTCAGACACAAAGAATTATCTGAACACAATCTTACGCAGGGCAAATTTACTGCAGCCATGGTCTCCCCAGGATAATATTTAGCTTAAGAAAAAGAACATTATTTCTCAAACAAAAAAAGGATAGGAATGAAAAAAGGTTGCAACTTGCTTTCTGTATAACCTAAACTTCCTAAACCTTGGCTTCTATCCAGGTCAGGAGGACATTTGTACAATAATAACTATTCTAATTATAAGACTTGTGAAGAACATCCAGTAAAGTTTTTATATAAGGATTTCTATTTGTAAAGACCGGTGGGGTTTTGATCATTGAAAGAATAGGTCCCAAGAACCCTACATCAGCATAGCAATTGAATAAGGTAACAATTCTTAATCCTTCCCTAAAGGGTCCTTACCTGAAGCTATTTTCTGAACTAAAAGAAAAAAAAAGCCAAGTATTTCAAGGACTTATGGGCAGAATATCTGCTCTAACACTTGAAGCATCATTGTGTTTCCCAATTAGAGTTCCAGCACAGGGTAGCTAGTAAATAGTCCTGTGTTGAACTGGAGAAATGGCTTAGCAGTTAAGCTGCTTGCCTGCGGAGCCTAAGGACCTAGGTTCAATTCCCCAGTACCCAAGTAAGCCAGATGCACAAGGTGGCGCATGTGTCTGGAGTCCATTTGCAGTGGCTGCAAGCCCCAGTGTGCCTATTCTCTTTCTCTATCTGCCTCTTCCTCTCTCTCTTTCTCCCTCTCTCAAATAAATAAGTAAATACAATATTAAAAAAAAGTTTAAGTCCTGTGATCAAAAATGGAGTCCTGGCTGGATTCCAGCCATCAGTGGGTCTACATACCCACCTACTTGTCACCACTTCCATGCCTAGTAATGTACACACTTGGGAACTATAGAATCCTTGCATCAGTTCCTTGGGTTGTTAAACAAAAGCTACATAGCCGAGAAAGCTAATTAAAAACCTCTTATAATTGCCCCTCCAAGACATTAATTTTTTTTTTTGAAAAACAGTATTTCTTCCCAGGCTGACTGGGGAGGGATGTTGCAGAGATTAATGAAGATGTAAAAGATGCATGATTGCTAGTGCTCATCACATCCCCTCTCCTCTTATTCACCCAGTGTGGACTTTATAAAACATGAATATACCCTGAACAATTACAGTGGGCAAGGCATATTCAATCAGAAAAGGAGTCCCAGTTGCAGATATTGTGCCAGATGTGGCTGTGTTGATACAGCAGATGGCCTCGGGTATACAATATGCTATCATTATTCTGATACACACTTCCTTTTACATCCTTTGTACAAAGATCAAAAAGGTTTTATTCGCTTAAAGTAAATATATATATTTACAGTCTGAATCAGAACTAAGTTAATTCTTTTGCTCTCTGCCAAAATATAGCCCAGAGATACCTGAGCTGCTGATTTGGCAAAGTGTAATTCTGACCTATTATATTGACAGCATTATGCTAATCCATTGGCATGAGAAAAATGTCACATATATGTTACAAGCATTATTGCATATAACATATATATTCCAAGGAATTAGAGGTGTTTTAGTTACTTTCACCTTGCTGGCACCCAACCAAAGTCAGCTGATGGAAGGAAAAAAGGGTTTTATGTTTTGGGTATTTTTTGTTGTTGTTCTTTTTTTTTTTTTTTGGCTGATAATAAGTCTTGAAAGGAAGCTTATCACAGCAGGGAAAGGATAGTAGGGCAAAGCCTGGGCATCACATTTTGGTATAGCAGCTGGCAGGAAGCAGCAAGACTGAGCTTAATTTTGGCAAGGGGAAAGTTGGGCTGTAATATTCCAGAGCCTTCACCCAGCAACACACCTCCTCCAGCAAGACTCCTCCTCCCAAAGTGCCACCTGCTAGGACCAAGCATTCAAAATACATGAGGCTATGGGGGACATCTCATCAAACCACCACAGGAAGCAAATGCCATCTAAGTAGTATGGAGGATAAGTAATAAGTAGTACGTAGCAGTCTAGGCCAATATACAACATCCTCTCTAAAGAAGAAGAAATTTATTTTATTTTATATCATCCCTACAAAAAAAAGTAAGCATGAAACAATAAATAAAGAAAAAAAGGAAGGAAGCATGCCTCGTATTCCACTTTGGGTTCAGGAAGCAACATACTACATGCAAGCAAATGCTACTAAAGATAGCATAAAAGTCTACATGGTTCAAATGAGATGTAAAGTAGGAAAGAGCACCGTGGCCAGTCCATATTACAGTATTTGGGCCATGTGATCTAGAAAACCCTTTGAAATGAAGGCATCAATTATGGGTTGGGGGGTGGGGAAGTAGTATGTGTAGTTTATGGTGAGTGCTCAAATGGCATCATAATGTAGATCCCTAGGGTCTGGATCAAAATAGCATCTGAAGCAGTGAGTTATAAACCATGAAAAAGAAAGAGAGGGGCCTGGAGGGGGAGGAAGGGGAGGGAAAGAGAAATGGAAGGGGAGGGAAAAAGGAAAGGGGGAAATGGAAAGAGGAGGGGAGGAAAGGAGGAAAAGAGAAAGAGGTGGAAGAGAAATGAAGGAAAGGAGGTGGCTGGGAGGGGAGAAGAGATAAGAGGATAAGAGAATAAAAAAGAGAAGGGAAGGGAAAGAATGGGGAAGAGAAGGAGAGGTAAATGGAAGGGAAGAGAAGGAGAGGTAAATGGAAGAGAAGGGAAAGGAGAGAAGGGGAGAAGGAAGAAAGTAGAGGGAGAGAAGAGAGAAGAGAAAATGAAAGGGAAGAGATAGAAAAGGAAAGAACAATAAGAAGGAAAAAATTGCCCCATGGACCTTGGAGTGCTATTTGGACCCTGGTAGCCAAAGACAGAGAACCTGAGATCACTTGACCAATGGACCAAAACTGACCATTATTAAGGGTTCTGCCAGATCCATAGAAGCCACATGTGGTAGTTTGAAGCAGATATCCCCTTGCGTGTTTTGAATGCATGGTCCCCAGTTGGTAGCAATTTGGGAGGCAGAGCCTTGCTGAAAGAACTGTCACTAGGAGTGGACTTTGAGGTTGAATAGCCCAGCTTGCCAGTGCTAACTAGCTCACTTGGACTAGTTTCTTTCCTTCTGTCCTGCTCCTCCCATGCCATGATGAAGCTTCCCCTTGAAACTCTAAGCTGAAATAAACCCTTTCCTCCCATCAGCTGCAACAAGAAAGTAACCGCTACACCAGACTAAAGCCCTTTTCTTTGGAGAGCCCACCTTCAGTGACTAAGACAACTCAAGTACGAAGATTCAGTTCCCCTTCAAGTTGAGACACTTGAGTGGCCAACACAAGTTCCAGAATTCACCTTGAGACTCAGAGACCATGTTTGCCACTGCATGGAAGCTCTGCTTCCCACTGCTTACTTCATGGAATGCCCAACAAATGTTGTCCCAAAGAGCATTCTTCAAAAAGTTTCTCGCAACCCAATCTGTAGCTCAGAGTCTTGTTCCCAAGTAAACCTACCTAAGATAGAAACATTTTAAAACTCTGTTGAAATATATAAATTAAATTCAGGAGATGGAAAAAGGATGCTTTCCTTCTGGATTTTTTCATTATAAGACTGAACTGATTTCAATTTTATCAAGAAAAGACTATAGGAAAAGATGGCAGGGTTTTTCTCCTCTGGAATTAATTAACACACCTTATTGCTTCAAAAGTTACTCTATAATTAGTTGTGTAGGCTTTCACATCCCAAGTCACTGAAATTGGACCTGGGGGGAGGAGTACAGATAGATGTAAGCCCAGAAAAATACTACCATTCATTATTCAGCAAAATCAATGACTTTAACTCACAAATTATCCTCATTTTTTACTCCTATGAAAATTCCAACTTTCATATAGCAAACATTTACTAAGCACCAAAAATATGCCTGCATTCAATAATTTAACACCACTCTATGTATACTTTTAAATACATGAAGCAAGTTAATGTTTCAAATACTCTCGGATATGAAATTGTTAGTAACCATTCAATTTCTCTCACCTTTACATTTTGTTGTCTCTTCATTGCAAGTCACAAAGTCAATGAGGCAATGATAATCAGAGTAGATATCAAAAGGACATTTAAATTGGAATCACTTTCTATTTACCAAAAATACTCTGAAGGACATTTTTTCCAGTCAGTTACACATTTACATACAGGATTCAATAATATCATACTTGCAAAGTAGCTAGACATTTTGGCATTTTGGATTTGAGGTGAGAGGATTAAAAGACATTATATGAAAACTATAATTTATATTAAATGAGAAAGGGTAAGGGCAAAATATCATTTTAATTACTGACAATAAATATGTCAAGGTGAATATAGCAAAGGGAAATATTAAATTGGCAAGCATTTTTGAAGAAAGCAGAAAGAAAACATTTAGACATTCCTCTTATTAGTACTTTATCTCTGTAAATTGATGAATAAAAATATGTCCCAGCTCCAAATATAAAAATGTTGATTGACTTAGAATTCTAATATAGAACTAAGTGAAGCTGCTTTGGTTATGTGAAGGGTATGAGTGAAAAATTAGCTTTGGTTAAAATTATAAGTGAAACCAGAGGTCAAATTTTATTTATATTTAATAGAAAACTTATGAAGAAGTTACTAACCAAAGTGCTTTTAGAAATATGAAACACAGGTAGGCATAGGAGAATATTTACACATAGCAATCACAAAATTTAAATCAAATCTATACTTAATGGAAATAAGCACCAACCAGGTTTTCTGCAAGCCAAGGGAAGAGTTGTTGTAGAATATTCAAAGTTGCCTTTAATAGTGAATTCTAAGTACTGCTGACTCTAAACTTTGAGATCATATGTTTTAAGAAATATTTATTTGCTAAAGAAAATAATGTTCATTTAAAATTGTAAGAAATATTTGAATTTGTTTACCAAACTTAATGATAATGTGGAATGGGGGGAGGGGAGGGAAATATCAGGTGGGTTTTTTTAATATGTAAGTATAAAAGTCAATAAAAAAACAATAATAAAAAAGACTATATTATAAATGCTTTTACTATAAATTATCTACCTAACACACAAACGTGTGCTGACTCCCATTATGTAGAACTATCTTCAAATGTTCTTTTACTAGCTTATTACAATAAGAATACAAGCCAGGCGTGGTGACTGCACCTTTAATCCCAACACTTGGGAAGCAGAAGTAGGAGGATCACTGGGAGTTTGAGGCCCCCCTCAAATTAACATAGTTAATTCCAGGTCAACCTGGGCCAGAGTGAAACCCTGCCTTGAAAAACATATACATATACATATATATAATTTAATATAATATATAATTATATGTTATATTTAAAATATAATATATTATATATTATATGTATAGTAATATATAATATTATATAAACCTATATGTTATACATACATACACACACACACACACACACACACACACATACAATACAGTTCTGGCACATTATCTTTAAACCATGACAATCTCCTTCTCTCTACACAGGGAGTAGTTAACAGCCTGTGCTGTAGACCTGGAATTTCTTTTCAAGCTTCATGGTTAGTACATCAGAGATAATGTGAGATGAATACTGAGAAAACTTAGTAAGTTTTGCAAGGTGAAAAAAATCTTGAACACAATTACTACACATTTTTAAATCAAGTAAATTGCTGAAGTATTACTAAAAACAATACTTAAAATCCTTCCCTAAAAGCAAAACTTTACTAGAAACAGAAAAAAACTACCAGGGGAAGAATAAACTTGAAAGACCTTATAACTAGAATAAAGTATAAGTAATAAAAAACAAATAAAACAAATACAAGTTAACACCTATTTTGAAAGTAAATTTACAGAGCTAAGTCCTCTTACTGAAAAGAAATAGATACAAAACAATGAAATGAGGAATGAAATATAAAAGCCAAGATAGAATATTCTTTGAAAATATTTGATTAAAACAATAATGAAATAGAACTACATAACCATTAGAATAGCCAAATGCTGAGCCCAGGTAGCACCAAGGGTTGGAGGGATACAGAACACCAGGAGCTCTTATGCATTGGTGGTACCCATTACAGGTTCCAGGGTGCACAACTATAAGCACCCCTAGAAGATTGCCCTGGGATGTCAGAGAGTGCCTCCACACTACCCTGTTCCTATAGGACCTAGATGGAAGTGTTTTCCTGGGAACAGCCATTGTGGAAGAGAATCAGCAATTTCTTTAAAAACTCAATATTCTCTTACCATTTAATTCAGCAACTATATTATATGATATTTGCCAAATTAAGTTGTGAACTTTTATTAATGTGAAAACCTGTACACAGGTGTTTAGCTTAATTCAAAATTTGGAAGCATAGGGCCAGAGAGATGGCTCAGCAGTTAAAGCACTTGCCTGCAAAGTCTAACAACCTTAGTTTGATTCCCCAGTGCCCACATATAGCCAGATGCACAAAACGTGGAAGCAGTCAAGACATTCATTAGTAGATGAATGGATAAACTGTATTGCATCCAGATAATGGGATTTGTTTATTTATTTATTTATTTATTTATTTATTTATTTATTTATTTATTTAAAAGAGAGAGAGAGAAAGAATGGGCATGCCAACACATCCAGCACTGCAAATGAATTCCAGACGCATGCACCACCTAGTACATCTGGCTTATGTGGGTTCTGGGGAATCGAAACTGGGTCCATAGGCTTCGCAGGCAAGCGCCTTAACCACTAAGCTATGTCTCCAGCCTGATACATTTTTTAACACACACACATACATAATCTATCAAAGCATAAAAAGTTATGGAGTAAATTTAAATATAAAACACTAAGTTACCGACCATGGTGGCACACATCTTTAATCCCAGGATTTGGGAGGCAGAGGTAGGAGGATCACTGTGAGTTCAAGGCCACCCTGAGACTACATAGTGAATTCTAGGTCAGCCTTTGCTAGAGTGAAACCCTACTTCAAAAAAAAAAGAAAAGAAAAGACAAGACAAGACTAAGTGAAGCAAATCCGAAAAGTCTACTGTACCATTCTAGACTTGTGACATTCTGGAGTAAACTGTGTAGTTAATGATTACTAAGGGTTAAAGTGAGAGGAAATGGACAGGTAGAACACTGAGGGATTTTAAGCAGTGAAAGTATGTTGTATGATATTATAATAGCAGATACACATTTTGGTACACATTTGAGTTTTCCAAGACACTCCATGTCTCAGATACCAAACACGAAGCTACAGTATTTAATATTTGCTCTACTGGTGGTATTTGGTGTGATTCCATCTTTATGGGCCTCTATTTCTCTTTTTGTGAATTGAAATGTGTTGTAGTTACCTTTACATTACTGAGACAAAGCACCCAACTAAAAGCAGCTTACTTTCTCAAGGGAAGTTTCATGGTGGCAGGGAAAGCATGGCATGAGCAGAGACTGAACATCACCTCTGCCACAGCAGGTGGGAAACAGCAGCAGGAGAGCCATCTGAGCTTTGACAAGAGGGAGCTGGCTATACTCCTAATCCTACCCCCAGTAACGCTCTTCCTCTCGCAAGGCTCCACCTCCCAAATTGCCACCAGCTAGGGACCAAGCATTCATAACACATTAGCTTATGGGGAATATCTGATTCAAACCACCACAGAATGCTTAGTGTGATCTTGATTGTCAACTTGACAGGATCCAGAGGTAAGTAGAATATAATCCTCTGAGCATGCTTGTGAGAGATTTTGTAGGTTAGGTTAATTAAGGTGTGAAATTTGACCCTAATTTGAGGCAGCACCATTCCATGGACTGGTGTCCCAGACTCAATGAAAAGGAGAAAGCAAGCTGAGCAACAGCATTGGTGTCTCTGCTGCTTCCTGACTGAGGGTACAATGTCCCTAGCTGCCTGGAGCTCCTGACACTCAACTTTCCTCCATGGAGGACTGCACCCTCAAACAACTTGAATTGTCTTGACTCCAACCACAAAAGCAGCTTTGGTTAAATTGGTTTTGTCAGGTCATTGCTGCAGCAATGACAGAAGTAAATAATATACACTCTGTGTCATTGTATATGGAAGCATATAACTTGGTTTTCTATTTCATAAGGGCTTACAGGTAAGACACTGCTTTGAGTTTCAGTGGAGACTTCGGATTTTGAACAGTATTACTTAGGGCTATAAGACTGAAGTTGAGCTAAATGAATTTCTTTTCTTTTTTGTTTTTTTATTTGTTTGTTTGTTTTTGAGGTAGGGTCTTGCTCTAGCCCAGGCTGACCTGGAATTCACTATGTAGTCTCAGGGTGGCCTTGAACTCACAGTGATCCTCCTACCTCTGCCTCCCAAGTGTATGCCACCAAGCCCAGCTAAATGAATTTCTTAATGTTTGTTTGTTTGTTTGTTTGTTTGTTTGTTTATTTATTTATTTGAGAGAGGAGGGAGGGAGGGAGGGAGAATGGGCACACCAATGCCTCCTCCAAAATCACGTACTTTGCACAACTGACTTTATGTGGGTATTGAACCCAGGCCATCAGGCTTGGCAAGCAAGCACCTTTAATCCCCCCTGAGTCATCTCTCCAGCCCCAGACAAAATGATTTTCTTTTTGAGGTATGGTCTTGCTCTAGCTCAGGGTAACCTGGAATTTACTATGTCGTCTCAGGCTGGCTTCAAACTCACAGTGATCCTCCTACCTCTGCCTCTAACTGTGAGCATTTGGAGGACAGAGGAAGATTATTATGGTCTAAATCAGTAATATCCCCCATAGTTTATGTTTTTAATGTTTTGTCCCCAGCTGGTAGCACTATTTTGGGAAGTGTTGGGAACTTTGGAAATAAAAGAAAGCTGGAAGAAGTAGATCATTGGGGATTGGGCCTTGGGGCATGTTATTATTGGCAACTTCACGTCACTGCTTCCTGGCCTACTATGATGTGAACTGAGCTTCTCCACCATGCTTTCCCTACCGGCAATGAAATGAATGCTCTGAAACATACCAAAATAAGTCCTTCATCCCTTGTTTCTGTCAGAAACTTCCCACAGCAATGCTAAAGTAATTAATTTATGGGGGACAGGTAAATAGAGCAATAACTCAGAATAGATAATTTAGAAAAATATATTCATTTATGAACATGTTGCATATGACAGGAGTGGCATGAGCTACTAGTGGATAAAGGATGGGCTTTTTAACAAATGGGTCTGGGATAATTAGACTCTGACTGTGCACCATTCACGAAAATTAATTCCAATAAGATTAGAGAGGTAAATATGAAGTAAAAATAATGACCATTTTAGAAGACAGTGCTGAGAACCTTTCTAAGACTTTAGAGAAATAAATTATTCTAAAACATGAAAATAAGATCATATTGTAGACTTTAAAATTCTAGCATTTTTAATATGAAAGAATTTATGTTCATCAAATGGCAATATAAATGCGTGCAGAGAGAAAGCAAGCTACAAATTAGGCTGTTATAGTTACCTTCTCCTTGCAGGGATAAAGCACCCAACAAAAACCAGCTGATGGGAGGAAAGCTTTTTGTTTTGGCTTACAGTCTTGAAGGGAAGCTTTGTGATGGCAGGGTAAAGCTTGACATGAGCCGAGGCTGGACATCACTTCTGCCACAGCAGGCAGAAAACAGCAGCAGGAGAGTGAGTAAGGGGTTGCTGGATACCTCCTCCAGCAAGACTCCACATCCCAAGTTACTATTAGCTGGGAACCAAGAATTCAAAACACATAAGTTTATGGGGTACATCTGATTCAAATCACCACAAAGAGAGAATCTATTTTCAGCATACATTGGTACAAATGCTGATATCTAAAATATATTTTAAAAATATTTTTAACAGGGACTATGGACGTAGATCCATTGGTAAAGTTCTTGTATAGCACACACAATGCCCCAGGCTCAGTCTCCAATCCCCTATAAACTAGACATGGTATGTCTAATCCCAGCACTTAGAAGACAGAGGTAGGAGGATCAGAAATTCCAGGTCATTTTCAGCTACAGTGAGTCTGAAGTCAGCCTGGTATACAAGAAACCTTATCAAATAAATAAAGATAGATTGATAGATAACTCTTACAAACTGGTATATAGTGCGTTGGAGAAAAACTATTTTCAATGTATGGCTCTCTCTTTCCTTGTCCCTTTTATAAATGAAGTTAAGACTTGAAGACATAAGTAACTTGTCCAGTGCTAGGCATTTTTTACTCCACATTCCAACTCTTTTTTTTTAATTTATTTTATTTTATTTTTATTTGATAGAGAGGGAGAGAGAGAGAATGGGCGCATCAGGGCCTCCAGCTACTGCAAACGAACTCCAGATGCGTGTGACCCCTGTGCATCTGGCTAACGTGGGTCCTGGGGAATCAAACCTGGGTCCTTCAGTTTTTCAGGCCTTAACCGCTAAGCCATCCCTCCAGCCCCACAATCCAACTCTTAAATCCTGAAGATCTCAATGGAAATTTACAATTTTAAATCAAGCCTTCCTTCTAAATTTAAGGGCAGAATTATATTTTATTCATTATAGCCTTGACAACTAGCATTGGCTGAACATTCCATGTACTTACTAAGTGCTTGTTGAACTAAACCTAATACTGAGTTGTCTTGGGAAGTTATCTGTAGAACTATAATATACAGTATTTGGATATGCAGGTATATTTTGGTATTTATATGTACTCTGGATGTGATTGTGTGTCTTTAGGCCACTCTTACATCTTCCTTTAAGAAGGTATTAATAAGCATGGAGATCTTTGTAAATCAGAAGAGCCAAGCATCCTAATTCCTTTGAAAGACCTAAGATAGTTTCTCAAATTTTCAATTTTGATAGCACCCAGACTTTCTCTCATTTTCGTTCTCTGTGCTAGTTTTAGTTACCTCTATCTCCAGAGTCATCCCTAAATCTGTAGTGGAGGACAAATTAGCTAAGGCTTATAGGAATTTCTATCTTCATTGTAGCAGATTCTGTTTTCCATCCAAAGATGACCACAATAAGTCCCATTCTACAAGTCTCTCTCTTACTGTTGTGTTTGGAGTTTCCTTCTTAGTTCACATCTTTTTCTTGATACAGTCTTCCTAAGTAATACCATCCGTTTCCTATGCTTTTACTCTGATCCGCATGCTAATGACCACTAAAAGCTCAACACTGATCTTCATCCTCAGACTTTTACCCAAATCGTGGTAACAAAAATCATATTGATGAATAACACTCATGTTCCCCACAAGTAACAGTTATTCTCTTAAATCTGGACAATTAAGACTGCTCCAACCAATAAACTGTGATGACTAGCTCATAAAAATAAGCACTTCCACTCAATGTCTTGGGTTGCTCTCTCTTTTGGCCCAGCTAGCATGGTAGTAGTAACAAAGCAGCTACATAGAGAGGCCATATGGAAGTGATGCATGCATCTGACCCCAACTAAGGCCCAGAAAACTTCTGGTATTAACTGTCAGTGTAGTGGTTTGAATCAGATGTCCCCCATAAAGTTATTTTTTGAATTCTTAGTCCTCAGCTGTTTGCAGTTTGGGAGGTGGAGCCTTGCTAGAGGAGGTGTGTTGTTGGGTTTAGAATGTCATAGCCAGCTCCTGCTTGCTAGAGCTTAGCTCACTCTCTTGCTGCTGTCTTCCATCTGCTGTCACAAGGAGTGATGCCCAACCTCCCTGTGCTAGGATCATCTTTTCCCCAGCCATCATGAAGCTTCCCCTCAAGATTGGAAGCCAAAATAAATCCTTTCCTCCCATCCACTGCTTTTGGTTGGGTGTTTTGTCCCAGAAACATGAAGTTAACTATGACAGGTATTTAAGGATGTCTTCACATGATTCCAGTCCCAGACATATAGTTCTTCATACCATCCCAGCTAATGCCTCAAGAATGAAGCTGTCTTAAATGAGTTCTGCTCAAAGTACAGAATCATGAATAAAATCAGTGATTATTGTTGCTTGAGTCATTGAGTTTGGGGTGAGCAGTAATCCAGAAAAAACAACTAAAACAGTTATTCAATGCTTTTTCTCAGCAACACTAAAGATCCATTCTCCATAGAAAATAGAGGATAATGGAAAATATTTCTAGTCATATTTGTTATGAAATTAATATGTTAAATATGTTTTCTATAGTATATAATTATAGTATTAAAGAAAATAATACTAGTAATAAATTTACTCTACAGTAAACTTATTGTAATTTATTTCATAGTTTATAATAATAATGATCACATGGGAATTTCAATTATGGGCTGGAGAGATGGCTTAGCCATTAAGGTGCTTGTCTGCGAAGCCTAAGGATCCAAGTTCAATCCCCAGTACCCACATAAGCCAGATGCACAAGGTGGCACATGCATCTTCAATTTGTTTGCAGTGGCTAGAAGCCCTGATATACCCTCTCTCTCTCTCTATCTGTCTCTGTCTGTTAAACAAACAAATAAATAAAATGTTTTAAAAAGAATTTAAACTATTATAATAGGGGCTGGAGAGATGGCTTAGCCATTAAGGTGCTTGCCTGCAAAGCTTAAGGATCCAGCTTCAATTTCTCAGAACCCACATAAGATACAGGCACAAAGTGGAGTTCATTTGCAGGGGCTGGAGGCCCTGATGAGCCCATTCTCTCTCTCTCTCTCTCCCTCTCTCTCTCTCTCTTTCTCTCTCTCCTTCCCTTCCTCCCTCTCTCTCTCAAGTAAATAAATAAATAAAATATTTTTTTAAAAATAAATTATTGCAATAGTGCTGGGAATGTATCGCAATGATAGAATGCTTGGTTAAGAAGTATGAAGCTGCCAGGCGTGGTGGTGCATGCCTTTAATCACAGTAGTCAGGATGCAGTGGTAGGAGAATCACCATGAGTTGGAGGCCACCCTGAGATTACATCATGAATTCCAGGTCAGCCTAGGCTAGAGCAAGACCCTACCTTTAAAAACCAGAACAAAAGAAGTATGAACCCATGAATTCAATTCCTAGTCCTGAAAAACATAAATAAATAAATAAATAAATAAATAAATAAATAAATAAATAAACTAATTATGTTATTATTGCTGGTATTATTTTTATAAATGTTATCATTGATTCCCAAGATAAAATAGAAGCCTTATGAATCATGCTAAAAAGATAGGTGAACTGGATAAATCCCTTTGGGTCATTACTTAAATTTTGATGTTGGGAAGGCAGAGGTAAGAGGATCACCTTGAGTTCAAGGCCACTGTGAGATTATGTAATCAATTCTGGGTCAGGCTGGGGTAGAAGGAGACCCTACTTTGATAAACAATAAAAGAGGAGTAGAGAGATGGCTTAGCAGTTAAGGCACTTGCCTGCAAGCCTAAGGACCCAGGCTCAAGTCCCCAATACCCACATGAGCCAGATGCACATGGTAGAAAACGCATCTGGAGTTTGTTTGCAGTAAATAGAGGCCCTGGCATGCCCATTCTCTCTGCCTCTTTCTCTCTCTCAAATTAATTAATTAATTAAAATACAAAAACCAAGCTGGATGTGGTGGTACACACCTTTAATTCTAGCACAAAAAAAAAAAAACTGAAACAAAACAAAAAAATACATTTTGATATCTAGAATAATGAGCCACAACAAAAACAAGCGTTCATTGCAGAATGTGTCCTTTGAAGGCTTATTCCTGTCTACCTGTGCAACATGTTGCATAAACTCCTCAAGGAAGTATGTCTCATTTGGAGTCTGGTCTTTTCCATCATCAAGTACAATATAGTGAATTGTTACATTTTTGGCATCAGTAGTTCTCCAGGAGCACATGATGATATTCAGAGTTGAGGACCCTGAACCAATAGTGACTAAACAACAGTGACAGAGCACAATGGCAATTGTTATCTGGACTGCAACTGTCCTTGGTTTTCTTCTGTATCATGAAACTGATTTTTCGTGGCTGCTAACCTGAGAGGTACATGATTGTTCAAGCAGCAAAAGATTTATTTAGTTGAGGTCAAAGTTAATTTTCAGATTCTGGACATTTTTAGCTTTACTATAAGCTGAGTGGATTCATGAGGCAAAGGGTGAAAGAGAGCCAGTATGAATTTGTAAATACTGTCGCTTTTATTCATTACACTATAATTTATGATTTCCTTTGCTGTTCAGTTTTTTAAGGCAGTAAATAACCCTCCTAATTACTAGGCATGAGGATATATAATAATTAAAGGTGGCTTTCATTTTACAGTTGTTTCCTGACATAGGAAATTATATATTGTAAGCTTGGGTATGCCCTTGAAGATTCTTGTGTGTGTTACTCATTTTTGGAAATATTATATCTAAACATTGTCTAAATGTTTTAAACTATGTACCCAAACATGGAAAAATCAATAATACTGACCTGCTGCTGAATATGTCCTTATTATCACATACCATAAATTTCTAATCTGATTTCTCTATATCAAGTAACTCACTTAAAGGGGCTGGAGTTATTCTGTGTAACAAATGTATATTGATTACACTTCTCTATAAGTCTCTGTGGTGTATGCTTTGAGAGATATGAACATGGATTTGGGGGCTGGAGAAATGGCTTAGCAGTTAAGGTGTTTGCCTGCAAAGCCAAAGGATCCTCTCAAGTACTCTCAACTCTCAAGTACCCACATAAGCCAGATGCACAAGGGGGCACATGCACCTGGAGTTCATTTGCAGTGGCTGGAGGCTCTGTTGCACCAATTCTCTTTCTCACTCTCTCCCTCTCTCTGCCTCTTTAGCTCTCTCAAATAAATAAATAAAATATACTTTTTAAAATGGATTTTGAGGGCTAGAGAGATGGCTTAGCAGTCAAGGAGTTTGCCTGCGAAGCCAAAGGATCCTGGTTCGATACTCCAGAACCCACATAAGCCAGATGCACAATGGGAACACGCATCTGGAGTTAGTTTGCAGTGGCTAGAGGCCCTAGCAGGCCCATTATTTCTGTGTATGCTTCTCTTCTCTTTCTCTCTCTCTCCCCCCTCTCCTTGCAAATAAATAAATAATTTTTTAAAAAATGGATTTTTTAAAACCAGTTTATAGGTCACCAGGCAGAAATAAATGTAGGAGCCAAAGTATGGGGAAGAGCATATTGAAATGTCTTCTGAACATGAAATGACTGTTGCATTAATGACCTCACAGTGGTTGTTACCTGCACAGTATTGAGCTTGTCAATATGTTATTGTGTATGACAATGGAGTAGGGCAAAATACGATATTAAAATATAATGGAAACTAAACTTGGCCTTCCACACACCTGCATACACAAATGCTGTCACCCACATGCACACACAATCACAAACAATAAGGATGAAGTTATCCCCTCTGCAAGAAAATGGATACTACTGCAGATAATCCTATTAACCAAATTATGCCATTTTTAAATAGAAAATAACACATTTTCTCTCATTAATGGCTTCCACACATTTTAGGTGCATGAAAGCACATATGTACACTAGTACATATGATAAGAAGGTAGATGAGAAACTGCCTGGGAAACAATGGGAACTAAAGGAGAAGCAAGGGGGAATGGGGAAGAGTAATGGAATATGGTGGGAATATGAACGAAGTACACTGTACACATGCATTTGAATGTTCTTATGTAATCCTGTGTAAGAATGAAGCCAATCAATGTATTGATAACTGAAAAACAAAACAGTAGGATCTAGTAGGAAAGAAGGGGTTCAGTAGAAGAGGGATACAATAGGGTAAAACTTAAGAAATGGAAGGTATAGCAGTTATATTCTTGTTTGTGAAACAAAACACCTGAGAAGAAGCAGATTGTGGAAGGAAAAGGATTATGTCAGCTTACTTTAAAGGGGAAGTTTCATTATGACGGGGAAAGCATGGCAGAACAGACAGTAGGGCATCATATCTTGTCATAGAAGCTGGAAAGAAGCAGCAAAATTGAGCTCCCAAACACCCAGTGGGTTTTGACTACATTTTCATTTTTTTTAAATATATATTTTAAATATTTATTTATTTGACAGAGAAAGAGGGAGGGAGATTGAGAGAGAGAGAAAATGGGCACACCAGGGCCTTCAGCCACTGCAAAAAAACTCCAGATGCATGCACCCCCTTGTGCATCGGGCTTACATTGGTCCTGGAGAGTAGAACCAGGATCCTTTGGCTTTGCAGGCAAATGCCTTAACCACTAAGCCATCTCTCCAGCCCCTTGACTAGGTTTTCAGTACCAGGCATGAATTCCTTCCCAAGAAGGATCCAAATCCAATCAGAGACTAATTGTTTACCCCCATGACAGTCAAGCCACTATTGCACCAGTGGGCACATCTTTCCTGGGTAAGTGGTTGTGTAGCTCAGAGGGTCCACTGCTGGTTACGACTCTTGACATTTCTCTGCCAGCAGCTGGCATAACACTTTCAGCAGTATGATAGCTAGTCAGCACGAAGGAAGTTTCCAGCTCAGTTCTAGTTTGATTTCTCAGTGTCCCAGAACCAAAGCAGGTAGCATCTTCAGCAGTGGGGTCTTGCCAACTAGTTCTGGTGGTCAACCAAGAGCACTCACAAAGGCATGTATTGTTTTTGGGGGCTTATCTACCTCCCTGACCAACAACTCCCTGGAGGTATACCATCCTGGCATTGGGATTTTGCTGTAACAAGCTATAGCTTCTGGGTGCAGCATTCTACATTCCCACAGGATACTTCTCCCAACACTCTCTTCTTTTATTTTTCATTATTTACTTATTTAAGAGAGAGAGGGAGAGGGAAAGAGGAAGAAGCAGACAGAAAGAGAGAATGGGCATGCCAGCGCCTCTACCCATTGCAAACAAACTCTAGATACACATGCCACCTTGTGCATCTGGCTTACGTGGGTCCTGGTGAATCAAACCTGGGTCCTTAAGCTTTGTAGGCAAGTGCCTTAACCGCTAAGCCATCTCTCCAGCCCTTTTGCCATTTTTTAAATTTATTGATTTTTTTGTAAAAATATTGCACACATAGACTCCCTCTTTCCCCCACCCCAACTCTGCCAAGGGTCTTCAGTGGGGTTATTAGTATTCATTTTGGGGACCAAGAGGCCTCAGTCAGTCTCTGAAGGGATGGAGGGAACATGGTGTCTCAGGCTAGTCTCACCCCACCTGAGGCTCTTACAATCTTTCTGTCCCATCTTCCATGATTCTATGGCTCATTTTTTATTGGCTTGTTTGATTGTTTTTGTTTATTTTTTGAGTTTTTTGCATTAATCTTCCATCAGATATATAGCAGACAAAGATTTTCTCTAATTCTATGGGTTATATTTTTTAATTTTTTAGAGAGAGACAGAGAGAAAGAGAATTGGCACACTAGGGCCTCAGCCACTGCAATCAAACTCCAGACACTGGTGCCACCTAGTGAGCATGTGCCACCTTGCCCTTGCCTCACCTTTGCGCAACTGGCTTACATGAGATCTGGAGCCATGAACATGGGTCCATAGACTTTGCAGGCAAGTGCCTTAACCACTAAGCCATCTCTACAGCCCTAGGTTATCTTTTGACTTGATTGGTTTCCTTAGCTATACAATTGCTTTTTAGTTTCATGAGGTTGAGGCCCCCTTTTTTATTTATTGTTTGCCTTATATACTGGGTTACTAGGGTCCTATTCAGAAACTCCTTCTGTATGTCTGTATCTTTAAGTGTTCTATTTTTTCCTAGAGCCATTTCAGGGCTTCAGGTTTTACATTGAGGTCTTTGATCCATTTGGCATTGATTTTTGTGTATGGCAAGAGATAAGAGTCTACAATGATTCTTCTACATGTAGATATCCAGTCTCCTCAGCAAAAGTTGTTGAATATGCTGTTTTTTCCCCATTGTGTATTTCTGACTCTGTCAACAATAGTTATAAAGACTAACATCTGTATATTCTGTTCTGTTGTAACCAACATGATTCTTTTGGCTGGGAGGTTTTTATTTCCATTTAAGTCTTATTGCTTGTTGTAGATCTATTTAAATTACCTCATCTCAGTTTACCTTTGACTGGTCATAGGCATCAAGAAATTCATCCCTTGTGTTGATTTTCCAGTTTGGTGGACTATAGGTTTGGAAGTATGTCCTTAGAGTTCTCAGGGCTTCATTGATATGTATTATAGTGGCTCTTCTCTCATCTCCTTGATTTGGGTTATCCCTTTTTCTTTTAATTAATCTGGCTCAGTTTATCAATCTTGTTTGTCTCATCAAAGAACCAACTTTTTATTTCATCAGTTCTTTTCATTATTTCTTTTTTATTGATTTCTGCCTGATATTTATTATTTCTCTCTATCTGGTACTTTTGGGTTTCATTTAGTATTTCTACAAAGCCTTCAGGTGCATTGTTAAGTAAACATATTTGAGTTCTACTTTTATAATGTATAATGTATTTAGAGCTATAAGCTTTCCTCATAGGACTATCTTCATTGTGTCACATAGATTATGTTGTTTTTGTTTTAACTCAGCTCTATAAACTTTTTCATTTCCTTCTTAATTTCTTTTTTTTAAATTTTTTATTTATTTATTGACTTGACAGAGACTGAGAAAACAAAGCAGAAGGAGAGAGAGCATCGGTGTCCTAGGGCTTCTTGCCACTGTAAAGAAACTCCAGATATATGCCACTTTGTGCATCTTGTTTCATGTGGGTACTTGGGAATCAAACCGAGGTCATCAGGTATTGCAAACAAGTACCTTTAACCACTAAGACATCTCTCCAACCCCCATTTTAAATTTCTTTTTTAAAAGAAATTTGTTTATTTTTATTTATTTATTTGAGAGTGACAGACAGAGAGAGAAAGAGGCAGATAGATAGAGAGATAATGGGTATGCCAGGGCCTCCATCCACTGAAAGCGAACTCCAGATGCCTGCGCCACCTTGTGCATCTGGCTTACATGGGGAATCAAGCCTTGAACCAGGATCCTTAGGCTTCACAGGCAAGTGCTTAACTGCTAAGACATCTTTCCAACCCTTTTAAGATTTTTATTTAATTTTAATTTCTAAATGACCAATCCGTTGTTCCTTAGTGTGCTGCTTAATCTCCAAGAGTTTGTGTGTTTATTATATTTTTTCTTGTTGTTAATTTCTAACTTTACTGCATTGTGGTCAGATAACTTTTTTGAGACTTACTTTGTGTCCTAAAAAATGATCTACTTTATTGAAAGTTCTATGGGCTTTGGAGAAGAATATGTGTTCTCTATTGTTTGGATGGAATGTTGTATAGATAGATGTCTGGTAGGTCCGTTCAAACTATTACTTCTGTTTTAAACTATTTTCTGTCTAGATGACCTGTTTACTGGTGATAGTGGGGTATTGAAGTCAGCCATTATTATTTTATTGGCTATCTCTAACTTTATATCTAGTAGATTTTGTTTTATAAAATTAGGTGCACCTGCATTTGGTGTGTATGTTTGGAATTATAATGTCCTCTTGATGAATTGTTCCTTTGATCACTATGAAGTGAGTTTATCTCTTACAAATTATTTTGACTTGAAATCTATTTTATCAAGAATTACAATAGCCATACTTGTTTGTTTCCTGGTTCCATTTGCTTGGAATATCTTTTTCCATCCTGTTTTCTGATCAGCCTGTTAGTTTTTATCTTTTTACTGGGAAAACTAGAGCATTAATATCAAGAATTATCATTCAAAGTTTAAGTTAATCCTTGTGTGTGATAATTTTGTAGAATTAGGTGTTTTCTTGCTCTTCATTTGCTTAACAATTGTTCTAGCATTGGTTACTGATTTTTTTTCTCCTGTAGCCTCTTGAATATATTTATTCTTCTCTTCAAGGCAAAATCTTCCATCCAGTATCCTCTGTAGGACTCATAGATGCATTTATCCTGCTTTTATCAAGGAAATATTTTCTTTCTCCTTCTATTATGAGATAGTTTTTCTGGGTATAATGGCTAGGGTTGGCAGGTGTAGATGTCAATAGTTGAAACATATCATTGAAACTCTTTCTGCCTTTTATAGTTGCCATTGAAAAATCAGTTATTTTGATTGACCTATCTATATAGGTGACTAGATATTTCTCTTGTGAACTTTCAGTACACATCCTTTGTTCTGTTTAACATTTTGATTATAATACAACATGGTGAATTTTCTGGTTCTACTTGGTGTTCTATATGCCTCTTATACTTGGTAAGCATTTATTTCCCTTGATTTGGAGAATTTTACTCTATAATTTTATTAAACATATTTTCTATGCCATTGACCTTCTCTTTTATGCCCATAATTCAAATATTGGTCTTTTCAAGATGTCCTCATATTTTTCTAATGACCCATTTACATATATATATTTAATATTTTTATTTATTTATTTATTTATTTATTTATTTATTTATTTATTTATTTGTCAGAGAAAGAGAGGGGGGAGGGAATGGGCATGCCAGGGCCCATTGAACTGCAAATGAACTCCAGACACATACACCCCCTTGTGCATCTGGCCAACATGGGTCCTGAGGAATCAAACCTTGGTCCTTTGGCTTTGCAGGCAAATGCCTTAACTGCTAAGCCATCCCTCCAGCCCTTCATTATATATTTTTTAACTTTATTGGTTTTGACTAATTTATGCAATTCATCTTCCTTGTCTTCAAGGTTTAATACTCTTTCTTCCACTTAGTCCATTCTATTGGTAAGGCTTTCATTGGAGCTTTTTGTTTGACTTATTGTATTTTTTCATTTCCAGCTTCATTTAAGTTTGGTTTTTTTCCTCAAGATTTCTATCTCTTTATTGAGTTCTATCTTCATATCCTGGTTTGACTTCCTCATTTCATCTAGCTGATTTTTCATGTTCACTTGGAATTCATTTAGGCATTTATTTGTGCAATTTTTTTTCTTGGTTTTTTGAGGTAGGGTCTCTAGCCCAGGCTGACCTGGAAGTCACTCTGTAGTCTCAGGGTGACATTGAACTCATAGCGATCCTCCTACCTCTGCCTCCCGAGTTCTGGGATTAAAGGCATGCACCACCATGCCCAGTTTGTAATCTTTTAATTCATTCAGAATTCATTCAAGCATTTATCTAATTTTTTAGTATTATACATATTTATAATCAGATTTTAGAGTTTCTTCTAGGTAGCTCTTATGGGGTCCTCTACTATATATAAATTGGTATTTATAGAAACATTTTGGCTTTGTTTTCTGTGTTATGTTGAGACTTACACATTTGGAGATAGTGTGTTGGCCAGGTCTTTCTGACGCATCTATGTTAAGTGAGTACTCAGAACAGTGCTTGATGCTTCTATGTGTTCACTTGTTTTTGCTTTACTTTGCAGTCCTTGAATTCAGTCTTAGAGATTTTGAGGTAGTCTGGTTTGGTTGCAGCTGTTCCTAAGGGCCCCCATGATGAAGAGAGGAGGACTACTGAAGGGAGTCCTTGTATTGTAACTCAGCATGAGCCCCGGGCCCCAGGGTGGATCATTTGTACCAACCAGGTGAAGAAAAAGGTTTACTGAGAAGAATGTGAATCCTGAAACTTGAAACTTGAACTCTAGTCCCAATCACAATGGGGGATTGTCTGTGCCTTGGGGCTGACAGAAAGAGGATTCCTAAGGGAATCCAGGTGCTAGAACTTAAATGCTGGTCCCAGTCAGGTTCTATTCACAATGTTGGGTCATGTGAGCCTAAGCAGTCCAAACCCTGGAATATACAAGATAATTTCAATCAGATGCCAATCATAATGGTGGGTTATGAGCCCCTACATGGATTGAAAGGCAGAGGATTCCTAAAGGGAATATGGATGGTATAATTTATACACCTGCCAACCCTCAAAGGGATCTTTTCCCACCTCTTTCCTCCATTCAGGTATTCAGGCTTCAGAAAGAAGGTAGAAGAAAAACAAAGGATATATTATTGACAGGAAAGGGGAATTTCAACTCAACAGTGGGCACCAAGACAGAGAATGCAACAAATTCAGGCTTCAGATAGGTACAGTGTTGATGTTTCCATGGGGAAAAACAGAATAAATTATCTTGAGCCTTATGTCTAATAAATAAATTCAGAGACTGAGATTTCTAAGTCAGTAAATCACTTGCCATGTCAGCATGACGATTTGAGTTCAGATCCCCAGCACCCACACAGATGCCAGAAATAGTAGTAGAACCCAAGGGCTTGCAGGTAGGTTAGTCTAACTAATCTTCAGAGCCCAGGCCAATAAATAAGATAAACAGCAATTGAGAAAGATACCTGCTGTCAATTTCTAGCCATACTCCCATACATGTACACACATAAGAACATGCATATACTTGTGCTTCACACCACACACACACACACACACACACACACACACACACACACATTTATACTGAGATAGATTTCATGGAGGTTTTGGAACTATGGGATAATTTCAACCAAACTTAAAAACCTAATGAATAAAAACGTAAAATTCAAACAATGACCAACTTAAGAAAAAAATCAATAGGAAATAAAATCATGCACACATTGTATAATTCAATATTTATACTTCAGGATACATACTCAAGAGAAATTCACATATCCTATGAGATATGCCTCTAATATTCATTTCAGTATTGTTTGTACAAGCAAAACATTGACCAAAACAAAATGTCCATTTTTTTTGGTTTTTTTGAGGTAGGGTCTCACTCTAGCCCAGGCTGACCTGAAATTCACTATACAGTCTCATGGTAGCCTCGAACTCATGGGGATCCACCTACCTCTGCCTCCCAAGTGCTGGGATTAAAGGCGTGTGCCACCATGCCTGGCTTCATAAATACATTTTGATAAGTTTAATGATAAAATCTTAAGTAGCAGGTAAAGTTAATGTATCAATTATATATATATATATCAAATCAATATGACTACATATAAAAAATTAATGAAACAAAGGCTGGAGGGATGGCTTAGCGGTTGAGGCGTTTGCCTGCAAAGCCAAAGGACCCAGATTCAATTCCCCAGGACCCACATTAGCCATATGCACAAGGGGCGCATGTGTCTGGAGTTCATTTGCAGTGGCTGGAGGCCCTGGCATACCCATTCTCTCTCTCTATCCCCCTCTTTCTCTGTCAAATAAATAAATAAATAAATATATTTTTTAAAATTTATGAAACAAGCTAGTTTGTACAGATAGGATCAACCCAAAGTTTGAAACACAATGAGCAATATTACTGAATTTGTTAGTTCCATTCTTAATCAATATTATTTTTAATGTTAATCAATGGCCAATAAATGTAGAAGCCTAGCTCATGCTCCAAAGACACCTTCTTGCCAAGCAGGTTTGGGGTCTGGTTTCACTAAGGATAGTATATAAGAGGTGTGGTATTCTGACATCAGAGTTTAGCATGAAAGGGGAGATTCCCAGGGATAATAATGTCGTGTCTTTTCTTTCCTAATCTGGGCATGTTCAGATCTGTTCTAGGAAGGGCATGTGGTATTTTGTTGTTGTTGTTTTGTTTGTGTTGTTTTTAATACCACAATGAGATTATAATGAGCTCAAGTTGTCTGGAGGATGGATATGGTGTCCAGACCAGATCAAGCCAGTCTAGTGCCCCACTTGACTCCCCCACAATTGGGAGTATGTTACAACATGATAATTGGATGGTTGCTGATGGAGACATGTCATTATAACTATCCAGATTTTAGCTTTTGAAAGCAAGCAGCATACTGACAGAGCAAGAGGCTATAAGTAATTTATGGTTGAGCTGGTGACAGCAATACTATTTACTGTCTGAATATGTGTTTATGTATATAAAAAGATAAAAATGTAATGGAAGATAGAAGAAGACACAATTATGGGGGGAAAGGGAGTAAACAATTCTGGTCTGAGTGCACTAAGACTCCAGGGTTTCTTTAATATTTTATCTTCTATATTACATTATAATATAATATTGTATTATTTTATACATTAAAGAGATTAAGTAGGGGGCTGCAGAGATTGCTTAGTGGTTAAGCAACTTGCCTGCAAAGCCTAAAGACCTGGGTTCAGTTCCCCAGTACCCACGTAAAGCCAGATGCACAAAGTGGTGTATGCATCTGGAGTTTGTTTGTAGCAGCTGGAGGTCCTGGTGCACCCATTCTTTCTCTCTCTGTCCCTACAATTAAATAATTTCTTTAAAAAAAAGATAAAGTAAATATGATGAACTCTTTTAACTGTTGAGGATTCTTGCTGGTTATTTTACAGGTGTGTTTTATTACTTTATATAGTTTATTTTTTTAAATATAAATTTTCAGATTTAAAATTTTAATTATACACATTGTTACATCTAATTGTGACCATATCTACAATGTGTATAATGATTAAAAAGTAGGGCTAGAGAGATGGAGTAGCACTTAAGGTGCATGCCTGCAAAGCCTAAGGACCCAGGTTCGATTCTCCAGGTCCCGCGTAAACCAGCACATGGTGGTACATGCATCTGGAGTTTGTTTGCAATGGCTAGTAGCCCTGGTGAGTTCATTCTCTCTGTCTCTCTCTCTCTCTCTCTCTCTCTTCCTCTCTCTCTGACTTTAATAAATAAATAAAAATAAGACAAAAGTAAAGCTTTTTGATAGAATGGAAGAGCCAAAAGAAGGGTATGACTTCTTATAATGCAACTGCCCAGACAGAAATTGGCCTCGATATCCATGACCTTGCAGTGCCTAGCAATACCTTCGCAAGACCCTCAAAATGAAAGAAAAAGATGATGACATCAAAGTAAAAGAGAGACTAATGGAGAGAGGGAGGGGATATGATAGACATTGGAGTTCTAAAGTGGAATGGGGGGAGGGGAGGGAAATATCATGTGTTTTTTGTATGTAAGTATAGAAGTTGTCAATTAAAAATGAACAACAAAAAAGTAAAGCTTCTTAGTCTGAGAAAAATCAAATATTTTGAAGTAAAATTAATGTAGATTGAAATACACATACTGTTCTGAACATAATCTACAAGTAATAAGAAATAACTGACTTCAGGCTGGGCAAGGTGGTGCACGCCTTTACTGCCAGCACTCGGAAGGCAGAGGTAGGAGGATCGCCATGAGTTTGAGGCCACCCTGGAGACTACATAGTTAATTCCAGATCAGCCTGGGCCAGAGTGAGACCCTACCTTGAAAACAAAAACAAAAACAAAAACAAAAACAAAAACAAAAACAAAAACAAAAAACTGACTCATAAAATTGTTAACAAAAACTTCTTGGTTAAAAAACATCACTTTTGGGCTGGAGAGATGGCTTAGCAGTTAAGGCGCCTGCCTCCTAAGCCTAAGAATGCTGGTTCCAATCTCCAGGTCCCATGTTTAGCCAGATGCAAAGTGATGCAAGGGCACAATGCTGAACTTGACCACAAGGGGGCGCACACATCTGGATTTCATTTGCAGCAGCTGAGAGGCTGCTGGTGCACCCATCTCTATCTGTCTTCCTCTCCCTCTCTTTCTGCATCTCTCTCCAAAATAAAAATAAATATAAAAAACATCACTTTTCTTCTCAAAACCCTGTTTCATTTAAGTTCTTTAAAGAGCTGTTGGCCTGAGAAGTGTGTAACAGATGCGTATATAATTGTGTTGAAACTATGGGCTAAGCTTTTAAGATTTAAGGCAAATACAATGACTTTTAGTATATGTGCTGCAGAAGCAAACACTGTATACAATAATTTTTTTTTCTTTTCTTTTTTTTTTTTTTTTTTTTTTTGACCTGGAACTCACTCTGTAGTCTCAAGGTGGCCTTGAGCTCACAGCGATCCTCTTACCTCTGCCTCCTAAGTGCTGGGATTAAAGGCATGCACCACCATGGCCAGCTTGTATACAATAATTTTTAAATGCTGTAAGAGTAGGAAATAGAAATCCCTTTAATTCTGAAAGATTTTCATAATAATAAAAGCCATTGGGATGCCAGTTTTCTACCACAAGGTTTTCATATAGTGACTGTCAGAGTGTCAAGCTGCTGTACTTAGTAACTTCACTGATAAAGGAATGTGCAGCAAACTGCATTAGTGCATATGATGATGGACCTGCGATGTAGCTTTGGCATTTTGGACTTTGAGAGCTGCCTTATTACATATTTATATATGTATAGCATGTATCTTATAGGCTGGAATGGGGCATGGTAACCATTTCAGTTTATCAAGTAAATGACATAATTTAAAGAAGAAAACATTGTGCAATCAATTAAACTAAGCAACAAGATATGCTCATGATTATTGTAAAGGCCACCATGTACAAACTGATTTTCTGTTTGATTGTGTGCTTAAATGCCAAGGACTTGGACCAGCAAAAACATTGTGCAAATACAGAAAGCTGAGGTGACAGCTTAGTAGAACTCATCTCTATTAAGCTATTATTTAACTGTCATTGCACATTGGCAGAATTCTAACCCTTTCATAAACTGCCCCTCTCCAGTGGGTTATGAGAGCTGTCTGTTTTCCTCTGTTCTGGACTTGAGCTACAGCCTCAATTCTTGTGCTCCTGAAATAGCTGTTAACACTTTAATTAGAGGGCTGGAGAGATGGTTTAGTAGTTAAGACACTTGCCTGCAAAGCCAAAGGACCCAAGATAGGTTCCCCAGAACCCACATAAGCCAGATGCACAAGGTGGCGCATGTGCCTGGAGTTCATTTGAAGCAGCCAGAGGCCCTGGTATGCCTGTTATCTCCCTCCCTCCCCCCCTCTCAAATAAATAAAAATATTTTTAAAAATGCTTTAATTAGGGCTGGAGAAATGGCTTAGCGGTTAAGGCGCCTGCCTGCTAAGCTTAAGAATGCTGGTTCCAATCTCCAGTAGTTCCAATCTCCAGGTCCCTCATTTAGCCAGATGCAGTGACGCAAGGGCGCAATGCCGCACTTGCCCACAAGAGGGCGCACACATCTGGAGTTCGTTCACAGCAGCTGAGAGACTGCTGGCGCGCCCATCTCTATCTCCCTCTCTCTTTCTCTCTTTCTGTGTCTCTCGCCAAAAACAAATAAAAAATAATTTAAAAAATTTTTTAAATACTTTAATTAGAGCAAACAAGGAAGTAGGAATATACTATTTAGAAGAGTATGCTGATCCTGACAGCCTTGGGTTTATCATCCTCTTCTCCTGTTATCCCCTCCCTTATGTTTCTTCCAGGGTGAGCACTTCCAGGAAAGGAATGCTTTCTTTGGAAGCTCATTTTATCCAGAATTCAATCAGTTATAAGTACAAGTAGTTATAAGTACACCTAAAGGGGAAAAGGTGATATCACTCTGCATATGCTTCCTGGTGAGGGGTAGACCACTACCACCATTGAGCTGGCCCAGCTGGAGTGGCCATTACTGCTTATTGTTCTTTATGTCCTGGAGTGTCCACTGGTGAGTCCCTCCACACACTAACCTCCTGCCTCAAAGGTTTACATACCTAGCATTAAAAGTCAGACATTAGGGCTGGAGAGGTTTCTCGGTGGTTAAAGACAGTTGCTTGCAAAGCCTGACAGCCAGGATTCAATTCCCCAGTACCCATGTGAGCCAGATGCACAATGTGGCACATGCATCTAGAATTAGTTTGCAGTGGCAAGAGGCCCTGGCATGTCCATTCTATCCATTTCTCTTTCTCTCTCCCTCTCTTCCTCCCTCCCACCCTTTCCTAAGTAGATAAAATATTAAAACAAGAAAGTCAGACAATAACACATCACTGAACTGTTAAGACTACCTGCTTTTTATTTTATTTTTAATTTATTTATTTGAGAGAGAGAAAGAGGGAGAGAGAGAGAGAGGGAGGGAGGGAGGGAGCACCAGGGCTTCCACTGACTGCAAACGAACTGTAGATGCATGCACACCCTCATACATCTGGCTTACATGGGTCATGGGGAATCAAGCCGAGGTCCTTTGGCTTTATAGGCAAGTGCCTTAACCGCTAAGCCATCTCTCTAGCCCAACTACCTGCTTTTTATTCTCCTTCCAAATTGCCCAATGTGTCCACCCATTACAAGAATGGGTGGACATGCTGCAGTACTTAAGTTGGTTTTGGGACAAAACACCTGCTGAGAAGCAGCTTATAGAAGGAAAGGTATTTTCAGCTTATAGTTTCATGGCAGAGCATAGCAGAGCCGACAGCTGGAGCATCACATCTTGTCACATCAATGTGGAAGAGGCAACAAATGTGAGTCTACCTCTAGTGACACACCTCTTCTAACAAGGCTCTACCTCCCAAAGGCTCTACAGTATTCCCAAAGTACCACTAGCCAGAGACCAACTATTCACAACACATGAACCTATGGGGGATGTGATGGTTAAGAAAATGTCAATTTGATCTGTTAAGAATCCTCAGGCATTCCTCATAAGTGGGTCTTTGAGGTTGCTTCCAGGAAGGATTAACTAAAGGAGGAATCCTTTCAGAAGCAACTTCAGAGACCACTTATGAGGAATGCCTGTGGGTTCCTAAACAGATCAAATTGACACAAAATTTAACCATCACAAGTGGCTTTATCTAAGGAAGCTATGGGAAGGAAAGTACCCTCTCCTCCCACCTGGCTGCCAGTGCTGCTGGCTGCTTTCCAATGTGGATTGAAGACCAACATGGACTGAAGACCAGCAGCTCTCCAAGAAGTCTCCATGCCTTCTATGCCAGGCTTGGGACTGTTGAGGCATCCGGCCTCATGAATCAAACAGCTACCAAGTTCCTTGACTCTCAGGCCTACAAACTGCTATTGTTGGACTGCTGTAAGCTAATCCAATAAATTCCCTTTCAATACAATTCATTCTATCGGTTCTGTTCCTCTAGAGAACCTTGACTAAATCAAGGGATGTTTCATTCAAATCACCACACCTTACCTGGAAAATTAAGAAAAACAAAGAAAACTTCAGAAAGAAGGGGGGGAAAAAATCTTCCAATCAGCCACCATTATTTGAGTATTTCATCCTCTCATGCCCTATGGATAAGGTTATACAAGCAAGATGGGGACAGACAAAGATACAAATAATCACATATCTGTGTATGTAGTTTTAATGCTTTCTATGAAATTATTATTGGAATTAAGCCAAAGGCCTGGCTCTATGGATACCAACAAATCAAGTGGGACCATCTGTCCCAAAGGCCAATGGAAGGGACCATGGTGGTCAACACAGAGAAGGAATTTATTCTCAGTGTAAGTGTATGAGGAAGAATGGAACAGCAATGGTAATCTTGGGGTTACATAGAAAAGGAATATGGGCCAAAGTCCAGGCCCTTCATAGTTGGCTACCTTGGTCAGGTTGTGGTCTGATGAATCATTATCTCCGGATGGTCAGATAAGACTTTGGGGGGAATAAGAATGTTGCTGTTGCCCAAGAGGTAGCTGTGACCCTTGTCACAAGATGTTTATCAGTTAGACCTGTTGTTCCTGGAATCCCAAGGTGACTGCCGGCCAGAGAGTGACTCAAAGAAAGCAGTGTGAAAGGCCAGAGAGAATGAAAAAGAACAAGTCAAAAAGGCAAGATGGCCGGGCATTGTGGCGTACGCCTTTAATCCCAGCACTCGGGAGGCAGAGGTAGGAGGATCGCCGTGAGTTCGAGGCTACCCTGAGACTACATAGTTAATTCCAGGTCAGCCTGGACCAGAGTGAGACCCTACCTCGAAAAAAAAAAAAAAAAAAAAAAAAGGCAAGATGGACTTAGTTAATTCAACATCTGGGCCCTCCTTCAAAATAAGAGTGCATCAATTCTTGCCTCATATTATGAGATGCATATCCAGAAATAATTTGTTGCTTGTCAGTGCATGTGTGTATGCACGTATAGGCACGTTTGGGTAAATGTGAGTGCAGGCTGAAATAACTTCACATGTGAGTTTTCTAACTGGTGTCTTTTACATTCCATACAGAGCAACTGAGCCTTTTTGTAATAGCTAGGCTTATTTCACATGAGCAGGAGAGCTCAAAAGGGGAAGGAAAGGGGAACATGGAAAGGGGCGGATCAGTGGGAGAGGGGCAAGGTTTTGGGAGGCATCAGGGATAGGAGCTGGGATCACAAGGGCCTGGAGCTTCAGAAGAAACACTACATGGCAGCAGCTGGCTCCACAGGGCAGGTGTAAGGGAACTTTGGGATCCCAGGGCAGAACAGTGAAGGGGCAGAAGGGGGTGCAAGGGCAAGCCAAACCAGACGCTGAACCAAGGGGAGAAAGTGTGTGTGTGTGTGTGTGTGTGTGTGTGTGTGTGTGTGTGTGTGTGTGTGTGTGTATGTGTGTGTGTGAGAGAGGGGGGGAACAGGATGGAGAAAGAATAAATAGAAGGAAGAGATAGAGAGGAAGGAAAGGTTGCAGAGAGAAGGAGAAACAAACAAAGATGAAGAGAGAGAGAGAGACATAACTTGTATCAGGAATAAGCTGAGAAGAGAGAGGTAGGAATGCCTGGGGAAGGCCTTATATGTGCCCCCTTTGGGGAAAGTACTTTCCTGCAAGGGAAGGGCTTTGGGCATGGTGTGGAGGTGTGAGCTGGTGGTGTAGGAAGGAGCCCTGTTGAGCTCCTATAGGAAAGTGGGTACAGGGGAATGAGTGTAGGGCTCTCAGACAGTATCCAACACTATTAAATCATGTGCTATGATTTACTACTTGGTTTATTTCTATTTTGCTGAAGTAAGTAATGTTGGGATAAATATACACAAAGGTACCAATATATGAAATTGCTAAGGCCTAAGGTATGAACATCTACATGGTAACCAAATACCAGATTGCCTTTTAAAGTGGCTTTTCCTATTTATTCATCTATGAACAAAGTATTAGAATTCTCCTTTTTCTTTATTTCATCATATTTATTACACTTGATAATGTCAAACTTAAAAAAAAAATCCCCAACTGATGGATAGGAACTGGTATCTCACAGTGCTTTTACTTTGCATTTTCATATTTATTAGTTGTAATGTTTATTATCATTGAGGTCTCCTTGTTACAGGAGTGGTTAGGGTCAAAGCTGTGTCCAGCAGCTCTAACAGGCTAGGTTTCATCACCATCCCAACAGGCCAATTAAAGAGACAAATAATAATGAAAAACAGAGAAAAGACATTTATTCAATATAACCACATTGGAAAGAACAACAAATGAAGAAGTCTAGTGGCTCCATATTCAGGGTCTTGACACAGGTTTTAGGTTTAAATGTTTGTGTGTGTGTGTCTGCTTGGTCTCACCTATCTTATGTGGCTGGCATGTTTTCAGAACTATGTGACATCTCTTCCTGGGAGACAAATTCCTCTTCTGCCTAGCACCAGGCTTCAGCCTTTTTCTTTTCCTATCTTGAGATTCAGGGAGTGATTCTAGTTCCTTGGAGTGAGTTCTTTCAATAGTCTCATAGCCACATGTATCTCCCTAGAATATTCTCATTTCTGTCAGGATAGTTAAAATTCTCTTATTATAGAGGCTGAAGAGATGGCTTAGCAGTTAAGGCATTTGCCTGTGAAGCCTAAGGACCCTGGTTCGAGTCTCCAGGTCCTGCATAAGCCAGATGCACGTGATGGTGCATGCATCTGGAGTTTGTTTGCAGTGACTTGAGGCCCTAGTGTGCCCATTCTCACTCTCCCTCTTTTTGTCTCTAATAAATAAATTAAATTAAATCTTCTTTTTAAAAATTCTCTTACTGTAATTATTGCTATTGTGTATCTCCTAACAGAAAGTTTTCTTTGCCTAGAGTTTATAAATACAGTCCTTAAACTTCTAGAGAGTTTTAAAGCTGGGTGTGGTGATGTACTCCTTTAATTCCAGCACTGGAGAGGTTGAGTTAAGATCTCCAGGGGAGACTGAGGAAAGAGGATCTCCAAAAGAGTTTGAGGCCAGATTGGGGCTACAGAGTGAGTTCCAGGTCAGCCTGACCTAGAATGAGGCCCTACCTGGAAAAAAAATCTTTTTTATCTTTTCTCTATGAATATCAGACTGCCCCCATGCCACATAATGAGCACTACAATTGTGAGGTTTAATCTTGTCAACTTCATGGGATTCAGAATCATAATAGAAACAAACCCCTGGGCATGACTTTGAGGGAGTTTTTAGATTTTTAAGAGAGGTGTAAAAACGCACCTTAAATGTGAGTGACACCATTCCATGAGCTGGGGGAAGGGTCCTGGGCTGTGCCAAAAAAGAAAGAAAGAAAGTGAGTTGAGCCCCAGCATGCATTGCTCCGTGATCCTCACTATGACCAGCTGCCTCAAGCTCCTGCCATGGTGCCTTTCTAGTTGTGATTGACTGTATCCTAGAATTATAACCGATTTTTCAAACTTTTATTTATTTATTTGAGAGAAAGAGGCATATATTAGAGAAAAAGAGAAAGATAGAATAGGCACACCAGGGCCTCCAGCAATTGCAAACGAACTCCAGACACATGTGCCACCTGTGCATCTGGCTTACATGGGTACTGGGGAATAGAACCTGGGTACTTAGGCTTCATAGGCAAGTTCCTTAACTAGTAAGCCATCTCTCCAGCCCCTATAACTGATTTTTTTGTCAGGTATTTTGTCACAGCAATGAGAAGATAAGTGATACAAATCTGTAATTTTTAGAATGTAGCACCACTAAAAAGAAACCTCATTCTCTTCATTGGGACAATAGGAAAGTGCTTCAAGGTCATGACTACACACCAAAGGCTCTAACTTGTGAAAATGTGAATTCACTTATAGAAGGAGAGAACATAAACAGAGAATTCTGCAACAGGAGTTACTATGACTTATGTAATATGAGGTCAGATATTGTGACCCCTCCAGCATTGTTCTTTCTGCTAAAAATTGCACTGGCTTTTCAAGGTTGTTTGTCCTTCCATATGAATTCTAGGATTTTTTTTCCTAGTTCTGTGAAGTATGGCACTGGAATTTTGATGGACATTGCACTGACTCTGTAGCTCACTTTTGGTAGTACAGCCATATTCACAATAGTAATTCTGCCAATCCATAAGCTCTGGAGGTTTTTCCATTTCCTGTCTTCTATATTTTTCTCTAGTGTCTTCCTTGATCAGATTTATTCCTAGATTTTTAAAAACTATTGTAAATAGATTTTCTGATTTCTTTCTTGGCAAGTTCACTAGTAGTATATAGAAAATCTACTGATTTTGTGTCTTGCTACTTTGCTAAAAGTGTTTATCAAGTCTGTGTTTTCTGGTAGAGTCTTTATGTTCTTAGAATCATGTTGTCTGCAAACAGGAATGTGATGGTTTGATTCAGGTGTCCCCCATAAACTTAGGTGTTCTGAATGCTAGGTTTCCAGCTGATGGAGATTTGGGAACTAATGCCTCCTGGAGGCAGTGTATTATTGGAGGTGGGCTTATGGGTATTATAGCCAGTGTCCCCTTGCCAGTGTTTGGCACACTCTCCTATTCTTGGTGTCCATCTGATGTTGGCCAGGAGGTGATGTCCACCCTCTGCTCATGCCATTGTTTTCCCCTGCCATCATGGAGCTTACCCTTGAGTCTGTAAGCCAAAATAAACCTTTTTTTTTTCCCACAAGCTGCTCTTGGTCAGGTGATTTCTGCCAGCAAGGCGAACATGATTGCAACAAGGGATAATTTGACTTCTTCTTTCCTAATTGTACCCTTTTATTTTCTATTTTCTTATTGCTCTACCTAAGACTTTGAGCATTAGATTGAATAAGAGTGAAAAGATAGTTTAAAAAAAGAACATAAAAAATGTTTTTAAAGGGGCTGGAGAAATGGTTTAGTGGTTAAGGCGTTTGCCTTCGAAGTCAAAGGATCCTGGTTCGATTTTCCAGGACCCATGTAAGCTAGATGCACAAGGGGCACATGCATCTGGAGTTCATTTGCAGTGGCTAGAGGCCCTGGCGTGCCCATTCTCTCTGCTGCTCTTCTATCTCTCTCTCTCTGCTTGCAAATAAATAAATAAAAATTTTAAAAAATGTTTAAAAAGAATGTAAAAAGTGGGTAACCTTGTCTCATTCAAGATTTTAGAGGAAATGCTCTAAATTTCCCCATTTGGTACAATATTAGGTATAATTTGTTGTATATTATATATATATAATATAAAGGTTTCTTCTATTTCTAGTTTTTTCAATGCTTTCTTTGTGAAGGGATGATAAACTTTGTGGAAGGCCTTTTCTGAATATCGAGATGGTCTTGTAATTTCTATCCTTAAGTCTATGTGGTAAATTACATAGTTTTTGATTTGTGTTTGTTAAACTTACCTTTCATACCTGGAATGAAACCAGCATGGACATGTTGTATGGACCACCATGTCTCTTAACGTTCAATTCAGTTTGCCAGGTTTTGGTTTGTCTTTCTTTCTTTCTTTCTTTCTTTCTTTCTTTTTTTTAATAATTTTTGCATCTATGTTAATTGAGGAATAATTTTCTTTTTTGATTTTTTGTTGTTTTGTTTTACCACATAGGGTCTCACTGTAGCTCAGGCTGAGCTGGAATTCACTATGTAGTCTTATGCTGGCCTGGAACTCACAATGATCCTCCTACCTTGGCCTCCAGAGTGCTAGGATTAAAGGTGTGCACCACCACACCTGGCTCTTTCTTAAGGTTTTGTCCTTGTGTGGTTTTGACATCAAGGTAATCCTGACTTTGTAGAATGAGTTTGGTAGAATACCTTCTCTTTCTATTTCACAGAACAGTTTGATGAGCATTAGTGTTAGCTTTTCTGTAATGGTTTGAAAGAATATGATGCTTGAATTTTTAACATTTAAAAAAATAGTTTATGCATTTATTTTTTTAAATTTTTTTATTATTATTTTATTTATTTTTGGAGAGAGACACAGAGAGAGGCAGAGAGGGAGAGGGAGACAGACAGAGATGGGCACGCCAGCAGTCTCCCAGCTGCTGTGAAAGAAATCCAGATGTGTGTGCCCCCTTGTGGGCAAGTGCAGCATTGCGCCCTTGCATCACTTTGCATCTGGCTAAACGTGGGACCTGGAGATTGGAACCTGGTTCTTAGGCTTCGCAGGAAGGTGCCTTAACTGCTAAGCCATCTCTCCAGCCCTATGCATTTATTTTTAAGGATGGGGGAGAACAAATGCGCATGCTAGGGCATGCAAATGAACTTCTTTCCCTGTATCCCCATCAGCTGCAAGTGATATGGGGAGATGCTAGAGTAGACAGGAAGTGGAATGTTAACTGAAAGTGGGACTCCGTGATGCAGCTTCCATGAGATCATCATCCATGATGGGGTGGGACTTTGTAATGATGCCAGGTTTGGGGGGTAATCCATTCTTCTGTAAGTAATCACTCACTCATTTTAACAAAAAGCTTACTGGTCCAACTTTGGTGGAATTCTTACTTTGGTCTATTGTCTGTGTCCTTTCTGGGGTAAACACATTTGTTCATGTTTCCCTAGGAAAAGTTAATGTGACATGGGCTATAAGTGATAAATATAGAAACATCAAATTGAAGAAATTACTGAATATGCCACCAGCTCACTGATGCAAGCAATTATCTTTAGTGAAATAGATGAAGTGATAACGGTCGCAATATGTGGGAGTTATACTAGAGTTTAATTTGCTGAAATTAAATAATTCTTGAAAGTTAGGGATACATTTGTTCTACCAAGGACTGACAGTCTAGACTTAGAGCTACAGTATAATTTTGCCTTTGTTATGTTTGTATGTTGGTGTTTCAACCCCCTGCTCCATTCCTCTACCAAATTTGCATAGGGGAAACCTGTTGCTTGACATGATGGTAGTAGATAGGGCATTTGGGATGTGGTTGTCATGAGGTCTCCATTATTGTGGGTGGCATTAGTACATTTATAAAAGAAGCCTTGGTGGGGACCTCCTTGCCTCTTCCACCAGTGTAGGGTACAACGAGGAAGTACCATCTTAAAGCAGAGAATGAATCCTAATCAGGCACTAAAGTTTGTAAAGGTACCATGATCTTGTGTTCTCCAGCCTGAAAAATTACAAATAATAAATTTCTGCTCTTTATAAAGTACCCAGTCTAAAATACTTTTGTATAGAAAATCCAATAAAACTAAGACACTATCATTTGGTCAAGATCATTGCCTTATCTGTGAAAAATAAATTGAAGAAGCCAACTTAACTTCTGATACTAACCCTTTAGAGACCAAACACTGCAGAAGATAAGTATCATTGTGAACTTATAAAAATTAAATTTCTATCCATATAGTTTTAATTTGGCATATCTGTGTTTGGGCCAAAAAATGTACACTTTAAAATGCACCACAACCATGTATGATACAACTATTCTATAACTTTTCTTTTAAAAATACTGCCTTAGGCTGAAATGATTTTATTTTCTAAACTTCTACTCATTAACAGTCCACTGGGCAAGTAATAGTAATACATATTTAGGTGGCTAGAGGAAGAGCAAAAATTCCAGTGAGTTTTATCATCTTTATTATATAAACATTCACATGAAGAATTACACGGTTTTGGTGACTTGTAACCTGACTTAAAAGGATGTTTTTTCAGGGACAAGCACAAAAATTTAGTTTGTAGTATTCAAATCTATTCTTAGAGAACTCTATTTCTCTATTTTAATTTTTTAATTGGTGTATGTACACGTGTGTGAGTGTGTATATGGACACACATGCATGCCATGGCATGTGTGTAGGTTAGAGAACAAGTCTTTAAGACAGGATCTTCTACTTTTGTTTTCTCCTGGCACTGTCTCCTATTGTCATAGGTGTATTGGCATCCCAGATGCATGTGCCACTTTGTGTCTGGCTTTGTATGGGTACTGGGGAATTTAACTTGGGTTAGCAGACTTTGCAAGCAAGTGCCTTTGACTGCTGAACTAACGCCCCAACCCAACAATATCATTTCTATAGCCTTTGGAACAAACACTTGGAAATGGTTTGATTGATTTCATCATAAATTTTCCTGTACATCATGATAGTAATGATATAATAACATATAATAAAAATTATGCAATAAAAATTCATGTTATTCAACATTTCCTTTCTAGAAATCTGTAAGTTCCTTTAGATGAAAATTTCTGTTACTTTCTTTAGCAGCGTTTTAAATTTCTTTCAGACTTGAAAGCAATTTTTTTGTGTGTTTGTGTGCTTTTAGACAGGGTCTCACTATATAGGCCAGGTGGGAACTCACTATGTAAACCAAGCTGGCCTCAAACTTGTGGTGACCACCCTACCCTCCTGACTGCCTCTGCAGTGCTGGGATTACAGATGCCAGCCACCACACTCAGCTTTTACTAGCTCTTTTTTTTTTTTAATTGATTTATGCAATAGGAAAATAGAGCATTTGCTAACATAGATCTTTGTTAACAGTGGAAACATTTTGTGAAAACTTTATTTAGTTTGAAAGTTTGACAGTTCAGAGATGTCTTAATTTTATTTTGGTACTTTCTCAAGAAAAGTTTGGAATTCATTTTTCTCTGCAAAGACTGAAGGAAATTTGCTGTGCAGCATCATTTAGATTAGTCATTGAAAAGCAGAGCACTGCAGAGGCTAAAGGGCATTACATACAGCCATTTAGCCTTTGTGCTAGTAAAAGTGTGAGTTTTATTTTTAGCTACTTCTACCTTCTGTTAGCCAGTTTAGGTAGTCAGTAGACTTGAATTTTGTTTTTAACTTCTCTGCAAAGTCATTTTATTCAGTAATTGCTGAAACTATTGCTTGTTTATTTATAGTTCTACAAAATGCCTTTGGAGATAGAAAAGTGTTAAAGGAGAAACTGAAGGGAAAGGAAGGAGAAAAAGAAACTTTTGGGTATGTGCATTGATTACTAATCTATCTTGGCTAAAAATGATAATTATAACACAATTTCTATACATTTATCGTTCTACCACTCATAAGCCACTTGGCTCAGTTTCCTCTGATTGCAATACATGAATGTAATGGTTAATTTTATGTGTTGACAGAGTTAAGGATTCTTAATAGAAACTTTCCTGGAGGACATGAATACACATCTATTAGCCACAGATATAGCAGACCAAAGCATGGTTGCACTAAAATCCAATTTTGACCAATCAATATGTTTATCCGGGTTACTTACAGAGCTCAGTGAGGGGTTACATACAGGAGCCTGGATGAGTCAAAGGCAAATGTGGGAAAAGCCCACTCCAGCAGAGGTGATGACTTATGGAAGCTGCATCTCTAGAACCTATGGGACAACTTGTAGGACACTCAGCTGGTTGGGGATTCTCCCCCTGAGCAATTGTTTACTGCTTCCATAACCTTGGAAAAGAGCCTTGTGATCTTGTAAGTTTCAGCTTTCCCAGAAGGATTTATCTCCTGAGTCTCATGAGCCTTCCTCCTCCATGCTGGAAGTAATGTTTCAATTCAGAGGAAATTGCTACATAACACCCAGGTTATTGGTAAAACACAATTTCTGGGTATGTTTCCAGAAAAGATTAGCAACTGATTCTAGAGACTGCTTGAAGATCATACTAACCAATGCCAGTTGGCATCATCCAGCCCTTTGAGGACAAGAAAAAAATGTGGAAGAAGTACAAATTCTCTCTACTTGAGGTAGGACAACAAACTTCTCTTGTCCTTAAACAATAGCATTCTAGGTCTTGAGCAGAAAGGTTTCTTTTACTTTTAAAGATTCCTGTGATTAGCTTGGTCCCAAATGGATAAGGAAGGATAATTTCTTGACCTTAAGGTCTTGAACTCTAATCATCCCTGAATGTGTTACTATCCTTGTTAGGTAACACATTCACAGGCTTTCAGATTAGAACATCTTTGGGGACAACTAGTCTGCTTTCACATATCAGCCCACAAATGAAATGACTTCAAATCATGTCTTTGATCTCTTGTGCATGTTTATAGCTAGAGAACATTCATAAGCATAAAAAATATTTTTGTATCATACTTATTCTATTATCAGATTCTAGGTATATTGTTTTATCCCAAAGAAATCTTCATACAAACCAGGCATGGTAGTACAACACTCAGGAGGTGGAAGAAGGAGGATTGCTGATTCTAGGGCAATCTGGCCTACATAGTAAATTCCAGGCCAGCCAGACATAGCAAGACACTGCCTCAAAAAATAAAAACAAAACCCCTAAAACCAACACTAATACCTTGACACAAAAGACTCTGAGTAAAGCTACACTTTTAATGTGTGTGGCATGTGTACATGTATGTGTGTTCGTATATGTGTGTATGGGCGGTTTGGTGCATGTGTAGGCCAGAGGTCAACACTAGGTGTGCTCCTTCGTTGTCCTCCACTTTACTTTTGAACCTAGAGGCTAGACTAGTATGCTAGTAAAGCGTGTGCCACCACGCCCAGCAATTTTGCATGGGTGCTGGGGATCTGAATGTAGATCTTCACACTTGTGTGGCAAGCATTTTATCCACTAATCTATTTCCCTAGCCACAAGCTAGACTTTTAATATTACCTTTTTAACTCCTTGAATAATTATATTAATTAGAATTATATTAATTAGTATTGGATTACTAGATTTTAAGAAAATTGTTTCATAACAGTCATGTGATCTTAATGACTTTGTTTGAACACTCAAATTTAGCAGTGGCCCCATGTAACACAAACAGATATTTGGTAAATATATATTGAGACCTATTATTGCCTTAATATTTATTATTAATTCACTATTTGAATGAATCCTATTAAGTTATTCCCATTTTACAAATGAGGAAACTAAAACTTCCAAGATCAAGGAATTAATATTTATAATATTATAAATTTATAATGTAATGTAAATTATAAAATTATAATAAATAATGAATGCACAGATGGTGATATATATATATATATATATATGTATGTGTGTATATGTATATATGTATACACACACACACACACACACACACACACACACATATACACATACCACTAAGGTCTATTACCTGTATTTCTTGTGCTTCCCATAATTCCTTATGTTGTAGAAATCATGTCTATGCAGCAGTCTCAGGCCACTAATAATTTATAAATGCATAATTAACATAATTCAACAGGTCCTAAACATAAATATTGGCTAGCAACAAAAAGCAATGATGAGTATTTTTATAGTATCACTAACCTTGCATTTGTCCATTGGTGTTGTCTTCAAATTTGACCATAACTTAATGTCATCTCTAGTATCTTGTTGCTTAGCAAGAAATGAGAGACAACAATCTGAAGAGTGCCTTGTCAGTGTTTATGTCAGGATCAGTGCACAGATAGTCTTCAAGAATTGCCATTACATATTTTTAAAACCCTTTGTAAGCACTTTAAACCTTTTTTGCACTCTCAGCCAAAATGAAGAGGATTGTACAAACAGGAAATCTGAATAATTCAGCCCTCTCTTGGGAGAAAACAATGTTAATCTCTCTGGAATCTACACAATTGCAAAGTCCATGGGCCACTCCACAGCTTTCCTTGACTTTGGTAGTATAGATCAGAGATTCATGAGCCTAAAAATGTTTTCAAACTTTTCAATCAAATGATATATAAAGGTATAAAGGATGTTGTATAGAATGTTAAGGTCATTAGTGTGTTTAATTTTATTTTTCCATTTCAACCAATACATCAGTATCTTTGAAATCACCTAGCATTAAGGCCCATTCATTATCATCTGGGTTTGGAAAGGACCCAGAGCTTCTATTTTAACATTTCTATCTCTTTTATGAAGAGATTCTTTATTAATATTGATGCCTGTCCATAAAGATAATTTTTAAAAAAACAAAAATATAAAATGATTTTTTTTCCTATTCCCAACTTTTGAAGTTTCCCAACATACACAAACATTTCACTTTGAAATATCTAGATGGGCTGCAAAGATGGCTTAGAAGTTAAGGTGCTTGCCTGCAAAGCCTAATGATGAATTCTATTCCCCAGTACCCACATAAAGCCAGATGCACAGGATGGTGCATGAGTCTGGAGTTCTCTGCAGTGACTAGAGGCCCTGGCATGCCCATTCTCCTTCTCTCTCTTTCTCTCTGTCTCTCCCTGCTTACAAATAAAATACCTAGATGGGCTGGAGAGATGGCTCAGCAGTTAAAGGCATTTGTTTGCAACATCTAATGGCCTGGGTTTGATTCTCCAGTACCCATGTAGAGCCAGATGCACAAAGTGGAGTGTGCCTTAGGAGTTCATTTTTGTTTGCAGTGTCAGGAGGCCCTGACATGCCCATACTCACTCTCCATCTGTCTGTCTGTCTCTCTTTCTCTCAAATAAGTAAATAAAAATATTTTTTTAAAGAAAAAATTACCTAGAAACAGGGCTGAGATGATGGCTTAGTGGAAAAAGGCACTTGCTTGCAAAGCCTGCAAGACAGAGGTTCCATTCCCAATCCATCCATCTAAGCCAGACACAAAAAGTGGCTGCAAGTTGCCAGGGGCAAGTGGCCCTGGTATACAAGCACACACACACACACACACACGTACACAGGTGCAAATAAATAAAACTTAAAAATATATCAAGACCCACTATATGGTATTTTGGGTATAATTATAAACCAATTTGACTAGTCTAACTTATTGACTCGAATCAGCTTAATTTTCTCATCATTTACTAAGAATTATGCATAGCACAGACGGCTATCAACATTTATGATTATTTTACCTTTCATAGCATTTTGTATATGCTTCCAAAAAAGAAGGTACAAGTAATAATATAGATAACTAACTTGCAGAAGTAATGCCTATGGCCAAATTACACTTTCTAAATTCTAAGAACAGGAGTTAAAGTTTCATTGGTTCTAATTCCTTTAATTTTGATACCTTTATCTGGCACTCACAGTTCAACAGAGTACCCAAACTCATTATCTTAATGCAGCCTTGCTTTACCCATGTACCTGAGGTGTATCTAAGCTCTACTGTCATTTGAGGTTTAGTCCATGATGTTTAATCACCTTTATGCAATGAGAAATGCATGCTCTCAAAGATTAAATAACTTGGCCAAGGTTATTCAGTTAGCTAGTGGCACAAAGCCAGAGCCCAAATCCCAGAATGCTGGCTAATATGTTGCAAAATAATGCTATATTCATCTTACTATTTTTTTCATTCTTTTAATCAGAACTTAACATTTGTCTGAGGAGCTTCTGTTTATTTCAGGCTTTAAAAACTGCATCGTGGCACTTACAATTTTTATTCACACTCTAAGTTTCAAAATATCATTAACAGATTAAGCATTTTACTACATGCTATTTTGGTGTTTGCACTACTCCCCCGCCTTTCTACTGTCTTCTAGTTGTTCAGAGAGCTGGTGAAAGAAGAAGAGGAAGTAATGGTTCTGAAAGGTGAATAAGAATGAGTAGGTGGGTGAATAAGTGGGTGGGTGAATGAGCGGGTGGGTGGGGTTGTGGCTGGGAACAGCTGCAAAAGAACAGAGGAGAAGGAACAAGTAAGACACTACTTCCCAGAACATGAAAGGTAGGAGCTGTTGCTAAATAACAACAGGCAGATCACCAAACATTGCCCTTTTAGGGAATATAGTAATTCGGTCTATGTATGTATTCGGTGATCCCCTCAGACTTCCGGTAGATTTTCCTTTGGCTTCATGGAGTCATCATCATACAAAATTTTAAAGCGGACAAAGCTTATCTTAGAATGTGTACTTTCTTCATTTAGCTTTATTAATAAACAGCGTTTTTTTTTTTCCTTTCTCTGTTCAGCCCAGGCTGAAAACAAACTCTTGTTTGACACCTTAAGTTTTAAGCCTTCCTCTTGAAGTGTTTACACACAAAGTCCTCTCTCTTAATCACTGAGTACATAACCTCTCAAGTCTGAACAAGGTGATTGTTCAAACTGCATTGAGGAGGAAAGGTAATTACTAGAAGGTCAAGGAATCCCTCCTAGAGTACCTCTAATTTCAAAACCAACTTTGACTTCATGTGAGACCCACTTCATTCATATCAAGCCTTACTTCTGAAGTAGAAATACTTTACTTTGTACTCCTTTCCCCTTCTCAAATTCCTAGCTTTAATTCCAATGAACAAGAAAGGTACGGAAGGTCTAACAGCACTCAACAGGCAAATAATACAAGTATAAAAAGTCAACTTAGAAGAAACATCACTATTCTAAAAGAGCAGGTACGACCCCTGACATATTCAAATACTTGTGCATTCCATGTAATTCAAGGTACATTCTTGTTAATTTACCTATTTACTTTTCCAAATCGGTTTATTTGTAAATAATACCTTATTTTTCTTCATAATTGAAAAAAGTAGCAGTGAAGTAAGCAGAATTTCCTTGAATTGATAAACAAGGGTCCCTCTAAATTTTGGAGTCAGGTTACCTGGTTTTAAATTTGAGTTCTGCCACTTTCTTGGCGTTGATTCCCTCTCAACTGGAACAGTAATAGTACTTCCTTCATAGAATTTCTGTGAGGATTAAGCTAGTACTTTAAATGCTTAGAACTATGTGAAGCACTCTACATGCACTTGGTTAAGTAAAATATAAGGACTTTTTTTTTTCTACTGGGATGGTAACTAGTCAGGTCTACAGAACGATCTCATAAGTCTGATGTATAATTAGAATTGGCATTGTATTTCTGTATCTTCACCAGTTAACTCGATTCCTGGAGCAGAGTGAAAGGGAAATAAAGATTATTATAGTTTGTTTTGTGGCTCTAGGCCCTAACAGTTCTCTTGAAGGGGGACTGGACAAAGAGTGTGAATAACACATTGACTCTTGGCTATGATTATAAAGTGACAGAAAACACAGTTTTGCCTTGAAATTCCCTAACACACTGTAAAAGAAAATTGAGATATAACTCACGGACAATATAATTTTTTAAAAATAATTGAGATATAAAAGATGATGGCATCAAATTAAAAGAGAGACTAATGGAGAGAGGAAGGGGATATGACAGAGATTGGAGTTCTAAAGGGGAATGGGGGAAGGGGAGAGAAATATGCATTTTTATATGTAAATATAGAAGTTGTCAATAAAAAAATTTAAAAAACATAATTGAGATATAATTCACATACAATATAATTTATCCTGTCATCAGTCTAATTCATCCTGCTAATGTTTTTATTCATTTTTAAATTTTCTATCCGGACTGATCACAATAAATCTGATCTCTGGTTCTTTTTTTTTTTTTTTTTTAAATATTTTATTTTCATTTATTTATTTGAGAGAGAGAGATACAGAAACAGGCAGGTAGAAAGACAGAGAGAGGGAGAGAGAGAAAGAGAGAGAAAGCATGCTCCAGGGCCTCCAGCCACTGCAAACGAACTCCAGATGCATGAGCCCCCTTGTGCATCTGGCTTACGTGGGGCTTGGAGAGTCGAACCTCGAACCGGGGTCCTTAGGCTTCACAGGCAAGCGCTTAACCTCTAAGCCATCTCTCCAGCCCGAAGTCTTTTTTTTTTTTTTTAATTATGAGCATACTTAGTACAGTGATCTCTGGTTCTTTTTCTTAAAAAAATTATTTATTTATGTGTGTGTGAAGCATGCCAGAGTCCTTTGCTACAAGAAAATGTCCATCTGGCTTTATAAGGGTGGCTGGGGAATTGAACCCAGGTAGTAGGCTTTGCAAGCAAGCAACCTTGCACTGCTAAGCCATCTACTTGCTAATGTTTATTTGTTGACTACTAATCCCAGTAAACAAATACATATTTTTCATTTAATCACCATAAAAATACATTAAGGTGGGCATTATAATACTCAAATTTATAATTACACTACAGATTAAACACTTGGTTGTAGCTAGTGGTTGAAGTGAAGTCTGAAATTATGTGTGTGGCTGTAGCATATTTTTTTTCCCCCACTTTTTCAAGGTAGGGTCTCACTCTAGCCCAGACTGACCTGGATCTGATAGGCTGGTCTCAAACTCACAGTAATCCTCCTACTTCTGCCTCCCCAGTGCTGGGACCAAAGGCGTATGGTACCATGAATATTCTTTCCATATCATGCTACCTGCCTTTGGCAGAGTATTTTGTTCTTCATAGAGTGGTAGAAAAGGCGGAAATGTAACTCTTTCTGAATACCCTGGTTAGGGAAACTTTTTTATTTTTTGTTTTTCTGAGGTAGGGTCTCCCTCTAGTCCAGGTTGACCTGGAATTCATTATGTTGTCTCATGGAGTGTGCCACCATGCCCAGCTCAGAAATTAATTTTTTTTTAAGGTAGGGTTTTGCTGTAGGCCAGGCTGACCTGGAATTCACTATGTAGTCTCAGGCTGGCCTTGAACTCACGGTGATCCTCCTATTTCTGCCTCCCAAGTGCTGAGATTAAAGATGTGCACCACTATGCCCGGCTCAGAAATTCATTTTTTAATCTAAAAGGAGAAGTTAAATAAGCAATAGCAATAAAATTACTTTCAGACCTCAAGTTGAAGTCAACATAATACAAAACAGTATTGTGCAGAAACAAGCCATCCTAATACTGATATATGCAAATCATAATACCAACATACTCAAATCATAACATCTTCACTTGAAAGGATTCAGCATTCTTACTATTGTAATTATACCTATCCTTACTCACCAAATAGGTTAGGGTAGGCATGAAAAATAAGAGGGCTGGAGAGATGGCTTAGTGGTTAACGCACTTGCCTGTGAACCCTATAGACCCAGGTTCAATAGCCAGTACCCAAGTAAACCAGATGCACGTGGTGGCACATGCATCTGTTTGCAGTGGCTAGAGGCTCTGGTGTGCCCATTCTCTCCCCAACCTCAAATACATAAATAAAAAACAGAAAAAGGAAGAGAGATTCTTGTCCATCTTTTCACATATCACTATCATGTAAAAAGATATCAGTACATATCATTATTCTTGGAAATAGGGTTTCCACAATTAATTTTTAAGTATTTGTTTCTTACGTGTTATTCAGGACTGTGTTAGACACCAGAAGTACAAAAATTCTCTCTCTCACACACACAACCAGAGATTATGAAATGAAGTGTGTTACAGCTCTGTGGAGTTTCCATGTTAGTTCAGGCTCTCCTAAAAAGAGGTAGTGTTGGGGCTGGGGAGATGGCTTAGTGGTTAAGTGCTTGCTTCTGAAGCCTAAGGACCCCGGTTTGAGGCTGGATTCTCCAGTACCCACGTAAGTCAGATGCACAAGGTGGCACGTGCATCTGGAGTTCCTTTGCAGTGGCTGGAGGCCCTGGTGCGCCCATTCTCTCTCTCTTCCTCTCTCTGTAGCTCTCAAATAAATAAAAAATAATAAACAAAAGTTAAAAAATTTTAAAACAGCTCGTGCTATAGTGTGATCTGTAGTAATTGAGATTTGGAGCCTGGGTTGTTATAAAACTTGCATCTCCACTTGCTGTGCGACTTGTCATTTGATTTTTTGAGACTCAATGTCCCCCCACCCATTAGTAACAATCTATGGGCTTCAAAAGAAGGCCCGCAGTTCAGTTCAGATGTGTGCACCAGGGAGAAGGTGCTTAAGGAAATGTTAATCTTACGCACAGATGTGTGTTGCTTACACGTCTAGAGGGCCTGACCTTATTCCACGCATAGTTCCCACCCTGCCCGCCGTGGCGCTGGGGAACGTGTCTTTTTCACTGCAGCTTAGGTGTGGGCCCCGGGAGGCGTCACAAAGAGCCCATAGAAAGGTCCCCATCTCTGCAGAGTGAGGGACCGTGCTGCAGAGAGCGTCGGCCGCCAAACGTTCGGTTTCGGCTTGTTGCTACAATTGTGTCGCTGTTCACTGCGCCCGAGTTCTGCGGCTGGAAACGAGAGAGACAGAGAGAGGAAAAAAAAAAAAAAAGCCCAAAGTCACCGCGCTGGACATTCTCGGCCATATCTCCGCGGTCCCCAAGTCCCCGCCCCGCCCCACCCTGGAGCGCCAGCGAAGGCGCAAAGAAGGGTTTGCAGGCAGGCGTCTGCGGGAAGAAAGGAGGGGTCGGCGCCGGCCAGGAGGGACGCGCCGGGGCGAGAGCGCGGGGCCCTGGGCCGGGGCAGGGAAATCCTGGAAGCTCCGGGCCCAGGCGGCCGCGGCGGGAGGCTGCTCGCGCGGTCACCGGATGGGGGGGCAGCAGAGCACGGGCGAGCGCCGGGCCGGCCTGCGAGGCCTCCCGGGTTCCCGAGGCACACCCTACACCCCCGCGCCAAACACTCTTTTGGTTTCGACCTGCCGGCTGGGCGGGGCGGGGCCGGGGCCGCCATTCCCACAATGCTCTGGGGCGTGCCGCCGCCGCTGCCGCCGCCGCCGCCGCTGCCGCCGCCGCCTCCGCCTCCGCTAGTGGAAGAAGATGGCGGAAGGCGGAGCGGCGGACCTGGATACCCAGCGTTCTGACATCGCGACGCTGCTCAAAATCTCGCTCCGGAAAGGGGACACCTGGTAGGGGCCAGAGGCTGAGGTGGCCGCGGTGACCCCGAGGATGGTGGCGGACCGGGCGGGAACGGCGGGCTGGTGTCTTTGGCGGGTGACAGGTGCGGGCAGGTCGGGCCGCGGCCGGCCCGGGGCACGGTGTGATTTGGGGGCAAAGGTTGGAACGGAGACGAGGGCCCGGGGAGGGGACTCGCGGCTGGCCCGGGGCGGGCGGCGGCGCGGTCCTCCGTGCGCTCGCGGGGCCGGCCGCTCCCACCTCGGGCCTTTGCCGGAGGGCCGGGCAGCGCCGCCCGCCGCGAGCCCCGCGCGCTTTGACAGATCCGCGTCCCGCCGCTCCCCCCTGCCGCCTCGCCGCGCTCCCCGAGTCCCCTGCATCCGCCGGCCTGGTCGGCATGCCACTTGCCCCAGTGATCCCGACTCTCGCAGTCTTCGGGGACTCGGGCTTGCAGGATGTTTGCGGTGTGCACCACACAGGTGGCGTGTGTCCGGGCTCCACTTGAGACCCAGAAACCCTTTAATTTCCACTTGCCTCGTCCGGAGGAGGGAGCGAGGAGTAGGGGCCGTGGGGCTGTGAGAGACACCACGTGGTCCCCTGCTTCTGGAGTGGCTGGGGGGAAGCCGCCGCAGGCGTTTCTGTTGGAAGTGCTGCCCTTCCCTCCTGTGGGAAGGATAACGTAGGCCTGCATGAAGTAGATAAGTCCGCTTGAAGCTAAATATTCAAACTTGCAATATGCCAAAAGGCGTACTTGTACTTAAAATACTGAAGGAAGCATGTGGACATTTTGATAGTAGTCAGCCATAGCAAGTGACATCCAGAATGACTTAAATATATGGGTATGTGACATAAAGCGAAAGTGCTGTTTTCGGGGAAGGGGAGTGTGCCTTTTTATTATAACAAAAAGTTATTTTCAGTTCCCCCAGTCTCCATAACTGGTTTATAGCTAGCTTAGCAGAGTTTTTTTTTTTTTTTCTTTTCCCCATATACTCCAGTGTGGCTTAGTGGAAGGAGGATGAATTTTGGACTTGAGCTATTTCACAGTTCTACCACTTGTCTTGTAATAGGATCTTGAGGCAAATGGATTTAAATCATTACACCTCAGTCTGTGTACAAAATGGACAGTAACCATTTTTATATTAGATGTTTTATCTTGATTTAGTTAAATATTCTAAAATATTTGTTATTTATGAAATACTAAGATATTTCTGCCATACAAACTGCTGTACCACTGGAGTCTTTCAAGTAAGGTGACCGGTGACAGACTTGGCACTTGAATTTAAGTACTTTGATCGAATTGTTGGAACTTTCTTCTCTACTTAGGTGGCATACTGTGTTTCTGTAATATAGACCCCCTAATGGTGGAAAAACGCACTTGTTGCGTTACAGCAGACACTATGCCCTTCTGGTGACTTAAATCGTTCTTGTTTGTATCGTAATGTTCCTACACTGTATTGTTTATAGTAATGTTTATTACTGTGGAGAAATTGGACATTGCCTAGAACACCAAGAGCCATGGAGTTGTAAAGATTAAACCAGGCTCTGTTCTTTTAAAAAAATATATTTTGGGCCGGGCGTGGTGGCGCACGCCTTTAATCCCAGCACTTGGGAGGCAGAGGTAGGAGGATCGCCTTGAGTTCAAGGCCGCCCTGAGACTACATAGTGAATTCCAGGTCAGCCTGGGCCAGAGTGAGACCCTACCTCAAAAAAAAACCCAAAAAACAAAAAACAAAACAAAAAAAATATATTTTGTTTTATTTATTTATGAGGCAAAGAGAGAGAGGGAGAGGCAGATGGAGCAAGAGAGAGAATAGGCACGCCAGGGCTTCCAGCCGCTGTAAACGGACTCCCATACATGCCACCTTGTGCATCTGGCTTACGTTGGTAATGGGGAATTGAACCTGGGTCCTTTGGCTTTGCAGGCAAGTGCCTTAACAGCTAAGCCATCTCTCCAGCCCCCAGTCTCTGTTCTTATAGGTTAAAGAACATTAAAAAATAATTTACTCAGCCTTTGTACCACTTCCTAAAAATATAAATGTGACTATAAAGTAGAAATCTGTATTTAAAGTGTGATGTCAATGTCCTCTTTGATGTTTTCATGTTTTGGTATACTGGGTAATTGATGCTGCCAGATATTGGAGGAATGTGTATATTATGGATACTCAACTTTATAAAGTTTGTATTTTTCCAAGATATACGTTTTTACTTCTTGACAAAGTCGCTGTGTTATGTGTGACAGAGTACGTACAGGAAAAGTGAGTACAGAGGTGAGGGATGTCAGGGCTTTCACCTCAGATTGCAAGTTTTACCTTCCCAATGGAAAAAAAAAAAAAAAAAACCATGATACTGGGGATTGGCCAAAGCCTGTTTGATTTCTTTGTGATCCAGTTTACTTACAAATTGGCAAGGAAACTTGTCCCCCCCTCCCCCAGTAGTGTGAAGTGAAAGTTTGGTTTGGAGTTTAAGGTTTTAATCCATGGATTAGTCCATTATGAATATTTAGGCAAATCCTATTTTATAGGTGTCTGTATGCAAATATAACATTGTCTTGGCATATGGATGTGATCATCTCAGAAAGACTGTTGATTGGGCTATTAAGACAGAAATTGTAGGGATTAATGCAGATTGTTAAAGTTTGGCCAAATATATTCACTAATTAGCGCTTGAACACTTTTAAATAGCAGTTTTTTATAACCCTCTCAAATACTTAGTATAACATTTGATTCTCCATGAATACCCAAGGTTCTGGTTATTTGTAAGTAGCAAGCGTTATTTATCTGTAAGCTGATGGTTTTCTACTTAGTGATGGTATAAGTCACTCAAGTCTGAGGGGAAGAGCAACACACTTTATAATGGCACCACTTGAGTTGATGCAAGAGTTACCTTTGAAAAAGATGAGCTAGGAAAGTTGTCAAGAGTAGAGCAGTCATCTGATAATATTATTTGTTGATCTTTGTTTCAATTCTGATAAGACATTCAGTATGCTAAGAGCATAATTAGTTAGAATTTAGCAACTTTGTAAAAAAAATTGAGAAATTAAAGTTGTTTAGCTTAGAATGAGTTTAGACACCTTTCAGATAATGCATGATAGTTTTTTTTTTTCCTGAAGCAGAAAGAAGATTAGCTTAATTTTCATGCTTAATTACATGTGAACTTTTTTTTTTTTTCAAGGTAAAGTCTCACTCTAGCTTAGGTTGACCTGGAATTCACTATGTAGACTCAGGGTGGTCTCAAACTCATGGCAATCCTCCTATCTCTCTGCCTCCCGAGTGCTGTACATGTGAACATTTTAAGACTAAAGAATGAGAGCTAAATGAGTGAGTTACAAGGAAAAAAAGTGGGGGGGGGGAGCTGTAAAATCTTTCTTTGGAGATTTCTACCTATGATGAACAGGTCATCAAAACCACTCCTTTGTTTTCCCAAGTTTTACTAAATTTTGTGCCAACCGTTAGTGATTAGTGAGGTTTAAGGTGGCATTGATTTCACTGCTTAAACTTTCCTTCTATTCCTTCTGTTTTACTTAGAAATCTTTGGGGCTTAATTTTATTTGATCTCTGGGGTTTGAGAAGCTTTGACACTGACAGTAATCTTACAGTCACAAATCTGTTAATAATCTATAGGATCACTATGAATATAAATTCCAAATTATTTAGCTAATACTTAGAAAGAAATTTAGGCATTACATTACTTTAGTTGCCCTAGAGTGTTTACTCCCAAAAAGGGTGTGTCTTTTTTCACTTATAGGAAATGAAACTAGAAAGAGAAACTTAAAATATTGATGTTTTGGTGAAAATAAGAATAAAAATAGTTGTATTAAAGCATATTTTCATATTTTAGATACTTAAAACCTAGAGAAACAATTTTTCTTTCCTTAACTCTTTTTTGTAAGCATATTAGTGAATTGAGGGTCAAGGAACCCTGTTTGCCTAAGATGATCTGGAGCTAGTCAGTGGTTTCATACATCTGTTTTATGCTGGTCAGGTTTTATGTTTTCTGAATTAAGCACTTTTCCCATTAGCACATATAAGGTATTAAATGATTTTTACGAAGTAGTTTGCGAGTTATTATTCTTACTTGTATATAATAAGAAAAATTAGCTTGTGAGGTCATGACCTATGATATCACATTTAAAAGCACTTAGGTGTCAGGTGCTGCTGTAAGGATATATTGACTTAATTACTTACTGCTACAATTAGGGAACTGGTAGTATTATTCAGATTTGACAAAATAGGGGTCTTAGCTCTGGGATACATAGCAATACAGCTATAACTTGACCATAAGTAGTTTGGATTCTAGGTTCAAGCCCGCAAATCACCATACTAAACCAACTCTTACTTCATTTAAAACAGTTTCAACTTTAAAGAGAAAATAGACTCCTTTTCCTCTATAGATGGAGTCTGTTTTATATTTAGCAGCAGAATTCTTCCATTTTATCCCACACTTGTCTCTTGTGACTGTTCAGGTTAGATGTGTTGGAGTATGTAGAAAATCTTAACATCTTACTTCTGGAAATTAATCATGCTTAAAGATAAGCAAATAGCTGAATATGTATGGGACAATTGTCATTTTTATCAAGACTACATTAGGACAGAACTATCTGAAATCATTTACTGGAGGGGTAATTTTGATCATCACTTTAAATTTATAGAAGACACAATAAGACCCATTCTCATTGTTTTATACAATAAGCAGGTGGGGTATTTTATTTTAGTAGTTTGTCTATATTTTAAGTGTGTTGGCTATTGCTACAGATACATAAAACTCTTTTTAGACTGTAGTCCCACAAGAATAGCTTAGCATTAAAAAAACACATATTTTATGTTCCATGTTTCTATCAACTGATTTTTTTTTTAAATACTACCTTAATGACTTTGTTAAGTCAGACTTCTTTTATGTGTATGTGGTGTGTGTGTGTATGGGTACATATATGTGCCCGTGCGTGTATGTGGAGGCCAGAGATTGACTTCAAATGTCTTCCTCATCACAGTCTATCTACCTTGTATTATAGGTTCTCAGTAAACTTATAGCTCACTGAACCAGCTAGACTAATTAGTAAACTCTAGCACTCCTCTGGTCTCTACCTCCCCACTATGGGATCACAGGTGTATGCCACCATACCTAGCTTTTATTGGGTAAGTTAGGGATCTGAACTGAAGTCCTCATGCTTGCTTTACACGCAGCAAGCACTTTACCCAGTGGGCCAATGAGATGGTTCTAGGCATATTCATGTTGATACCTCTTTAGCATCTTCCTAAAAAAATGGGTGGTTCTGTAGCATCAGTGCTACTACAACAGTCATTTTTGGTAACTTAGTCTTTGAATGTGTCCATTTTATTATATGAGCTTAAAGTTATTTTCTTTACTCACCCTGAGAACTACTTAATAATCTTAGCTAAAATTATGGATGAAAGTGAGTTGAAATCATGGAGTATATTAACAGAAATAAGAGGAAGCTGGAGTTTGAGAAGTGGCTTAGCGGTTAAGGCGCTTGCTGATGAAGCCTAAGGATCCTGGCTTGATTCTCCAGGTGCCATGTAAGCCAGATACACAAGTTGGTGCATGCATCTGGAGTTTGTTTGCAGTGGCTAAAGGCCCTGGCGTGCCTATTCCTTCTCTCTCTCTCTCTTTCTCTCTAATAAATATTAAAAAAAAGAAATAAGAGGAAGCTTGAAAACAACTGGTAAAGGTTGATTATATTTATTATCTTATTTGTTCTTCAAGATAAGTATCAAAATATTAATTTATATTTCTCTCTTTGGTTTTTTTATTTTTTATTTTTTGAGGTAGGGTCTCATTCTAGCCCACGATGATCACGATAACTATGTAGTCTCAGGCTGGCCTTGAACTCATAGCCATCCTTCTACTTCTGCCTCCCAAGTGCTGGTATTAAAGGCATGTGCCTCCATGCCCAGCTCTTTCTTTCTCTCTCTCTCTCTCTCTCTTTCTCTCAGATTTAAAGAAACTTTGTTAAAGAGAAGAGTTTAAAAAGCAGCGAGAGCTTCTGCCATGTGGAAGGCAGGAAGGGGTAGAGAGCCTATGTTGGAGGAGCCCCCACCATCTCAGCCCAGCTGGGCTTAAGACCAGGGGAACTTACTAGACGTTCAAGAGAGGTGAAAAGCCAAAAAGAGCCTATCTGAGGAGGGCTTGCTTATGGTTCAGATGTGATGGTACCACTGCAAATGAACTTGAATTGAGTAGTCTGAACCAGCCATTACTTTAAATGTTTATACTCATGTACCTTTTAAAGTACATTCCTTTATCCCATTTGATTTCAAAGCCTTTTAAATACCTGGTTATAATTTACAAATAGTAGTTCTGCCAGTTTCTCCTGAGTTACTACTCAAATGTAATTCATAGTATTTTACTAAACCATGGAGCTTTTTCTTCCTTCATAGTCTACATTTAGAATTTTTCAATACTTACCTGTTTTTTTCTTCCTTGTAATGCCATTCCAGTTTGTGCCTTTGATTTTCATTTTCTCAGTTGTGACTGTAATTTGTAATCTGTATGCCATTTATTTCCCTGAAGTCATTTCTTCAGACTCTCCCTTGTAGTCTGAAATAAAATGTATTTCCTTTAAATTTTGTCATCCAGTTTATAAGAAAAAAAAAACACTACTGAAGAAACTTAGCATATTACTAACCCTAGGTGACTTCAGCTTTGAGTACAGATTAAATTTAAATATCTGATGAAAGGGTCAATAATTACTATTTAGAAAGAAGGAAATAAATTCAGATTATGAAATAAAGTAGAAAACCTTTCTAGGACTCACCTGCATTTGGTTATGACTAGACTGTTTTTATTGCTGGCTTCACTGAGATTCTGCATGGTTTCTTTATAGCTTTTCAGAAAGCATGGGTGAGTATGGACTACTTTTTCTTCTGTAGGAGGAGAGCTAAAAATACTAACTGTCCCTTCTACTCTTCTTTTGAGCAGACCCAGTCATTATGTGATAACTCCACTGTGAGGGGAAATGTTTTAGTAGAGCTACTCATGTAAAGGTCTCCCTTTGTTAAAGAAGGAGAAGGACCTCACAGACAGACAAACCATCAGTATCTTTGAGGGTAGTTAAATCAAAACCTGAGAACATTGGGCTGGAGAGATGGCTTAGCGGTTAAGGCGCCTGCCTGCTAAGCCTAAGAACCCGGTTCCAATCTCCAGGTCCCATGTTTAGCCAGATGCAAAGTGACAAAAGGGTGCAATGCCGCACTTGCCCACAAATGGGGTGTATGCATCTGGATTCCATTCACAGCAGCTGAGAGACTGCTGGCGCGCCCATTCTCTATCTGTCTTCCTCTCCCTCTCTGTCTCTTCTGTGTATCTCTCCAAAAATAAAAAAAAAAAAAAAAATCTGAGAACATTAGATACAGAATTAATCACTTATATAAAATGGCAAAACTTTCCTTTTTTGTGGCAAAAGGCAATTTGGTTTCTTTCTGTTTCTCAGCTTTGTTTTGTAATGTGATAATATAATAGATAAGAGACTTTCTTTGATAATGATGGAAAATTCTTATTGATTGAATTTTAGAACTTTTTTTTGGATAGACAGAGAGAGACAGAGAGAGAGGGAGACATAGAGAATGGGCGCAATAGCAGTCTCTCAGCTGCTGTGAACGAGATCCAGATGCGTGCACCCCCTTGTGCGCAAGTGTGGCATTGCGCCCTTGTGTCACTTTGCATCTGGTTAAACGTGGGACCTGGAGATTGGAACCGGGTTCTCAGGCTTAGCAGGCAGGCAGCGCCTTAACCGCTAAGCCATCTCTCTAGCCCTGAAATTCAGAACTTTTGACCTGAGATGATAAGCAGTTACATATGCCATATAGCTTGGGCTACAGTTTACAACAAATATTGCTGATTTACTGTACTAGGAGTCTTTTTACATGTACGAAATACATAGTAGTTTCTTGGTAGATTCAGGACCCAGAGTTACAAAGTTCTAATGGAAATATTGGACCATTGGTAGAAAAGGATTCTAACAGGCAATCTAACCTTCTGAAGCCTGTATTGAAGATTGACCCATTCCCAGATTATGGGAACAACTTTAAAAAAGTTTTTTTTGTTGTTTTTTTTTCTCCTTCCTTCCCTCCTTCCTTCCCTCCCTCCCTCCCTCCCTCCCTCCCTCCCTCCCTCCCTTCCTTCATTTTTTGAGAAAAAGAAAGAATGGGCTCACCAAGGGTCTCTTGTTGCTGCAAACGAACTCTAGACACATGTGCCGCTTGGTGCATTTGGCTTTTTTGTGGATACTGAGGAATCAAACCCAGGGTCATCAGGCTTTGCAAGCAAGCACCTTACACCACTGTACCATCTCTTCAGCCCAGGAAAAACCTTTTTTAAATCATGCAACATAGAAAACTTTATTTTACACAACTTAAAATAATCCTTGAGCCGGGCCTGGTGGCTCACGCCTTTAATCCCAGTGCTTGGGAGGTAGAGGTAGGAGGATCACTGTGAGTTCGAGGCCACCCTGAGACTACACAGTGAATTCCAGGTCAGCCTGGGCTAGAGTGAGACCCTACCTTGAAAAACCAAAAATAAATAAATAAATAAATAAAAAATTTAAAAAATCTACATGCCAATTCAGTCTGAAGAAACTTCAATATAAAGTTCAGCAAAGCCCTTTAGAAGCAATTGCTTTTGGATTTATGGCAATACTTTTTGTTATGTTGTATGTCTTCTAAATTCCAGTTAGTCTGTCTACAATCCCAAACATATTATTTCGAAGAGAAATTATTTATTGGGCATTTTGTGTTTGCTCATAAAGTATAGGGAAGTGTGTTTGTAGTGGTGAAGAGCAAATCCAAGGCCAGTGAGCTGAGTGTTTTCTCTCCTGCTGGAAGGTTGAAGATCTTCTAACTTTTCCTACGTGGTTGAACACTGAATGTGACTCCTTCAGAGAAAGGGTCCAAGCTCTCACCAAGCTATAGTTCTGCATTCCCACCCTATGTAAGCATTTGGTAGTTTTCCCATATTGGTTATTAGGAACTACTTTTTTAGTTTTTTTAATTTTTATTTATTTATTTTATTTATTTGAGAGAGACACACAGAGAGAATGGGCATGCCAGGATCTCCAGCCACAGCTAACAAATTCCAGAAGCATGCACAACTTTGTGCATCTGGCTTATGTGGGTCTGGGGACTTGAACCTGGGTCCTTGGGTTCTATAGGCAAGTGCCTTAACCACTAAGCCATTTCTTTAGGCAAGGAACTACTTTAAAAAACTATTTGAGAGAGACAGACAAAGAGACAGAGGGAATGGGAGTGCCCGGGCCTCTAGCCACTGTAAATGAAGTCCACATGCATGTACCACCTTGTACATATGGCTTTAGGTGAATGCTGGGGAATCAAACCTGGGTCTTTAGACTTTACAGGAAAGTGCATTAACCTCTAAGTCATTTCTGTAGTCCTTGGAACAAATTTTTGAAAAGTAAATACATAAAAGTTTTTAAATCAGAAAGTAGCAATTTTGTCATACTAGTGAAACAGCATTTCATCTGTTACCCTATGGGCACTCTGTAGAATTTTCTGTTGTCAAGGTTTAGCCTTTTAGTGTTAGCAGCCTCTGCTTTGAGGCTGGTGTTTTCTTCCTGTTTCCTGCAAATGCTTTACTCTTTCCTGCCTTATTGGGTGTTATACACAGTTTCTAGATTTCAAAATCCATCTTTCTGATTCTTGACTTTGGCCTATTTCAGATCCCGGCTTAAAGTTGATTTCTGTAAAATCATCCCTTAATCCACGCAGATCTTTGGCATCTCCATTCTGGTTTTAAAATAAATATATAACAATAGCATTATTGTAAGGTAATTTTCATACCACACAGTTTTCCAACTTAAAGAGACAGTTCACTGGGCTTTAGTATACTCACAAGGTTGTATAACATCATCATCAATTTTAAACAATTTCATCATTCCAAAGAGAAACCTCAAACCCACCTCCCCTGTTCTATGCAGTCACAAATCTAGTTTCTGTCTTTATATAATTGCCTATTCTGGACATCTCTATAAGCAGAATCATGTAATATGTACAGTGTTTGTGATTTGATTCTTTCACTCACTGCAATGTAGGTTTATCATGTATAATGCATCTGTACTTTTTTGGTTATCATTGACTGTTTTCTGTATATTAATTATAAATTTATTCATCAGTTGTTGGATAGAACTTTTGATTTCCAATTTTTGGCTACCATAAATAATGTTGTTATGAACACCTATGTGCAAGTTTCTTTTATCTTGGGTGTGTACCCAAGTGCAATCTCTAGATCTTGATATTTCACGTTCTGAGGAACTGCTGCACTGTTTTCTAAAGCTGTTATACCATTTTACATTATATTGTACATTCTTGTTTGCCATAGGGTATGAGAGTTCTATTTTTCCATGTCCCTGTCAGCACTTACAGTCTATCTCTTTTATTATAATAATTTTATGGGGGTGAAGAGATATTTCATTGTAGTTTTGAGTTGAATTTCCCTAGTAATTAATGATGTTGAGCATCTTAGCTATTTACAATGTTTCTTTCAAATATGTGTCACATCCTTTGTCTGTTGTTAACGTTTGGTTACTTATTATTGACTTGTAAAAGTTCTTTAGACACTTGATATATCACTTACCAATAGGTTATTTGCAAATTTCCTTTCTATAGATTTTCTTATACTTTCTTAATATAGTATTCATTGGAACACAAAAAGTTTTATTTTAATGGAGTCTAGATTGTCTATCTCTTTTACTACTTTTTTTTTGGCAGGGGAGAGGTTCACTATGTAGTCTCAGGGTGGCCTCAAACTTACAGTGATCCTCCTACCTCTGTCTCCCAAGTTCTGGGACTGAAAAGGGTGCACCACCACACCCTGCCTATATTTTTTTGAAATATGGAACTGATGAGTCCCCTAGCAATGAGTATTTAAAGATTACTTAAAAAAATAAAAAAATATTAAGTTTGCCTTCCTTATTTATGATACATACAAATGTTATTTTGTAACATATATCATCAGTGTTTCAATATTAATGACTCACTTTTCTTTTTAAGAGACTATCTTAACTTTTCTCATTGGCAGTGCAAAGAGAAGGGATCTAAGGAGGGTTGTGTTTGTGTGTGCATGGATTACTTTCAGTAAAGTATAACTATGTGTCCAACAAGGTTTTTTTTTTTTTTTTTGGCAAACATTTATTTTTTTAAATTAGTTACTTTTTTTTTAATTGACAACTTCCTTAATTGTAGACAATATCCCATGGTAATTCCCTCTCTCCCCCCACTTTCCCCTTTGAAACTCCACTCTCCATCATATCCCCTCCCTCTCTTAGTTTCTCTTTTCATTTTGATGTCATGATCTTTTCCTCCTATTAATGATGGTCTTATGTAGGTAGTGTCAGGCACTGTGAGGTCATGTATATCCAGGCCATTTTGTGTCTGGAGGAGCATATTGGAAGGAGTGTTAGAGATGTTTCAGTGCTGAGCACTTCTCTGTCCCTTCTTCTCAGCACCATGGTGCCTTCTGAGTCATCCCAAGGTCACCACCATGTGAAAAGAAAAGCTTCTCTAACCAAAAGTGAGAGTAGCATTAATATATGGGTATGGACATTAAGAAAAGTGCTTACTGGGCAGTTTGGTAAGCATAGTATATACATTTAGCCAGATACCAGTAGACATTACATCCCTAGGGCTCATGACTATCCTGTGGTAGGTTTTCAGTATCAGGGATTTATGGAGCAGGCCTTCAGTCCAATTAGAGAGCGGTTGGTTTTCCCCATAACAGACATGCCACTATTGCACCCATTGGCTCATTTGGCCTAGCTGGCCAAATTTAAAGCTTGCAGTGTTCACTGTTGAGTATCTTCACTGGTGTTTTCTCTCTCCCATTGAGCTGCATGCAGCATAGCTATTTCCAACTTTCTATCAGCTGGTCCACATGGAGGAGGCTTTCAGCTCAGTTCCAGCATGATTTCTCAGTGACCTTGCAGCCCAAGTATGTAGAGTCTTCAGCAGTAGGGTCTTACCATCTATTCCTTGTGGGAAACCAAGGGCCTCAGCCAATGGCCTGTAATGTTTTGGAGGTATTGGTGACCTCCCTGGCCAACAACTCACTGGAAGGAATCCCATCCCTGGCACTGAAAATATTCTAGTAACAATCTATTGCTTCTGAGTGTTCCATTGTCCAGAAAAGTAGGTTTTCATATAACTTATTTATATCCTCTTAGATTTTGATTAGGCCTCCCTCCACCTTTCCTTTATTCAGTCTCTTCCCCTGACCTCACTTAGGCCTTTTCACCCCTATTAATCTGTTCTTCTACTTACATATATACAATACCATTCTATTAAATCCCCCCTCTCTCCCTTCATATCCCCTTTCTAGTTTACTGGCTTCTGCTACTGAGTTCAAAAGTGAGCTTCCTTGTAAGGACTTTTTGTTTAGAGAATGTCCTAGTTTTTCTTAGTATTTTTCCTTCTTTAATTAAAAAAAATATTTTATTTATTTATTTGAAAGAGAAAGAGCAAAAAAGAGAGAGAGAATGGACATGCCAAGGCCTCTAGCCACTGCATACGAACTCCAGATGCATGCGCCATCTTATGAATCTGGCTTATGTGGGTTCTGGGAAAGCAAACTTAGGTCCTTTGGCTTTGCGGGCAAGCACCTTAAACATTAAGCCATCTCTCCAGCCCATCCTTCTTTAATTCTGTAATACTTTAACTCCTTTCCTTTGTCCTCTCTCCCAGTTCTTCCAGTATTGAAAAGTTACATAGAGATCAGGGAATTTATACTGTAAAGGCCAAACATTAGTTACTATTTCTTGCTTCCCACGTGTTTTCCCAAATATCCATGTCAAATACAGTTGTAGGAGCACTTTACTACGAAAAGGCATGTATGTTTAAGGCAACAGGGATTATATATACACGTTCTGGATGCATACTTGGCCTCCTTGGGTTCCTTATTTGTCTTAGTTTAGCTCTAAAAAGAGGTCATATAATTAGTTCTTGCTTACTGATGGAGTTAATGTGCAGAGCAGAAAATAGGTTAGATGTCTGCAACCTGAGCATGGAGACAGAAAGAGATGGTAAATCAGGACACTTACTTATCTGAAGTTAATAATTTTCTTTGGATTTTCCAAAACATTGGGAGTCTGAGTGTTAGTAGTACTTTTAAAATGAGATTACATATATTATATAATTATAATCTATCTATCTATCTATAATATTAGATACTGACAAATACCTCTTCAATGTTAAAAATGGTTCTTTAGAGCTGACATTGCAGCTGAGTGCTAGAACATCCTGAGCTGTTTTGTATGATCACGTAACAGTGAAAGAGCTTATATGTATAGTAGATCGCAGTGTTCTTGTTTTGTTTGTTTTTAGTGAGCAAATTTCCTTTCTAAAATGAACATCATAGGGACCTGGAGAGATGGCTTAGTGGTTAAGTGCTTGCCTGTGAAGCCCAAGGACCCCAGTTTGAGGCTCTATTACCCAGAACCCACATAAGTCAGAAACACAAGGTGGTGCATGCATCTGGAGTTCATTTGCAGTGGCTGGAGGCCCTGGTGCACCCATTCTCTTATCTATCTGTCTCTTTGTTTCTCTGTCCCTCTCAAATAAATAAATAAAAAATAAACAAAAAAATTAAAATGAACATCATAGCAAGTAGAAAATAAGAAAATTAGAAGCAAAATAATTGTGAAAACAAATTGAGAAGGAATGTAAAAAGTTCACCCACAACTTAATGTTTGTAGCTCTAGAAAACCCAAAAGAAAAAGTGTTGTTTGTTTGTTTGTTTGCAAGCAGAAAGTGGGGGAGTATGGATGTGCCAGGGCCTCTTGCTGCTGCAAACGAACTCCAAGATGCAAGCACCATTTTGTGCATTTGCCTTTATGTGGATACTGGGAATTGAACCCAGGCCATCAGGCTTTGCAAGCAAGTGCCTTTAACTGCTGAACCATCTCCCCAGATTAAAAATAGTGTTTTTATGTGTGTGGTCTTAACTGATGTGAAAGTATGACTCACAGGCATAGCATTGAAAGATAGGCATAGAGTTCATATTTGGACTTTCCCAAGATCTAATATTTGCCAAAGTTGACCAGCTTTGACAATGCAATCCATTTCCTTTCCCTCCTCCCCCCTTCTCCTTTCCCTTTTCCCCTTTCCCCATGCCCCTTATTTTTTTTCTTTCTTTTATTTTATTTTTTCCCTTTGGGCAGTGTTTTCTGTATTCCAGACTGGCCTCAAATTTACTAAGTACTCAAGATTGACTTTGAACTTTTGATCCTCCTGTCTCTACCTCTTAAGTGCTGGATTACAGGACTGCTCTGATTTACAAGACTGTCAGGGCATTACATATGCTAAGCATGCAATCTACCAAGGGAGCTACATCCCCAGCCTACTTTCTTTTAAAAGAAATTAAAATTATTTATTTACTTGCATGTGTATGTGTGTTTGTGTGTGTGTGTGAGAGAGAGAGAGAGAGAGAGTGTGTGTGTGTGTGTATGTATGTGTGTGTGTGTGTGAGACAGGATCTCTTGCTGCTGCTGTTGAATACTTGTCCAGCTTTACGTGGGTGGTTGGGAAATTGAACCCAGCTGGCAGGCTTTGCAAGCAAGTGCCTTTAACCACTAAGCCAATTCCTCAGGATTCCCAGCCTTGTTTTCTTAATAAAAATGAGTAAAATTTGTTAGACAGTTTCTTTCAAATAAGTTTTGAGTCATATTTATTGTTCTGTGATAACATAGTCTGATCTCACTATTTAAAGAGAACCCTGATTCTTAAAAAATGAAAAAGTTTTTTTAACAGTAAACAAATTGAAACACTATGCATTAAACCTTACCTAAATATACAGCGTATATTTTTGTGATGTAGATATTAGAGCTTTAAAAAGGTGTGGAGTGGGATAGGGAGATGGTTCAGTGGATAAAGCACTTACCCTGCAAGCATGAGAACCCGAAATTTAATCCTGAGCACTTGTGTACAATGCCAGGCATGGTGACACACACCTATAATCCCAGCACTGAGAAGGCAGAGAAAGGTGGATCCTGGAGCTTGCTGGCTAGTTTGTCTAGCTGAAAGGCTAAACTCTAGATTGAGTGACAAGACACTTTCTTAAAAAAAAAATTACAATGTGAAAAGTGATAGAGGAAGTATCTTTCTTTGTCCTCCATGTACATTCACACGTTTCCACACACATAAGCATACACAAACATATGTATACGTGCAAATTTTTTTTTTTAAAGAAATGGGTTAGGGATGTAGCTAAGAGTGCTTAGCTAGCCTGCACAAGGCCCCATATTGCATTCCTAGCACTTTAAGAGAGTTGGAAACAAGGATCAGAAATTTCAAAGTCATCCTTGCCTCTCTTTGGTTTTTCGAGGTAGGGTCTCACTGTAGTCCAAGCTGACTTGGAATTCACTATGTAGTCTCAGGGTGGCCTCAAACTCACAGTGATCCTCCTACCTCTGCCAACTGAAAGGCATGCACCACCACGCCCGGCATCTTTGCCTCTTTTAAGGCCAGTGGCTGTAGCACAGTAAGACCTATTCTACAAGGCTGGAGAATAAGCAAGAATTGAAGTAGAAATATGAAGAGAGGACTGATTGTAAAGCCATGTCAGAAAAGTGTGGATAGATGAAAAAATGAATATATGAACTAAGAAGGGAAAACAAGAAAGAAGAAGCTGTCTTTTGGGAAAGTCTCTAAGGAGGTAGAAATAAATTGGGTCCAAAGCATAGGAATTTTAAGGCAAGATGGACTCCCAAGATGGAGTTGCCAGAGACATAAGAAGTGAATTATCCACATTCCTCAAGAAACTGCCCAGCCATTATTCCCTCTTTGCCTGCAATGCCCCCAGGTCATGGTTTCCTGCCCCCTTTTTTTTGTAAATCACCTGGTCTCTGTTCTGATGTCACACCCTGGCTATCTTAGATCTCCCCTAAAGGAACCTTTTTGTTCAAGCTCTTCCTTTCCTCACTTTTCCCCAGCTGAAAAGACCCTATAAAGTGTACTACCTGAGGAACTCAGGTTGGCTGTGCTCCTCTCTTGTGAATCAGTCCTGGCTGCTCGTGCTTTTCCTGAATAAAAGCTTTCATCTTTGCCTCAGAGTGGTTTGCGTGGTTGTGGTCACTCCCGAACCTTACAGGAATAAAAATAATTGACCTAGCATTTAAAGAGAGTCATATGGTCCACTGACATTTAAAGGAATCAGGTGAGATTAAGGTATAGTACAATGAAGTTAGGCAGAGTCAGTGTGTTTAGCTTCTTTGTAAAGCGGGTAGCAAAGGTGTCTATTCAACCTAATGAGTACAGACAATGAGACTGGAAAAGATTGGAAATAATTACTGGGAATAGAGAAGACCATGCTGTAAACACACACAAGGATTGCAGGTAATCCCTGAAGAATTTTGAGAGATTAAACACCATAGATTTTTAATCTCCATTAGATTTCTTTAGTAATTTTGAACTCACATACTATAACTGTGATAGGTATACTTTCATATTTATGTACTAGTATGTAAGCATCAAGGCAAATGAGCAAGTATAAAAGGCATTCAGGTAAAATTCTTTGTAACCCACTGGCAAGGACAAATGATAGTTACTAAACCACAATTAGAGGCCTTCATTATGAATAAAATGATCTTTCAGAACATACATGGGTTCATTTTCTTCATTACTACTTACATTGGGAATGTAAATATATCAGCAGTATATATAAATACTTTATCTTGGATAGCATCTTTGAAGCATAGCCTCTGTATTTAAAAAAAAAGTCTTGGGCTGGAGGGATGGCTTAGTGGTTAAGGCATTTGCCTGCAAAGCCAAAGGTCCCAGGTTTGATTCCCCAGGACCCATGTTAGGGGCGCACACGTCTGGAGTTCGTTTGCAGGGTCTGGAGGTGTGCCCAGAATCTCTCTCTCTCTCTCTCTCCTTCTCTAGCAAATAAATAACTAAATAGGTCTAAATTAGTATGTTAGCTGCAAAACAATTACTACTCTGTACATTGGGTAATTCTGGCTCTTTGCAACTAAATATTTAAGTAGTTTTAGGTCTGTATAGCTAAATGTAATATTTGCTTCTCAAGCTTGATCACCAGGTTAACCACCATGTCGGTCTGAGGATTTGTCCTTGTACTATGTATGTGTTTATGTGCTTTGTATGTGTTTCTTACATGGTGTCAATATGTTTTATGACTTATTAACTGACTGGTTGCTGTATTTACCAAAAATTAGTATTCTCAAAACTGAATATATCAGAATCATACTTGTATATGTATATCAGAATTATATTTGATCTCTAATTATACTTATTCAGGAAAAATTCTTCAAGGCCTATGTAGATTTTTTTTGTTATAATCAAATGCAAGTTTATCTGTTTAGAAACAATAGAAATATGAAAATATAAAATTAATTTCTTTCAAAATAAATACTAGTAACATATATTTCATGAATTTTGGTGCAAATATTTTTCTATCCTGAAAAGAGCAACCTATAAAATTTTTTGTGGCAGTAGGGGAAGAGACTTTAAGACAGAGTCTCATACTGTA